>CM062817.1:650981675-651700368 GCA_031772625.1 Pinus tabuliformis
GGGGATACCAGTTGCGTATAAGGAAATTTCAAGATAGTTAGGTTGTTGGTATTCAAATAAGGGCCACCAAACGAAAGCTAGTCAATAGTCACAATGTTTCAATTATGAGATTATGGGTTTGATCCTGAGTGAAGTCACCAAATTGTTATCAAAATGAATCTCCTTCTGTAAATAGAAGAAGATATTCCTAGGCTTGGAAATCAAGCCTAGTAACAATCAAGACAAAATAACTATTTATTTTCTAGAAAATACTTGAACCATTCAGAGGTAAACTTACCTGATGACCAAAAAAGTTTTCAATCCTTTGTTTGCTTGAGATCCTACTCCACTTTCAATCCTTGAAATGGAATCTGCAATGAAAAAAATGAAACAAGATTGAAGTATACAATATATAAATGAATTTAAGCTATTCCTAACCAAAATGTCAAGGAGTTTTGATATATACATATGTAAACATTGAACACATTGTATGAGAAAAAAATGCACTTTGTATTGAGAATGGGAAGACAAGATTACAACCCTTTTGGCCTTGATGTCATAAGCACTCTTATAAGAAATCTCCAATCCTTCCTCTTGAAATTATAAACCTCCACTCTTTAATTTGACAACATAAGGGTACTTGAAAATTCAAACCCTACTCATTAATTTGCATTATATTTATAGGAGAGGAGAGGAGGTTGGAGATCTATCTTCTAAGGGATGAGATCCACAATTAGAGGGGATTGATTCCATCATAAGGGAGATGGGATTCGTAATTATTGGGATGAGGTCCAAAGAGGTAGGATCTCGAGGTCTAGTTGGTTGAGGAAAGATTTGTCAACAAGGTTCTAGACATTAATTTTTTATTTTTTACCGATGTTGAAAGGGTGTCACACTTTGTAATAGAGAACAATGCGTCACTCTACACAGGTTTTAATGAATTAACCTGTGATGTCACAATTTTTTGTAAGGAGAGGTGCAAAACTACTTAAAAATAAGGTTTTTAAGCAATTTAAACCCAAGATTCTTGGATATCTAAAATTATTTTCCTCTGTTTTTGTAGGGGATTACTGAGAAGCACTCTTCAGATATTAAAGGATCCAGATTTGGGGTCATTTGCCTAATGGTGAAAAAATGACATTTAACAATAAATATCTATGATTAATAATGGATTTTACTTAAGTCTATATATAGTGATGAAAGTTATATAAATGCATTTTAGAACAACAGATTTCAAATAGCTCTAAGTTGAATCAAAGCAATCCAGTTTCAGTCTCCGTGCAATATGTATTTATTCAACATTTGATTAGTATTTCCTTAACATGATACAATTTTTTAGTCATAAAAAACTGGTTCACCTAGTGAGTTTCCAATTGTTGGCCATGAAACAAATTCACCTCTTATTTTTCAAATGAAATAGGCCCCTCTTCTTATTTTCTTGTTTATTTTTGGTTTTGCTACCTTGATTTTGAACTAGGATGATGATTAATATTTCAAACCAGTGCTTTTATTGTAGATTCTGGAAGGGTTTTGTTTTCATTGGCATCTTGTTTGATGATGATCTCCAAATAACTGAAGAGCATATTCCAAATCATAACGAAAATTGGTTGATGATTATTTTCCTACACAGATAATGCTTCTTCATCTTTTTGCAGTTTTATGTATCACATCCCTTTGAGTAATCTTGTAAAATTTCTTACCCATTGAATCAAGTAAACAACTAAACATTGTGTTTGATTGTGCTCTTAGAAAAGTTCTTGCCTTGGATATGAATTAAAGTTAAGCTCAAAGTTGTAACAGCATTGAGCTATATTTCCATGTAAAAAGGAAAAAATCAACCAAGGTCATGGGACACATATTCCAAGCTGAATGAGGGGAAGAACATCACACTGGGGTTATGTGTGGTTAATTAACAGGGATGGAAATTGGCATTGGTAATAGGAAAAAGGAAATAAATGGAAATTTAATATATGAAGTGAAGGAAAATAGGAGAAAAGGAAGACGGAGAGACAAGAATACGCATGTAAGGGAAAATGAAGGAAATTGAAGGAAAAACGAAAAGGAAAATAAAATAAAAGAGGAGGGAGAACATTCTTTGTCTCTCTTAGCTACTTTTAGTCACTCTTGATCACTCTTTGGTTAATATTGGACATTATAGCATTCACTTGGACATTAAAGGATTCTCACTTGGGCTTCGAGAGAGATAGCACTTGGACACAAGCAAGCAAGAAGCAAGAAATCAAGCAAAGGAATTCATGTGCAGCAAAGGAGAAGGTTGGAAAATTAACTACAACAAGAGGACATTGCAGATAATAGGTTACATGTGTGATTTCTTTACTGAGATTTGAATGCATGGTACACACATTTGGTTATTTGGTTAATTTTCTTTCATGGGTATGGGATTCACCTAGATTAATAATGGTTATAAATTTTCCTTTTCCATTTCCTAGATAATCATGATGTAGTGGTTTCCATATTTGGTTAAGATTTGGATGGCTTATAGATTTTAGATCTTGGTGAGGTGGTCTTAGGAAAATTCCCAAGGGTCGAGGGTGGAGATAGGATTTCTCCTGGAACTCTTGATGGATGGGTGGAGATAGGAAAATTCCATTGGGTATGTAGAAGAAAGTTGGAGGCATCCAAGATTGTTTTGGTGTTTGCGATTTACGGACTGGTTGAGGTGAATCACTGTTGTTGAGGGTAGATGTGGTTTAGCCTCTGGATTCCCAGGCTGTTTTTGTTTTGGTTTATCCCATGTGATCCCACATTCATGCTTAGAATATGGCACGGGGGTGATTGGCTGAAATAAATATTTTGTTCAGCCCAATCTATGGTTGGGTGGTACATGGAAGTCCTAGACTGGTTGGAATTTACATATGTTATTATTTTTTATTATTTAGTGATGACCTATGAGAACAAGTTCTATTTTAATGTGTTATTTTATGGCTGGTTTGTAAAGGTGTCATTTTGCTTCAATGCTGGTTACATGCATGGTATAATTCTCATTATATGATGTGCTCTTGTTATGGGTCTATTCCACCGTTTGACAAGATCTTGGTTATTTTGTATGAATGCATGAGCTAATATGTGTCTTTTTCAGCTATTAAGAGAGGGAAGTATTCCTTCTTAATGAACATTTGATGAAACTAATGCAAATAGTGAACAAACTATACATCCTTGACTCACAAGTACTATGGTTACAAAATGTTTGCAAAAATAAATAACATGTGCTTGCAAGTTGGACCCCATTTCTAGCTCATGTTTACCCTTGTGAGAAGGTTAAAGTGGGTAAATGTAGGGTTGGGTTTTACAAAGTGGTATCAGAGCTTCTAGGTCCAAACACTTGGATTGTATGGGCTTTATCATAGATGAAATGAAGAGAAAAGGTTTGCACTAGATCTTTGGAGAATAAAATTTGTATCTTTGTGTTATTTTGAGAATGATTGCATGTTGGGTGCAAGTGGTTACTATTTGTTTAATTTTACTAGTAATTATTAAAATTCAGGACTATGCAAGTTAATATGTGCACGTGGACATGCATGGATCAATGAGTACAATTGATTTCATTTTTATTTTATATATTTTATTGTGTGGAGTTTTAGAAGCTGGAAAATTGTCTATATTTAGGGTAAATCCATCTAATATGGTCGTTAAAATTTTAGATATTGGTTCACAATACTTTAGGAATTATGATATGAGGAAGATGACCTTCATAAATGCATCTTTAATTAGGGAATGTTGGAATTTATGACATAAATTATCTTTTTTTAGGTTCTAGAATCTGAAAATTTATCCACATTGGGTGGAAATACCACTAATAATGTGGTAAAAATTTCATATGTTGGGTCACAATATTTTAGGAAATATGAACATAGGAAGTCGAGCCTTCTAAACGCTCCTAAAATCAGGCCTCAAACAATTCAAGTTGGAATTTCTATTATAACTTTTATTCTGTATGTTCCTAGGAGTTGAAAATTTGTCCATGATGAGGATAAATCCCACTGATATTGTGGTAACCATTTCAGATATTGGGCCACTATATTTTAGGATATATTACTAGTGGAAGGCAACTTTCTAAATGCTCCTAAAATTGTGCACCAAATATGATTGTGCTGGTACTTTTGTTATATCTTTTCATATATGAGGTTCTAGAAGTTGAAACTTGAACCATAGTGAGGGAAACACCCACTGATCCTATCGTTTAGTTTCCATAACTTGAGCTACTAAATTTTAGGATATATACATTGAATCATTTTCCATATTAATTTTCATGTAAAGCGTTTGATGAAATGCTTAAATGGTTCAATGATTCAATGCATACAAGCTGTTTTATAAATGCCCCAATGAGTATGTTGTTTGTGGTTGGAGATAATATTGTTGTGTAATAGTATTTTTGTAGTTAATAAATGCTTATTTTTATGCAAATAGTTTGTTTTGTTAGTGTTTGGTCAATTTAGTGTCCTAAATTGCTCTACATAAATTATCAATCTAGGTATCATAAAATGATGAAGTGTAGTGCACTGTTTGTGCTAGCTAACCCTTCTTACTTCGTTGTTTTTATGTTTTATATTGTTTTGGGGGTTTTTGGTCTTTTAATTCCTAATGATTTACAATGTAAATTATCAAAACTAAATCTAACTTTCTTAAAGACTGCTCAAAATCTAAAAATAAAAACAGAGCTAAGAGAGAAATGAAAACAGAGCTAAGAAAGATATGGGAACAAAGATAAGAAAGAAATGAAAACAAAGTTTCTATTCTTATTTTACCATTATTTCCAAATCATGAATTAAAACTAAAAGTGAAATTTGCAATTGATGTCTAACTAATTACAAAAATAAAACTAAATGAAATACTTGGTTACTTTGCCTCTCAATTTTGGGAGAAGTTTGGGAGGACAAAAGGTGAGATATTTTTCATTGTGGCATTTGTTTCCTCATCCACTATAGGGAATCCAAAAGAATTATCTATTTCCCTATTTCCTCTACCTCCTCCATTATTTATTCTACCTCTTCCTCTACCCCCTCCTCCAAACAGTGTGAATTCTCCATCCTATTCTTCTTCTACCATTATAGTTTCCTCAGGATCAGTATAGGGTTCAACCTGTAAGGTTAATTTCTCCTCCTCTGGTTCTTCTATTATTGGTATATGGGAGAGAGGTTCTACTTCTCCTTCCTCACCATATATTCCTAAATCCTCAATTAAAATGTGCTCCCCCGTGGAGGTGAAAAAGGCTACTCTTGCTGTTGGAGATTCAAGATTTTTCTCCCCTAGGACTGACTTGGTAGATGAAGTAGGAGATTCTTTTGATTGGATTTCTACCCCTGGAATTTCAAGAATTCTATGACTGGGAGTATGAGTTTGGGATGGAGGTGTATCTTTTCTTGTTCTTGGTGGAGTAGGTGGTGTTGTAGGAATTGAAATTCTGCCTCTAGCTATAAATCTACCCCTAGAGTCTCTTTCTCTATGCATATCATTTTTTTTTTAATGTAAGAGATAAAGTTACCTAGTTACACTTCCCTGACAACGACGCCAAAAATGTTTGGTCAATTTAGTGTCCTAAATTGCTCTACATAAATTATCAATCCGGGTATCGTAAACTGATGAAGTGTAGTGCATTGTTTGTGCTAGCTAACCCTTCTTACTTCGTTGTTTTTATGTTTTATGTTGTTTTGGGGGTTTTTTGTCTTTTAATTCCTAATGATTTACAATGTAAATTATCAAAACTAAATCTAACTTTCTTAAAGACTGCTCAAAATCTAAAAATGAAAACAGAGCTAAGAAAGAAATGAAAACAGAGCTAAGAAAGATATGGAAACAAAGCTAAGAAAGAAATGAAAACAAAGTTTCTATTCTTATTTTACCATTATTTCCAAATCATGAATTAAAACTAAAAGTGAAATTTGCAATTGATGTCTAACTAATTACAAAAATAAAAATAAATGAAATACTTGGTTACTCTGCCTCTCAATTTTGGGAGAAAGTCTCCTTGGGATGACATTTAAGTAATTTTGTACTTCATTAATCTAAGAGAAAGCAAATACAAAGATGCAGAAATAACTCATTGCATAGATGAAATGTTCAACCACTTAGTTAAGGATGAATTATCAACTTGAAGGGTTTTCCATAAACATTAATTAACACCATGAGTTAGTATTTTAAACTAAAAATGAAATGGAAAAGACAGTAAATTACACTGATCAGTTTAATTGAGAATTTAAACTAGCAAAATAGTGAATGAAGTAAACTATCCAACAATGTATCCTTATCATTCTTCAATCCTACTCTCATCCTGAAACAAGGTTAGTTTTTAATTGAAGAAACAAGATTACACTATTGAGTTCTATCTTCTAAGCTACTGATAAGAACTAAAAACAAATCAAGCTAATGGAAGCTTCTCTAAATTATAAACATTGTTAGTAAGAAAATGATAGAAATTTCATTATAAACACTGTTGGTAAGAAAATTATTATAAACGTTGTTTTAGAAATAAAATGATGAATTTACAGTTAACAAGAAGAAGAAAAAAATAAATAAAATGAAACCTTCTTTAGTGCAAGGGCCCTCTGCAACTGATTAGGCTACGCTTGCTCAATCAACTCCAAGAAAACTCCTTCAGATGTTAATAAAAACATACGGTCTTCTTATATTAAAATAGGCACACAAAACACCCAAAAATTACAGAGTCTAGAAATTTGATTTCACAAAAACTATTACTAACTTCTTCAGTCCCTTACACAGGTATTTATAAGAAAAATCATATAACTCTTTGTGGAGAAAAGCATGCTACAACCAAACACATAGAAGACAGATATGCGGAATTTCTTCCACGGCTGCTGGAGAAATAAATCAAAGACATGGTGGCTGTTGGATTTGTTTATACAGGTGGCTATTGGATTCTGTAGGTATAGGTAGTTTCTCCAGATAACGCTTCCCATCACTATGAAACACATTAATTAACCACAAAACAGAGTCCTGTTACCCTCGATCTCTTTATGTTTGACTTATCCATTGATCGTAGTCTTATGCTATCTTCTTTGTCGACCTGGGCTGAATGAATAGGACATGGTCCATGTCATGATGATTTCAAAGCTACCCATGTGGCTTGTTTCTCCTTCTAACACCTGGAACCTGTTAGAGCACGGAGGTAGCTGTAGAATAGCTAGTTAGTTGCAAAATAGGCTGCGTTCTGTAGCTAATATACAAAAATTTATTCAAACAACAAAACATAAAAAGAATAACATGTAAATCACTAAATGTCCTCCTCAAGATAGTATATACCAGTTATTAGTGATGAGAATGCATCTTTCTTATGGAAAAACAAAGAAAAGGAATGAGAAGAGTTGCCAAGGAAAGAGCAATTTTGAGGCTCAACAATTAGTTTGCATGAAAAGTGTTTGAAGAAATGTTTACATGGAAATGTATTAGTATAGTGGTTGTTTGAAAAAAATGTAATAGTATGGTAACTGTTTGAAGAAAATGTTTCTTTTTGGATGGGATAGTATTGTTGTGTGATAATATGGTTGTATTTGATTTATGCCTGTTTTCATGTAAAGAATTTGAAGATTTGCATGCAAGGAATTTGAAAATTTGTATGTAAAGGAATGGAAAAGTGGCATGTTTTCAGTTAGAATGTTACAAGTGGAATAAGTGCAATGTTTCTAATTTAATATCATATAAAATGTATGAAAAATTAAAATGAAGTTTTAGCAAGAATGTTAAAATTTAGTAGATCTTTGGAGATCCAATTTCCATTATTGGATATTGGAGATCAGGCCATTATAGTAGTTGCCTCATAAGCTACCTTAGTGTGGACCATGGATGGCAAGGGGATATGTTTATAATTAGTTTCAGTGCTTGATTGAGTGCATGATATTAGTATGTGGTTATAATATTGCATGAAGGAATGATCTTGTTTTAAGACAATTGTGACTAATAACTAATGACTATGAGTTGATTACAGACTATCACATGGTTCTTAGTCTTGGTAAACGTTGATTTCAAATTAATAGACATGATGTAATGGTTTTTGGAACATGTGACTAATGTGTGTGAACGGTAGTAAGGAAACATGTTTGGTATTAGCATGACAAGGTAAAAGTTGATTTGTTTATATAACAAACAAATGGGTGAATGTGATAGTGCATAATAAGACTCAGTTGCAACAAGGTAAATAGGTAAAAGAAACGAATTGGGTGAGAATTCCTTTGGCTACATTTGGAAACCAAAATTCCAAATGAATGAGTGCTTTGCATGAATACATGAATTTTTCTTAACCTTGATTTCTTTTTACATTATGTGGATATGTGCTATATTCATGAACATGTATTTGAGATAAGAGGCTAAGTTGTAATATTGTAAAGGAATTAATAAAGGAACAAACAAATGTTGTGTGATGTAGGGAATCACATGAAAAACACACTGCCATAAAATAATGAATAAGGCTTGAGCTAAGGTTTTACTTATGAACCCTTGGAAGCATATGGAAATCATGTGGAATGAGCTATGGTGTCTATTTAAAATTGTGTTCTTTTGGTGTTTCATGATTTATTTGTGCTTGATTTATGATTTTGACTGTGATTATTGCATGACCATGCCACTTTGCATGCGGTGTTGTACTGTTGTTCGAATTTATATGTTTTTTCATCTTGTATTATTTTTCTTTCTCTTTATGTTTTGAGGGTCCTGGGAATTGGTTGGCAGAAAGAGGAAAGCTAACAGAGCTCAGGGAGAGCTGAGTGAAACCCACCAGGAAATGTAACACCTAGATGAAGTTCAATGCATGGAAAAAGGGAAGTTGAAGGAAAGAATATGATATCTAGTTAGAATGATTGGGTATATAGGGATAAATGGATAGTGGTAGGACAACCATGAGAAAGGTAACCAGGAAAGGTAAAGTAAATGGGCTTGAGGTGACAAATGCATTGGCTAAGTTGGTAACTATTGTTCTCAATGTTGTGAATGCTTTATATGGATAAAGGAATTTCTCTTAAGTATGACCCTATGAATACTTCTAATTGTGTTGTGATCATGATTATGTTAATGCTTATATATATACACCATTATTTGACATGGTCATTCCTGTAAAAGTTTTTTTCTTTATGTAGGTGAATGGCATGAATATTCCTAATTTTATGAGGAATCAAGTGGGAAAGTAGCCCTAAAAGGTCTATGAGGATAGTATCATGTGGATATGATTTTGATATTATGTGCTTATAACTGTGCCTATGTTTATGTTATGGATAGACAATGTTGAAGAATACATCAACTGAATGAAATCAATGTGATCTATAACATGTTGGGACAAACATAGATAGTGGAACCAAAACCCAAGCCTTAGATTGTGGGAAAGAAACTAGATGCAAGTTTGCCTAGTAGAGATGGTGTGGTCTCTAGATGTGCAGTGTTGTTGTCGTCTACATGTTATGTTGTGTACGTGCTGTATTGTACCATGTGTATTGTGTACATGTTGTGTTGTGACATGTGTATTCATTGTGTTGTAATTTGTGTGTGTATGTGTTGTGAATTACACTGTGTGTATGTGATGTGTTGTATAATGTATTGGGACAGGCATGCAGAGCAAGGAATTGCTGAAGAGAAGTGAAGCGGATTACTTCTTAGGTTCCCTGGAGGTTGTGGGTTAGGATAGGATCTTTGGAGCCCTCTAACAACTTGAGTTCCCTGGAGGTTTTGGTTTGGATACCTATAACAAATTGGGTTCCCTAGAGGTTTTACATTGATATAGTAGTCCCTTGAACCTTGGGCAGCTTGGGATGAGACCAATCTTGAGTTCTTGATAATATGGGTGGAGGCAATTTAGTCTCAGGATTTCTTTGTTTCTTGGGGAAACTAATTATTTGTATGGAAGAGAAGAGAAGGAATTGGGTGCTTGTTGAGTTTGGAAACTTCTCTAGTGTGTGTATGTGATCAAAGAGAAGAGAAGGCATTGGGTGATTGTCGGGTTCAACAACCGATCCAGTGTGTGTATAGAAAGGACAAAGAACAAAGAAAGAAGAAAAAGACAACTTTAAGATAAGTATTAGTATTTTATTTCTATTTTTAATTTTAAAATTATGCACATAATCTAGGATTCTGATTTATGATTTTTAACTTTTGAACTAACCAAACATGATATTTTTATATATGATGATTTGATGAAGGAGCTAATTTGAATTTTTGTGACATCAATCAAACATAATTGCAAATGTCACTTTATTTAAGAGATGCCAATGAGGTGTTATTTGAATTTATTACAATTCCTTTTGATTCTAATGGAAATTATGTGCTTGGAACATGAAAGCATGGAAAATTCCCAGTTTGGGTGGTTGGAACTGACTGCAAGAGTGTTAGTAACAACATAAAAAGGAGTAGGAACTTGCAATAGTAGGATGGCAAAGCATTTAGGCGTAGGGCTATTGTGGGACACCAGTACCCAATAACGTCCATTGATTCCCATAAATGTGATATAAATGGTATCATGGTTTTGAGGCATGGGTATGCCTTGGTTTTTGGACATTCTGACATGAGGAAAACTTTCCAAAGAATGGATCACCCAAGGCATTGTGAAGCAAAGAAGGGGATGCCAGGGAACTTGGAAGGTGAGTGACTACACAGAAGGGGGTGAATAGATTTTTTGAGGGACTAGGAAGTAGAGAAGGGAAGGTCAGGGAATAAATTAGTTTTGGTCAATAACATTGCGGATTGGAATCAGAAGCACATTAGGAGAGTGCCCAAAGACAATGAGTTGATAACTATTCATTGAGAAAACGAGGAGCATAATGATTGTAGTGCTAGACATTGGAGGCATACTTTGATCTTAGCAGTGGATTCTGGACTTCCTGGGAAGGAAGTGAATCCTTGTTACTACTTTTGAGGGTGAAGGTGTGAGCCTATGGATTCCCTTGTTGATGATGTGGGCATCATATCCATTTTTTTCATTGGTTAAATAAAATGTGGATATGTATATATGTGTATATTATTGTAAATATTGTATGAAGCTATGTTTATAAATCTCCATAACTAGTATGTCTATTTTTTGATGGAAGAAAATATTCATAAATATATATGTGTGTGTCATTGTACTCCAATAAGAAGTATGTTTGTCATGTTTACAGTAGTTGTCATTGTAAATACTTCATCAAGCTGTGTTTATAAAGCTCCATAAGCAATATGTTTTTCTAGTCATAAGTGTCATAGAACACCGAGGATGGTGTTCCCCCAAGGGGGAGGGGTTTGTAACAACCCCGAGTTATATTTCCATGTAAAAAGGAAAAAATCAAGCAAGGTCATGGGACACGTATTCCAAGTTGAATGAAGGGAAAAACATCACATTGGGGGTCACTTGTGGTTAATTAATGGCTATGGAAATTGGCATTGCTATTGGAAAATGAAACAAGACAATAAATGGAAAATTTCATATAAGAAATGAAGGAAAATAGGACAACAGGAAGATGAAGAGACAAGAATATGCATGCAAGGGAAAAGAAGGAAATTGAAGGAAAACAGAGAAAGAAAATAAAATAAAATAGGAGGGAGAACATTCTGTCTCTCTTAGCTACTCTTAGTCATTCTTGATCACCCTTTGGCTAGTCTTGGACATTTTAGGATTCACTTGGAAATTGAAGCATTCTGACTTGGACTTCGATAGAGAGAGAACTTGGAAACAAGTAATCAAGAAGTAAGTAAGCAAGCAAAGGAATTCACGGGCAACAAAGGAGAAGGTTGGAAAAAAACTACAATAGGAGGACAATGTAGGTAATAGGTTGCATGTGTAATTTCCTTGCTGAGATTTGAATGCATGGTACATGCATTTGGTTATTTCATTATTTTGCTATCACGAGCATGGGATTTTCCTAGATTGACAATGGTTATAACCTTGCCTTTTCCATTTCTTGGATAACCATGATGTAGTGGGTTCCCTATCTGGTTAATCTTTGCATGGCTAATATATTTTAGATCCTGGTGAGGTGGTCTCAGGAAAATTTGCAAGGGTTGAGGGTGGAGATGGGCTTTCTCCTGGAGCTCTTGATGAATGGGTGGAGACATGAAAATTGCTCTGCATATGCAAAATAAAGTCCGAGGCATCCAAGGTTGTTTTGGTGTTAGTGATTTCTAGATTGGTTGAGGTGAAATCATTGTGGTTGAGGGTAGAGGTGGTTTAGCCTTTGGATTCCCTAGATAGTTTTGTTTTGTTTTATCCCATGTGATCCCACATTCATGCTTGGAATATGGCATGGGGGTGATTGGCTGAAAGAAATATTTATTTCAATCCAATCTATAGTCGAGTGGTACTTGGAGTTCCCTAACGTAGTTGGCATTTACATATGCTATTATTTGATGATGATCTATGAGCACACGTGCTAATTTAATGTGTGATTTTATGACTATTTTTTCGTGGTCTCATTCTAGTTCGATGTTGGTTACATGCATAGTATAATTCTCATTATATGATGTGCTCTTGCTATTGTTATATTCAATGGTTTGACAAGATATTGGTTATTTTATATGAATGTATAAGATAATATTTGTTTTTTGCAGCTAGTAAGAGAGGGCAGTAAGCCTTCTTGATGAACATATGAAGAAACTAATGAAAACAATGAACAAAATATGCATTCATGACTCACAAGTGCTATGGTCACAAAATGTTTGTAAAAATTAATAACATGTGTAGGAAAGTTAGACCCCATTTCTGTAACTAGAACTTGGAAGTTGGGTCATGCATAGTAACTGTCAGATCATGTTTACCTTGGTGAGTAGGTTAAAGTGGGTAAATGTGGGGTGGGGTGTTACAAAATTCATGGTGTTTTATGTATTATATAGTTCATGAATTATGAATGCTTTGATTATTTTCAAACCTTGTTATGGAATTTAACATATACATTTATATTTTATAATGGTTCATACTCCATGATGTGTCAAATATTTCAACTTCATGACCATATAACATCACTTGACACTATTAAAATTCATAACCTATCTTTTGTTGGTTGTTGCTATAGTTAAGACACATGTAATTAAAAATTATGTAATATGTTTTGTGTATAATCAAACTATGGTATGGAGAATATTGATACATTGTTTGATGAGTTAATACTTGACAATAATGTGTACATTCGATTGGATTTGGTGCAAATAAATTATGTTTTTTTTTTTAATTTTTATTTTTTATGAAATGGCTTAAATTATCTAAATTGGAAAATGTAGGTTTCAACACCTTCTTACACTATTCATAATTGTCATGTCTCAAACTCTGTGGTTACATTATTGCTCTGAAGTGTTATCATTACCACTTAGTACAGTTGATACTTTGTGCCATTTGGTCATTTTGTAGCCTAAAGTTACATTCTCACATTCCTTTCGTTCTAGTTTTGAGTACTTTCTTTGCATGTCGTTGTGGAATGGTTAGGGTTTGAAACCCATTTTTAGCTTGTTTTACATCCCTTGCAAATGGAATGATAGTAGAGTTTTATCAGATATTCGCTTGTGGATCTTGTGGTTTGAATAGAGCTAATTTGGGGTGATATTGTAGAGTCTTATGTGAAATATCTTTCTTTATTTCAGTAGGTCAATTGACGGAATTTTGTTCAAAGTTTCTAGGGTTACAATGATGAAGTGGTTAAAGCTTTCACCTCCACTTTCAATGGTAGGAAATCCAGGGTTGGTGATGTTGAGATATGGGTGGACATAGGCTTCATTTCTAAAGAAACTCATCTCTCTAGAGAAGGGGATAATTGCTCAATTTCTTTTTTCCAATGATTAAAATTCCTTGGTGAGAGTTTCTAGCTTCAAATAACTACTCATATAATGTGAAAGGTATGCCAGTCAACTTCCTTAAAACCAAATGGAAAGACTTGTTGTATTTTGTTAGGCACTTTGTCACTTGTGAAGGTAGATATGGTTTGTATTTATGTACCATATACCCCTGTTAATGATATTTCTTGATTTTAACCTCAATCTCCCATTTTATTTGCATAAGAGCCTTTCCAAAATGGCTAAGGCTTACCAGGGTGAGTGCAAGAATCTTGAAAGGTCTCTATTTCATCATGACTTAATTTTTATTCTAGTAAAACACCATTTGGTTAAATTTGGAGATGCATGGGACTCGTTCCTTCTCTAAAATGGTTTTGATAAACCCCATATTATTAAAAAACAGGAAATTTCATCTAGGATTTCACCGTTTTTGGACCAACCAATCTAGTACTATCTAACTCTCACGGTATCGACAATTTCAACCCTGATGAGTCATGCCATTCTAATGGGTTAGAATTATCTAATGATCTTATAATTTTGTGATTCATATCTATTTTTGCAACATAACTTTTGGATAAATCACATTAGAATTGACCATGACCATATTGATATTTATTGACCAAGAAAAAAACCAACTAACGACTAATTCAAGAACTGGATTCATCTCTGCTAGTTAATCCTATTGATAGATCAGTTTTTTCACCTTGGTCCTAAGGATGAACCTCATTAGAAGGTTTGAAACTTAGAACATCAAATATTTTTGATGAGATTTATCTGAGAGTTCTATTGCAATTATCTAATGATGTTTGGGTTAAAACCCCTAATTCAGCTCTTGTTTGTGTAGCATGAAGTATGGAAAGGAAATTAGGGTTTCACCACATTGAACTAGAACCCGAATCTAGGGATAATGTCAAGCCAACATTTTTTTACCATAATCTCTATTCTGAATGTGCACTAGAAAAAGGAAATAGTTAGCCAGAACTAGACCCTCAATCTCGAGTTAATAGTAAACAATTAACTAAAAATATGTATACAGAAAGGCACAATAGGGTTACAAATGTCCCTGTTAAAGAGGTCTATGTTGTTATTGAATCTGTTATCAAGCTTTTGCTAAAGAAGAATAAACCACACTCATACATTAACTCTAGATTTGTGGATGACAATGATTAAAACATACGATGGTGGTAATAACTCTAAAGAACATGACCAATGCAAAGATGATTCTAATAAATCTACATAGAACATGTATTGGTAGCAAAAATATTTAATTATGGTTCCTCGCCTTGAAGACATAATAAACCAACTGATACAGGAAAACAATAAACTTAGAATGCTTAATCAACTTAGGGATAATCAAAATTATAAGAAGTATTTGGAGTCTGATAATAATGCACAGTCAATGGATACTTGCAGCATAATTATTAAATTAGCTAATGTCAAAATTGTGAATGCACCAGATTTACATGCTCCAAAATATGGTAAATAAAGATTATGTTAATTTTCTAGTTTCAGGTCCTAGGATTTTGAAGGTATGCTAAATATTTGAGAGAAAAGGGGGAGGAAAGATGATGGAATTTTTTTGGTGATTGTGGAACTTGTTAAAATCTGATATTTGTAAGTGTTTTGGTTTGAATAATTTAAATTGATTAATTCTTATACATATGATATCTTAATTTCCATGGTTTTTTTATTTACATATTTTGAATTTTTTATAACCTTGCTTTTGAATATTCAAAGGAAACAACATTGTTTTTCCATGAATGTCATCTGCGAATAAAAAATAAGATAATCACATCTTTCCTTACTCTAATAACCTGATCACTTTTACCTTTGTAAAATATTCTGAAAAAAAAATCGCCCCATTCTCATAACCATACAATGGGAGTCAGGTGACATAGTAACTACCTCTGATCAATAAGGGGTGGCGTTACAAGTGGTATAAGAGCTCCTAGGTTCAACGCTTGGACCTAATGGGCTTTGTCACAAAAGGAAAGGAAGACCAAGGGTTTAAACATAGAATTTTGAATATAAGCTAGCACCCTACTACAAATTATGGACCATAGATATGCTTTCGGTATGATTGAAACCATAATCCAAGTACTCATGTAAAATTATCATTATTATTATTTATGTTTTTGGGAAAATAAGTGAGATAATGCCTTGAAATAGTAATGTCTTTTTCAGTGAATATATATTGTTGTACCTATATTAGAAGGCATTATGATCTTATTCGATGTGCAACCTCATGAAGCAAGTCACAACCACCCATTAGAATGGTAGTGAATTATAAAGCGTCAGTGAAAGGCTTGATGGAAAATGTAACATAACACAAGCTATCAATAATTGTTGTTTAAGTTACAACATTGAGTTAGGGGTGTTTGGATGTTATAAGAAATTGTAGAGTATCAACAAATAGTTGACATATGAAATTGTTTTTACTGCTACTTCTTGTAGTTTGAACATTGCATAGAAATTACCAAGCTGAGATCATTTGTAACAAGATTTAAATGTAATTTTTCATCCTTTGAATAAAAAAAATCCATAGTTACATTTCTTTTCATATTCCATAACACCCTTCTTAACAAATTTCCAATGATTTGCTTTCAGTGTTTGTATAAACCTTGAGAGTATTCCAACAATATAGCTAAGATATGGCCTTGTATGAGGAAGATAAATTAGGCTTTCCATCGACCTATTGTACAAGGTCGAGTCAATCTATTTTGAATCATCACATTTGCTTGACTTGAACCTGAATTCATTGGGTGTAACTATAGGTTTACATGTTTCCATGTCAAACCTTTTTCAAATATCCATGGCATATTTTCACTATGTAAATAAACTACCATCACTGTACTACCACATCTCAATTCCTTTGTAATATGCAACAAACCAAGGTCAAACATTTGAAAGTGATGCATCATATATGACTTGGTTCTATCAAATAACTTGTAATAACTTCCTTGATGATAGGGTCATCCACACATACAAATACAATGATAATGTGATTTTGCTCATGTTTCACATACAAATTTGAATCAGAAGAATACTTCACAAATCCATTATGAAGAAAATAATTATTTATCTTCTCATCCCATGCTCTAGGAGTATGTTTCAGTCCATATAAAGGTTTCCAAAAACTACAAACAAGTTGTTAGTGGAGATTCCATAATCTCCATGCTGACCTCCCCCTTTTTCTTGAAATTTTATAGACTTCTCCCTAAAGATTTCTTCCTCGAGATATGCATTTGAGAATGTACTTTTGACGTACATTTGATGAAGCTTCCATGAATTTTTTCTATGAAAATCCTAATTGTATATAGTTTTAAAACTAAAGAAAACTTTCATCATAGTATATCCCTACCTTCATTGTAAAAAAATGAAATACCAATCTGAATTTATACTAAGAAATGTTGCCATCATATTTGTATTTAATCATGTCAATACATTTAAATCTTAGAAGATTTTTTACCTTTTGAAATATCACATAATCCCCATGTTTTCTTATTCATGCTAGAATTATATTCTTCCTACATAGCCTCTCTCCACACCTTGTGCTTTATATCCTTGTAATAATAAATAGGTTCCTCCTCTTGTTGTACTCTTGTCATCAAGGAAAAATTAACATGTCCATGTATTTTTCAGCATTGAATTGTTTTCGTTCCAACATTTTTTGAAATCTTTCCTCGTTGTCATTTATTCTACTTTAGGTCTGCCTCTCCTTTCTAGTGGCACATAATGAGATGCAGATGAAGATACCATAGAAGGAGATGAAATATTAGCTTGACCTTTTCCTTAATATAAACTATTGATGATGGATATGAAGGAGGTAAAACCTCTCCATTTTCATCTAGAACAAATATTTCTTTAGTAGTGGGCACAATTGGCTCCATGTTTTCTTCTTCATAAGAGAAACTATAATTTTGAGTAAATGAAAAGTATTCATACAACTCGACATCCCTACTGATGATAATCTTCTTGGTATCCAAATTATACACCTTGTATGCCTTAGTATATTTTCCATATCCAACAAAGATACTCTTAAGGACCTTTTAATATATGATATATGAACATGAGAAGTGATTCCAAATACCTTAAAGCAGTCAAATTTAGGCTGTAAGATTACTGTAACACCCCTATGATGACCCCTTTGTGTGATGTACATATTATTTTTAGATTGGGGAGTTTAGGATCACTTTAAATAATACCATTGAATTCTTAGACGTACATTTCTAGATACTCCATTTTTATCTACTCCTCTGTCAACAAGAGCATTGGTTGGTAGATCCTTGATTTACGCATTCTTTATTTGAGTGGCCATGCATCCTATAACCTAAGAAAGCAAATTACGTTACCCTAGGATGTAACTTGTATTTTCTTGTGCAATTTCCTTATATTTTTTAGAATAGACATAAGTAGAACTTGAAGACTCGGCCCAAGACACTTTTTTGTTGTGGTTACTAACTTGAATTCACCTATGGACCTTGGTCTACATTTCAATAGGATCTGAATGTTTTCTTGAATAATGTTATGTTAAGAATTTCCATTTCCCTACTAAGGCTATCATCAAAGAAACCTACTAAAGTGTCACATCTGAATTTGAAACTTGTAGCTTGATCAACAAGTTCATAAATCAATTAATACACTACTGATAGATAACTATGATAGAAAAATGCTTAAGTTTAATATCTTGTGATAATGCCTAAAAAAAACCCCTCTTCTTATTGTATTTAGGGTTTCATCACTAGATTGTTAAAGAGTTGGTAACTTCAGGTCTCATATATTTTGTGAAAACATTAAGAAAATATTGCATTGTTATTGTGGATGATCTCTATGTTCCAACAATCTGAGAATGATTCTATTCATATGCTCTGAAAATATACCTACTAGCTCCTTGAGAACATTTCCTATTTATATTTCACACTCTCTTGTATACCATCTTGAAATTGATGTTACTCTTGCATACTTGACATATTGTTTTAAATGTTGGATCTCGGCATTCACATTTAAGTTCTCATGGTGCTAGTTGCAAATATTGTATAATGGGACAATGAACCAATCATATAATAAACTAGATGCTATTAATCCCACTTGGTTTCCAAACGATTTTGACACATTGGTATAGATAGATTCTCATTATTTTTGGAGTACATAAAAAACCTATGATGTCAATACTATTTTACAACCCAAATATGTGCTTAACGATAATGATAAAATTATCTGAATCCTGAAAGTAATCACTTCTTATGAGAATTGAAATACCACCATAAAAACATGAGGTGAAAAACAAGGTGGTTTTATTACAAAATTTTCCAGATCTAAGTTTGTGTGGTATTGAAGACAACTTATGACAATTTTTAAGTTGAAATATGTTAAGTGGGTTCCTAAAACACTTCAGATAAATGAAAAGACATGTTTTTTTTGAAACTTGTGTGAAAGGCGATAAAATTCAATGATATATCAAGCTACATCAATAATTAAAAGTTCAACCATTGAACAAGTTAAATAAGCAATAAAGGCTAGGGTTGAAATTGCAAGATAAATTAGGGTTTATTCGAATCTAAATTTTGAATATTAAATGTTAAATAACTTCCTTAGATGCAAGACACCCAACCCTAGAATGGTATTAAATGTAGAAGGATTATGTGCTGATTGATGATTGCATGCAAATATTTAAGAATTGATGAATTCTAGTGTACCATGTGGTGTCCTAACTGACTCTATGAGTTTATAGGTACCATGATTGTTGGCCTTAGTAAGAAGGCCAAATATTTCAAAAATATTTTATAAAGATGAGCTAAATGGTAAATGTGGTCTCAGTGGAGTGGTTGATTTTTATCATGCTATTAGAATAGATCATAGTTTGAATTCTAACATGTACAAATGAAGGATGAAAGTTATGACCAATGTGCATATGTACTCCTAAATTTAAGAGAAAGATTACGTATATCTTATTTTGGGTTTGCGATATATATATATATATATATATATATATATATATATATATATATATATATATATATATATATATATATATATATATATATATATATATATATATATATATACATATACATATACATATACATATATCTAGTCACTAACAATCCTATGGATGCATGAACAACTATAGGGAAACATGTTGAGTTTACTTGCACATGGGAAGACCTAGTGACAAAGATAGGGAAAGGAAGTTGATTTTGTTACACATATGTATGCATGGTATGATGGTAGAGAGTGCCATGAATGTTGAACTCAGGACACTAAGTCAAGTTTTGGGATTATTTTACTTGATGATTGATGTGTTATGATTTTGAACTTTATTTGTTCAATTTGATTTATGGACATGCATGGCCATGCTATTTTTGTGTGTGGTTTTCCTTGATGACTGTGATTATGGATTTTATTTTTCCATTTTTGATGTTTCCTTTTATTTTTCCTCTTGCATTTCCTATTGATTTTATAATTGTCCCTTAATTTACATACTTGGGGCCTTGGAACAAGTCAGTTGAGGTGGCAGGGAAGCCATGAAATTCTGAGGAAGAGGTAATGTATGATTTTCATGGATAAGAACATGTTGAGGAAAAGGTAACTTGGAAAATCATTGGGTAAATTGGCATGAACATGGTAACATGCATATGAAAAAGAAAAGGGTAAGTGGAATGTGATATGATAGCCAAGTAGGTTGGTTGAGTCCTGTTGATAGTTCTAAACTAACCAACTTCTAGGATCTCCCTGATATGTGGTCCTAATTAGACCTCACACCATTCGGGATAGGAACCCCTTCTGAAATATGTCCTGGTTTCTGGTTTCTTAAAGATTTTCCTTGGCTCTAACTTTCAACAAGAAAGAGGAATGAAAATATTTCTTCAAAATGCAAGTGAGTGTTCCTAGTGAGTGTTCAGTTGTAAGTGTGTCAAGGTTCTTTTACTGCGGAGGGAGAAAATAAAGTGAGGCTCTAAGAGAGAGGTAATAATACCAATCTAGTAGATACACATGCAACCTAGAATGATCTATCTAACATCTAGTGGAATAGTCCACAAAGATATGACAATCATTAAAACCAATCAACAAGAAAGATCTATCTAATATCCAATGAAATAGTCCACAAGGATGTGACAACAACAGTAACCATTACAACATATTATCAATACGATAAGTTATAAAATAACCAAAATAGTTCAACTACTTTAGCAAAAATGAAAGAAAACATGAATTACAAACATCCACCAAGTAATCTTACAAATATTCATAACCCATGCATGAAGAATGTGTTGGCCACGAGGCTTCTGATATTAAGTAAAAGTTCCAAGACGCATGTATAAAATGAACACCACTAGCTTCAATAGTGGAGCATTGGAGCCACTCCTTGCTCCCTAAAAGAAACAGCTTGTCTCTCCAATACTTTGAGGGAGTAGCCAAAGTGAAAATTCCATTACTCATGAAATGAGGGTGTATATATAACCAATTGGGTAATGCTTCACCTCCCTTTTGACTCTTTGACTATGGTCATGACTGTTTGAATTCCTATGAATTTTTGACTTACATGAATCTTCATCTTATGTACATGTCCTTTGGACTTCCACTTTACAATACATTTTCGAATAAGAAATAAATGATCCACAATAATGATGTGGTGCATGACAACTCATGACATGACATGAAATGAAACTGTTGACATAGACTGCTTGATGACATGGAAATTTCAAGCCATTTATGCTACTACTTGCTACATGTCCTCATAAGGAAGGTCATCTATCCACCACCTTCTGGCTTAGAGGTAAGGAGTCTTCAATTATTTCAAGTCTTGAGTTGTGGTCACAAATTGGTGTCTCTTTGTCTTCTCTTGATTGGTCAACATCCATAATAAGCTACAAATATGTATTTTAGCATGTTTCCCTTCATCTCCTTCTTCATCATCTTATCATGGTTTGATAGAGTACCTGCATCTACAATTCACTCATGACGAGACGACATCAGTCCGATAAAACCATAGTCTAAGATGGTGCATGTCGATCCACTGACTAGAGGGAGAGGCTTAGTGAATGTGCAATTTCATAGCTTAGGTAGTCAAGGGTGGATCTTCAGCCTTGAGACTACGTAATGTATAGTTCAAGGTGGGTTGGGTAGCAAAATTACACAGTTTGGGGACTCAATGAGCCAGGCTAAGGGGTTATGCATTGTTTCATCCAAATGTGTAGTTTTGGGAGGTAGAGAAGACCTGGTGATTGTGTGATTATGGAGCCCAAGAGCTCAAGGGCTGAGCTTGAGCTCAGAGATTGCACAATGTGCAGTTGAGGCCAGGCTATAGGGATTGATTACGCAATTATGGGGGCCATAAGAACTTGAAATGTGAAGTGCACAGTCCCAGAGGGCAAGAAATATGCATTTCACAGTGTGAAGGGCTAAGGTTGTAGTTTAAGGGATGGAACTATGTAATGTGCAGTTGATCAAGGTTGAATGAGGCTAAGTCGCTGGAAATTTCCAAAATTTGGCTAAGTGTGGGATAGATGAGCTGATGTGAATAGTGATATGACTTGTCTGTGATCACACACTTAGAAAACTTGATGACACAACAACATAAATCATCCAAGACATATCAAAAATACTTATCCCATAGTGTGACAACTTTGTGGTGACTTATGACAAGTGTGACACCAAAGATACACTTTGCGATGACCGTGAAGACACTTGAGTGAAAGCACTTAAAACTTTGGGAATGAGTGAGAAAAATGTTTACATGGTTAGATCAACCCATTGAAACCACCAAAACAAGCTTATATACATTGCGCAACAACTAACATGTGAAAATATAACTTTTTTCTTTTCTTGCAAAAGGGACCAAAACACTTAAAGAAAACACATGGAATGGATTTCAATGTTTGAGATGACAATGTACAAGGCCAAGGTAAGCTCCGAAATTTGGTGCAAGGCAAAATTTTGGAGGGTTTTGTGGCAGCGACAACACTTGGAGACATGCTGGTAGAATTCCAACTTCTCTATCTCAGTTAATTCTTTTGTGCAGGGTCTAAGTTCTTCAAGGAATATTGATTCATTGTGCAGATCAATTTGTTTTCCCCACTTACCCTATCAATAAAAATGGTTCCCTTTGTGTCTTTATTGGTTGAGTACAAGCATAAGATTCAACAATATCACAATGTTTTGAATCAAAAAGGGTAGTGAAGTTCATGAGCTTTATATTTTCAAAGTATATTTTTTTCATCTCTGGTGTTGTTCCACTGCTAGCAGGCCTAGATAGTACCCCTACAAAGTCATTACATGAACAAAAACATTGCTTCACTACTAGCGAGCCTGGATATTACCCTGGTAGAGTTGCTTGTTGCACGTCTTTATACATGAATCCTTTCTCTTCACTCGTCTTTATTTATATATTTAAAGAGGACTATGCATTGACCCTTATTTATTTTATGGATGGAAGAGGGATCTTGACTTATTGAGAACAAGAGGGGTTGTTCCTTTAGAGGAGCATATAGAGACCTCTGATTTAGGATTTCTAGTTTAGAGTTTTCCCCTTTTCCTCTTCTACTGATGGGATAAGTGTGAAAGAACCAAAACATAAGAACCAAGTGTGGCATCGTGATTCAAAATTAGACATAATGATCATTGTTTGTCCAAAATTATGCTTACATATGGATCAAATTTTCTGTCGGAACTTCATCGATCAAAATATGTGACCAAAAACATAGAAGGAGGATGAAATTTAGTCAAATGTTATGGTGTCACAAGAATCTTTTCAATTCAGACACTGTTGTAGTGTTTTCTTCTCAAAGATGTATGAAAATAACCCACTTAAGATTGTGGATGACAAAAAATATCAACAATACAAATGGATGCTAAACATTGTATATCTGTAGCAACTGATAGAAACAAAACCTGCCAAAGTCCTTATCTATGCCACAATCATAGTTAAACAACAAACCAAAACAGTAATAACTCCAATCATCCAAAAGAAACAAAATATACAAATAATAGATTTTATTATAACACCTATGAAGTGAACAAATAAATGTTACTAGTCCCCCTCTATGGGATGGGTTCTTCACTATCCTCAAACGCCTTTAGCTTGTGTAGAGTCTCTCTCCTCTATAATGTGTAAACCCAACAAGAAAAATGGTTTGTGACAATGAGAATAATCAGACTTACAGCAGTGAGTGCAACAATGAAAATAATCAAAAGTGAATAATGAATGGAAAACCCTTCTATTTATAACAGAATATTCAGTTATCCTTGAATAATGAGAATTTTATTAACCCCATTCTTGGAATAACCACTTGAAATATTTTATTATATTTGGTTAGGAGGAAAAAAGCATTTAACTTTTATTTAGAAATAATAAATAAGTAAATGATTTATTTATCGTCTCAGGAAACATGGTTAAGGAATAATAAACAAATATTGATTTATTTAATTATTCCTAAGGGATTTAGTCAAACTTGACAAGGAATAATAACTAATTAGTGATTAATTAATTATTCCTAGAGAAAAATAAGATAATTAATAATTTATCTGTTTATTTCTCATAATTAGGTCAAATATGACAAGGAATATTAATTAATCAATGGTTTAATTAATTATTCCTAGAATAATATTAAATAAATAGTGATATATTTAATTATTCTTCATGGGTTTAATTATAAATTACTTAACAAATGTGGTTTATTAAGTAATTTCTCACAGTGAAAGAAATTTTACTATGGTAAAATTGGCCTTACATGGTGTACTTCGATCCATCTAGTAAATTAGGCTAGGTGATCAATTTTTTGGTGATAAAAGGTTGCCCCCCAACGTATGAGTGTTAGGATCAAAACATATGACTGAAATATGTTGTAAAGACGCAATCACTAGACAACAAAGTGGAGAGAGAGAGAGAGAGAGAGAGAGAGAGAGAGAGAGAGAGAGAGAGAGAGAGAGAGCAATAGAGCTGAAGAACAAGAGGATAGGGAGAAAGGTGGTGAGACCAATGCAAGTGTCCTTTTTATGTTGTGGTACCAAATCTCAGTGAGGCGGGGGAGGCATACCTATACCCACTGAGATAACTTAGTACAAGAATAATGATGTGCCCAGAAACATAAAACTGAGCAATGAAGTACATGCTGAATGGTACATGACACACTGGCATAACTGAGCCAAAAAATAATAAAATGTGTTCCATATACATAATGCACCTAGAAAAATATGCACGAGGACTGAATATAATAATATTTGAGTACGTGACACATACTGGACCTTCCCTCAAAAATGGGTAGGAGGGAGGGTAGAACAACAGAAGAAGCCCTACTGAATAGGGAAGGGCTCTGCATAACTAAACAAATCATTTGAAGGAGACATGCATGCTATGAACACTGCGATTGGTACCAACCGAACCCATCAAATTTGTGGAACTACATCTAAGGTTGTAGCATAATATGAAGGCATATGAGGGTCTAGCATAATATGAAGGCATTTGGGCATGCAGGGGGCTACCTGAAGGGCCACCCCGTCATGAGGTCTGAAACATCTCACACACAACCGGGAATCATTGGTATAATCTGCTACATCACTGGAGCATCAAGTGTATGAATCAGGAGCATGACACAACCAAGTCGAAGGGAAATAATGAGTCCCAATGCTCGATCTGAGGTACCAGAAAAGAATGGAAGCTGGAACGAATATACACTGGCCTCTAGGCCGTTCTTCTCAAATAAATGAGATGATGTCAATAGAATAGGGCCCGCGATAGGTGAGGCAATGAGGATCCTCAACTAAGGCATGAGGGAAAATAGTAATGTGACTGATGGAATGACACCAGGGAGGATGGAAAAAATGGGACTGAGGGACAAACATATGACTTCCCTTATTAGAGCATAAAGTGCATGATCGACTTGGCGACAACTGACTCAACTCTGGAGGGGATGGAGATAGTATGAATGGAGGCCAAAATGATCAACAAACGATTAATTTTATGAAAATATGGATGGAATATTGTGACATGATATAATGGGATGTGAAACAGACTCCATGGATGCAAAGGTGACTCATCGTGGATGCTCTGAACAAGGATGACTCGATGACGTTGCCACACAGAATAGGTCCAGTGGGGACCATGAAAGCATGAGTAGATGATGGTTAGTCATGAAACAAATCAACATGTGAGACAAAAAGCACCAAGGGAAGGTGGTCGCTAAAGTACAAGCGTCACATATGAAGAAATTCAATTTTGAGAGGCAAAGAAGTGACCCTTCTTGGAAAAATGGCTTCTGGGTGAAGTGTCAAATCATCAAAAGTTGACAAATTATCATTATAGTAGTCGATGAGATCTTTCCAAAGGGGCTGACGGTTCATCAAACTGAGCTACAATTTGGTAGCAATGTGTGACAGCAAAAGTGTGGATTTTTCTATGAAAGGACGTTTTCCCTCTAATTTGAGTTCATTTGCTAAGTGAGTTGTGGTGAATTTGGAGAGGAGGAAGATGACCTAAATCTTGTGGAGATTTTAACGAATAAAATGACTATTGGAACTAGGATCTATGAATTTCACGTAGGTGGCCTTAGTCATTTGTTCAATTTCAGTGGTTTATTTCCTGATTTTTGGCACTCTGCAGCTCCTTGGGAGACCCCTGCTCCTCTTCACAGTCACATCACATTTTTTGGGCCCATAAGTGGAGTTGGCTAGTAGGAAATAGGTGAAAACCTACGAGATTTCTCTTTCTGGGCAAAAAACTACGATTTGGGACTAAAAAGAGGGGTGGTTTGCTAACCTAGTGGGGCCTGTAGGTTAATTAATGTTGACCAGTGTTTTCTTCTCTAAATTGACAAGACATGTGGTGTTTTGCAGGCATGGCAGAGCTGAAAATCAACTGGTGTGAGTGAGACTTGCATACCCTTCGATATGAGATTCAGAGAGATCAGGGGGTTTGAGGGGCATTGAATCGCTATGGGGTTCTCAAGTTGGTAGAGAATAATGAGGGCAGGTGAGCCCTTGCTATCGAGAATTGTGAGCTATTGGGATCCAGACCTAGAGGTCTTTGTCATGCAATGACAGAAAATTGAGCTCACATTACAGGATATTTATTTCTAGACCAGACTCCCTCCCCTAGGAGTGGTGGGGGATATACATACAATGTTGCCTAGTGGGAGGAACATTATAGAGTTTGTGGAGCACCGTTATCCATGGGACGTGCTTGTGGAGGGCATAAATATCTCGATTGGTGATCTAGACCGGCTAGAGACATAGGTTGTTGCTGCAACTATGCTACGAGTCTTGGGAAGCCAGGCATTCCACCACATCACTAGTGGGCAGATGATGTTGGTTGAGAGTGTTTTGGCTGGGACTTACTATGGGTGGGCCTAGATGATGCTATTGTCGGTGAAATGAAAGTTAAGTCTATGCATGAGGTAGGTGAACAGTGACTGTACTTTTGGTGCAGTACTATGTGCATTCTTCTTTGAGAAGATACCACCATTCATCCTCATGTACAGATCTGAGATGGGGGTCCATAGGAGCCCAGGATGCATCGTTGGAGGCAGCTATTGCAGAGAGGAGGAGGAGGGGGAGTCAGATGGGTGTTATGGCCTGATTTTTTCACACATTGGGATCAGAGGCCCCTCTACATTGATGATTATCCTTATAGCAGGATGAACTATCAAGGAGATCCTGACTTACCCCTTCCACTTGGGCGAGCATGGGGACCAGACGGTAAGTGTTAAGTTGCTATTTTTATGGCGCATTTTATATTTTTGTCACATGTATATGGTAATAAGTGTAAAATATTTGGTATTCAAACATAGCACTGGTAAAGCCGACAGGATATGCAAAATGAGCTGCAGTTCCTAGGGCTACAGATCGGGGAACATTGTCGTCATGTCAGGGTCCAGAGGATAGTGTGCTACTTGTTGATCTACACCATAGGTGTGAGGTACTCTTGACTAGAGTTTTTGAACATGGATGGCATGAGTTAGATGATCGATACACATATGAGTGTACCAATATTCCCTCAGAGTGGCGAGGTATCATGCGGCGCATGGCGATGGATGGTCAGGAAATACGTGATCTACGTGCAGGTGGAGCAAAGCCTTTGGTGCAGGATCCGCCGAATAGTAACTAGATAAGGGGATGGGCTCCAAACACTTATATGTAATATGATTATGCATTTTTATATGATGATCATGGTTCACCATGTGTTATGATTATGGTTGTCTTCTATAGTATACATGTGATAAATTCCAATATAGAATATTATTTGCAATGGTGTCTACATAGTTATTTTGGGCTCTAGGAACATGAATGAAAGTAATGGTTTCAAATTCACGTACCAATAGCTTAACTCGTAGGTATTTTCTAAATAGGACTTGGTTATGAACATGATACACACCATTCAATTGCATGACAAGTAGAAAAGAATCTAAACGAACATGAATATGAAGGATGCAATAAGTGAGGGCATCGACTAACAAACCTATCATTGCATCATATTCAGCCTAGTTATTGGTGGTAGATCCAATGCACACGCCATTCAGAAGGACTAACATATGCAAGGGGGTAAAAATGGCCAAGGTTGCCATGGTTAGATGCTTGGAGAAGAAAATTGCACCATCGACATGATTGACATAAAGTGTGGATGATGGATCCATCTGAAAGGTGCAAAAGACAACAGATGAGAAGATGCAATCTACCTAACTTCATGGTAGTAATAACGACATGAAAATCAGAGGGATATGCTATGAGTGAAATTTCTTGAGGTAGAGTGCATTGGGAGAATTAGGAAGGAAATGGCCTTCAAAATGCTCCAGAAGATATGCCACCTTCACTAAGTGCAAGGGTAATCAGGGGTAGACATAGCTTCCATGATTTCCCCATCAGAACGGAAGATGGGTGAACGAGAGGAATACTAACTACATGATGCGGCGGTGGTACCTGGTTCATCAACCTGAGAAAGAAGGTTTAGATAAACATCATCTAGAATGGTAGACGATGCACTAGTAGATGGAGGATCTATGGATGTTGAGACCTAGGATTCTATTGAAAGAGGTTCGATAGAAGTGCACACAGAAACCTCAGAAAGGTTTTCTTGCGACGAACTTAAGGATGACAACAGGTAGAGGATATGGCTTTTGGACTCCATCATCTTGACATCGGGGGTAGGGATCATGATGGTGGGACCAAAGTCCCTCTGTTTTGGTTTGCTAGTGGTACCAGAATCCATGGTTAGAGGAGTAGGTGTTCCACTACAAGTGGTCTCATATTTGCGAAGTGCCTCAAGGTAATCACGAAATTCGTCAAGACGAGGGTAACAATGGGAATAGTGACCATGATGATCGCACAAGGCACAAGGGTGATTTGTGAATAACATTCTCAGTTTATTGGTTGGACCCAGTAAGTTAACATGGACTTCATGGATATTTGACTAGGCAACATTTCATGAAACAAAGGTTTAATATGAGGGAGTTTAGGAAAATTATTGGTAGCGTGCCCACCAAATTACACAAAGCGCACGGGGGTGATGGCTTTGGGGCCTTAGGTGCCGGAGGACATTCGAGAGCCTTATCGTTAGGTTATTTCCTCTTAGCTTTGCCCCCCTGTTTGGATGCTTTCACAACAGGAGTGGGTTCCTATTGAGGTTGTGATGGAATTGAAATAGTGGCAGGGGCTGGAGGGACTTGTTGCACCGAGGTCAAAGCATGATAAGTTCTTGGCTGACCAGGTGGAATGCTTGCAGGGGGATCAATGTACCTTATTGGGATCCCCAGAGTCATGTTAAGAAGGACCAGTGAAGCCATGACAGGGACAAGAAATATTCCTAGAGGGGGAAATAAGAAAGGTATTTGGCCTGTGGGGTAATGTCCCGGTGGAATAGCTCCTCGATGGTTGAGACCTGGAGGAACAATTCCTAGTGGAAACATAGGGTGGATTCAGATGGCTCGGCTGGGATGGCAACAATAGGGTGCTAAGGAGATGGCTATTAATCAGATGTACCAAACTAGTTGAGAGCAGCCATGATGCTTGTAATATGTAAATATTCAAAGAGTTAGGATCTGATATGAGAGGGGGAGGCCCAGGGAAAGCACCAAACAATGAGGAATATTTGTAGACTCCAGGTGAAACACCGGCGAGAGGAGTTGATGAATTCTTATTTGAAATTGACAAGATAATGGACTTGGGGGAGGTCAAGGATGCTAGATCCTAGTATGTCACCTGATCGATGGTAATGATATTCCCTTCATGGGGGAAGCACATCTTGTGGAAAACCACAGATGCAATTGTCAGGCAGAAAGAGTTGATTGTGCGGACACAACCAACCTCCCTAGGAGCCTAAGACTCTCTAGTGACAAACAAGACAAACAAGAGCAATCCTTCTCTAAACATGCATTTACTATACGGGAAATCAAGTGTTTAGATCCTACCTATAATCCAACGATGTTGTAGCAGTCCAGCTCCGCTGATCCGGATGAGCTCCTCCTTCACTTTGAAACCTGCATACACTAACAATCAAACGATTAAATAGCACTTGATAATCTCATAGAATAAAACATATTTAACACATAGACCAAGGAATACATGAAACAACTCATAAATAACAAGTTATTGAGAAGAATGAACTCATTTGCATTAATAGGTAACAAAAGGAACAAATACAACCTGAGCCTTGGTGTTGTGCAAGTCCCTCCCAGGGTCCATCAAGAGTTCTCCTTTACTTTGACAAAGCTCACCCACTTCCAAATAGAACAAGCAAAGATGGCAATCTCTCCTCACAAGCTTCTAAATGGGAGTCCTAATTCCTGCAGCATTTACCCTTAGAAATGTATAGCTTTCAACCTCCTCTCCTTCTGGCCCAATGCCTGTATTTATAGTGCTCAAGAGGAAGTTAATCAGGTCCACCATCAATGAGATAATCCCCTCTTTGGATGGGATAGCTCCCTTATTGATGGGATAAGTTCCTCTTTGGTAGGAGTGCATGAACCATCTGGAGGCGCTCAATACACGTCGAACAACCTTCTAGAATGCTTTAGAAATGACCACAAGTGACTTTTTAAAGATGAAACTTGCGCATTTTAACCTTTACAGGGGGATGCACCTGCCCCTTTACATACAGAGCGTCCAAAGACGCAGCTTTTGTGACCATTGGGTGCGTCCCCGCAGGTAAGGTTGAGAGAACCTGCGTCCCCAGAGATAAATACATTTAGAAAGACTTTCTCTCTTTTTTGGAGTTTGACATGGAAAGGAGAGGCATAAGACTTGCCTAAGAGGGTAGCATGACTGTTGATAGAGTCATCCTAACTGTAGATGGTCATGGTGACATTTTTTAGTGTAACAGATTGCCCCCTAAAGTGCGAAGCCTGAAATAGATTAGGGTTTTGTATTATCTAGGAAGGGTGAAGCGCTTTATCATTTCAAGTATTATCTCGTGGAGAGCCTGGTCAGAACCTGCAATTTTCAACACAAAATACATGTATAAGATTATATCATCACTGAGGTAGGCATTCCGATACTCAGATTAAAACTTTAACTAACAGACTAACTACTCTGATACAGGAATGATCTTGCAGTACATCATAATCATAGACTTTTGTAGACACAGTATGGGTGCAGCCATCTGTTTGTGATTAGTCTACTTAGATAATGAATACAAAACTCCTCGCAGCCTGGATGGTAGAAACTAGATCCAGGGTCTTCATTTCTACTTCTCGAATTGGTACGATTCTAGCCATGTGAATAAATGAGTTGATGTCGAACATGGTAGAAACCACTTGATTACCAGTCGATGATGTAAACTGTTAACAAGCGTGAGAGAGACCACCAGTAATGTCAATGGTTCTCAAAGTACCCAGTACAATCCATGAGATGTGAATGAATGAGTTGATGTCGAACATTTCACGGAATCCTTTGATCAACAGTCAATGATGTAAACTGACGTCAAAGGCGAGAAACCTGCGATTGATGCATGCAGACTTCAAGGTACTGACGATCTCTAAGTCATCTCTCTAGATAATGTGCTGACGTCGATAGAAAGCGACTCGTTGCAGGCAAGCCTGCAACACGAAATCATTGTTCAAGTTGAAAAAATGTTGCTGTAAGGACTGACTCAGGGATGGTCAAACAAATGACAAGTATTTTGCAGATGAAAGTTTTACTTGTAGACCTCTTGAACACATAACGACACGACAGATGGCTTGGTGATGAATAATTCAAAGTTAATCCCCGGAACCCGGTTAAAGACTTTCAAAGTGGTTTGATCAACTGTGAGGTAAGGATTTCCCAACCCAGGTGAATGAAAAAGTGTCGTGTTCAAGAGTGGTAATAAAGTTTCTTCTGAGACAAAAGGTAACAAATAGGCTCATTCTTCTCTCTTTTCCCCCACCATTTCTGGCAAGTACCTCTTTATTTTTAACAAGCTTGAGGAGGATAACATATGCTTGATTATAAGCTCATCCTTCGGATGAGTCCAACCTAGTTTTGATTCGAACCCTAGGAAGGAGTGGTTCGTTCCTGTTTGTAATTGAACAGGTCCTTTACTGTGAAATGTTTAACGAGCCCAGTATAGGAGAAACTCGCCGTTTTTCAATTTTTAGAGAGTCTGAAAAACTTAAGAAGACTCCAAGTTGAACTTTTTCGTAGATTTGTGTCCCTCAAGCCCGAAAAAGTATAAAATAATACCTGGGGGAACCGCTTGATCTTGCGACCAAGGAGTACTTTCATAATTAGTGTCACTGACCTAAAAAGTAAAAAGCAATCAAGGACACGTCGTTTTATTTCCGTATCGAGTTTGAAACGACAAAAACCCGGCAATCTTTTCCTGATTTTACGGTCAGAAAAGAGCTATAAGGGGACCATCTTTTAATTCCGTTTTAACGAGTGTAAAAGAAACGCTCGGCAATCTTTTCATTTTTTAGGAGTCAGAAAAGGGCTTAAAAGATGACTCTGATATTTTGGTTCGTGAAAAATGACAATTTTCCCTCTAAGTCCCTTTGTCCTGCACAAAAGCAACACATTACTCATACCTGTTTAAGATAGGCAAAAATACATCGAAAAACATCTTTCTGTGGTGAAAAATGAACAAATTCATCCAAAAAACCTATAAAAAGACTTTTTACAATATCATTTTTACCATTTTACTGTTGAGGTTGAAAAAAGGGCTTTTGGCAAGAAACTTCCCGTGGTTGCTGCGGAAAATCCGACCGTCAGAATCGAACGCCATCTCTTCCAGGTATTTTACAACATCCTACTCTTCAATTTCATCCGATAAAAAATTGATTTTTAGGTTTTAGTTTTGTTTTTGGGGGGGTTTAGGTTTCAAAATGCGCCCCTCGGTGGACGCAGGTGCCCTTCGGGTGACCTGCGTCCCCTGACTTTTTCCTATACAGGAAAATGGTCGGGGGACGCAGCCCACCTTCAGACCAGCTGCGTCCGGACGCCCTGTGTTGTAAACGCGGGGTGCGTCCTCCGTGAACGGCGGATTTTAAAACCCCATTCTCCACAAATAACCATTCAAATTTCCCCAAATTAGTTCTAATCATTGTTTCTTGGTGTGTAGGGCATTTACCATGTTGGATTGGAGAGAAAGAGAGCACGAGGACGTTGATTTAGCTGCAATTGAACATCAACCTTCCATTGATGCCCTAAAAGAATGCGGGCTATATAAATACTGGGCCATACCTGGCATGAGGGCTCAGGTGAGATTCTTAGAATGGCTGGTTGAGAGATGGAACGTTCAAGAGAAATGCTTTTACATAGGAGGGCACCAGCTCGAGATAGAGCCCTCTGATGTATACTTTCTCACTGGCTTCCCAAATAGAGGCGAGCAACTCAATCTAGCCGGGACTAGGCCGGGTGGCCAATCCCTTGTTAGTCTCCGGGAAGATTGGTGCACACCCAATGCACACCATTCGAAAGGCGTGGAAATCAAACACATCTCTCTGCGTGAACTCAAAGTTATAGCTTTCACGGTTACCAGAATTTGTGGCGCAGCCGCTTTACACATTGCTTCTGGGTCCCAAATGCGGATGGCAATTGACTGTTACCAAGGCACAATTTTCAATTGGTGTGATGTTGTGTCGGCTAATATGAAGAACCAACTGACCAAGGCAAAGAACGGACGACTGAAAACTTTTGGATATGGGCCTTTAGTCGTGAGCTTTGCCTTAGAGAGAGTTCCGATGCTGATCCCTCAGCAACTCACTGTTGATATCTTGGGTCCTCGGGAGCCAAAGCTGGTACGATGGGTTGCGGTGATGGCCCGGCATCCTAACGAGGGCGCGGCGGTTGTTCGATTCTCTGATAGTTATTTTCACTGGTTAGAGGACCAGGTTTTTTGGATCTAGGACTTTCCGTATGCCGGAGTAGATTTTTGACATGATCTGGACATGGTTCTCCCACAGGGAGAACAATGGGATGACAGAGGTACTTTATTTTTCACAAGTTTTCAAATTATGTATTTTTTTTTTTTTTTTTTATATATATCGTCTCAAGATTGACAGTAAAAATTTTCAAAATGCAGATGTTGGTCCACAGTTCCCAGCCAACCTCCGGCCTTTTGAGAGGAGACATCCAGTTGCACCGGTACCGGCCCCACAGGACGCGGCGGCTGCAGAGGTACTGGCTGAGTTGGAGCATGATCTAGAGCGTCTGATGGCGGATATGCCTGAGACTACCATGGATGATATTCCTATCAGGCTTCAGCGCTATGTAGTCGCGGTCCCTGGACCGTTTAGGAGATTTTTGCGCAAGGTAGCCCGTGTAGTGGTGTCGTATAGGGAGCACCACCAGTGATTGGCTAGTCACTTTGTAGACACATGTGACATTTTTGACTTTTTTGTACTCTATCATTTTTGCCGATCATAAGGTGTTTTTCAACCTATGATCGAAGATGATGTATATTTTTTGACACACTCCTATCTATATATATATCACTATTACCGGCTTATCTTGTTTAACATATGTGATGAAATGTTTTTAAATTTACTTGCATGATTATCGTAAATGTCTGTCCAACATTCGAGAAGCAATTGCATCTGCTAATGTATTTAAAGACCTTGGAATATGTTGATATTCAATGTAATCAAATTCACGTTCCAAGAGACGCACTCTCAAAAACAACCTTAATAACACAGGATTTCTAATGGCATAAACTCTATTAAGCTGTAATACAACAAGTTCAGAATCTAACCTCACTATCAAACGTCGAATTCCAAATGAAATAGATTCGGATAATAATTCAACCACTGCACTGTATTCTGCAATGTTGTTCGTTGTTTGACCGAGGCTTACCCCATGCATAGAAACTAACTCGTCAGAGGGTGAATAGATAACCCAAGCTGCGGAAGAGATATTCCGTGTACTACGACAAGCACCATCAGCAAATCCAATGTATGTTTGGAGAGGCGTCGACATCTGCAATATCAAGAGTAAAACCAAGATAAGCCAGAATAACGACGAAAAACACACTCTCTAAGCTAAACACACTGACTAACTAACAAGCATACTAGCTAGAAAGAAAACCTAACCTAACTAAAAAATTCTCCATACCCACCATTTAAGCATAATACCTCTTTAGGTAAAGTCCATTTCTGGGTTTACCCAAAGAGTCCCCATCAAAATCAACCAGCTCATAAGCCCCTTTTGCTAGCTTTCGCTTTACAATGTAGGGTCCATGCCACATAGGAACGAATTTTCCAGCACCTAGCTTATTGTTAGCTTGATCATATAATAGCACTAGGTCTCCCTCCGAAAAACTTCGAGGGGTCACATTTCTATCATACTGAGCTTTCATTCGCTTCGCGTGAGTCTCGATTGCCAATGTAGCGTCACGTCGAGTCTCATCTAATTTAGCTAAGTATAATAAACGTTTCTCCTCTTCGGAAGTAGCTGGGAGTAATTCGACAACCATTTGAAGTGATGGGATTTCGCATTCAATGGGTAACACAGCTTCCAAGCCATAAACTAGCTGGAAAGGAGTGAACCCTGTTGAATTTTTCACTGAGGTTCGGTATGCCCATAGCGCTGAAAATAACATGTTGTGCCAATTCGACCGATGAATACCAATGGTTCGTCGGATCATGATAACCAGAACTTTGTTGATAGACTCAACCAAACCGTTGGCTTGTGGATAATAAGGAGTAGAGCTATCGTGGCGCAAACCAAGCTGGCTTGTAAGCTCAGTCATCATGATGTTTCGAAAATGGCTCCCATGGTCAGTAATGATTGCTTGTGGGTGTTGTGGGGAAAAGTATCCGATGCGGATGACACTAACCCTTTCTAAAGGTGACAGACTTTAGCAACAACTGAATGACAAAGTTTTCATGTTCATCTTTATGAAAGCACAGAGAGAATAGAAAGAGGATCAACCAACCTGGTGTCTTGCGCTTAGTCGATCCTTGTCCTTCTCGCTTTGTATCCCGTTCCCAGCTCTTTACTCTCCAAGCCGATCCAGCTACACACAGAATCTGCACAACAAAAGGGAGCAAACTACGAGATACAAGCAATCATAATTGAAACATGGATTAGGTTGCATCAAATATACATGTAAACACAAAAGCATCTATGTAAAACAAGTATATAGAAGAACATGCAAACTTTATTGATAGAAAGTAACAGGGTTCCAGAGGAAGTTATAACCAATGATGTTGGCCCCAATCCAGCAGCACCTCCTCGGCAGCAAGAACTCTCTTCTTCACCTCTAGTAAAACAATCACCCAATAATCCTGGCAGTATACCAACAGCACCTCCTTGCTTATACCAAATTCCAGCCTCCTTAGACCTCATAGAAGAGCTCTATATATAGGAGAGAAGAAGAAAGGATGAGTCAGCTTGAGACTGACATGAAGCTGCCTTGTGTCCTCTCCCTCTTCAGTTAATCTTCAGTTCTTGAGTCCACTTGGAGATCCTTGGTTACACATGGTGATCAAGTACCTCTTACTCATCACAAGGCGAATCTGATGAACCAAGTGTCAGTTTGGAAGCTTCCTGGGCAATTGACACCTTGCAGGAGGACTGTGCCACTTGGCCAATCTCGCCCAGCGCAGGTAGCCTTCATTGTTTTTGACTTCCAGTGCAGGTACAGAGTGGGACAGTTGCAATACAGCGCAGAAGCTTAGTTAAGCAGCTGACATGATCCAAAATAAGCCTGTTCTGAAGTGTTTTCAGGTGGAGAACTGATTGGAAGTGCTGTTGATTGATGACCTTGTTCTTTTAGGGGTAAGAACAACATGTTTAGGGACTGAGGATCCCTGTAATTATCGACATTTCCTGCTCCTTGACGCGAGGCACAAAAATGTCTATAACAGTTGCCCCCTAAAGTATGAGGCCGTTAATCGGGTGAAATGCTTTAGCTAGAGGGTCCGAAGTTCGTTCCAGTGCTGAGGAGAGTGCCCTGTAATACAATACAATACAATACATTATCTTTCATTCATCATTATTCTCATGATCTAGCTGAGGCGGGTATTCCCATGCTCAGCTTTCTATAAATACATTTTGGTACATATGACAGACGATCGTCTGAAGACAGACTGATAATCTTCCGCTAAAATTATCATCCTTTGAGGAGGATGATCATTTGCTGCAATGATGTAAATGGTAAATGCTTTTATATTTCCTGAATATATATCGCAGCCCGGATGGATGAAGCTAGATCCGGGGTCTTCAAACTCGTTCGATCTTCACTCTAAGTACAAGTCGATCCATGTGAGAATTACGCTGAAGTCGAACATGGAAAGACATCGCTTGATTACCGGTCAATAATGAAAACCGTTAACAAGTGCGAGAGGAATCACCAATAAGGACGATGACCCTCAAGGTACGGCAGTACAATTCACGTGGCGTGAATAAAGGACTTGGCGTCGAACGCCACGCAAAATCTTCTGGTTGAAGGTCATTGATGTATACCTGTCGCCGGAAGTGAGAAACTTGCCATTGAGGCATGCAAGCTTCAAAGTACTGATGGGGGTGTCCCTAGATCGACTTCTTGGATAATGAGCTGATGTCGACAAGAAGCGATCCGTCAAAGGAGGGCCTTGATGAATCCCACATCAATGACACGGAACGGAGCTAATGATTTAGTGGAGGTGAAACAAACTGTGACATATGATTCAGGGTGGCGATCATGAAATGGATGAAGGAAAATGTATGGTAGTGGATGGGACACGGTTGACACTTTCTGAATGACCCCTCTTGAACATATAACGACACTGATGCGATGGATCGGTAGCATTACCCCGAATGGATGGTGTGGCGAGGACCATGGTGATGAAACCGGTGAATGAGACAACCCAACCCGATGTGATACGGAGGAAAAGTGTCATGTTCAAGAGTGACTTGCTACCTCTAAACTTTGATGTTCTCCCAATTTTTCCCCAGTCATTTCTGACCAGTACCTCTTTATTTTTGTCAAGCTTGAGGAGGATAACATATGCTTGTTCTATAACCTGCCCTTCGGGCAAGCCCATCGCTAAGATTTAACGAGCCTAGCGATAGGGAAACTCGTTCTCGTCTAAAGACAAGTTTGTCGCTATTTAATTATTTTAACGAGTCTAACGACAAGGAAAACTCGGTCCTTTTCATTTTTAGAGAGTCTAAAAAGGTACAGAAAGTCAACTCCATAATTCCTTTTTCGTCAGCTAATCCCTTAAGTCCGAAAAAGTATAAAACAATACAGAAGGGATGGCTGTTCAGTATTTTTAACGAGCTGAACCAGGCAAGCGCTCGATCCTTTTGTGCAATAATCCCTCAAGTCCAAAAAAGATTAAAATTTAGAGGAGGGATAGCGTTCCGGTCATTTTAACGAGCTGGAAGGCCAAAACTCGGCAAACTTTTCATATTTTACGAGTCAGTGAAAAGAGCTGAAAGAAGACTCGTCTTTTGAGGAACGAGTGATAAACAGGGATAGCTACAGATTCCAGGTGCAGGTTGGAATTTCCAATCACGGCAGTGTCACAAGGATGGCTAGGTGAAATCACTCTTCGCAGCTGTTTCTCAAAAGAGGTAAACACACCAATGGAAGTGAATGATCGGCCAAATGAACGGTGGAGGTGGTGGATGAAAACACGATCAAGGTTCTTATGGCTAATGAATTTACGATCTCAAAAGGTTATTTACCGGTTCATTTTTTCCATGAGCTTGAACTCTGGGGGAAACATTTGCTCACACTTTTTTATTTTTTAACGAGCATAAATTCAGGCCTAAAACTGCTCGAATTTCGTGTTTATTTTTTAACGAGCATGAACTATATGCTAAAACTGCTCGATATACCAATCATAAGAATGCCTCCTATAAGGACCAATTTTTATAGAGCTTATGCCTTACTACAGCTATGCTCTTATTTTGGCAAATTTTACTTCTGCCCCACAGGCTTTCTTTCATGCAAGTTTGGAAACGGCTAATCTTAAAACCAGATAAATAACCGCCCCTAGCTTGCACTCTAGAAAGTTTGCATGCCCCCAGGTATAGGATAGAATTTCGAGGTTGCCCCTCCTCTCTCCTACTTCTGCTTTTCTTTGGGTGTTCACAGTTATTTGTCATCTTGCTAATCTAATGCTAATGATACTTGTCTTCTCGTTATTTTAAGGGGTCTTACGCAGTACTCAGACTTCCTGTCGGCCCACTTTTAACAAACAGCTATTGTGACAATAGAAGAACACTACTCAAAGATAAAACATTGGTATTATCGAGGGAGGCTTGCCTCTTTCTTATTATCCGAAGAGTGGTTCTATTCGCTGCCGCAAATCAATCTCTTTCTTCGGCGGTGTCTATCATTGGGTTGTCCAAAGATGGTTACCCTCTGTCACAACAATACGGTCTCCTTCTTAGTTTACTGCCCCTGCTTATCCTTCAAAACATATGTTTTGATGGGCGAGGCTTGAATTTGAAGATGGTGACTACTTGTTACGATAAGGGAATTCCTACTTGGGCATTGCCCACTTTTTTAGACAAAGGTGAATGATTCCCAAACACATAACTTTAACAAAAGATCATTATTCCAGAACAACCCCACTTCCTTCGGACGGGGTACGGACTAGTCATGTTCTCCTGCGGAAATTCTTCCTTATACCCGGAGTTTCTTCTGCCCGAAGCAGACCAGGGTGCATGCCCCCTGGGTCCTAGTCTTTCTTTCCGAATTACTCGCGCTCATCGGGAAGGAGGACTGGGGGCGGAGGCGAATCTTGAGTGAACAGACCATTTAGGATTGGTATTTGACTATTTGCGATGCGAGATCCCGGAAATGAAAGCTGGTCTACGAGCTTGACCACCCTTCCTTCGTGTGGAAAACACATTACTCTAAAGAGTGAGGAGACTATCGCTCCCATGCAATAAATATAGTCGCGTCCAAGGAGTAGGTTATAATCCAAGGGTCCTTGAACTACCAACACGTTCATCCTGACGGTCTTCCCCTTCAATGTAACAGGTACATCGGGGAGGATTCCTAATGGTCGACTGGTTCCTTTATCAAAACCTGAGAGATTTCTCAACTCAGGTAAAAGCGCTGGGGAACCCAGTGCTTTCCAAGCAATAGAGGAAAGGATACTCACAGACGCCCCTTCATCAATGATAGTACCAGCCATAACCATTCTATAGATCTGGACAATGATTCTAAATGGTGTACTGGCTGGTAACCGGGGTTTGCCTAGTTGATTCCAATCAAAGGATACAACCAGGTTGCTTGGTGGTGGGACCGAATATACGGCCGGATACGACTCAGATGATGTTCCTTCCTGCGATAAAGGAATGGGCACATTGCCCGGATGCTCGTCGGAGTCGGTGCTGATAAAGAGAACCTGGATGGTGTCATCCTTGTTCTCATCAGTGAGGGTGTCACATGAAGACGACACTTCGGTGACGGTGTCATTTGAAGACGGGTCTTCAATGACGGAGTCATTGGACGATAGAACCTTTGAAGGAAGAACCGGGTCAACTGCCGTTTCGACCTTTAGACTTTCGTCTGGTCTAGATTCGGTAGGTTCATTCTCAATGACTGACACATCAGCTGACCACTTGAGTGGTTCAACTGGATTTTCAACTATCGAGGGATTAGGCGCGAGTTTTCGGTATCCAGGCGGAAGTTGCACCGGTGACACCGGGCGATCTTCCAAAACTCTCTTTGCCTCATCTAAGAATGGACATTTGTGGATGGCATGGTGACCTTCACACAATAGACAGGGTGATCTTGGTCCCCTTCTTCGTCCTTCACTCTCGCTAGTTGAGGGAATGCAATCAACTTGACAACCAGAGGTTGATGCTACCGGATTGTGCAACCTCGGGGACCAGTCCCTTAGTATCCGGGGAATACAAGGACAATCACGATGGAAATGGATCCCTTTGCAAATGACACATGGCGATTTAGGCCCGGTCGGTGCAGTGTGTGGGTTTTTGTCAGTTTTCTTCTGCTTGCCCCCAGTCGCCTTCGCCAGAGGCTCCTTCTGCTTCTTCCCTTTCTTCTTCTTTTCCTTCTTCTCCTTGGGAGGCTGACTTTTTCCGGCTCTACCCTGCGAAGATGAAGGATCAGAGGAAGTATCACAAGAGGTAGAAGGCTGGTGGGTAGTTCTAGATTGTTCTGACAGTTGATTCGACTGCTCAGGATTAGTGGCGATTTGGACAACATTAGTTGAAAAGAGCCAAACAGGAAGGCCGATTGTCAATCCTGGAAGTGACAATGTAGCCATATGAGGCGCACCAACATCTCCCCAAGAGGAGAAGGGATTTGGACTTCCGCCAAGGTTACTTCCTTGGTTGGTGGGTTCCATACTTTTCAACTGAAAGATCAACGTGGGAATAACAGGTGATTATGTTCCGCTTTAAAATAAGTTTTATTTACGACGCTTTTAGACACAAACTTGCTTTTTCATGTTTTAAGAGTCGAGAAAAAGCTAAAGATGACTCTAGTCACCTTCGATGTATTAACGAGCCCGAAGTGACAAATGCTCGGTTGGACCTTTTCAGTTATAGAGTTTGAAAAGGGCCAAAAGAAACTGCTCTGGAGATCTAGGCAGAGGGTGTGCCAAACCTTTCGCGAAACCACAGAATACGTTTTACGGTACGGGTGGTCGATCTTCGTGAATGCTGTGTTCACTGCATCGCGATCAGTAGGGCGGCCGACACGGTTTCCTAAGGATAAAGGATAAAAGCCTATAGGGGTCTCCCAATATACGCGACGGTACGCGGGAGCTCAAATCCGTGTTAGTGCCACCGACTCTCAGGAGGAATCACCCACCTTCGTAGAGATCGACAGTCACTATGTTTAACGACGCCGGAACACATCTCTACCTAGACCTCTAGATGTTTGCGTTAAATTCCAAAGCGTTGTTATGTAAATTGAGTTTATTTTAATGTTGATCTTCCTTAACAGTTTGCCTTTCAGGTTCGCCACGAGATGTATATATACAACTTCCTATATGCAATCTAAGAATGAGAAGCAAAATCTTTTCAATCTTTCAACTTTGAAAACCTTAATCTACTTGAGGAAAGAGCAAGACACAACTTTTTCCACAGATCAAAGAACACACACTAAAATGCACATTTTCCTAAATCGTCAATCATACAGTCAAATGCAAAATGCACAATGCATGTATTTCTTTTCGTTATCCTTAATGTTGATGCTTAACAAAAGGAAACTGTTGTATGATTTTTGAATCAACTTTCAAGTAAAAATAAACAAGCTTGTCCACAATCAAAAGAACACCTTATGAAAGACTTGTTTTAAATACAGGAAAAGTATAGATTCAAACCATAAAGTGAGAAGCAAACCAATCCAAAATAGCTATGAACAGCAATAACACTAACTCATAAGATCGCAATCTAAGAGGCCACAGCTACTAGGTTCGCTTTTCACAATGGGAAATTGTAACTGAAACAAGAAATACTGAAAGAACGTTTACAATTTCATCACACAACTGAGGCGGAATAATGTCAAGGAGAAGTGGTCTACAGCAAATACAATAACCAGCAAGCAATCAGTCAAAAACAAGTGCAAACAGGGCCAAGACACAAAGGAAGAGCTGAGCTAGACTAAGGCCAACTGGACCAGCGTAGGCACTGGTCTGCCAGTTTCACTCTCGGCGCAGTTCCCGAAGGGAGCACCTGCGCTGTAATGCAGACTGCCTGTGGACAGCCTGCACTGACTTACGAGAGTTACGTCTGCTAAGAATTCCGGGTCATAAAAAGCTCAAAAATGTACTGTTTTGACTGAAATAAAATGCTATGGGTTAAGTACAGGCTAAGGGATGATCAAGAGGATAAAGATCTATCACTAAGAGTAAGGATTCATCTGTAGATTAGCTCTTTAAATCTTGAATTTGCTCAGCAAAGGAGCAAGAGTAGCAAAACCCTCTACTTCGCTTTTGATAGAGTCAAAAGCTTTTCGATTCGGTACTCCTTTCTTCAAGAAATGAATAGCAAAATACTACAACAACAAGATACTAGGATCTCCCCAGCGGAGTCGCCAGTTTGTTGTGGGGAAAAGTATCCGATGCGGATGACACTAACCCTTTCTAAAGGTGACAGACTTTAGCAACAACTGAATGACAAAGTTTTCATGTTCATCTTTATGAAAGCACAGAGAGAATAGAAAGAGGATCAACCAACCTGGTGTCTTGCGCTTAGTCGATCCTTGTCCTTCTCGCTTTGTATCCCGTTCCCAGCTCTTTACTCTCCAAGCCGATCCAGCTACACACAGAATCTGCACAACAAAAGGGAGCAAACTACGAGATACAAGCAATCATAATTGAAACATGGATTAGGTTGCATCAAATATACATGTAAACACAAAAGCATCTATGTAAAACAAGTATATAGAAGAACATGCAAACTTTATTGATAGAAAGTAACAGGGTTCCAGAGGAAGTTACAACCAATGATGTTGGCCCCAATCCAGCAGCACCTCCTCGGCAGCAAGAACTCTCTTCTTCACCTCTAGTAAAACAATCACCCAATAATCCTGGCAGTATACCAACAGCACCTCCTTGCTTATACCAAATTCCAGCCTCCTTAGACCTCATAGAAGAGCTCTATATATAGGAGAGAAGAAGAAAGGATGAGTCAGCTTGAGACTGACATGAAGCTGCCTTGTGTCCTCTCCCTCTTCAGTTAATCTTCAGTTCTTGAGTCCACTTGGAGATCCTTGGTTACACATGGTGATCAAGTACCTCTTACTCATCACAAGGCGAATCTGATGAACCAAGTGTCAGTTTGGAAGCTTCCTGGGCAATTGACACCTTGCAGGAGGACTGTGCCACTTGGCCAATCTCGCCCAGCGCAGGTAGCCTTCATTGTTTTTGACTTCCAGCGCAGGTACAGAGTGGGACAGTTGCAATACAGCGCAGAAGCTTAGTTAAGCAGCTGACATGATCCAAAATAAGCCTGTTCTGAAGTGTTTTCAGGTGGAGAACTGATTGGAAGTGCTGTTGATTGATGACCTTGTTCTTTTAGGGGTAAGAACAACATGTTTAGGGACTGAGGATCCCTGTAATTATCGACATTTCCTGCTCCTTGACGCGAGGCACAAAAATGTCTATAACAGTGGGACACCAAACCTAGTTATAATATGATTGAATACGAAAACTGCAGCTGTTTTGCCGCTTGCGTCGAATGTAGGCATCGCCTCGGCCCATTTAGTAAAATAATCAACCGCGAGGATGATATACGCATGCCCCCCGGCCGAGTGAGGGTTACAAGTAATAAAGTCGATACCCCATTTGCGAATGGACCAACGGCAATTATAGGGTGGAGAGGAGCAGGTGGTGCGTGCATCTTTCGATCAAACACTTGGCAGTTGTGGCACTTCTGGACTGCAATGATACAATCTTTAAACATAGATGGCCATAAGTAACCAGCGCGCAACACCTTCTGAGCTGTGGCATACCCAGACATATGACCGCCACATGCTCCAGAGTGACAATCATTCAAAACCCTCTCAGCCTCTTCGTGAGTTAAACAACGTCGAAAAACTAAGTCTGCCCCCGGCGATAAAGTGTATCTCCAATAATTTTATATTGCTGGGATTGAAACCGAATTTTTCAACGGTCCGCTTTGGAAACTTCAGGCCGAAAGGTTTGGGTTTGGAGATAGATGATTATATCTCCGTACCACGGATCTACAGTACTGATAAGAAACAAAGATTCGTCCGCAATGGACTCCTCTGCCACAGTTTTTGTGTCAGCACACGGGAAATCACACATCAATTCCGCAAAAACTAAGGATTTCTTAGACTTAGACTTCTCGAACTGCAAGTCGAACTCTTGCAGGATAACGATCCATTTAGAGTACTTGCCCCCTAGCAGTTGTTTTGTCAAAATATAAATCATAGGGTTGCAATCCGAAATAACTGTAGTTTTACGAAGAAGAATGTAGTGACGAAAACGCTGGACAGCTTGAACGGCTGCCAGGGCCAATTTCTCCACATGCGAATATTTTAACTCAGTGGGATTTAAGGTCCTACTAAGATAATATATCACATGTTCCGCTCCGAATTCATCTTCTTGAACTAACACCATTCCAATGGTGGAATGCGAAGCTGCGAGGTATAAGAAGTAGTCCTGGTTGTAGTTGGGAGGATGCAACAATGGTGCATGGGTCAACGCGTGTTTTAGTGCATCAAAAGATTGTTGGGCAATCTCGTCCCAAGAGAATTGAGCGTTCTGTTTCAACAACCGTGTAAAACCTTTAGTGACTTCGGCGTAGTTTGGGATGAATCGGCGTAAAAAGTTTGCTTTCCCTTGCAAACTTTGGAGTTGGCGCAAACTCGAAGGAGGAGGCAATTTGATGATAGCTTCGACTTTCGAGGGATCGACGCGAATGCCGGCTTTTGAAACAACAAATCCCAGCAATCGACCTGTTTCTATACAGAAAACACACTTGTGGGGATTCAACCGAATTCGATAATGCCTACACCTCATAAAGATTGCTCGTAGGTGGACAAGGTGATCAGCTCGATGTAAAGAATGAGCAGGCAAATCATCGAGGTATGGTTGCACAATGTGCTTGATGTCATGAAATGCATAAGACATCGCCCGTTGAAAAGTGGCGCCGACATTCTTAAGCCCAAAAGGTAATTTGCAATAAGCAAATGTCCCCCATGGACAAATGAATTCCGTTTTTGGTTGATCGGCAGGTAGAATATTGATTTGATTATAGCCCAAAAAACCATCCATAAAGGAAAACATTTCACTTCCGGCACAATCATCAATAATTTGATCGATATAAGGCGTAGGATAGTTGTCTTTTGGACAAGCTCGATTTATATCCCTATAATCGATACAGATTCTTATTGTTCCTTGTTTCTTGTTGACCGGAACAATATTCAATACCCAATCCGTTAACGGGATCGGATAAATGAAACCTGCTTTCAACAGCTTTTCGACTTCTGCTTTAATTGCAGCCGCTTTTCGAGGGTGAATCTGACGCAACCGTTGCCGGATGGGTTTAGCATCCGGGTAGGTCTTTATTTCATGAACAACAATGGCAGGATCGATTCCCGGCATTTCCTCATAAGACCAGGCAAACACATCGCGGAATTCTTGGAATAGGGCCTTGTAAGTTTGGATTTCATCTTCTGTACATGCGGCACCTATATGAATGTTTTCCTTAATTTCGGGCTTCACTGAAATATCAATGGGAATAGTACGAGAAATATTCCCTAAATTCAACTCTGAATCAGAATGTTTCGTTGGATCCTGAGCGTCTTTGACATATTCAGCGGTAAAGATAGATGAAAAATCATTTTCAAAAGCATCATCCTTAGGTAAAAACGAAGATCTGTGATGGAGATCTTCCCATGGTAGATCGTCTACACTTAGGATTTCGTGAAGTTGTTCATCAGATGACACGACTTCGGGAAACGCTATCCGTTCTAAGGTTGAGGTGAAAAGTGATTCTTCACTGACCACATTCATTTGGTCGATTTCGGTTGAACGCGAGTCGGTAAAAGACATGACAGCTTCATAAGCAATTTCATATGGACTCAAAGGCATAGCATCACCAAATGAGTCTATCTCAGATTCAGATGGGAGAATCCAAGGATCATCATAAATAATGTTTTCTGATGTAATCATATGAATTGTTGCAAATGAAGGATCTACGCTGAGTGGAGGGAGAGGAAAAGTTCCCAGTAAACCAGAATCTTTAACTAAACCTACACCAACGTCCCTATAAGGGATTGTCGTCTTACCGACATGCTGAATACTCTCTGAAGAGGCTGGGTCGGATGAAAAGTATGTCAGCTGATCAATAGTCACGATCTTACCGTTATGTGGAAACTTAATTACTCTGAAGACTGATGAAACGACTGCTGTCACAGCATATGACCAACTTCGACCCAAAAGAAGGTTGTAGTCTAGAGGGGCATCAACCACCTCCACATCCAGACTAACGGTTTTACCTTCTACCCCTATAGGCAATTCCTGTAGAATACCAAACGGACGGAACCCACGGCCATCGAAGGCCTTAAGGATGGTGGGGGATTGGTTCAACGAAGGAGAACCAAGAGATCTCCAACATTGAATCGACATAATACACATAGAGGCTCCCTCATCAATCACAGTCCGATGAATAGGCCTGTTTTTGACTATCACTGGAATTTGGAAAGCCATTTGATGGGGGAGACGTGGTGTACTATTTTCTAGATCGAAGATTATCAGGTTCGGGTCCTAAACATCAACAGCTCCGATAGCCGACAAAAGTAATTTTCGTTGTGCTGGGCATGATTGCAGCACTTCTAACGCCGACATTGCTGAGGGTGAAACAGCTAAGTCCTCAACAATGTTGTAATTCTGGGCTGCTCTCGCATGTGGATTGAAAGCAGACCTTCGAAGTACACCCTTGGCGGGCGGTTTAATTACTAAGTCCGGGTTAGGTTTTTCGATCTGTAGTGGATCGGAACCAGCAGCTGAGGTTGATGGGTTAGAATGAGAAGATTCTGCTTCCTTACCATCAACAGGAGCCTTACTACCATAATCTTGCGATCGAGTCGCAATCCGCACATGAGACATCATCAAAATGGGTTCTTCACTGGCATTTGAGGAAGAACCTATCATCTTATTCTCCTGCTCCGGAAATGGATTTTTTAACACAGCAGGAGTGGGAGAACCTTTGACTATTTTCACAACCTCGGCCCGATGAGGGCAATCTCTCGTAAAATGATCCTCTTCACAAATAAGACAAGGATATCGAGGTTTGCGTTTTTCATCATTGGTTTCCGACTTTTCCGTTTTCTCCTTCGGAGCCTTGTTGGCTTTAGCCTTCTTCTTTCCTTTCTTCTTTCCACTGTTTTTTGATTTGGCCGTAGATATCTCTACAGCGTGAATATCGGCGGTAAGTTCAGGAGAAGACTCTCCTGTCGGGGAATCAGGCAAAGTGATAATAGGAGTAGTTGAAGCCTTGGAAGACTTCTTCTTGCTCTTTGTATTCACGATACCAATCATACCATCAGCGCCATGAGATCCCGAAGGAGCAGCAACAATTTGATTCGACTTTGGAAGATCCAGAATCTTCTCGTGTAACGTACCCGACTGAGTATAAACTAAGTCAAGGTATTGCGCCTGAGCAATGACTTGCTCCTCAGTAACTACTCCGGCCTTAGCTACATCTTCAGTAATCTTCGGTAATAATGATTTAACAAACCATTCAGCTAAGATTTGGTCCGGGATAAAAACTTTCACTAGCCTTCTTCGACGTCTCCACTCATGAATGTGATCAGAAATATACGTGGACGTTGATTGTTTTAGTGAAGTTAATAACTCCGTGCCATTATCGTATCTGACCGGCAACTGAAAGTGAGTTAAGAACGAGGTAGCTAACTGGCTAAAATTGTAAAAAGAGGCCCGTGGTAACTCAATGTACCACTTGGCCGCGAGACCAATGAGTGTACGCTGGAAAAGACGTAAGCGGATCGAATCATCTGAGATAGAATTTGAAGCACACCAGAGGTGGTAAGTCATCACATGATTGGACGGATCCTCTCCAGACTTACCTTCGAACTTGGGTATATCACTGGGCAATTTATTTGGCATTGGCGGCCAGAACTGAAGATATTGAATTGAATCGTTCGTTAGGCACGTCAAGTCTGGTAAATCCAAAGTTGCGATAAATGGTAACTGCCGGTTAGGATCTCTAAAACTCTGGGTCACAATACCGGCCCCAAGAGGAGGATATCCAGGATAACTAGGAACAGGAGTCGTATTTGGGATATTATATCCTCCTGGAAAACCAGGATTAACCGGACCGTACTGGGGTTGTTGATAAGTGTACCCAGGATACGGTTGATACTGGTAAACCAGTTGTTGGACAGCTTGCCCAGGTTGGTACTGTCCCTGGTACGGTTGGTGAACAAATTGAGGTTGAGTAGTGACAACCGTACTTATACCAGGCTGACCTACAGGCATCTGGACCGTGGTTTGAATCGTAGATCCAGACAACGGTAAAGATGTCTGAGGAGTGATCACAGGGACAGTAGAAACTGGAGCCGTCGATACTCCAGAAGTAAGTATGGTAGATGTGGCGGTAGTTGCAGCAGCCGTTTGAGATGGAGTACTAGGTGCAATTGGCGGCTGAGTAACTACCGAAGTTACAGAAGTCTGAACATTTGACTGGACAGGTTGCGGTTGCTGGGGTGGACCAGAAACTACGGGTTGTCCAGCTTGAGGTACCAACTGTATACTTGGCTACAACACCTGTTGACCCTGTGACGGATCCCACACTAACATTCCAGGGTATTGACCCGTAACAGGTTGAGGATACTGAGATCCATAGTCGGATTGAGGATAGGATTGATAATTGTAAGGTGTAGTTCCCACATTTTGACCATATGATTGACCTTGAGGTGGTTGATAACCTTGACCTGAGTATTGACCTTGAGGTTGATAACCTTGAGGTAAATATGGATACTGGGGTTGACCTTGACCTTGAGGTTGGTACCCTTGAGGTTGATACCTTTGGGGTTGATACCCTTGAGGTTGCCATCCTTGAGGTTGCCATCCTTGAGGTTGATATTGATACTGAGGTTGACCCTGGGGTACATATTGAGGCTGGGGTTGACCTTGAGGTATGTATTGCACCATAGGCGCGTACTGACCTTGAGGTTGTCCCCCAGACACAAATGATGTACCTTGAGGTTTCCCCCCAGGCGTTAACTGAGGCTGCCCCCTAGGCGGTAATTGGCCACCTTGAGGTTGGGAAACGGGAACTGAACCTGACATCATGTAAATGTCTCCTACACCCAATGGTATATTACCACTGTTTCCAACTAATAACCCATGATCAACGGGTTGAGGAGATGCCCCCGCAAAAGTACCAGAAAGAGATTGATACCCGGTGGGAACAGAAGGACCGCCATGTAAGAAAGATTCAGGACTTTGAGTAAACACGGACGACTGACCAGACATATTTACAGGAGTATGAATACCTCCAGGTGGAAAAGGAGTACGAGGTGTAGAAAAACCTAGCCCAAAGTTGTCTAAATAATTGGTTAACGAAAGGTACCAAGTAGTACTTCTAGGAGGACTGTAAAAGATAGATTCACGCTCCCTTAGATCAATAGTAAGTTGATCTTCAAGGTTAGAGACGCCTATTTCTTCCTCTGGAGAAAGTTCTTCAATAGCAATCAAACCAGTAGGAAGATTTTCGGTGATAATTCTTTCTATTCTCGGTGAATCAGGAACACTAGAAGTCGGAGTAACAGGTTCAGATGTTTCTGGTTCTTCGCCTGTATCACTAGCAGACGAAAAACTACCAACAAGCTCAGAAACTGTAACAGCTTCGGGATTATAACCTGTCTCTAAACTTTGGTAATCTGGATGGACTACCAAGGAAGATTCTCCTTCTTCAGGTGAACCTACTCTACTGCCACTAGGAGGAGTTACAAGGACCTTCAACCCTTCGTACTGACCCGGAACGTCTTCAGGAGATCTACCCCGCGATCTACGGAGTTTTCTTAACAAATCTGTTCCGGTAACAATTTCAGGTGACTTGCCCCGAAGTCTACGGGACTGTCTCGGTAATTCCGCCACAGCTAAAAACTTTTAACTACTACACACGAAAACAAAATAAAATTTCAAATCAAACCACCTAAAACCTCTAAAGAACCAAACAAATTTGAATCACACGCCTAAAGAATCTAGGGCGTCAAACCAAGCACAAATAGTAGCCTTCCAGACCGAAAGCGCTAGTTGGTGATGAAGCCCAACATCGCTGGATTCAGTACAGAAGTGGCGGGTGGAACAGTTACCCCGACAACCTGCTTAATGAATAGACTGGACCAAGTTCCTCCACTTTAACCGTCTCGAGTGAAGTGAACCCCCCAGAAAATCCAAGTGAGTCTAGCCGACGTCTGCTCCAGGTACAGTGGGACCTTCCCTCCACCGTCACCTTGGTAGAATCCTAAAGATAATGGTCACTAAGGTTACCAATCGCAACAAATGCACCTGGGGGAACAATCTAAACTCCGACAGCATGCAAGGGCAGAGTAGCAAGCTCAATCCCCTTGCCGGCTCCTTGACAATAATCCAAGGTTTACCGACAAGTGACCCCTGGCTCCTCGACGATGGTTAATCCGAGGTTTACCGTTTGTAATACGTGCGTGTCTGGCGTCGTTCCCAACGAGGGGGGATTGATCCCCTCACTGGTTCGGACACGAGCTCGTGCTTCTCCTTTAAGAGGAGCTTTCCCAGAGTACAAATGAGACAATTGGATTTATTCTATCACAAGATAAGCTACTTGTTTGGTTTTGTTGTCTTGGAGAGTTAATTACTCACCTACTCCAAGACACTAGCCTGATCTAAATTGGTGTTTCAGAGCCCTAGTAAATAAAAATTACTACGTCGATTTTACTTTAAGCGTTAATTTTATGGTTTTTCTTAAAGACAAAAGGTAGCGGAAGTGAAACCAATGGTGTGTAGACTCGACTCAAACCACTACAAAGATGCACCTAAGATGATTTACGCTACTTTTCCTTTTTTCAATGAAATTCTTAACTAAGAGAGTTGAGAGAATGCAAATTTTAGAGAAAACAACTTTCTTAATAAAGACAATCAAAGAAACAATTCTCTTTATCTTTTCAAGCATACAAACATGACCACTCCTTACATGCACGAAAAAACTCTTTTTCTTTCAAAACTTTTCAAAGCTACTTGAAACAAAACTTTTCAAAGGAGACGTTTTTGTATTTTCTCTTTTTAATAAAGCATATAAATCTATTGTAACGAAAATCAATCTTAAAAGCTATAAAAACTATGAAAACTTGACTCACAAGCAAATCAAAAAGGAAATTACTCTAAGCAAACCTAACAAGGCAAAAGCTCACAAAGATGACTCTAGGTTGTTTTACTTGACCAAAATCAAATCAAGGACCAGCTAATGCAGAATCAAAAGACTAGTCAAAACAAAACTCAAATCTTTTTGTTCTTTTTGTAAAATGGAATTCTAGACTTAAACAACAAGCACTTCGAAATTTGCCCAAAGAGACAACTCAATAGTAAGTTGCTCAGACAGGTAGACTTTACGACAGATCTGACTTCTTAGAATGCTGACAAAACCAGAGAGATCTAAGGCTTGACAACTTCTACCGCCAAAGTCACTACAAGACCTACTAAAAAATCAAACCCTAGGGCTTAAACTTCGATGAAATCCACTTAAACACTCAATGCTATCGAAACAAGTTCAGGTGAAGATCTTTGACAAGGGACTAATGAATCTGGGCAGTAAAAAACTAAGGAAAAACTAAATCTAAGAGCAAAAATGCAAAAAAAATGGAATTTTCTCAAATTTTAGCAGGGGACGCAGGCGACCCGTTAGCACAGGTGCGGGCCCGCTCTGTGCACACAGCGACAGTGCGTCCAGGGACGCACTGTGCAACACTCAGAGGGTGCGTCCTACTGAAAAACTCAAGAAAAACCAAAATGAATCTAATCCTAAGCTAACCCACCCACAGACAAAGTCACAGAGCCAAAACCAGAAAAATAAACCAATTTTCTGAGAGCAAAGTTCACACAAAGGAAAAGACTTTTCACATCAATGGAATCCCCAGCGGAGTCGCCAATTTGTCAGGCGGAAAGAGTCGATTGTGCGGACACAACCAACCTCCCTAGGAGCCTAAGACTCTCTAGTGACAAACAAGACAAACAAGAGCAATCCTTCTCTAAACATGCATTTACTATACAGGAAATCAAGTGTTTAGATCCTACCTGTAATCCAACGCTGTTGTAGCAGTCCAGCTCCGCTGATCCGGATGAGCTCCTCCTTCACTTTGAAACCTGCATACACTAACAATCAAACGATTAAATAGCACTTGATAATCTCATAGAATAAAACATATTTAACACATAGACCAAGGAATACATGAAACAACTCATAAATAACAAGTTATTGAGAAGAATGGACTCATTTGCATTAATAGGTAACAAAAGGAACAAATACAACCTGAGCCTTGGTGTTGTGCAAGTCCCTCCCAGGGTCCATCAAGAGTTCTCCTTTACTTTGACAAAGCTCACCCACTTCCAAATAGAACAAGAAAAGATGGCAATCTCTCCTCACAAGCTTCTAAATGGGAGTCCTAATTCCTGCAGCATTTACCCTTAGAAATGTATAGCTTTCAACCTCCTCTCCTTTTGGCCCAATGCCTGTATTTATAGTGCTCAAGAGGAAGTTAATCAGGTCCACCATCAATGGGATAATCCTCTCTTTGGATGGGATAGCTCCCTTATTGATGGGATAAGTTCCTCTTTGGTAGGAGTGCATGAACCATCTGGAGGCGCTCAATACACGTCGAACAACCTTCTAGAATGCTCTAGAAATGACCACAAGTGACTTTTTAAAGTGAAACTTGCGCATTTTAACCTTTACAGGGGGATGCACCTGCCCCTTTACATACAGAGCGTCCAAAGACGCAGCTTTTGTGACCATTGGGTGCGTCCCCGCAGGTAAAGTTGAGAGAACCTGCGTCCCCAGAGATAAATACATTTAGAAAGACTTTCTCTCTTTTTTGGAGTTTGACATGGAAAGCAGAGGCATAAGACTTGCCTAAGAGGGTAGCATGACTGTTGATAGAGTCATCCTAACTGTAAATGGTCATGGTGACATTTTTTAGTGTAACAGCAATGATTGACATGGCATATGTGTAATACGACACAAGAGAATGTTGTAATCTGAAGGGGCATCAATAACATCAATGTCTACATGGACAATCTTGCTTGTAAGAGTCACTAGACAATTGCGATACATTCAAAGAGGCTGGCAGGAATGTCCATCCCAAGCGTGCAAAGTGATGGTCGGTGGGGACAACTCATGTGACCTAAGTTGTTTCCAAATAGAAGACGACATAACACAGGTGGATGCACCTTCATGAATAATGTATCAGGAGATGATGGCATTACAGACTTGGACTGGTATCTGGAAAGAAACAAATGAAAGCAATGGGGGATGTTTTGATGTATCACCTAGGAAGACAATCAAATGATTGTCAGAAGGATCTACTATGCCCAAAGAAATTAGTAGAGATTTATTTTGAGATAGGAATGACCGGAGGACCTTCAATGTTGACATGGTGGTAGGTGATTGTGCCAAATTGTCTACTATATTGTATGTATGGGCAGCTCAATTAGAAGCCGCATTACACTGCAATGGTCCCTTTGGGATCTTGGGAATTTCCTCAACTTTGGGTTGAGGGAACTGTAATGGGCCATTTTGTGTCATAAGAGGCTCAGTAGATGATTGGAGGGTGAAGTCGATGGCTTGTCATATTTGCTCAACTGAGTTTGCAGGTTGATATCAAAGGGATTAGCCTCATCAGAATTCATCGTAAGGACCAGTAGTCACCAAGACTAGAAGGTTGGGGGGATGAGTTGCCTAACCTAACTGAGGTTGAGCAACAAAAAATCCTTCGTGAGGGAAAGGATTTGTAAAAACTACCAATTGAGATGGCATGGGATTTTGAGCCAAGTGTTGACCTCTAGAAGCTACTTGAGTTTCGCACATTTGGCACATCTGGGGTAAGAGAGAACAATCATGTGTATAATTGCCATGTACACCACAACATACACAAGGCTTGTTCGTACAAATAAGCTTTTTCTGCTTGGGCCTACTACCTTATTGCTGGTTGTTGGTGTTAGGTTGGTTCTCGTGGGGTTCACTAGGATGATTACCTTGATTACCCTATTTACCCTTGTTACCTTTCCCCTTATTATTTTTCCTAGAATTTTGCGGATTGGTTGCACTCTGATGTGAAAACTCTTGACCCTAAGGGGGTGGTGGCTGCCGGGGCTGAGGATTCATGAGAGGCTGTGGTGCTAATGCTTAATGGGCTGGAGCACTCGTTTGTGCATAGGGAGGAGAAACTGTTTGGTAGATAGGTTGAGCATTGGTTGGCCATGAAAAAATGTTGCTAGCAGGAGGGGCATAAGTGTTGGAGGAACTAGTGCCCCTACAAATAACCATAACTTTGCTGAGTATATGGTGAAGGGTGTGAAAGGGTTACAACAATACTGTTGATGGCGTGAGATGCCCTCAGTGAATTGGTGCCTCTAGGACGAGGGAGGTTTGGAATGATGGTATAGACATAATAGGATTGCACATAAATCAGGTCATATCGCAGAGCAGTTTGGAGAGCTTCCTCCTCTATTTGAGGAAAATGGGATGTGGCATCTTTTCCAATGGGTGATAAAAGGCTCCTGAGAAACCAATCTAGGTAGACATAGTCTTTGAAGGGAATGGCACATCATGTGCTCCTCCTTCTATGCCATTCATGAACATGATCGGAAAGGCAAGTGGTAGGGGACTGATGGAATGAGGTCAATAGCCCCGTACGAGTGTCGTACTAGAAAGGTAACTGAAAATATGAAAGTAACACTTTAGTAAGCATTGGAAAAATGGAATGAGATGCGGTGGGCTAGTTTACATACCATTTTGCAGCGTCTCTAGTGAGCGTGCATTGGAATAGTCGAAGACGAATGGAGTCATCGATAATGGAGTTGGATGAACACCACATGTGGAAGGAGATGACATGATTGGCAGGGTCCTCTCCAGAATTACCCAAAAAATTTCAGATGTCTGAGGGAAGCTTAGTTGGAATAGTAGGCTAACCAGAATCGTGGTGTATTGGATCATTTATCAATTGGCTAAAATACAAGAGACTTAACCCAACCATAAAAGGGAGCATGGGGGTTGCCAGAATGGTTCCTGAGGCTGTTCTACTAGATGTGACCACCGAGGTAGACCCAGAGCCAAGACCAGGTTGGGTTCCTGCACATGCTGTGGGGCTAGTTATGGTGATGATGTGCAGTGAAGGAGGCTCAGAATCAGATGAGGAATCAGATGAACCAGGAGAAGAGTCGGTATGTGGATGCTGGGGACTATGAACTCGAACCCTGCGGGGAGGAGTAATATGCCCAAGTAGAAACTGGGGATGAAGGCCTACGAGTCTCTGTGACAAATTCCTTAGCGGCGCAATGGTGGTAAGACACACGTGACACATAAACTGTGAAGGGAGATCAATAATATGCCTTTGTCTCTTTGAGGGGAGATAAATTTATTATGTTAAGTCTTAGCTTGTTGGTGTAGACCAAGCACCCTTCGTTTAAGGTGTGCATATGTGTGCAAGCATGTTTATTGAATATGCCTAGATCGTGCTTGAAAAAAGAAAAAAGCTTGCTAAAAATAAACTGAAATTGACAATAGAAAATGAACAACAAAACAATTAACTAAACCACACGCAAACTGGGTTTACAAGAACTGTGCTGGTGAGTGGCGAAATCGACTGAAAACAAACTAAGAAGGTCAAGAGATCTATGTGTCGGTGTGAATGGGATCAAATGACACTAGGCTACTAGAATGTGGTGCAGTTGCAGCAAAAAACCAGAAAGGAAGATCGATACAAAAAGATAGGGAGATGGGTGAAAAACCTAGGGAAAATGACTAAACAAGGTTTAAAATGAACTTTGGATGGAAGAAACCTATCTTTGGAGATCTGAAACAGAAGGGTACAGATTTGGAAAATATGGTTGAAAGTGTTGTAGGAACTTAGACTATGTACTCAACTAAACTCCTCCTATAAAGGTGGAAGCGCACCAGAATCCCAAAGGGGCTAAATTCTACCTCGGTGAGTAAATCAGAGTAGATCAAGGCCTAAGCAGATGAGACAGAGGTCAAACAACCCAACAAACATCTCTCGATAAAACCCAGAAACAGATATCATAAAAACATGGAAACCCTAAAAATCACAGGTATTGATGTGTTTTTAGGGGGATCACACTTTTTGGGCTGAAAGGTGAACTGCAGACTCCATATCACACTTTTTAGGCTAAAATGTGTCATTTCTGCTCCTTGGTTCCTGGTCGACAAATCTCAGAAAAAACTGTTGTCTCCGTCGTGACTGGTTTCTGTGACCTGAAGAAAAGACCAGAAAACTTGTGGAAGTCAGAAATTTAATAGATATAGGGTTAAAAAGCTAGTAAACAACATTGAGAGACTAAGAAAAGAGGAAACCCTAAGCTAAAAATTGAAGGTCACCAAGGTTTGTGGATCTGAAGTAAAAAACCAGTGGAGTCACCAATTTTGTTGTAGTTTTTTCTTCTCAAAGATGTACAAAAAGAATCCACTTAAGATTGTGGATGAAAAACAATATCAACAATATAAATGGCTGCTAAACATTGTAGATCTGCAGCAATTGATAAAAAGAAAACCCTCCAAAATCCTGATCTATGCCACAATCATAGTTAAATAGCAAAAAGAAACAGTAATAACTCCAATCATCCAATGGAAACTAGATATACAAAGAATAGATTTTATTATAACACCTGTGAAGGGAAGAAATAAATGTTACTAGTCCCCCTCTATGGGATGGGTTCTTGGCTATTCTCAAATGTCTTCAACTTGTGTAGAGTCTCTCTCCTCTATAATGTGTAAACCCAACAAGAAAAATGGTGTGCGACAATGAAAATAATTAGAGTTATAGAAGTGAGTACAACGATGAAAATAATCAAAAGTGAATAATGAATGTAAAACCCGTCTATTTATAACAAAATATTGAGTTATCCTCGAATAATGAGCAATATTATTAACCTCATTCTTGTGATAACCACTTGGAATATTTTACTATATTTGGTTAGGAGGGAAAAAGTATTTAAACTCTTATTTAGAAATAATAAATAAATGATTTATTTATCATCTCAAGAAATATGGTTAAGGAATAATAAAAAAAATAATGATTTATTTAATTATTCCTAAGGGATTTAGTCATACTTGACAAGGAATAATAATTAATTAGTGATTAATTAATTATTCCTAGAGAGAAATAAGATAATTAATAATTTATTTGTTTATTTGTCATAATTGGGTCAAATATGACAAGGAATATTAATTAATCAATGGTTTAATTAATTATTCCTAGCAGAAAATCAAATATATACTGATTTATTTAATTATTCTTCATGGGTTTAATTATAAATTACTTAAAAAATCTGGTTTATTAAGTAATTTCTCACAGTGAAATCAATTTTACTATGGTAAAATTGGCCTTACATGGTGTACTTCGATCCATCTAGTAAATTAGGCTACATGATCAATTTTTTGGTGATAATAGACACACACAATGAAGCCAGGAAAATTTTTCACACATAACGCTTATCTACGCAAATGAAAACTAAAACAAGACCAAAAAAAACAAGCATGAAAAGAAACTATGTACATAGGGTAGGGCACAACCCCAGATCATCATTGAAAATAATGTTTTAAGTCTTTTCCATTAATGGGAAGAGATTCAATCCTCCTGTCTAGTGATTGCAGATGATATGTGTGTTGGGCAAGATTTTCATGTATGGTGAAAGGTTTTATCTACAGGGATTGAAAATTAGTGTGTTTTACTTTGTCCTTGTGGGATTTGTCCCACTTCCAGACTAAGTCACCCACACTAAATTCATTCTTCCTGTCAGACTTCTAGTTGAGCAAACTCTTGAAAATTTTTCTTTTTCTATTTTACTTTCTTCCTGTAGCTTGTGAAGGGTATCTATGCTACGTTGAACCATGTTGAGAATGCAGCAAGATGATGGAGCTTAGTGGAATGGAGTCGCCTTCACTGAGTGGGCCCGCAAGCAAATTATGGCACAAAGTCTATTTTTAGACATATGGATCATGATCTATGAGTTGAAGGATGTTGTTTATGGATGATTGGTCATGTTGGGAAAAATAGATGGACTTCTATTTCTGGTTCACAACAGGAGTGATCAAAGTCTATTTTTAGACTACCAGGTTAAAAATAGAAAAGTCAAATATTATTGTCTCATAATAATATTTAGACTATAAACTTTATCTTATCCTCTTGGAGCACTTCAGTTTGAGTTACAGATGTGGCACATGCAACTGTCAGAAGGAAATACGCTTTTCTTATGAGTCAGTTGAGCTATTGCATGTAGGACATCAGTCAGAACTCATGCATGTGAGTTCTGTGGAGTTGGATGTGGAGTTGATGGAGTTGTGTTCAGTTTGACTTGGTTAAACTAGTTGTAATTAGTCTAACTGCAAATAGACTAGTGATGATTAATGTGAATTAATTGATTAAATTAATTCACTAATTATTAACTCATAATGCAACTAAATAATACATTAGTTAACTCAGTGCATGTATAGTTCAGTGGAGACATGTGTTAGAGGTTGAGATTGCTATCAGTTGTGACTATAGTTGTGCATGAGATCTTGCACAAGCAATGTATTGAGTATGCCCATGAGGATTTCCCAGTATATGCCCAGTGATATACCCTGTGCTCACGTGATTTCCAGTGTGAGTGATTATCACATGGTATTATGTGCAATAGAGGTAGGCAAAGCAGCAGAAGAGATTTGAACCTGTGACTTGTTCGGATCTGAGCTAGTTTTGTGTGTAACAGGTGGAGATAGTACTGAGTACTTGTGAGGAGTATTGTACTATGTATTCTTACATGTTCTCAATCATTAATATATAGATAGTGTGGGGTTTTCAGCTGTAAGCTTTCCCCGGGTTACATACTATGTTAATGTGTGCATGCGATTGATGTTTCGTTGTTTTTGATGCTGCTAAATTTGATGATCAATGCAGAGGAGGTTATGTATTGTGCATGTATTCCGCAATAGTGTATAATCGGGATAATCTTTGTTGAATATGTGTTTATTATTCAAAATTTCTACATGGTATCGGAGCTGTTGCTCATTAGATCTACTATTCAGGAAGTGTTTACATTCTATTTCTTCAGGCAGAGTCTGTAATTGGGCCAGGTAGCCTCTGGATTCATCCTTCCTTTGGAAGGTGAGATATCCGGTAAAAGCCCATACAGTCAATCTCTGTATGAGAAATACTTTTTTCTCACGAATCTTAGATCGGAGGTAGTTGAGTTTGGAGCTGGTGGAATTTGAATATGCAGTAGTGTTTTCTTGGTATCAACGTGGCAATGTCTTTCAATGGATTGCAATTGGAGTATGCTCTTGAGGCCAGCTCGAACTAGATTGCATGGAAGGACAGGATGGAGGCAGTGTTGGATGATAATGGGCTGAAGGATTTCATAGAGACTGATGTTCCAAAGCCTACTGATGCTGCGCAGGTTGATGCTTGGCAAAAGAAGACAGCAAAGTGTTGAAGTATTCTATTGGAGGGCGTGAAGGATCACATTGTGTCTAGCCTGCATTGTAAAGCTTCTCCATACTTGATGTGGAAAGCATTAATAGATCTATTCCAAAGAAAGAGCAATCAGAGGAAGCTGGCGCTCAAGGATAAACTCAGAAACATCAAATGTGAGAGGGGAGACAGTATGCCCAAGTATCTCACGAAGTTCACTTAGTGCAGAGATGAGATGGGAAGTGTGGGGGTGACTGTTGATGATGAGGACTTGGTGAGCTTGGCTCTCCTTGGTCTTCCGAAGATTTGGCATTCCTATCAGGACTCTATCAATGTTCAGGAGAAATTTCCAGGATGGGAGAGACTTTGGTCAGATCTTGTGTAGGAGGAGATTAGGCAGAATACCAGGGACAGATCTTCATCAAAGGGAATTGATGAAGAAAATTGCGCTTTGGCTGCCAAAGCAAATAAGGGGAAGAGAAAGAAAGCTTCTCAGTCTAGTGCGAAAGGTAAGAAGCAGGACATGTCCAAGGTGAAGTGTTTTCACTATCACTAGCATGGACACTATGCCACTAATTGTCAGCAGAAGAAGAAGAACAAGCAAGATGTTGGATTTGCAGCAGGAGAGGTTCTAACCTCACAGTTTGAGCTTTATTTTTCATTGATCGCATGCTTGGTTTCAAGTTTGATGGGATCGGTGTGGTTCTTAGACAGTGGTGCGTCTTTTCACATGACAAGAGATCGAGATTTGTTTTCTGATATGGAGGACAAAGATCTTGGAGTGCACATCGAGATGGGCGATGATGGTAGATACAGTGCGACCGGTATCGGTACCATTTCCTTTGAGAGGGAGTCTGGTAAACTCTTCGTATTGAAGGAAGTGATGCATGTTCCAGGATTGAAGAAGAATCTTATCTCTGTGACGATGTTAGAGGACAAGGGATATGATGTTGTTTTCAGCGAGGGAAAGGATTTCCTGCACAGCAAGACAACTGGAGAAACCTGGAAGATAGGCGTTCGAGTGAGGAACCTTTATCAGTTGCATGTAGATGGATGCACAGCAATGGCATGCAAGGCAAAAGGATTGGTGAGCCAGGATGATGGCGAGTTGTGGCACAGGAGATTGGGTCACCTTCACCATGGAGCCTTGAAGATACTGCAACAGATCACTACAGGGCTTCCTAAAGGCACTCTTGCGTAGTTAGATCAGTGCAAGGGGTGTACTTTGGGAAATTTTGTGAAAGCCACCTTTCACGAGAAGGATAGTCGCGCCATGACGATCCTTGAGAGAATTCACACAGATGTGTGTGGACCTTTCTCAGTAGCTTCCACAGCAAAACATAGGTATTATGTGATTTTTGTTGATGATTTCTCTAGAAAGTGTTGGATCTTCTTCATGCAGAAGAAGAGCGAGACATACTCAAAGTTCTGTGAGTTCAAAGCACTGGTTGAGAAGGAGTCGGGGAAGAAGGTGAAGGCTCTTAGGATCGATAATGGTGGTGAATACATCTTTGATGAGTTCAAGGATTTCTGCAAAGTAGAAGAGATTTGAAGAGACCTCATAGCTCCCCATAACCCACAGTGGAACGGGGTTGCTGAGCGAAATAACAGAACGATCGTGGTTGCTGTACAGGTGATGTTGCATGATCAGGGCATACCCCTTCACTTGTGGGCAGAAGCATGCAATACAATAGTTTATGTGTAGAACGGTTGTCCTCACACGATGCTTGGCATGAGTACACCCGAGGAGGCTTGTTCTGGTAAGAAGCCTGATCTTTCTCATTTGAGGATTTTTGGTGCTAACGTTTACATGCATGTGACAAAGGATGCTAGGAAGAATTTGGAGCCGACCGCAGAGGTTGTGATATTTCTGGGGTACACTAATATGCCCCACAACTATCGTGTGTATTTTCCAGACAGTGGTAAGACTGTTGTGCAACGGGATATAAAATTTCAGGAGGAGAAAGCCATGAAGTGTTCGCTTGAGAGGGAGCTACACTTGCATGCAGATGAGGAGTTATTAGTTCCTAAATATGAGCTTAAAGATGTGGATCAGCCATAGGATGAATTTCATGGAGTGGAAGAGACCACTCATGCAGCGCCAACCATCAGAGGGTGAAAGTGCTTGACAGAAGCTGAGCGACTAGCTCAAGATGCAGAGAAAGTTGTAGGACCACCTACAGCCCAACGTAGGCAGAGACAATCACCTGATCGATACATTGGATACATGGCTATTATGAGCAAATGTGTTGTGACTAAGCCATCCTCTTTTGAGGAAGGTGTGGAGGATCCCGCATGGGTAGATGCCATGGTGGAAGAGTATGATTCGATTGTCAGAAATAGTGCATGGGAGATTGTTCCTAGACTGGAAGGGAAATCAGTGCTGGGTTCGAGATAGATCTACAAAGTTAAGCAGATAGCTGACGGGAGTGTGGAGAAGTACAAGGCAATATTTGTTGCCATAGGCTTTTCACAGATAGAGGGGATCGATTATGAGGAGACCTTTGCACCTGTCGGAAGGTATTCTTCCATATGGACAATTCTTGCTCTCTCAACGTAGATGGGGTGGCACATTCATCAGATGGATGTGAAGACTACGTTCCTCAATGGAGTCATTGAGGAGGAGGTGTACATTGAGCAGCCCGCAGGTTTTGAGATCTTCAGCAGTGAGTCGCATGTGTGCAGGCTCAAGAGAGCACTGTATGGGTTGAAACAAGCACCACGTGCTTGGTACACATAGATAGACAATTATTTCATCAGACTTGGATTCTCCGAGAGTGAGGCGGATCCTAACCTATACCAGATTGTGGTGGAGGGTAAGTTTCTTATCATTGTACTTTATGTAGATGATTTGATTCTAAAGGGTGATGAGCTGTTGATACTTTCATGCAAGGATGATCTTGCTAAGGAGTTTGAGATGAAGGACTTGGGCCTCCATTATTTCCTAGGATTGGAAATTTGGCAGCGCAGTGATGGACTATTTGTTTCTTAGGGTAAGTATGCTCGGGAGATACTGGAGAAGTTCAACATGCATGGCTGCAAGCCTGTTGATACTCCTCTTCCTGGAGGTTGGAGGAAGGAGGATTCCACTTCGGCAGAAGAAGTGGATGCCACTGTTTATCGACAGTTGGTGGGGTCACTTATGTATCTGGTCAATACACGACCTGATATATGCTATGCTGTTAACCAGCTTTCACAAGCTATGGTTAATCCTACCAAGCTTTTCTGGAAAGCGGGCAAGCATGTATTGCGTTCTTTGAGAGGCACATCGTGATATGGATTTAGGTACAGACAGGAGGATGAGGTGAAACTATGTGGCTTCATGGATGCAGATTGGGTAGGGAGCCCAATGGACAGAAAAAGCACATCAGGAGGGGTCTTTAGTATCAGGCCGATAGTAGTTTCTTGGTATAGCAGGAAGCGGATATCCATGGCACTTAGTTCAACAAAGGCCGAGTATATGGCAGCAAGTTTGGCTGCATGCAAGGCTATATGTATGAGGAAGATTCTGGTCGGGTTGTTCGGTTCTCACTTGGAGCCTACTGTGATTTACTGTGATAACCAAAGTTTCATTAAACTCTCGGCTAATCTTGTATTTCATGATAGATCTAAGCACATTGACATCAGATACCATCATATCATAGATTGTGTGCAGCGGAGAATCATGTTACTTTCATACATTCCAACGGAGGATCAAGATGCTGATATCTTGACAAAGGCGCTCACCAGGAGCAAATTCGAATACCACCAAGGCAGGATAGGGGTTGCTAATAATCCATATCTTGTTGAGAGGGAGGGTTGAGAATGCAACAAGATGATGGAGCTTAGTGGAATTGAGTCGCCTTCACTAAGTGGGCCCGCAGGCAAATTATGGCGCAAAGTCTATTTTTAGACATATGGATCATGGTCTATGAGTTGCAGGATGCTGTTTATGGATGATTGGTCATGTTGGGAAAAATAGATGGACTTCTATTTCTGGTTCACAGTAGGAGTGACCAAAGTCTATTTTTAGACTGCCAGGTTAAAAATAGAAAAGTCAAATATTATTGTCTCATAATAATATTTAGAATATAAACTTTATCTTATCCTCTTGGAGCACTTCAGTTTGAGCTACAGAAGTGGCACATGCAGCTGTCAGAAGGAAATACGCTTTTCTTATGAGTCATTTGAGCTATTGCATGCAGGACATCAGTTAGAACTCATGCATGTGAGTTCTGTGGAGTTGGATGTGGAGTTGATGGAGTTGTGTTCAGTTTGACTTGGTTAAACTAGTTATAATTAGTCTAACTGCAAATAGACTAGCGCTGAGTGATGTGAATTAATTGATTAAATTAATTCAATAATTATTAACTCATAATGCAACTAAAGAATACATCAGTTAACTCAGTGCATTTACAGTTCAGTGGAGACAGGTGTTAGAGGTTGAGATTGCTATCAGTTGTGACTATAGTTGTGCATGAGATCTTGCAAAAGCAATGTATTGAGTATGCCCATGAGGATGGCCCAGTATATGCCCAGTGATATAGCCTATGCTCATGTGATTTCCAGTGTGAGTGATTATCACATGGTATTGTGTGCAATAGAGGCAGGCAAAGCAACGGAAGAGATTTGAACCTGTGACTTGTTCGGATCTGAGCTAGTTTTATGTGTAACAGGTGGAGATAGTATTGAGTACTTGTGAGGAGTATTGTAATATGTATTGTTACATGTTCTCAATCATTAATATACAGATAGTGTGGGGTTTTCAGCTATAAGCTTTCCCCGGGTTACATACTGTGTTAATGTGTGCATGCGATTGATGTTTCATTGTTTTTTATGCTGCTAAATTGATGATCAACGTAGAGGAGGTTATGTATTGAGCATGTATTCCGCAATAGTGTATAATCAGGATAATCTCTGTTGAATATGTGTTTATTATTCAAAATTTCTACAAACCAATAAGAAAGGCTTGCCCTAGGATTCCTGTGAGGGTTGAAGGGAAGGAAGGGAGATGTTTGGGGGTAGGATGTATTCAAAGAGGGTTTTGGTGTGACTTGTTCAGCCCATAAGACATTAACCAATGTGAAGTGCCAAGAGAAAATGGTTTTTTTTATGATGCACATGATGTTCTTATTTGTAGACTCAGCAAGACCATTTCCCTATGGATAATAATTAGCTAAATGTTTCAATACAATTCCATTTTCCAATACGAAATCATATAATTTTAATGATGAAAAATGTATTGCATTGTAAAAAACAAGTGAAATCGAGATGTCGAACCAGGAAATGATATTTTTCTTAAGGAGGTTGATGACTTCCTAATCATTCACCTATTTTAGCATAAATCCTTCTATCCACCATGTGAAGTAGTCTGTAGCATTAGGGATGTAGGGGTGCTTCTTTGATGATTTCGGAAAAATTTCACCAATCACGTCTAAGCCCCATTGTTCAAATGGTTTTTCCATTGAAATAAACTGCAATGGGGCGACTATCTTCTTTCCTTAGCCGACATTCCTTTGATATACTGGACACTTACGAGAATAGGCATGAACATATTTGAAAAATGTGGGCCAATAGAAACCAACCTGCATAACCTTGCGTGCCATTGTGTCACCCGTGAAGTGTACCTTGGCCGTTCCATTGCAGAGATCACAAAGTACTCTCTCTGAATAGTGCACTTCCAAGCACCTGATAAGAACTCCATTTTTGTGATTTTTGAAAAGAACTCCATGCAACAACTGGTAAGATAATAATTTGACCCTGAGTGCCAACTTTTCTCATGCAGATAGGTGAGAGGGCAAGGTGCCATGCTCAAGATACTAGTGCAAATTTGCATACCAAGAGTTTTTGATGTTATTTAGGAGAGCTTGCTCAAAATTGTACATTTCGATTTCATGTTCCTATCCATATGGATCTTCTTCTTTTGTATCTACTACTTCTGCTACTAGCCAACAAAGACCATAGCACTTGATCATGTGAACTAGCTAGAAATATAATTCGTATTCCTGCAAACCAATCATCAAGTTCGCTCTTCTTTCACCTAGCTCTTATTGAACAAAAAATGATCTAACCGCTGGGTACGACACAAAGATAATACAATGATTTTTTAAGAGATAAGGCTAGAAATGCTTCACTGCCTTGTAGATTGCATAGACTTGTTTGACAATGATGGGATAGTTGAGTTCGGGTCCTTGAATGTTGACGCTCATGAAGTATAGTCTCTGCTCATTATTCTGATCATACTTTTGTGTAAGAACAATGACAAGAGAAGTATTGGAAGCAAAAGTGTAGAGTAGAAAATATTTGTTGAAATCTAGGCCGTACAAAGCAGGTGTGTCTGCAATAGCTTGCTCGATATGAGAAAATGCCTCCTTTTCCCTCTTATCCCACTTATATATTGCATCCTTCCTTACCATCTCCTGTATGGCACTAGTAGAAAATGAGAAATTAGTGACTAGGTGACTAAAAAAGTTAGTCACCACAACTTTTAGAAGAAAAATACTACTAATAATGAGTAATCTTAAGTGAATCAACTAAAAATGACTAATTTAGTCTTGGGTTAAAATATACAACTAATAAATAAGTAATACAAATAAAAATGACTAACATAAATGACTAATTTAGTCTAGGAACAAAAATATGACTACCTAAAAAGTACCACAATAATACACACTACAACAAAAAGGGTCATTGATGAGGGTCATTCCTATGATGGATCTTTAAGTTTCATCACCAATGTTGCATATGGTGACAGTCTTTAAAAAAGAGTTGTTGTAAGTGCATATACTGACAATCCTTTAAGGTTTGTCACCAAAGCCATTTTCAATGACACTTTTGGTGAAGGTTGTTAAAAGCCCATCACTAATTCTCTCTTTGGTGACACTTGTAGTGATGATATTTTATTGACCCTCGCCAATGCTCTTTTTGGTGACTTTTGGTGATGATAAAAAAATGTTTATCATCATTGATAATTCCAATGAATTTTTGATGATTTTATGTGACTATTGATATATTTTTTTTCCAAAGATAATGACTTAAGACCATTTTTATGGAATCTTTTTCATTATGTGTCGGAGGCCATAGTGGTTAGAGTCAATCAATTTGTTCAGAAATAATTAGTGTGTAAAATTTCCCTCAAGCAATGCGAATACAGTTTACCTATGAGTCAAAACATGATTCATCTATGTTAGGTTTATTATCTAGCAAATTCCCTAGATATGAAGTTTAACTAGTGTGTGTAGGAACCATATTATTTAATACATTATTAAGCTCAACCAATTATATTAATGAGATAGACCTAAAACTCCTCAATATTCATTCATTTCCATGAATTTTTACCATCTATTACTCCCTTGTGTTACCCTAATACTCCCTAACACTCCCTAACACTCTTTGGTATGCATTGGCACTCTTTCACCCACCTTAGCACTCTTCTACATGCCCTGCCACTCCATAGCATCCGTAACACTCCCTGACACACATTGGCACTTGGAAAGTATTAACATATCTTAGATGTGTTGAGATGCGTTGGTATGCTTTAGCATCTATTGGCATGGTTTAAGATGATTTAAGACTAAATTTATTTGAGATCAATTATTAGAAAGTAGGAGAGAAGTAACATAGGTAGATTTGGCACTTATAATGCACTAACACTTGGCACTTAGCATGTATTGACACTCGTGTCACTATAAAAAAGGCCTTTAAGGGTGGTTTGGCTTGTGACAATCTTGACAAAACCACCTCTAAAAGTGTTTCTAGGGATTAGGGGCGGTTTTTCAAACCCCCCCCCAAAAGTCATGAAGATTTGAATTTTTTCATGGGGATTTCTAACAACTACGTTTAAAAGTGTTTTCTCATGTCTTTTGGAGGGTGATTTTAAATTATTTTCCCTAAATATAATTTTCATTTCTTTTCCCCTAATATATTAAATTATTGTCACAATACTTTAGTTAACTTACATTCATGTGTAGTACATGTAAATAATTTACATTATTATCAATGTCATCATCACAACACACAATTTTCATGAAACAACCCTTCAACCTTATACTTATATTACACAATGTAAACCTTCTTTATGTGAGGGTCGAATATAATGGCTTAACCCCTAATACAACGAATAATCCAACAAAACTTTTACTTGCCCAGAAACCTATCTCACTCGTCTTAACTAACCTAATGAGCAGTCTCTACCCTATTTGTGGCTCCCTTTAGTTCCTTCTCGACTCGGTTGGTTTTCTTTCCAAGCGAAAAATCACTTGAGATCCCTTGATCTTTGTTCTTGTACCTCGACTCATCTTTTACTCTTAATGCTTATCTGCTCCTCTTCGCCTTACGACTCCCAATTTCCCCTTGACTTGTATATTTGATGTGTTGCTCTTCTCCCCATCCATCATGTGTGCCCCTTATATATATGCGACATCACCCCTTTTGGTTAGCTTATTCCTTGTGATCCTTCCATTTAGTTGGGTCATCTTGTCTCTACGAGCGTCTCTTCCACAACACTACTTTGGTTTGTGGGGACGTCCAATTTTCAACTTGTTCCATGTTCATCCACCCTTGTTAGTCCAACCACACCAAATTCGCCTTGCATTAGATCCATCAACACTCTAGTAAAATGTTTTGGACTAGTTGTTGGGGGTGTGCTCCTTAGTTGTGCCATGCCTTTGTGGTTCTCGTGCCACTCGTGAGCTCATGTTCACTCTCACCCACCATGGTTCTTCCTCATTTGGGCAAGTTGGGATTGTTGGTCATGTTGCACCCTTCATGGCATCCATTCACCAAGCCATCCTTGTGCAAAACCAATGTGCCCAAGTGGAAACTCCAAATCTTGGTTTTTTTTTTTTCCATCATCTTTGTTTCATTGAAGCCATGGCCCACTACTAAACCCTCTACGAACTCCTCATAACATTGGATTTTTTGTGATATAGACATAAAAAATGGTGCAATGAAGATGTCACCTTGCCTTGATTAAAGACACAACCAACTTAGGCTCTAATAACAACCCTCAACAAATCAAACATTACTCAATGACGAAAATTTCCTCAAGATTTGATCATTAAATCAAACCTTTTCTATAATAATAAACTTCTCACTTTTACTTTTAAATCCATTCCTTTATTTAAATTTAAATTAACATTAATCTACTCTTAAACATTTATAAAAGTAAAATTCATCCAAATTCCTGCATGAATTTATATATCTATATTATTACTTTTTACCAAATAATTTATATTAAATAATTAAAAGAGTTTCAAATGTGTCTCATTATTAATGAAAGAATATAAATAGATAAAATACAAATCAAAATATCAAAGCTTCATCGAACCAAAATCTCCTTCCATGACATAATTTTTCAGTCCCCAAAATTGCCAAATCAGTTCCAATTTTCAAAGCTTGTAGATTGGTTTTAGACCAATGTCATAATCATAGGTGACCTATATGCCATGGTGAGCATCGGTGCCAACATTAGTAGTGGAGGCTTCCAAATTTTGTGAGAGTTCCTATAGATCTTGAGTGGAGTTGGACGTGGACCCTGCAATTCCCGCTTTGCTGCCTTTCCTTTCTACTGCTCCATCGGAAAATTCATGCCTACCTTATTTTCGGTTGACTCAATTCCAATTTATAGTCCACGTGCCCTAATTCGTCATCCTAGCATATTACAATAACTGTATTACTAACAAGGGCTTTTGTAGATTGCAGAGTGAGCAACCCAATACATAACAAAATCTAGCTATTGCAAAAACAAGGAGGGAAGCTCCCTCAAATATCCAAATACAATTACAAGGATTTCCAATGGTATATCTGTGAAGTCTTCTTCCCTCTATGCATTCTTCCCTTCCATGAGATGGAAATAGTTAGAGCTTGTTAAAGAATGGATGGTGAATCAGGGCCAGAAATGTGGTCCTAGAGTTGGTGTGGGGTATTGGCATCCAAAAAGTATCATCAGATAATTTACTCCATGTCCATATCATTCATTATCTATGGATTATTGAAAAACAAATGCTTTGAAAATAAATAAAAAAGCCATGTAGAAGTGGGGGCTAAATAATTGAAAAATAATTCCTCACGACGCAATGCTAATTAAAGCTTTTATTAGGTAAGTTTCTTGCAACAAGTATCTATAGAAGATAAATTAAAGGAACAGTTGAGGAAAAATAGGTATCATGAGGTAGTCTATCTAATAGAGGAGTGCATAAATTGGGGGGAAGAGGAGCATGCCATCGAGAGGCTTGCTTTTGTCCATGCACACATTGGTTTTCTATTGCTATTTGATCTAAAGTTTGAGAAAGCAATAGACCGTTTCTTGCAATCAGAAGTGATGCAACCGTTATAGGTTTTTCCATTTATAATTCCTAATCCAAATCACTAGTCACCTTTGCTATGTTTGCTTTCTCTTACGATTTTTCCTCCATGAAAAATTTTCCTTACTGTTGCAGAATGTTTCCTTATAACATCATGACATTTATCCTGCATTTTTTTAAGCATGCAGTATATTTATTGGCATGCATAATACATAGTACAAAAGGATTTACTTTGATGCACAACAAGGGATCCACAATACCAGTTTTAAATAACATTAGGAAGCAATATTTTACTTGTTTCCCTATTCGATTGTCAAATTGATTTAACATGTTCAATAACAGGAAGATGTTCAAGTTTCCATTGACATCAATTGGAAAACGTTGAATTTTAGAAAAGTGGATATCATGTTGTTCTCAATAATTTAATAATCATGTTTTCCCCTTCAATCAATGATACCTTCATGCTGTCTTCTGTGCTTTCTACTCGATTTTGATCCATCCCTTCTCTTATCTTGCTTGGAATCTTATTCATGACTCTTTTTATCAACCTTTGAAATATTCCTTTCTTCTCTTCTCTTCATTTTCCCCTCTTTCCTCTTCCTCTTCCTAACATGTTGATCATCTATTGAAGAATCATAATCATGTATATTAGATAGTTGGGTTGCTTCATCATTTTGAGAATCCATATGAGATTCATTCTCTCTTTCCTAAAGTTTTCTATTTGAAGCAAGACTCAATTCTCTCGGAAGATTTTTCATTCACAGAATGATGGGGAGCCATAAATTATGAAGTTGGAAGAATGAATACAAATTCAAATGGAAAACAACAAAAAAGCTAGAATAAATAGTGAATATGCCTCTATGGAGAAAGATAACCAAATTAAAACACATGCTAGTGAAGCACAATCATTTTATTGCAAGTGAAAATTGGAACAAGGTTGAGAAACTTGGCTGCAAATAAATAAGAAATCCATCATCCTTCTAAATAAAAGAATACAAGTGAAAACTTACCTAGAAAAGCCAAGCCCCTGTACACACTCTCCTTATGCATAATGAGGAGCCAAATCTTCTACACAACTTCTTTTATTCAGTAGCTTTTTAGCCTCTCACTTATCCAGTCGATTTCCTTGAGGTTGGCTTACACACTTTGGTGCTAAACCCAAAATCTCATGCATGGATTTCTCTTCCTCTTCTTTGACCCTCGTAATCTCTTCCTTCTTTGCCTCTTCCCTGAAATCTTGTGCCTTTTTATCCCTTGCATACCAATGAAGATCCTTTCCTATGTAGGAACAATATGAGATGAGCATTTAAGTGCTTTGGTATTGATATTGCGCAACTAGATGTTTGACTGAAAAAAGTTGATGACATTTGACGAGAACAATAGATAAAGGAAACCTTCTAATATCTATCCATCTCACAAAATACAACGTCAAGCTAACGTAGATGGAGTCAATAAAATAAAAAAAGGTGGCATAAATCATGTTGAGATTAGACTGAGTTTTCATACAAGTAAGAAAGCCTTTAAATTTTGATTTTTATACTCAAACTAAAGGTAATATGCATATAATCAAAAACTACATATTCTACTCAGGGCCAAAACAAGGATATGTATCCTTTAATGAAGGAGGGCATTGAAAAACTTTTGATGTACCTTTAAGAGTTCTTGGACTTATAGATGAAATGGACCAACTTTCATCTGAAAAAATATTGTTGTATTGAGGGGGCTTTGATCCAGGTCCAAAGTTAGTTGTACTAACCAACAAAACCCTACACTACCAGCCCTTTAAGCAAAAACACGCGTAGCGCAGGTTGCAGTCTCACCCGAAGCAGTATTGGGGGATGCTAGAACTAAGCTTCTACACCAAAGGACTATGCAATGTTTTTTTATTAAATTTAGGGCTTTATTTTGACCTTCACAAACCTTAATCCTTAAAACATGGAAATTAAAACAACTAATAATTAACAAATTTAAACTCTTTTCTAATTGCACTAAACATTCATAACATTATGTATTTAAACAAATCTACTTCTTCTATGTATCTATTAAGTACTTTTCATGATTAATTGCATTAAATAGATCAAAACATACAGTAAATTCAAAGATAAGAAAAGATACACAGATACACATATAATTCTTTAGAAAAACCTTTATTATGCTTATATCTTTTATTACAAACTCTTCCAACCCTGCACACACAGCTGCGGGGGCCCACACACTTAGTTGTGGACTTACCAAGGTCTCCGCCCACATAGATGTAGAAGCTTTCGCATTTTTCAAGTAAAAAATAGAAAATAGAGACCCAAAACTTACTTATGTATGCTCTTCACTATCTCCTTATGACTCTTCTATGACTCCTTTTTATATGATACTTCATTACAATACCATGGTCCGCGAACCATGGGTAGGTCACAAAATAGCTTAACTCTTAACAACTAAGGGGCTTTGTCCTTCATAAGCCCCTTTGACTCCTATCAACCTGCGTGCTCCGCTCCTCAAAATGTGTAGGCTTTACAGTATTAACAAAAATTATTCAAAATTTAACCCCAAGGGACCCTATCCCAATAGGTCCCCAACACAAAGTCATGACTCATCCCGAGTCACTCTGCTAGTGTTGCCTTGATATTCACCTACAGACCTCTAAATTCTATCTTCAATGCTTGAAGATATGCTTCTCCCAGCACAACGACCTGATGAACCTCCTCAAATAGTCTCTCTATAGTTGGACTTCAACTACAAGGCCCATGGTTCTCTGTGTCTGCTGCATAGCCTTCAACTTTCTCTATATCGTTTGTGTCAACTAGCTTGCCTCATCAACCCAGGATTCCCTCATTGAGGATATGATGGATGCTTTCTAACGCAGTTCATCAATATGGGTCTGGATGAAATTCCCCTCTTCGATCCTGGTGAACCTTTGCACTGGTGCTAAGGTCATCACTGTAGCCCTGATCTCGTCCAGCTACACCTATTTTTTTCTGATAGTTTCTTCAATTTTCTGCAAGTGTGGATGCTCCTGCAACAAGGTCCACATCTCAATTTTTTTCTCAAATAACTAGCTATAATCCTTGACTGCAGCTTCCAAAGTAATCATATACTCTTTAATAGTAGCCTCACAGTACTCTTTGAATTCTAGAAGAGTGGTTAACTACAACTTAAGTTGAAGCTCAGATATTTATAGTTGCAACTCAAAAAAAAAATTCCAATTTCCTCTTTTGATTCCTTCACCGCAACAACTAACTTCTAGATTTTCTCCCTGGAGGTCTCTTCTGTTGTGATCTAGAGATCCGGGAACTATTGCTACTTCCAACTCCTCACTATGCACAATGACTTCTTCTTGTTATTTGAGTGACTGTTCCTTCTCCTTGAATATTAGCTATTTGTTGGTTTTAACTTCACTGCTAACTAGTAATGTCCATTGTTACTCGACTCTGAGATCATCTGGGATGCCATGATGCAACTCATGCAATGTATGAATGGGGAGTGCCACGAGGTTAAGGCCCAAATTCTTCAAATGCAATAGGTGCGCCCTGTCCTCTAAAGTCTCAACATGCAAATACCCCTATGGTAACTGTACTGCATGGAGGTCTGGGGTGATCTCTTTTGTTGAAGCTCTTGCACTCGCTTCCTTCATGCTTGCTTGATTTAGGCTTGCTTGCCCTACACTCACTTGAATTACACCTATATGAAACTACAATTCCCTCAAGCCTTGTTGTACCTTGTCCAATGGCTAATGGTATTGGTCTTCAATGTGGCCCCAAATAGTCTTCATTGAATTGCAGACCACGTCACCGATCTTGTCTAGGTCCCCCTCTGTGAGGACGAATTGCGTCACGCTCATAGACTTGTCAGAATTTTGCTTCTTCCAGAGTCCCATGGAGCTTCACTTATGCCTCCTCTTGAGTATGAAGGGGGATTCCAAGTCTGTGCCCCCTTCCTCTTCATCCTAAGTCTCAACCTCCACGTCTATGCGCTCTTGTTCTTCGAGGTCAACGGTGGCCTACAAAGTTCCTGCTTTTTCATTTGGCACATTTTTCCCTTTTGCAAAGACCTTTTATTTTGGTGCTTCTATCTCCTTTGTAGATGCCTCTTTCTGTTGCGTATCCTTTTCTTCTTCTTCAGTTTTTTCTTTCATAGAAGCCTTCTATGCGTCTTTCTTATTATCTTTTTTTTGTTGCTGTCGTAGCTACGCCTTCTACAACCTTACTGGTGCTTGTGCCTACATCAAATGGGGTGAGCTAGTTGCTCGGCCATTTATTGGTGACCCCCATAATATCATCTTTTGTGACCAAGTAGGGAAACTTATTCCATGTGCCCATCAAATCCTTCTTTGTGCGGACAGACAAATTATGAAAATATGCCTTGAAATTAGCAATGTTAGCATACAATGCATGCAATCTTGGTGATAACCACGACTGTTGGTTTATCACCATCCTCAGCTCAAACTCAAACAAGACCTAGAATATCTTTGTCTCCATGATGCACTGATGATACTTTGTTGCCCACAGCGAGGTGAATTTCCCTGCCTCGCATAAGTTAGGATCATGCTGTAGGAATTGTCTTTCCTCTGGTGTCCTCCATGCCACTAGCACGATCAACAAAAGTAGTCACTTGTAGGGGAATGCCTTGCCGTCGTCATGGGCCTCTCGACAATCCTCCAGGCACTCATGACACAGATATTGAGCCCAAATATATTAGAATCCTTTGGTACACTACGCAGCTAGATATACTACTGGTGCTGACACTTCATCAGCACAACACTTCTTCGTGATCTTCCTGACCAATATTTGTGCAACAAACTACACAACACCATCTGATATGGAGCTAATTGAATAGTCGCGTGACTTCTTCACTAACCTAATGTCACTCTTCATTTGGTCTAACAACTTCTTCTCCTGTAATTTCCCCACAAAAGCATCAACAGGGTCTACTTCTTGATAAGGTAGCAATATTATTCGGTGAATCAGCATATGAGTAATTGGAATGGACCCTCCCAACCAAAGGTACCCATTGTGAACCAGTGTCAATAATTGACGCACACAGACAATGTCAATGGTGTTTCACTAAAATGTGGCACCCACAACATATTGAGCAACCCTTCACGCTCAACTCTAGATACCCACTTCATTCTCTCAAGCCGTGTAACATCTAACTCCTCATAGTATACTTTCTTAAAGTATTTTCTCGGTTCCAACTACAAGAAATTTGCATAATCCTCCAAGTCCCAGTCCTCCATCTCCAAATAGAGCATCTTGGCCAACAAATTGCCCTCAAAAGGTACCTCCTCTGGCAGCAATGGTTTGGAGACCTGGAACTTCATCGAATCCAAATCTTTTGTAACTTTGGCTGTGGATTTTCTAGGGGTACATAAGGTGGTATCCGAGTAATTGGCGCGACTTCATCAGTATCAATCTCTTCAATCCCCATAGTTAGTTCTTCCTCATCTAAGTCCAAGGGTTCCATTGGTTGCTTGGTTCTATCCATCTTACCCTTTTGTCTCATCTCTGTTGGATTCTTACATGGTGATTGCCGCATTGGCATTTTCTAGGGCTTGTTTTCTTCTTTTCTCCTATCGTGGAGGCAGCGGGTTTAGGCCTTAATGACTTAGGCACTGTGGTAGGTACGGGTTGGGTTGTAGTCATTATTTTCAAGAATATTTCACATTTCCAATTAGTTAAATTCACCTCCCACCCAAATCCTTGATGGGAAAACTTCTCCCTAATTTCTTTCCAATCCCCTCTAGACATGCAACAATTATCTTGGCACAAACTAGCACAAAAGGTCTTAGGAAGCAAAGTGTTCAAAATGTGGAGCGGGATGATGTATTTATAGCATATTTTGAATTGAAATCCATCCGTTCCCTCTAGATCACCATAATTAATGTGATTTTAGCAGCATATTTATAAAGATATGCTCCTTAAATGCTCTTCCCCCCCTCGCTCCCTTTAATGGATAAATCACCATCCAATCATCTACAGTGCTTCCAATGGTAACTTTTTTGCGAGGCTGCATGGTATCCACCATGCTCCTTCGTCGCAACCCTCCTCTATGCCTTTCATCCAATCATCTCACAACCCCTTTGCTTCACCAAGATGTCCTTCTGGAAGTGTAGTTTATAGTCCTGTACTTCCTTGCAACTGTCTGGAGTACTAAGACTATCCTACATCCATACAATCATTGCACAGAGGTGGGATCTCCCCTGTACAACTTTAGCTTACTTCCTTTTATTTTACCTGGAAATATATCACCGTTTAGGTTCACGAGCTTAACTACACCTCCATCTACAATATCCTAGACGATGTATAGCCACAACCAATGCGTCTAAAATTTTCCGGGAAAAGTCATAAAATTACTATCATACGACAATACTAAATCTCCACTTTTAAAGGTGTGCTTCTTAATATAGTGACCATGACACACCTTTTCGCGAGCCTTCTACACCTGTTGATGAAAACCTATCAAGAAGCGATCTTCTTCTAACTCAACTCTCTGGGCGATGCTTTCTTCCATAGTATCCTGATCTGTCGTTTCTCTGAATGCACCAATCCTAAACTGGGCACAATATACTCCATCGACATTACTACCTCTTGTCCATAAACCAATCTAAATGATGTCTATCCAATCAACTTCTTACATGTAGTTCTATATGCCCAAATAAGAACTGGTATGCGCACATCCCAATCGTTCCTATTTGTATTGCAAATCTTCATCAAAGCACATTCCAAGATTTTATTAAAGGCTTCCACTGTACCATTCCCTTGAGGATGACACTGTGTAATTTTCTGATGATATATCTGGAATTCTTCAAGTAGAGTAGCAATTGTTTCATTTAGGAAGTGCAAACCCCTGTCGCTCATCAAAATCTTAGAACAACCAAACCGAGACAAAATTATTCAAATATGAACTTCATAGTTGTAGCCGCGCTGAAATTATTCACAGGTTGTGCCTCAACCCATCTGTCAAGTATTTGGTTGCTGTGATGATGTAGTGCACTCCTGTCTTCTTTCCTGGTGGATGAATTGGTCCCACAAAGTCTATTTCCCACTTGTTAAATGCCTGTAACGAAACTTGTGGGTTCAGAGACAATTCATCCTTTCGCGATAGCCTTCCCATCCTCTAATAGACATCGTACGTCGTGTAATATTCCTTAGAATCCTTGTGCATAGTTGGCCACCATAGCCCAGCTCATAGGATATTCTATGTAGATTCTCCTCTCACATAATGTCCTCCACCGAATCCTCCATGTGCTTCAGCAAGGATACTTTGTCTTTCATAATTCGATACATACCTGCACAAAATTTCATCCAAACCCATTTTATACAAGTGCCCTACAATAAAGGAAAAATCTATAGCCCTAACCACCAAATCTTTCTTTTTCTATGTCATATATTGTTCAGGAGATGTAGCTATAGACAATAATTGGATTATGTCTACAAACTGTTTCGTGATGCGCACAGAAAAGAGCCGCGCATCAGGCAATCCTTCATCGATACTTGTAGGTTCTTCGCCATTCTCAATTCGCGAAAGGTGATCTAGTCCAACATTTAAATTCTTTGGCTTCAAAAATACTTCAAAGTCATATAACTGAAACAACAGTAACCATCTACAAATCCCCACCCCCCAACACAGGCTTTTTGACAAGGTATTTCATAGCAGAATGATCTTTGTACATGTTAAAGTGCGCACCGAACAAATAATACTTGAACTTCTGGAGCACATAAACCATCGACAATCCTTCGTGCTCAATGGTTGAATAATTCTTCTCTACCTTAGACAACTTCCTGCTCATGAATGCAATTAGATGGTCAATATCACATATGCTTGGTTGGGTTAACACTGCTCCTAAGACTATGCAGGACACATCTACATGTACATGAAACTCTTTCCTTCAATTGGGGAACACTAGAATGGGTGTTGTGACCATATTTTCATTCAATACATCCAAGATTTTATGGCAATCATCATCCCAACAAAATGTTGCATCCTTCTTCAATAAATTTTCCATGGGCGCAGTGATCTATGTATACTCCTTGATGAATTTCCTATAGTGTCTGATATGGCCCAACATTGTGCGCAACTATTTGACATTCCTTGGAGGCTCTAAATTGATCATAAATACAATTTTGGAAAGGTTGACCATCAACCCCTGCTTACAAACAACATGGCCCAAGAGTATCCCATAAGGTACACAAAATATGCACTTCTTTAGGTTAAGGGATATCTGATACTTTTGACAAGTATCCAACATTAGGTGAAGACTTGTAACATGATTTTTCACTAATCCAAACACCATCCAATCATCAAAGTAAACCTCCAAAAACTTATGAATAAATTCTTTAAAGGTTGTGACTACCACCCTAGATAAAATCGTAGGGGCATTCTTAAGCCCAAAGGGCATAACAATTTACTAAAAACAACCCCATTCTGTGGCAAAGGTAGTCTTGCTTCAATATTATAGCATGATCTTGATCTAGTGATACCCAGAGAATCCATCTGTAAAAGAATAGGCTTCTTAACCTCTAACATTATCCAATACTTCATCTATGAATTCCATAGGGAATGGATCATGTACACAAGCATCATTCAATTTCCTTAGATCTACACAAATTTGGATTTCACCTTTCGTCTCCTTCTCCTGAACCACCATAAAACTAACCCAGTCTGATTCTTCTACAAGCTCAATAATCCCTGCTGAAAGCATATTATCTAGTTCTTCATGCACTTTTTCCTTGTACTTAGGATTCAACCAGTACAGGTGCTACTTTACCCACTTTGCATCTGGCTTTAGATTGATTTTCATAACACCCAAATCACCTATTATCCCCTTCATATCAGAGAAGTTGATTGCAAACAAGTCTTGATATTCCCGTAATAGCTCCATGACTTTGTCAACCATGTCCTTGTTCCAGTAGTCGCCTATATTTGTGAACTTTAGCTACATGTCTGACCTAATGTTCACTTGCTTGGTTTTCAATGTTTTTGAGATGTCAGGAGCTTTTTCTTTAGGCCCCGCGAATTCACACTGTCCCTTTGACTTAGGGATACTGATATTTTTGGGATATTCCTTTCCTTCTTCAATGGTCACACTATAGCATTCTGGAGCATGTCGTAGCTATGTACTCCAATATGGTTGTACCCATGTGACAGGTTCTCCCAACATCCTGAATATTGCAGCCTTAATTTCCTGTAATGCTTCGTCAATATGTTCAAAACCATCCTCAAAAATGAAAGTTAATAGAAAATTTTCCTTTAAAACATCGCACTTCGCGGTTCCATGTCGCAACTTTGTTTCTATAGGGATAGTATCCAAAGTGTGGCAGAATATGTGAATCCATTTAGGTTGTGGTTCCTCTTCCCATGCTCTCATCCATTGAGATAGATGCTCACAGAGATCATCTTTCCATATATATTTTTCATCCATGTAGGTATTGGCATATCCGAACCTTAGCTTTATCATCCTATAGTATTCCATCCTATCTACAAAGTTGTTCTTATAGGTACCCTACCATCTAGCAAGCATAGCTCTTAGTGCGATGTCGAGTGCTTGGAACCGATGTTCCTCTAGTACATCCCTTTCAAATTTATCCATAAATAAATTTACATAATCTAAGTCATCATAATACGGTAATTTGTGTACCTTAGTAGATATACACTGGAGTGACTTAGTAAGCCTATTGCATCACAACGTTGATACTTCATGCAATCTATTCTACCAATGCTCGAGCTCCTCATTCGAATCCGAATTGCAAGAGTTGTCCTTTTCCCACGTAATATGCCCATCCACCGTAGGTTTGATCCAATCCTCATCTCACGTAGTAAGCTTACGGATCTATTTAATATCATCCTCCTCATAGTAATCTCATATGGGTTCAGTATACTGCACACCCTCGGCTAGATCTAATAGAACAATGACCCACAATTCCTTCTTTTCAAACATCATGCTGCAATTCTTCAGGTTGATGACCGCATTCATATCAAATTCCCAATCAATTCCAAGAAACGCTAGGTAAGGATTACTATCATCCACTATTTTGATCATCTCAAAATAAAAAATTGCATGTGCCCCTTAAATATCTATAGTAAATCCATGTAAGTGCCCCATTGGAATAATCTTCTGTTGGTTCGCCATTTGCAGTTGAATTGGGGACCACTATAGCACTGGGTTTCCCATTCTTTCCCAGGTCTGTTTAGGTAATAAATTCGCATCAGACCCCAAATATAGGATCACCTGGTCCATTTTGAATTCTTAGATTTATGAAGTCAATCTCATTTCTCAACTGGTTCTTTTCTAACCCTTATCCAATTTGTGCACTGCGCGCTGCTCGAGCAGTGGCTTACCCTTGCCAGTGTAGTTGTCTATCAATTCTTGCAGTCCCTCTACTGCTTTTTTGTCCTTAAGAGCTTCATGCAAGTCTTTAAGAAAGATGTTAACAATGGAATATTTGTTTCCTGCGCAACACTGACTTCTTCAAACTTATCCATTTGTGCACCCTGAGTTTTTGATGTGGACGCTCCTGAATCCACGAACCTATTTTTTACCTCCATAAAAATTTCCTTTACCTTATGTAGATCAAACCCAACATCATTGTTAGCAACCTTGTGTACCCATATACTTTCTTTTTGTTGTTTCCCTTTATCCTCCCTAGTAGTGACACTACTTCTCGTAACAATATTAACATTGGGCCCATCTTCGCACTATTCTGATCTCATCCTATGGATATTCTAGGTGGGTTGCTAGTTCTTCTTCTCTTGCATCTTCACGATGAGCACGAGAAAATCTTCTATAACATGGTCAATCCGTTGGTAATATTGACAAGAGGGGTGTGTTGGGTAAAATCTCACGCAAAGTGGCCTGGTTCCCCACAATTTTAATAAATGATCTATCCATGACATCTTCCAGATCCTCCTCGTCATCCTCTTCCTCATCCCTGGAACCCTCCACGCACTGCAGGCGCACCTTCATCCTACTGAGGACGTGTCTCGGCCTATACTCTATATGTTGGATTTTTGTCCATCATTAACCTGTAGCTTCAGCAATTGTGCTCATCATGTCCTACAGATTTACAAAAAATGCAGAAAACTTGCTAGGGAGTCTACACACATTGAGTGGAAATCATTTGTCATATCTTTTCCTGTCATCTGGCAGATAGCACACCATGGTATTGCATTGATACTCAAACCAACGGTATTTTCTATCTTCATGGGGACAGGACCTCCCCGAATGAGATAATTTTGATACATCGGGAAATGATCCTTGTCATGACCATGCCCTTTGCACTTTAAGCACCATACTTCCACATGGGTCTCACTTTGGACCTCTTTTCCCTTTTTAATATCCTACAACTCCATATGCAGAATAGCCAAATCAGACCGAATCTACTCCACTCCCAGATTTTTGTCCAGAATAGGCGACAACTCCAACTTCATAGTAATCTCTAGAGCTTTTTCCTACATTCCAAGCTTTTCCTATGACAATGGCAAGCTTAAGTGAGGTAACAATGAGGCAATATACCAATCCTTATGCTTCTCATCCGAGATCTGCAGATTAGCCTCTTACAACAAACATTTCAATCTTTGATCAAAATCCCATGTAGATTCATTTACCTTCTGCTTGATTTCTTTGACCTCCATTACAGACTGGGCTTGTGACTTAGGTTTGTTGAATTCATTATTCAGTGCATCTTTCATATCTTTCAACGTTGCAGCTGCATGGGCTATATTATACTTCATATACCAGTTCAATGCCCTATATTGCAATGTTGTGACTAGCTGTGCTTTCTTTAGATTATCATCCGTTATCTGTTGTGACTTTCACACGACATCTGCTATAAACTAGAATTGTTTAGGATCTTCAGTCCCTAGACACTTGAATATAGGCATCTTCATAGTATTCGCCATAGTAAATAGTGGAGGTGGAGGTGGAAGTGTAGGTGTGTGAGGTGAAGGTGATGGCGGAGGTGGAGTGGATGGATGTGGTGTTCCCGCAATACCCTAATTTACCACTTGCGACATACCTTGAGGTGCCTTCAGATTATCACTTTCATCGTTGCAATCGGATGCTTCCAACAAAGGGATGTACTCTACACTTCAATCTAGATCTCTTCTGAATGGTTTCCCACCTCGCGTAGCTCCCGTCAAGTCTTGTCTAAACATCAATTCAATGGCATAACCGATTTCTCACACAATAGCATTTTAATCCAAGCTTTTAGGGACTTTAGATACTTACCTCTTGGTCTTTTGAAAAATTGGCGTTCAACTTCGTTATAATCAATGGGTGTGTCAATCGTGAACTCAATAATGAATCCACCCAAAATACTATCAATCCAATTATCTACATCCCTCGTGATCTTGTTTTCTGAACCTTCCAGGTGCCTCACTAACTCTAGAGTCCACACAATAGGGTTATCCAACTTCCAAATACCTTGACCATCCACCAATTTAGATAACAATTCGTACAATTCACATGTAAAAGAGTAGAAGAAAATTTCATGTTCTTCTGTATACAGGTATCTGTTCAACCACTCTTCTTTCAACATGTGTGAATTCTTGTTTTCTTGGGCTATAAATTCATTCAGCTTTCGATCTATCCACTTTTCAATCTCCTTTTTAGTCGGTATCCACTTATGCCACATCACACATTACTTAGATAGATCCCTATCCTAGCAAAGAAACGATTTTTTGGCTTGAGGGGACTTGGACCCAAGTTCAGAGTTAGCTGTGCTAACCAACAAAGCCCTACACTACTGACCCTTTCAGCAATAACCCGTGTAGCACATGCTGCAGTATCACCCGAGGCAGTATTTGGGGATGCTAGAAGGATACTTTTGCATCCAAAGGACTATGTGATGTGTTTCTATTAAATTTAGGGATTTATTTCAACATTCGCGAACCCTAATCCTTAAAAGCTGAAAACTACAACAACTGATAGTTAATAGATTTAAACTCTTCTCTAATTGCACTAAACATTCATAACATTATGTAAATAAATATATCTACCTTTTCTGCACATTGATAGGCCTCTAAATTAGACATAAATTAAGGCCCATGCCTCTAATTTAAAACATAAATTAAGGCCTATGACCATCCTTCAACACATTAACCCTCCATTTTTGCATTAGATAACTTATTTTTAACTTTAATATATTCATTAGGAAGGTTTGTGAATAATTGAATATTTGTGCCTAATATTATTTATCTTTTGTGGAATATTATGAGAATATTGGGCAGATTATGAAGAGTTGGAGGAGGAGATAATTCAGGGACTTGTTCTATACTATTAGAGGATCAATAATAAATAATAGGTCAATAAGATATTATGGAATTATGGCACAAATTGTGGAACTCCAATGATTGAGAAAATCTAGGAATGTGTTCCACTAATCAAGGGAGTAAATCCACCAATCAAGGGAGCAAATCCACTAATCAAGGGATTTTGGTGGGGAAAGCTTCCTCCATTCATGGGGAATGATTCTTAATCATTTTGTATAAGTACCAAGTTGAATTTTCCTCTAGGGAATGATTGAGAAATTCTAGGAATGTGTTCCCTGGCATTTAATGCAAATTCCTAGTATTGGGGACTAGATCCACTAATCAAGAGATTTTGGTGGGGAAAGATTCCTCCATTCATGGGGAATGATTCCTAATCATTTTTTATAAGTAACAAGTCGAATTTTCCTCTAGGGAGATATTTAATCATTAGTGTTATTGTGGAGAGAGCTTGTATTTTTGTTGCTCCATTGTATTTTCTTGTAGGGATGTAGTTCTATTGATGAAAATAATGAAGATTGGTGTCATTTTTAGCTTCTAAATCTTGTCCTCCTCCATAGTTCTCTGAGTTTCCTTGGGCTTGGCCATCCCAGGAACCTCAGAGCCCTTTTGTATCATTTTCTTTCCTTATTTTCACTGCTTATTCACATGCATATCTAGTTTTTATTTCTTTCTATTTCGGCATTTAGTATTAATGATTTCTTGTTGTAGGGTTGAGTTAAAAGGTTAATGTAAGTTCTTTTGCAGGATCACAAGCATTATTTCATCCTTGGAAAATATTTGGAAGTTCATAATAATCATTGAGTTGCTTGGATTGGTCTTCTTATTCCCAAATCTAGATTGTTGGACCTCCTTTTTAGCAAAGAATAGTAAATTTCTCTATTTTTTAGAGCATGCTAATGAGCTTCAATCGAATTGATTCCACTTGCATTAGATCAAAAAGCATTCTAGTGCATAACAAAAATTACACCATTGCATTTTCACTTGACTTTGTTAGGCATCTTTACTAGCTCACTAGTTCTTGAATTTCTAGATTTTCGACTAGTAATTTTTTTAATTTGTTTTGTATGGGTTAATAGAGGTATTTTTGAGTGATTCCACTTGGAATGGAGACCTAAGACATCTTGGTTATTACCAAAATTTTACCCATCCAATTTGGATTTGATTTTCTTGGTTCTTCAATGAATTATAGTAAATCTGTACATCCTATAGGAAATCAGGGGATCCTGTAGGAAATCACTGTAGCATCTAGTAGGAAAGCCGGTTTTGAGGCTGAATTGAGGAAAAAGCCTCTAGGAAGCTAGAAAAGGGTCCCTGCTTATCTCCCAAACCTTTTGACCATTCACCTTCATCTCCAAGCCACCTGCCACATCACCAAACGAGATTATCTTTCACGATCTCACATGAGAAAAAGACAAAAAGAAAAACAAATTTATTCTATTCATTTACATGCAGAATAGTAGAAGGTTTGATGGTTTGAATCTACATGCTTAGGATAGTAGGATTGCATACATGTTAACTTAGAATTCTTTTGAAGCAAATCCTCTTAGCAGTTAGTTAGAAAATGGTGTGTTTTACCATTTCATTTTGTCCTCTTTCCTTGTACTTTCTTTCTTGCAGTTGGTTAAGGTTCCATTTCGAACATTTCATTTCCTACAATTAGTTTAGAATTTGACTTCGGTACATGCACCCCATTGCATCATGATAGCAAAGGAAGGACACATTGTATTCCACATGTATAGTGCCGACACCTCTTAATTTTGTACAAACCCGGGTTGATAATTAAAGGCGGTAGCCGTAGGAGTTGTAGCATTCTTGTTGCAATACCGAGGCTCATCACTTTTTGGCGCCGTTGCCGGGGAGGTGTCAAAGTATGCATTGTTTTCTTCCCTAGTTGATTCATTTCTTTTTACTTTTCAAAAAAACAAAAAAATATTTTCATTAGGCATATTTCATTTCAAACATAGAAAATTGCATTTCATTATAGCTTTCATTCAATCATAAAAAAAAAAAAAAAAAAAAAAAAAAAATCTCCAACACCAACCCACCACGCCCCCCCATTTGATCACATGGTGCAGGAAGAGCCACATCACCATCCACTTTTGCAGGTAGAAAAAGAAGAAGAGATGGCAAAGAATGTAGAAGAAATAGATGGAGATGATGAAAATGAGGAAGATCGTCTCGGATTTCCCATTCAAGATATGGATATCAATGTGCACATGAAGAACATCCCTCCATCTTTTCTTCCAAAATTTCATCGTCTAAGGTTAGAGGATTCGGAAGCCTTTCTCTTTGAATTTGAGATTGTTTGTATATCTTATGGTTACTTATTAAAAAGTCAAAAATTGAGATTGTTTCCGGCAACATTGAAGGATAGAGCTCTTAAATGGTTCATGAGTTTAGGGACTAATTCAATAAGATCATGGAATGATATGTAAAATATATTCCTAGAAAGATATAAAGATCATGATCTTAAAGAATAAATATTTAGAATGAATGAAAGAGAATATGAGAGTCTATAGGATCTAATAGAGAGGTTCATGTATAATGTTAAGAGGGGAAAACTACATCATTTAGGATCTGACACACTAAAAGCCCTATTACTCAGAACAATTAGGGATGAATGGATTGATCTGATTAATCTCATGAGTAGAGGTGATGTATATCAATTATCATTTGAGGAAATTTGTGAAACATGAAAACATGTATTAAGAGGAAAAGAAAAAGTAGGTAAATCAACATCAAGATCGATAAGTCAAGCTAAACTTGGAAATTTGTTTGATGATTTTAAAACATAAATTCTTAGCAATCTAACAAAACAAGTAGAAATGTTAAGAATGCAAGACGAAGGAAACGAAAATGTTGATATTTGTTTTGCAGAATCACATGATGTTAAACATTGTCCATCAGTTCCAAGGTTGAACGAAGTTTACCAAGAGGAAAATGGAGCAAGTCAATTGCCAATGCAACTATGTTATGTAGCTCCAAGAGTACCATGGAAGCCTATTCAGTCAGATATGATGCAAGAGCCTAATTCACAATTTCAAGTTTATGCATGTCCACCTCAAAGTAATTGGAACACACCTTTTCCTTGGAAACATTGGCCATCTCAACCCCAAAACCAATCTTGGCAATAAGGTTGGCAAGGAACTTATAGGAGCCACCCACAATATCCTCAATATCATCCATACCCAACTCCATGTTATCCCTACCATTCATCTCCACCAAAACCACAACCCCAACCCCATCCATCTCAAATATCCACTCCCACTCAACTACTTGTACCACCATTTCCAAACCCACACATTGAAGTAGCTCAGCCCATTTACAATGTTAAGGTACAAAACTTCCAAACATCTCATCTTGAGATCAATGGTATTCACCATAGCTCAGAAAGAGTATTGCAAAAAAGAGATTATCTTGATATCATTGAAGGACCACATCGAGAAGAAGAAGATTCAAATGAGAAGACCATAGAACCATGGGCTGCACTAGATGAAGAGCAGACATCAAAATCAGAGATTGAGAGAGCTCCCTCAAATCCTCCATGTATGCAAGAGAACAATCAGCAAAAACAGGAAAACTTAAAGGTCATGGTAGAAGAAGACATACAAGATGATCTAAATCAGCAAGTGGACCAAAGGCATCACAACTATATTGAAATATGGTTCCAGACAGTCACTAAGTTGCAGCATCACTCTCTTCCTCAACTATTCTTAATCCTTTGAAATTCAAATAATTTGGTCTCTGAAATCTAGGTACATGTCAACGCATACATTTCAAGCCTCCACATCATTTTGTCTATCATTTTGATGTGCACATGGATCCATTGGAAGTATTCTTATACTTGAAAGTGATTTTTCAAGTAGGGTAGCGTAGAATTTTTTTTTTTTGAAAATTAAGAGAAAAAATAAAAATCTCAGGTGAAAACCTCCTTGGAGGCACCTCAGATTGACTCATTGATTGAAAACCTCCATGAGGTGGTCAATGGGTTGGAAAAAAGAGAAAAGAGGAAAAAAATAAAAGATCATAGGTGAAAACCTCCTTTGAGGTGCTTAGGTAGACCTACTAGTTGAAAACCTCATTGAGGCGGCTAGTAGGCCTAGAAGAAAAAAGAGAAAAAATAAAAGAAATCCTTGCGCCATGCATCTCTTTGATAAATTCATGTTCTCTCCAACATCTGCAAACAATAAGAACAAGTAAATACCAAAAGGAAAATTGGTGAAACCTAGTCAAAAGAAGTCAAATTTTGACTTTCTCCTACTTCGCTCAAATGCTCCAATAAGGCCAATTCCATGCCAATCCATCACCCTCATCTATTTTCACCATCCACCCATTATTCTCAAGCTTCTACCACTCATTTTCCTTATTGTCCTAAAAAACTACAAGATGCTCTATTTTACTACAGGATACAAAAATACATAGAGCAGAAATTTGTTTTTGCCATAACTTGAAAACCATGCATCCACTTGCCAAGTTGTTTCAGCGGGAGATGCATATGGATGATGGTAACATGATCAAGCAATTGCAACAAATTCCAGTGCATGCTTTCCAAGAAATCAGCCTCCATCACCTTCAACCATTTTTAATTTTTCTCAATATCCTTATATCCATTGACCAAAAGTTTGCTTTGGGGAGGTGCATAATGATGATGGCAACATGCTCAAAAAGTTTCAGCTCAATCTAATATAACATTCCTATAAACCTACAGGATACAAAAAAACACCTACATGATTGGCAGTGAGTAGTTTTAAAGGAGATCCAGAGGTCAAAGAAGCTCCTCTAGATCTTAGCAGCAGAATCAGGATCATCAGCATCGCCATCAACATTGGCACATCAACGTCAACTCAGCAGCAGCATACATGTCTCTCCAACAACCATCAGGTAGGTATAGGTATGAAATATTCTTGACCTCTTCTCATGAGCACATTATAGTTAGAATTTTTTTGTTAATGCATGAGAGATGAGGTTTTATAAACTAAGGATGGGCTAGCAGTCTCATCTGCCTTCAACTAGTTGATTGTAGCTCATCATTCACTCATGCAATGTTGAAAAGTCAGAATATGAAGGGTGATGATTTCAAGGAATGAGGACAACAATTAAAAGAAGAAATTTTTGCAAAGGCCAAGGTCACCACAACACTCCAAGCCCTCAATCCACCTCATATTCACTATCTATTCATCCTTCATCCATCCCATTTCATTCTTGAAAAAAAAAACAAAGATAGAATCCTCTCCATTTTCATGAAATTTCCATTTGTAGGTCAGCAAGAAGGATGGTCAACGAGCGAAGGAGGATCACAAAGAGACCCCTGTCACTCACATTTTTATTTTACCACTCATTACCATCCATTCCTCCACCATTTCTATCATTTTTTCCACTCCTTTACTTCAGTTTACAAAGGGACTGTGTTTTCTACAGGATGATCCTATAGGAATTACAGGGCCCAGAAATCCTACAAGAAGGCAAAATGTTGCTACAAGAAGGAGGAAATGAACAAATTATGCTAAATTCCAAGATGTAAGAGATTTTTCATAGAACATCAAGGCCATTAGGTAGTCAACTAGGCCACAAGAGAGAAAAAGAAGGCAATAAAAGGAAATGAGGCATTCACCATGAAAACAAAACTCAAATTGCAGTGATAAAAAGAGGGTTTCCATGAGGTCTCTAATCTCTTTCTAGCTTTTGTCCAAGGCCTAAAAGATGTTATAAAAATGGGAGAAAGGCATGGAAATCAAGTAAGGATCTGCCCTAACCTTAGACTATCATTTATAATCAAAATGGGTTTCCTGTAGTTTTGACAGGAATTACTATATGATGTCCTAGTTCTCATCTAAATTCATTTTGAAGGTGTTAGAGGTGTATAAATGGTAGAAAAAGGTAGCAGATGGTTGATAAGGATGTGAAAGACCTTGACAAACTAAAAAAATATTCAAGAACTCATATTGAATAAGGGAAAGAAAGCAATCTAATGGTCCGAAGAAACAATGATTTTTCTTTGAACAAATATGTTTTTGGGATTGTCCTTGCCAAAATTATTGCCAAGATTCTTAATGGACAAGAGAGAGGCCACTAGGGCCATGGATGAGGCACAATGAGGTCAATCAGTTGCTCAGAGGATGAGCAACACTTTCAACAGGGGGGTATGATGGGCCTCTAAATTAGACATAAATTAAGGCCCATTCCTCTAATTTAAAACATAAATTAAGGTCTATGACCATCTGTCGGCACATTAACCCTCCCTTTTTTCATTAGATAATTTATTTTTAATTTTAATATATTCATTAGGAAGGTTTATGAATAATTGAATATTTGTGCCTAATATTATTTTTTTTGTGGAATATTATGAGAATATTGGGCAGATTATGAAGAGTTGGAGGAGGAGATAATTTAGGGACTTGTTCTCTACTATTGGAGGATCAATAATAAATAATAATTCAACAAGATATTATGGAATTATGGCACAAATTGTGGAACTCGAATGATTGAGAAAATCTAGGAATGAGTTCCACTAATCAAGGGAGCAGATCCACCAATCAAAGGAGCAGATCCACTAATCAAGGGATTCTAGTGGGGAAAGCAACCTCCATTCATGGGGAATGATTCTTAATCATTTTGTATAAGTACCAAGTCGAATTTACCTCTAGGGAATGATTGAGAATATCTAATAATGTGTTCCCTGCCATTTAATGCAAATTCCTAGTCTTGGGGACTAGATCCGCTAATCAAGAGATTTTGGTGGGGAAAGCTTCCTCCATTTATGGGGAATGATTCCTAATAATTTTTTATAAGTACTAAGTAGAATTTTCCTTTAGGGGGAGATTTTTTCATTAGTGTTATTGTGGAGAGAGTTTGTATTTTTGCAGCTCCATTGTATTTTCTTGCAGGGATGTAATTCTATTGATGAAAATAATGAAGATTGGTGTCATGTTCAGCTTCTAAATATTGTCCTCCTCCATAGGTCTCTGATTTTTCTTGGGCTTAGCCATTCCAGGAACCTCAGAGCCCTTTTGTATAGTTTTATTTCCTTCATTTCACTGCTTATTCACATGCATCTCTAGTTTTTATTTTTTTATATTTTTGCATTTAGTATTAATGATTTCTGGCTGTAGGATTGAGTTAAATGGTTGATGTAAGTTCTTTTGCAAGATCACAAGAATTATTTCACCCTTGGAAAATCTTTGGAAGTTGATAATAATCACTGAGTTTCTTGGATTAGTCTTCTCATTCCCAAATCTAGATAGTTGGACCTCCTTTTCAGCAAAGAACAATAACTTTCTGATATTTTTTAGAGCATTCTAATCGAATTTATTCCACTTGCATTAGATCAAAAAAACATTCTAGTTCATAAAAAAAATTACCCCATTGAATTTTCACTTGATTTGGTTAGGAATTTTTTAGATTTACTAGCTCACTAGTTCTCGAATTTCTATATTTTCGACTAGTAATGTTTTTTATTTTTTTTGCATGGGTTTACAAAGGTATTTTTGAGTGATTCCACTTGGAATAGGGACCTAAGAAATCCTAGTCAATAAAAAAAATTCCCATCCAATTTCGATTTGATTTTCTTGGTCATTTGATGAATTTTAGTAAATTTGTACATCCTGTAAGAAATGAGTGGATCCTATAGGAAACCACTGTAGGATCCTGTAGGAAAGCCTGTTTTGAGGCTGAATTGAGGAAAAAGCCTCTAGGAAGCTAGAAAAGGGTCCCCACTTGTCTCCCAAACATTCTGACCATTCACCATCGTCTCCAAGCCACCTGACATATCACCAAAAGAGATTAGATTTCACATTCTCACATGAAAAAAAGACTAAAAGAAAAACAAATTTATTTTATTCATTTACATGCACAACAATAGAAGGTTTGATGGTTTGAATCTACATGCTTATGATAGTAGGATTGCATACATGTTAACTTAGAATTGTTTTGAAGCAAAGCCTCTTAGTAGTTAGTTAGAAAATAGTGTGTTTTAGCATTTGATTTCGTTCTCTCTCCTTGTACTTTCTTCCTTGCAATAGGTTAACGTTCCATTTCGAACATTTCATTTTCTGAATTTAGTTTAGGATTTGACTTCAGTACATGCACCCCATTACATCATAACAGCAAAGGAAGGACACATTGTATGCCACACATATAGTGCCGACACCTCTTAAGTTTGTACGAACCCCGGGTTGATAATTAAAGTCGGTAGCCTTGGGAGTTGCAACATTCTTGTTGCAATATCGAGGTTCATCACACATATATTAAGTAATTTTCATGATTAATTGTATTCAACATATCAAAACATATGTTAAATTCAAGGATAAGCAAAGATACACAGATACACAGATAATTCTCCAGAACAACCTTTACTATGCTTAAATATTATATTATAGACTCTTCCAACCCTACGCACATAGCTGTAGGGGCCCAAGAACTTAATTTTGGACTTACCAAAGTCTCCATGCATGCAGATGTAGGAGCCTTCCCTTCGCCCAAGTATGGAACAGATAATACATACCCAAAATTGACTATCTATGCTCTTTGCTATCTCCTTATGACTCTTCTATGACTCCTTATTATATGATACTTCATTACAATACCATGGTTTGCGAACCATGGGCAGGTCACAAAGAAACTTAACTCTTAAGAACTAAGGGGCTTTGACCTTACTCGACCCCTTTGACTCCTATCAACCTGTGTGCTCTGCTCTTGAAAATGCAGAGGCTTTACAAAATTAATAAAAAAATCTTCAAAATTTAACTCGAGGGGACCCTGTCCCAACACATTTATGTTGTGGTATGTAAATTTCATTGTAATGTATTATGATGATTTAATACATAATACTTTTTTAGGTTAGATAGTGTATTCATTTTCATGTTGTCAAAAACGGCCAATGTATGTCATCTTGAATTCTAGTTTCGTAGTCCAGCTTAGTGACTAGAGGCCATAAGATCATGTGTCCTATGCATACCTTGGAAGGCTGTGGGGTTATAGAATTTAAAATCCATGCATGCTGCAACAGCATGGTGAATATTATAAGAAGGTTGCAAGAGGGATGACCCTGTGGCTTGAATGGACAACGTAGGAGGAACTAGAAACTTTGCTAGAAGAGTTTGGGCATTTACGAACACTTGCATTCTTGTATGAAAGTAAAGGATTACAACAATGAGCATTGCTGATCCAGATTTAAACAGGAACGCAACAAATTATAGATATAACCATAAATACAGAGATGCATTAGAAATAATACTTTAGTTCATTAATGTAAAATACCAAAATATGCTTAGAAATAGAAATAGAAATAAACCAGCTAGTGCGATGGTAGCTTATCTCAGAGAAGAGATGTGGTGGCTACATGCCTATGAATATGTTTCAATGAGGCTTGAAGGCCTATTTATTGTTGAGAAACAATGGAAAACCCTAAACATCCAAAAACCTAACCCTAGGAGATGAAGTGCCAAACTATGGGCCCCGTTTGGGTAAATTGGTACATCAACTTCACAGGGTCGTAACTTTGGCATACGATCTCTGTTTGATGTGCACAATACCTTGTTAGAAAGATCTATCTAAGGACTACAGTTTTTGAGTTAAAAAAATAGGTCCATGGACCCATGTTGCTGCTAGTGTTCCCAAAAAATGTCGTTTAGGGCCTCAAGACTGCTTGGAAGTTAACGACCCAAAAAACTGCTGAAAATAGTAAATTGTGCTACAATTAAGGAAACTGAAAAACTAAAAGAGACATTTGTGGGGGTCGAAGTGGGATAGGCAGGTGGCCACCAACATCCACCTTGATCATTCCTACCCCCTTAGGAAGAAATGGTCCCCATTGCATTGAGTTCCTCCATGAGATGAGGAAACTTCTACTGAACTTGGTCCCTGGTGAGTTGTTTTGCAACCTTTGATGTGTCTAGTAATGGTGGGAAGCATGGTTAAGGGCAATCCACATTGAACACTCGGTTCAAGCCAAGGAATGGGTAAATTTTGTGTTCCAAAGAATTATTTCCCACAACCTTGGTAATGGTGTAAGGACCATATCGGAGTGGTTTGAGCTTCTAATGGGCTCTTGTAAGGCATTCTTTCTGTAGATGCAACCAGACTTTGTCGCCCACTTGAAACTTGTGTGGTACCTGATGCTGTTCATGTCGCTACTTGTACTTGGCATTTTCCAAAATGGAGTGGCGATAGATCGGTCCATTGGGTAGAGGTTCTTCAGAAGTTAGATCGGATGAATGCTTGACCTGACAGTGCAACGGTACCCCCATGGGTGATGAGGAGATGTCCCTATCTTCTTTCACGAACATATCCACCTGCTTCTACTGTGTGGAGTAACCCTTACCAGGGGCCATGGATGTGGATACGATATTCCCCTTACTTTGAGAGCGAACCAAAAAAAAATAAATTTCCTAGTATGGGGGATGATCTTACTACCTTTCTTAGCAGAGATCAAAGAAGTGGCGGTAGGTGGGGCTACCTCCAGTATCCTATATAATGTATTACACAAATAAATAATAACAATGTGAGGCCTTGAGTCATACACATCATGTCACTTCCATAAGTATGGTTGGCCTAATAATACATCACAAACATCAAGCGGTGCACCATCACATAATACCTCATATGTGAAGGGCTTGATGTTGTAGGGAAGGCGACACTGCTGGTGGACTCGAAGATCTCGTCCTTGGTGAAGCCACCTGATGCTATATGGTTGCGGGTGTGATATGGTTGGTAGTCCTAGCTGCTTCACGACCTCTACTAAAATGTGGTTCTTTTGGCTGCCACTGTCGACAATGAATTGCAACAACAAACCCTTCACCCACATTTATGAGTGGAAAAGGTGCTCCCCCTCCTCTGGATCTTCGGGCTCATTCCTCTGGACCTTGGCGATGGCAACAATGGCGTTGGGCTCCACACCAATGATTTTCTTCCCTTCATCATTCCCCTTGTCGAGTTTTGACTCAAGGTCAGAACATGCATATGATTTTGAAGCTTTCAACTCAGCCACTAGCGACTGCTTGGTCCGACACTCACTTGTGTTATGAGTGGGGCTCTTATGGAACTCACACCACTTTCCTGTGTCCTTATTTGACTTCATGGTGTTTTTCTTTTCTTTTGGCTTCGACGGGTTGTCTTGGGTCACCCTACCTTGGCTTTGTCCTTTGTTCTTTGGATTCATAGATCCAAAGTCTCGCTTCTTTTCTTTAAACTTCTGCTCGATCTTGACGGCGTATCAGTATGTTGTGCTAAGCGAGGAGATGTTTAGGAACTCCATATCATATTAGACGTACCTGTGTAGGAAGCCACAATATTTGAGTAACAAATGTAGCTCAGAATCCTTGATACCCAACTTTGTATGGAGGGTATGAAAAATATTTGTGAACTCCAACACATCTTGGTCCCTTCCCTGCCGCTGCATGGTCCATTTTATGTATTTGTCCTCATAGCTCTTGACAAGGTAGTACTACTCCTTGATGGCATCCTAGAATGAATTCCAAGTGGGTGCAGTCGAAAATAGTGAGCCCGTAATTTCATCCTTCTACTCGCAGTAGGTTTCCCACCAATCTTTGACGTGGGGGGCTGCTTTGAGAAGTGAAAATGTGATCTTTTCCTGATTGGAAAAATCATGAACATTAAAATAACCATCTAGTAGATTTAAACATTTGTCTACGACATCTGTGTCTATCTGATCCTCCAATATGGGGATTTCAAAGTTAACTTGTACCTTAAAGGGTGTGGCATTTCCAGAGTAGCTATTGGAAGGAGATGTGTTACCCCTAGGTAGCTGTCAAAGGATTTGGGCAAATTTTTCCATCATTGCGTTCCTTTGTCGCTCGAGGGCTTCTTCGAGCAAGATTTTGATAGGATGTCCTACCCCCTCATCTTTATTTTCATCTGCCATGGGACGCCATCGGGATTTGCGAGGCTGGTCTTGAAAAAGTTCGATCAGTTCAAGCCCTAACTCCTTATATCCTGACCTCGTTGGGGACATGCAAAGAAAAACAAAGAAAAAGCAGACCACTCTAATACCACTGATCCAGATTTGAATAGGAACACAAAAAATTACAAATATAACCATAAATATAGAGATGCAGCAAAAATAATACTTCATTTCGTTAATGTAAAATACCAAAATATGCTTATTAATAGAAATGGAAATAAACCAGCTAGGGCGATGGTAGGTTATCTATGAGAAGAGATGTGACGGCTACATGCATATCAAATGTGTTACGATGAGGCTTGAAGGCCTATTTATTGTTGAGAAACAATGGAAAATCCTAAATATCTAAAAACCTAACCCTAGGAGAGGAAGCATCAAACTATGGGCCCCATTTGGGTAAATTGGTACATCAACTTCCCGGGGCATAACTTTGGCATACGATCTTCGTTTGACATGCACAATACCTTGTTAGAAAGATCTATCTGAGGACTAATATTTTTGAGTGAGGAACATTGGTTTGTGGACCCATGTTGTTCTTAGTTTTTCCAAAAAACCACGTTTAGGGCCTCAAAACGGCTCCAGAAGTTCAGGACTCGAAAAACTGCTAAAAATAGAAAATTGTGCTACAATTAAGGAAACTGAAAAATTGCAAGAGACAATTGTGGGGGTCCAAGTGGGATAGGGGGGTGGCCACCAACATCCACCTAGATCAATTGGACATATGGTGAATCACAGCACAGATAATTTGACAATACCTCTGTAAGGGTCTTTTGTTATGCAGAAAAGAGGGAAGGAGTAAAATTGTCTCACACATGATCAACTGCCAGCTACTGTAGAGGCAACAAGACTTCTAGAATAATCATCTTATCACAAGTTTGTCTTGGAACATTTGACTTGGGTTTGTCATATAATCTCAGTCACATTTATTATAATTTATGTTTATTATATAATAAGAAATGAAATTTTAATTGTTTTTCCTTATATTTCTAAGTGCAAATCATTGAAATGGACCAAGATCTAGTTGTTAACATTTTAGCATCATCCAAAAGATCTAGTCCACCTCCACTAGATACTTCATTGCATTCAAGTTTGTATTTTATAGTGTCTTGAATTATTGACAACATATAAATGAGTAGTCACATCCCATGTAAATAGACACGTGACTGAATTCTCATGTTATGTTTATCACCAATTCTACCAATTGAGAAATTTCCATTTTCATTATAAAATTGGGAGAAGAACAATGTACGATCATCATGCCCCCCATATAAATAAATGTCCATGTGATGATGCTTCTATGATATCATGACATTCTTCCTGCATTTTTTTAAGCATACAGTCTATTTAAGGGCATGCATAATACATAGTACAAAATGATTTACATTAATGCACAACAAGGGATCCGCAGTACCAATTTTACATTACATTAGGAAGCAATATTTTACTTGTTTCCCTATTTGATTGTCAAATTTATTTAACATGTTCAATAATAGGAAGATGTTGAAATTTCCATTGACATCAACTGGAAAACATTGAATTTTAGAAAAGTGGATATCATGTTGTTCTCAATTATTGAATAAACATGTTTTCCTCTTTAATCACTGCTACCTTCTTTCTTCCTTCTGTGCTTTCTACTCGGTTCTGATCCATGCCTTCCCTTATCTCACTTGGAATCTGATTCATGACTCTTTTTATCTACCTTTGAAGTCTCCCTTTATTCTCCTCTCCTACTTTTTCCCTCTTTCCTCTTCCTCTTCCTAACATGTTGATCATCTATTGAAGAATCAGATTCATGTCCATTAGATAGTTGGGTTGCTTCATCCTTTCAAGAATCCATATCAAATTCATTCTCTCCTTCATGAAGTTTTCTATTTGAAGTAAGACTCAATTCTCTAGGAAGAGCCTCTTCATTCACAGAATGGTGGGGATCCCTGCATTACGAAGTTGGAAGAATGAATACAAATTCAAATGAAAAACAATAAAAAATTAGAAGAAACGGTGAATATGCCGCTATGGAGAAAGATAACTAAATTAAAACACATGGAAATGAAGCAAAATCATTTTATTGCAAGTGCAAATTAGAACAAGGTTGAGAAACTTGGCTATAAATCAATAACAATCTCATCATCCTTCTCAATAAAAACATAAAAGTGAAAACTTACCAAGCAAGACCAAGCCCCTGTACATGCTCTCCTTCTGCATAAACAAGAACCAAATACTCTAAAAAACTTCCTTTCTTCAGTAGCTATGAAACCTCTCAATTATCGAGTTGATTTCCTTGAGGACGGCTTACATGCTTTGCTGCTAAACCCAAAATTTCACGCATGGATTTCTGTTCCTCTTTGACCCTCTTAATCTCCTATTTCTTTGCCTCTTCACTGAAACCTTGTATCCTTTTATCCCTTGCATACCAATGAAGATCCTTTTTTTTGTAGGAACAATATGAGATGATCATTTAAGTGTTTTACCACTAATATTGCATAACTAGATGTTTGACTGAAAAAATTTGATGACGTTTGATGAGAACAATAGCTAAATGAAACCTTCTAATCTCTATCCATCTCACAAAATAAAACATTAAGGTAACATACATGGAGTTAATAAAATTAGAAAAGGTGGCATCAATCATGCTGAGATTAGATAGAGTTTTCATACAAGTAAGCAATCCTTTATATTTTAACTTTTAAACATAAGCTAAAGGTAATATGCCTATAATCGAAAACTATAATATTCTACTCAAGGCTGAAACAAGGATCTGGCTCCTTTAATGAAGGAGTTCTTTGATACACTTTTTATGTACATTTAAATAATTCTTAGACTTATAGATGAAATGGAGCAACTTGCATCCTCTGAAGACAATTGTGTTTTGGTATGTAACTTTCATTGTAATGTATTATGCTACTTTAATACATAATATTTTTCAGGTTAAAGTATGTATTAATTTGTATGTTGTCAACAGAGGACAATGTATGTCATCTTGTATTCTATTTTTGTAGTGCAACTTAGTGACTATAGGCCATAAGATCATGTTTCTTGTTCATACTTTGGAAAAAAGTCGAGTTCTAGAATGTAGAAACCATTCATGCTGCAGAGGCATGTAGACTATTATAAGAAGGCTGGAAGAAGGATGTCCCTGTGGCCTGAATGGACAATACATGAGGAACTAGAAGCTTTGCTAGAAGAGTTTAGGCATTTACAAACACTTTCATTCTTGTAAGCAAGTAAAGGATTACAACAATGAGCATTGGACATATGGCGAATCACAACACAAAGAAATTTGACAATACCTCTGCAAGGGTCTTATGTTATGCAGGAAACAACAAACAAGTAAAGTGGTATGACACATGATCAATTGGTAGTAACTGTAGAGGCAACAATACTTCTAGAAGAATCATCTCATCACAAGCTTGTCTTGGAACATTTGACTTGGGTTTGTCATATAATCTTGGTCACCTTTATTATAATTTTCATTTATTATATAATAAGAAATGAAATTTTAATTGTTGTTCCTTATATTTTTAAGTGAAAATCATAGAAATGGACCAAGATCTAGTGGTTAACGTTTTAACATCATCCAAAAGTTCTAGTCTTCTTCCACCATATAGTTCATTGGATTCAAGTTTGTATTTTATAATGTCTTTAATTATTGACAATGTATAAATGAGTAGTCACATCCCATGTAAATAGACACATGGATGAATTCTAATACTATGCTTATCACCAACTCTACCAATTGAGAAATTTCCATTTGCATTATAGAATCGAGAGAAGAACAATGTACGAGTCATCATGCCCCCCTTCAAAATAAATGTACATGTCATGATGCTTCTATAACATCATGACATTTTTCCTGATTTTTCTTAAGCATGCAGTCTATTTATTGGCTTGCATATTACATAGTACAAATTGATTTACATTAATGCACAACAAGGGAGCTATAGTACCAATTTTGCATTACATTAGGAAGCAATATTTTACTTGTTTCACTATTTAATTGCCAAACCGTTTTAACACGTTCAATAACAAGACGATGTTCAAATTTCCATTGACATCAACAAGAAAACATTGAATTTTAGAAACGTGGATATCATGTTGTTCTCAATAATTTAATAAGCATGTTTTCCCCTTTAATCATTGCTACCTTCATGCTTCCTTCTATGCTTTCTACTTGGTTATGATCCATGCCTTCTCTTATCTCACTTGGAATCTGATTCACGACTCTTTTTATCTACCTTTGAAGTCCCCCTTTAATCTCTTCTCCTTTTTTTCCATCTTTCCTCTTCCTCTTCCTAGCATGTTGATCATCTGTTGATGAATCAGATTCACGTCCATTAGACAGTTGGGTTGCTTCATCCTTTCAAGAATCTATATGAGATTCATTCTCTCCTTCCTTAAGTTTTCTATTTGAAGTAAGACTCAATTCTCTAGGAAGATCTTTTTCATTCACAAAATGTGGGGAGCCCTACATTATGAATTTGGAAGAATGAATACAAATTCAAATGAAAAACAATAAAAAACTAGAAGAAACAATGAATATGCCTCTATGGAGAAAGTTAACTAAATTAAAATACATGGTAGTGAAGAAAAATCATTTTATTACAAGTGAAAATGAGAACAAGTTTGAGAAACTTGGTTGTAAAACAATAAGAATCCCATCATCCCTCTCAATAAAAGCATAAAAGTGAAAACTTACCAAGAAAAGCCAAGCCCCTGTACATGCTCTCCTTCTGCATAAACAAGAACCAAATCCTCTACACAACTTCCTTTCCTTAGTAGCTCTGCAGCCTCTCGCTTATCGAGTTGATTTCCTTGAGGACGAATTACATGCTTTGGTTCGAAACCCAAAATTTCACACATGGCTTTCTCTTCCTCTTCTTTGACCCTCTTAATCTCCTCTTTCTTCACCTATTCACTGAAATCTTGTACCTTTTTATCCCTTGAATACCAATGAAGATCCTTTTTTATGTAGGAACAATATGAGATGATCATTTAAGTGATTTAGCACTGATATTACATAACTAGATGTTTGATTGAAATTTTTTATGACACTTGATGAGAACAATAGCTAAAGGAAACCTTATAATTTCTATCCATCTCACAAAATACAACTTGAAGCTAACATAGATGGAGTCAATAAAATCAGAAGATGTGGCATCATTCATGTTGAGATTAGACAGAGTTTTTGTACAAGTAAGAAATCCTTTAAACTTTAAATTTTAAACTCAAGCTAAAGGCAATATGCCTATAATCGAAAACTGTAATATTCTACTCAGGGCCGAAACAAGGATCTAGCTCCTTTAATGAAGGAGTTCTTTGATACACTTTTGATGTACCTTTAAATAGTTCTTAGACTTACAGATGTAATGGAGCAACTTGCATCCTTTGAAAACAATTGTGTTTTGGTATGTAACTTTCATTGTAATGTATTATGCTACTTTAATACATAATATTTTTTTAGGTTAAACTATGTATTCATCTGTATGTCGTCAACAGAGGCCAATGTATGTCATCAACAGAGGCCAATGTATGTCATCTTGTATTGTGTTTTCGTAGTCCAGCTTAGTGACTAGAGGCCATAAGACTATGTTTCCTGTTCATACTTTGGAAAGAAGTGGGGTTCTAGAATTTAGAAACCATGCATGCTACAAAGGCATGGGGACTATTATAAGAAGGTTGCGAGAAGGATGACTTCGTGGTGTGAATGGATAGTACAAGAGGAACTAGAATCTTTTCTAGAAGAGTCTAGGCATTTACGAACACTTGCATTCTTGTAAGAAAGTAAAGGATTATAACAATGAGCATTGGACATATGCCGAATCACAACACAAATAAATTTGACAATAAATCTACAAGCATATTTGTTATGCAGAAAAGAGAGAACGAGTCAAGTGGTATGACACATGATCAGCTGGCAGTAGCTGTAGAGGTAGCAATACTTCTAGAAGAATCATCTGATCACAAGCTTGACTTGGAACATTTCACTTGGGTTTGTCATATAATCTCGGTCACCTTTATTGTTCCTTATATTTTTTAATGCATATCATAGAAATGGACCAAGATCTGGTTGTTAACGTTTTAACATCATCCAAAAGATCTAGTCCTCTTCCACTAGGTACTTCATTGGATTCAAGTTTGTATTTTATAATTTCTTTAATTATTGACAACACATAAATGAGTAGTCACATCCCATGTAAATAGACACCTGGATGAATTCTCATATTATTCTCATCACCAACTCTACCAATTGAGAAATTGCCATTTGCATTATAGAATTGGGAGAAGAACAATGTACAAGTCATCATGCCCCACATATAAAGAAATTTCCATGTCATGATGCTTCTATGACATCATGACATTTTCCTGACTTTTTTTAAGCATGCAATCTATTATTGGCATGCATGATACATAGTACAAAAGGATTTACATTAATGCACAACAAGGGAGCTGCAATACCAATTTTACATTACATTAGGAAGTAATATTTTACTTGTTTCACTATTTAATTGTCAAATCATTTTAACATGTTCAATAACAGGAAGATGTTCAAATTTCTATTGACACCAACTGGAAAACATTGAATTTTAGAAAAGTGGAGATCATGTTGTTCTCAATAATTTAATAAGCATGTTTTCCCCTAATCACTACTACCTTCATGTTGTCTTCTTTTATTTCTACTCGGTTCTGATCCATGCCTTCTCTTATCTCACTTGGAATCTGATACATGACTCTTTTTATCTACATTTGAAGTCTTCCTTTATTCTCTTCTCCTCGTTTTTTCTTCTTTCCTCTTCCTCTTCCTAGAATGTTGATCATCTGTTGAAGAATTAGATTCATGTCCATTATATAGTTAGGCTGCTTCATCCTTTTGAGAATCCATATGAGATTCATTCTCTATTTCCTGGAGTTTTCTATTTAAAGCAAGACTCAATTATATAGGAAGAGATTTTTCATTCACAGAATGATGGGGAGCCTTGCATTATGAAGTTGGAAGAATGAATACAAATTCAAATGAAAAAAATAAAAAACTAGAAGAAACAATGAATATGCCTCTATGGAGAAAGATAACCAAATCAAAACACATGGCAATGAAGCACAGTCATTTTATTGCAAGTGAAAATCAGAACAAGGTTGAGATACTTCGCTGAAAATCAATAAGATTCCCATCATCCTTCATAATAACAACATAAAGGTGAAATCTTATCAAGAAAAACCAAGCCCTAGTGCACGATCTCCTTCTACATAACCACGATCCAAATCCTTTGCATAGATTCCTTTCTTTAGTAGCTCTCCAACCTCTCACTTATCTAGTCAATTTCCTTGAGGACAACTTACACGCTTTGGTGCTAAATCGAAAATCTCACCCATGGCTTTCTCTTCCTCTTCTTTGACCCTCTTAATATCCTCTTTCTTTGTCTCTTCACTGAAATCTTGCGCCTTTTTATCGCTTGCATACCAACGAAGATCCTTTCCTATGTAGGAACAATATTGTAGTGCCCACTCTAGTTTATTGACAGTGATATGACACTAACATTTATTTAGCCCTAAGGCCCACACATTATTCTTTGAGGACCTTAGGTTGAGGATCTGGGCACATGACGCTATTATTAGTGATTGAGATATTTGTGGTTGTGATGTTTATGTATGATTTCCATTGATATTATGATAGCATGAATGGTTATGTATCTTATCTATCGGTATTATGATGATTGTAGCATTAAATGGTTAAGTTTGGTCTCTATTGAATTTATGATGATGATGGTAGTAAAGGATATGTATGCTCTCTATTAAAAGCATGATGATGATAAATTTGATGGATAGGTATATTTCTATTGATGTTACAATGTTGATAGCTTAATGGATATGTATGTTTCCATTGATTTTTTTATGATGATAGCGATGATGGATGTGTCCCCTATATTACATGCTTTCATTAGTTCACACTTACAATGAACAATGATGTGAATGACTAGGTGTTGTTAATGATGCTATTATGACAATGACTAACAATGAGAAACCTTGTTATTGATGATTATTGAGTATGGCAGGAAACCATCAGAGGCACTGGCATATGACGAGTTGATGACACTTGGTTTGATGAAAATTTATATTATTGTATCTTTGAAATTCTAAGTCGATTTTGAAACCTGCTGTATATGTTTATCTATATTTTGATGATGTGTTAATGGTTGTAAGCACAGATTAGTTGCTTGAATGAATGACTCACGTATGGGTGATGGGGTTATACAAGTGGATGGAACTACATGGGAGGGGTGGGACAGTGTCCCTGATCTCGCCCACTAGCACTCCCGTCATGACTTGGGATGGAAAGGTTGAAATACCTTCATCTTGAAGATCATGATGCCATGAGAGCAGGTCCCAAAGTTGGGTCACTCATGAGTTTTTTACCGGGGGGCACGCATCAAGGTGGATTCCTTGATCCCCCACACCATTATTCTCACTATATCCGACAACATAAGAGATGATAGTGGTCTATGAGATAGTCACTGAATGCTTGAAGGGCAAGTGGTGTGGCACCCTTGGGACTTCAAGGGAATTTCTTGAAGGGCATGACCAACTTGGCACCCTTGGCATCACAAATAAACTATTAGGTGTGGCATCCTTGGAACTGGAAGGGAAGTTCTTGAAGAGCATGACCAAACTTGGCACCCTTGGAATCATTAAAAATAAATAAATTAATAAATATAATCAAGAAATGAAAACTAGGTAAATTTACATCAAGGGTAGATGATGTTAGAAACTGAGCTAATTAAATCAAAAATAAAACTTGGGGTAAGAGGATCATAGGAAGAAATAAAATAGGTTGCCTTAAAAACTCTACCCTTCCCATGTTGGAAAATATTAGGTAGATTATGTAGTTTAATTAGGTAAAAGGGGAAAGAGGGACATAGTTGTAAGGATAAAGATTAGTTCTAAACTAATTAAACCTAATTAAGAGAAGAGGAAGGTGAATTAAAATAAGAATAATGAATTAAATTTAGATATATGTATAGAACCTCCATGTGGCAACAACCAACATAAGAATATTCATCTAGGAGATAACTTGAGTTAGATTAGGGAGTAGATAGGGGATCAAATATTGACTCATTAATTTACTTTAGTAATGAACACAAATTAAGGAATAAAAGGGGGGATAAAGAGGCAACTAGGAGAAGAAATAGGAATCTTGTTGGGGTGAGGAAAATATTAGTTTTAAATTAAAATTTAAGTAAATAATTTTGGGAGACCCTTGATGAGAGAGTGACACATGGGTGGGTTAATAATCAAGCTACTGAATTATAAAAATATGATTAATTATGCATGACATGCCAAGTGTCACCTATGAGCACTCCTATAAAAGAAGGGGCAAGCCATGGGAGAAGGGAATTTTGGGAACCCTATTGTTGGATGGATGAGACGATGTCAGAGCAGTGATTACAAAACTATAGTGAGTTTGGTGAGGTAGACGATTTTAGAGAGGGGACTCTTGAGCCAAGGAGTGATCTCCTCTACCAGCTAGTGCATTCCTCCTTTGTACAACTCCATTACAGCTCGAGTTTCCGCGAGGAAGAAGAGTACCCAAGGAGTAGGCTGGGAGGTTAATTGGTGGGTCATCACATTTAGATCAAGTATGTCATCATTCACTCTAGGAGGTGACCAACAACAAGGGAATACAAGTAACAACAAAGCAAGTGGAGCCTTGTTTTCTGGTGAATGGTATATATGTGTTGCAATATTATTTTGTATGATTGCTTTATGGTCCTAGTTAAATGTATGTAAATTTTATGATATGTTTCCTGAAATGAATTTCAAGAATGTGGTAGACAATGCTAAATAAATTTGAATTCCTAATGTGTTTCTCTTCTGGTTGTGTTTTGCTGTGATTATATATATATATATATATATATATATATATATATATATATATATATATATATATATATATATATATATATATATATATATATATATACTATGGATGTGGTCCTTACAAATATGAGATGATCATTTAAGTGCTTTGGCACTGATATTGCATAACTAGATGTTTGACTGAAAAAAGTTAATGACATTTGACAAGAACAATAGCTAAAGGAAACCTTTTAATCTCTATCCATCTCGAAAAATACAACATGAAGCTAACAGGCATGGAGGCAATAAAATTAGAAAAGGTGGCATCAATCATGTTGAGATCCGACAAAGTTTACATACAAGTAAGCAAGCCTTTAAATTTCGAGTTTTAAATTCAAACTAAAGGTAATCTTCCTATAATTGAAACCCGTAATATTCTACTCATGACTGACACAAGGATCTAGATCCTTTAATGAAGGAGGACATCGATACACTTTTGATGTACCTTTACAGAGTTCTTAGACTTACAGATGAAATGGAGCAACTTGCATCCTCTGAAAATAGTTGTGTTGTGGTATGCAACTTTCATTGTCATGTATTATGCTACTTTAATACATAATATTTTTTCAGGTTAAACTGTGTATTCATCTGCATGTTTTCAACAGAGGCCAATGTATGTCATCTCACATTCTAGTTTTGTAGTCCATCTTAGTGACAAGAGGCCTCAAGATCATGCGTTCTGTGCATACCCTGTAAATCAATTGAGTTCTAGAATTTAGAAACCGTGCATGTGGAAAAGGCATGGAGACTATTATAAGAAGGTTGTAAGAGGGATGAATGTGTGGCTTGAATGGACAGTGCAGGAGGAACTAGAAGCTTTGCTAGAAGAGTCTAGGCATTTATGAACACTTGCATTCTTGTATGCAAGTAAAGCATTACAACAACGAGAATTGGACATATGGTGAATCACAACACAAAGAAATTTGACAATACCTCTACAAGGGTCTTTTGTTATGCAGAAAAGAGGGAAGGAGTCAAGTGGTCTGACACATGATCAGCTAGAAACTTCAGTAGAGGCAGCAAGACTTCTAGAAGAATCATTTGATCACAAGCTTGTCTTGGAACATCTGACTTGGGTTTGTCATATAATATTAGGAACGCATATTATAATTTTTGTTTATTATACAACAAGAAATGAAATGTTAATTGTTGTTCCTTATATATTCAAGTGCAGATCATAGAAATGGACCAAGATCTGGTTGTTAACAATTTAACGTCATCCAAAATATCCAGTCCTCTTCCACCTGGTACTTCATTGGATTCAATTTTCTATTTTATAATGTCTTAAATTATTGACAACATATAAATGGGTTGTCACATCCCATGTAAGTAGACACATGGAAAAATTCTCATGTTATTTTTATCACCAACTCTATGAACTGAGAAATTTCCATTTGCATTATAGAATCAGGAGAAGAACAATGTACGAGTCATCATGCCCCTCATATAAGGAAATGACCAGGTCATGATGCTTCTATGGCTGAATTCTTTTTAATATTCAGGAGAAAAGGGGAAGATTCTATTACTCTCATGGAATCCATCGAATTCATCTCCCATGCCTTCGTCTGCAAATGCAAATGGCGTTGGTTCATCGAATTCTCTAAACTCCTTGAATGACATTGTTTCACTATGTTCCAAAAGTCTGGGGCTTAATTTATCTAATTTATTAAGCAATGGGTGAAGTGGTTAAACCAAAGCACATGCACCCATCTTCCAAGACACTTGGGAAATGATTTGAAGTTGATTTTAACTATTTTCTTACCACCCCAATTTCTTGGAAACTTACTCCCCTTCAGGACACTTGGACGAATTGGGATGGTTGCAAATATTTATGGCAGATAGTACAAATCTCTGCTATTTGTTTTCTGTGGAAATATCAATGTAAGGCTACTTTCCTTGAGGAACCATCCCCTCTTAAGCTCAAGGGAATTGAGGATTTTTCAAATAAGAACTCACTTTGAGGTTAATTAGGACATTATTAGTAATTTCCTTGTATTATTATCATTAGATGGTTGTAGCTCCATTTGTTCCATGATGTACTAACAAAATAGCATATGATGATTTCTAAAATAAGGCAGGACTCTGTCAAATTTTACTTGAATTAAATTGAAAAGAAGCACTGAAATAATAGAGTTCACATTGTTATATTTAATATCAAACTTATGTTAATTTATTGAGCAATGCAGCAGCTGTTTGAACCAAAGTCAAGATGCCAATCTGTCAAAGTATTTTTAATCATTATTTTAGGTTGAGGTTAAAATTTTTTTACCACCATAATTTCTTAGATGACACTCTCCCTCTAGACACATAGACAATTAGGGACAATTGAAAATAGTTATAGAACATAATTCTTCTCTACCCTATTGAGATTTTGTGGAAATATCAATGTAAATCTAGAGTAGCATCTCTTCCCTAATCATTGGCAGGATACTTTGGTTTAATTATTCTTTCTAATCTCTGTAGATCGATGAAAAAAAGTCTTTCCATGTGTCAATAGTAAAAACAACATTTCTTGAGGTCACATCAAGGTTAAAACTAGAAAAATTTCTTTTTCCATTCCAGATATGAATCTTGCAACTCTAGTGAAAGGTTTGCTTTCATAGAGTTTAATTTAGCCAAAATAGTATGAAGGCTAGCGAAAGTAAGAAAATTCTTCATGTCATAAATATCAAAATTCTCTACTTGGTTGAAAGTGTCCTCACTCATGAGGAAATCCAACAAAAGTTGTTTTTCAATCAAATATGTTTCTGTGTTCAAAATTTTATCAATATATAATAGGCTGACCAAAGCTATTCATTTGCTCCAAAATTCCATTTCTCATAAGGAAAGCCAGGAAAACAATATTATGTCTTATGTTTACTAAATTTTTAGTAACTAAAGATTTTATCGAATCATGGAGTGCATTGTCTGAGACACAAATGACTTCTACAACCCCTGGTAGTGACATTATGTTGCATCTAAATTTAAGAAAAGCTACTCACTTGATTCTATTGGGTCTTTCCTTATAGATCCATCTTTTTTAATAGGAAAAATCTCTACCTTCTGGTTTGTATTGTCACCTTTACCTATATATGGGCCTTAATATAATCTCTTATTCAAACAGATGGGTGGACTTTTAAAAATTTTGAATGAAAACTTTGATTCCATCCCAGTAGAGGGTGGAAATTTAATCTTTGTGCCAGTGAAAAGAATTTTTAAGTTACCCTAGTCGCCACTCGAAATAGTAGCCAACTAATGTTCTAATTTCTAGATCCTATTTATTTGAATATGAATCTCATCATCTACAATATGCTACCTCTCTTCATATGTTGAGTTAGGGATATATCAAATAAATCTATATTACTGAGGTAGAAAATGGAGAAAATTGTGTAAGATTTTCTCTTCTAATTCATTAAGCTTTGATTGGATGTTACACTTCTAACTTTCCTTGCGGTGAACTTGGATATAATTCTCCATGTCAGACTAGCCCAATAAATTTGGCAATGTAGATTGATTTAAAAAGGAAACAAATTCTTCATTGTTGAGCCCATTGAAATCAAGATCATAGTTTCTCCCGCTGATACTTAAGGGAATCTAGCATTAACCTTTTTGAATTTAGGACTAAAATGCTTTTTGGATTGTTTATAATTAACAGTGAGAAAATCACATTTGTGATATTCTTCAACAAATAATAATGTATGTTTTAGTATTTTCAAACCTTCAGAGTGTTATAGACATTTTTGGGCACTGCAACCCCAATCATATATGTCCATAAACCAAGGGCTCCTAAATCCCTAAAAGTGTTGTTTCACACCCTAAAGGAACAAGATCAGCTAATTACATCATCTCCCAGAAGTTCTCCACAGAAAACTGCTCAGAACTGGTCAAATCTGGACCATACAGACTGCCCAGTGCAGAAGGTGCGATGCATCCCACCTACCCAGAGTAAAAGGTGTGATGCATACTGGATAGCTCTTCTGCAGGGTGTGATGAGCGAGAGTAGACAAATGGTAGAGACAATTTGTAAGGTGGTTCGACATGGAATCTTCCAGAAACTTCTCCTATGACACTTGCCTCTTTGAATTCGCCTAGGGATGAGTAAGAGATCATTAATCTCCAAGTGGAATCAAGAACTATCAGAGAGAAGACACTAATCAAATCTTAGAAGCTGACTCACCTCCCTGCAATCATCTATATATGGATCCCTCATCCCAGAGATCCAGAGGCTGGAATTTTGTATCTTGTAAGGAAGTGCTGCTGGTTTCTTGGTGTAACATCATAGTGTTGGGTGATCTAAGCTTTTCATGAGGTGAAGAAGGGCTTTCTTGCTGAGAGGATGACACTGGGTCAGAACAATTGGTTGTAATCCTCTTTGCTATTCTTGATATTAATAAATCTATTTAAGTTTTCCTCCACATTCTTGTATGATTGATGATATATGCATTTGTGTGGTCAATATATATCTGGTCCTATATTGTTTGTGATATTAGATCTCTGTTCTTGGATAGTGTTATGTTGCTTTGATTCCATAGGTGCTCTTTGAAGCTGGGTAAACGAGGAAGCGAGTGGCAAAGATCTAACAGAAGGGAGAGGAATCAAGCAAGGAACCAAGCGTAAGACAGAGGTTGGTCTCCTTTGTTACCCTCTTATCTACTTCTCATAAAGGAAAACGAAAGTAGTTTTAGTTTTTTGTTTCTAAGATAGATACTAGTCTTAGTGGGACTAGCAACTCTGCATAGACACTAGATTTCCCGATAACAAAATGGCGACTCCACGGGGGAGTGAATAGCTTGTTTGTTTTTCTATACTTGTTTATTTTATCAACTTACAGTCGCAGCCTGAAGTCAAGCCAGCTAGCCTTCGAACTGCATTTGCTATGCAAGTGCAAAGTAGATCAATGCTGCTTCAGTCTATCTCCGGGTTTTGTTTATAAACTAAACAATTGATTTGTAAACATCCTAATTGCCCTTGTGGTGGCTCTAGTAACCTCCTTAGATCTACCCTTGTGATTTATTTACTGATTATCACTTGCTCAACCTAAATCCCTAAACTGTGCTGCAAACTGTGATCAAGAACTGGATCAAAAGTTTCGCACTGTACCATCGCACCCTCTCTTCAAGGATATCAGTATGCATCGCACTTCCCGTGTGCTATAGGTGGACTGGAATCCCTGTGTAACAGGTGCGATGGTTAGAGAAGGCTAATTTTGCCTCCAGACTTTGGTTTTTCTTCACTCTTTTCAGCTCTATTCAGGAATTTTGCTATCTGTAGTTAGTATACCTCTGTGGAAACCCCCATCCTTGCCATTATTCCACCTCCATTATGCAAAGAACTGTAAATGTTTTTATGTATTGTGAGCCATTTTCAGTTCTCTTTTACAAAGAAGTAGCATAATTGAACTATCGTTTCTTGATTTGGAAGTGTCGCAAGTGTCGTTTTCAGTCATAGAAGAGAATCCAATTGTTCTTGATAGTCGATTACACTGTTACTCTTATATTTGATTTGAATTAGTAGTTTTTCAAGTGTCAAAAGAAAGTTTTCAATTCCAAATCGCAAAGTGTCGTCATTGTGTTCATTTTGTCTTGAAAAGAAGCTTGTTAGTAATCTCGCTTTGAAAAATAATTTAGATTTGAGCTTAGCTTTCTTTTTATCATTCACACATTAAGAAGGGTGAAAACAAATACATGCATGTGCATTTGCATTTAGACTATTTGTTGGTTTGATTTAGGGCAGTGCATATAGTGTGTGCTCTCTGCTCTATGTTGAAAGAATGTCATCTCTCTTTCTTTAGTAGCTAGGATGTTCATTGCAAAAAGAAGATTAAAACGATTGTTTATCATCTTAGATTGCATTTTAGGAATTGTATATCTACATCATGCGGTGAACTTGAAAATAAAATTTCTTAAACAAGATAAACTGTAAAATAAATTTAATGAATCTAAAAACGCTTTGGAACCTAACACACGACATTTAGAAGTCTAGGCTAGAGACGTATTTTGGTGTCATAAAGCTTGGTAACTGTTGTTTTTATTGTTGGTTGGGTGATTCCTCCACTTTGAGACAACAAGTGCCAGTACAGACTTGTGCTCCCACGTACCATTGAGTATATATTGGGAGACCACAATAGGCTATATCCTTTATCCATAGGAAGCCGTGTCTACCACCCTATCGATCACAATGCACTGAACACAACATTCGGGAAGATTGACTGCCATACTGTAAAAAGTATTCTGCAGTTTTGCGATTGGTTTGGTAATCCCTCTATCTAGACTTTCAGAGTAGTCTCTTTCATTCCTTTTCAGACTCCTTAAAGGAAAAGGTCCATCTGAGCACTTGTCACTTCAAGCTCATTAAAAATTGAAGGTGACTAGGGTCATCTTTTGTTTTTTCTCAACTCTTAAAAATTGAAAAAACAAGTTGTGTCAAAGCGTCTAAAATTTATTTTAGTCGGAATAAACGTCACCTTTCCTACGTTGGTCTTAGGTTGAGAAAAATGGAGTCCACCAACCAAGGATTTCCCCTTGGAGGAAATCCTAGTCCTTTCTCCTCTTAGGGAGATGTTGGTGCACCCCATATGGCCACATTGTCGCTTCCAGGATTGACAATCGGCCTGCCCATATGGCCCTTCTTGACCTTTGTCATTCAGAACACCGTGATTCCTGAGAAATCAAGTCAGCAACTAGATGATACCAGAATTACCTCCCAACCTTCTACTTCATCCGATTCTCCCTCTCTTCTTTCCTCTTCACTTGATGGAGCTGGTAAAGCCCAAAATCAAGTAACTAAGAAGGAGAAGAAGGGGAATGAGAAGAAAGAGAAGAAGAAGAAGGAGCCAAAGGCGAAAAGGGGCAACCAGGCATCATCTAGTGAAAATCCACACACTGCACTGTCAAAACCTAAATCTCCATGTGTCATTTTCAAAGGAGATCACTATCATCAAGATTGTCCTTGCATCCCTTGGATCTGAAGGGACTGGTCTCCTCGTTTTCACAATCCGGTGTCAACAACCTCTGATGATCATGTTGAAAGTACACCGTCAACTAGTGAAAGCGAAGTGTCAGGATAGAAAAGGAAAAGTAAATTCCCTTGTAAACTGTGTGAAGGCAATCACGTCGTCCACCATTGTCCCTTCCTAGATGAGGCTAAAAGAGTTTTGCATGACCGTCCGGTTTCACCGTTATGGCTTCCTCCTGGATATAATAATCTCTTGCCAAGTCCATCACTAGCTGAAAATATGACTGACACGCCATTGTGGTCGGTCGAAGCATCTATCATTGAAGATAAACCATCTGAATTCAAACCAGACGAAAGTCAAAAGGTCGAGGTGGTAGTTGACCTGGTCTTGCCTTCAGAAGGTCCATCTTCAGATGATACAGTCACCGGAGAGAACAAGAACGACACCGTTCAAATTCTCTTCGTAAACACAGACTCCGATGAACATGGGGGCAGTCTACCCATTCCTTTACCACAGGAAGGAAGTTCGTCAGAGTCATATCCGGCCGTCTATTTGGTCCCACCTCCAAGCAACCTAGTTGTTTCCTTCGATTGGAATCTACTAGGCAGACCCCGTTTACCGGCTAGTGTACCATTTCAAATCATTGCAAAAATATACAGAATGGTCATGGTCAGTACCATCATAGATGAAGGGGCTTCTGTGAGTATCCTTTCCTCAACCACTTGGAAAGTGCTTGGTTCGCCATCGCTTTTGCCTGAGATGAGAAATCTAGCAGGCTTTGACAAAGGAACCAGTCGACCGTTAGGGATCCTTCCCAATGTGCCGATAACATTGAGAAAGAAAACCGTTGACATGAACATAATGGTAGTCCAAGGACCCCTAGATTATAATCTACTCCTTGGACGGGACTATATTTATTGCATGGGAGCCATTGTCTCCTCGCTCTTTAGAGTAATGTGTTTTCCACATGAAGGAAGAGTGGTCAAGCTCGTAGACCAGCTTTCGTTCCCCAGCTCACACATAGAAAATAGTCAGATACCATCCCTGAATGGTATTTTCACGCAAGGAATGTCTCATCAATCCCTAGTCCGTCCACCTGATGAGCATGAGTGATTCGGGAGGACATGACTGAAACCCAGGGGGCATGCACCCTAGTCTGTTTCAGTAGGAAAACCTTGGGCATAGAGTAGGTTTCCGCGAAGGATATATGACTGGTTTATGAGATTAGACTGGAATAAGATTCCTCCGTCAAAGTTATGTGAGTGGAGGCAAGTTGCACCACTCACCTTTGTCTATTTCGGTAGACATCTCCGAGGAAGTGTTTTGTCTGCAGTGCGGATGGAACAATCTTTGGTAACCTGGAAATTTTTCGCTATACCTGGGGCATGCAAGCGAAGAGTGACCATTTATTTTTTAAATTTGTAGGTCCTCTAACCCTTTAAACTCATAGGATTGGTCGTTTCCTAACTTGCATAAAGAAAGGATGTGGGGCAAAGCTTTGTAAGGTGCAAGCTCCATAAAAAATGGCATCTTAGATGAGACATCCTTATTATACGACTGGATTGAGTAGTTTTTATGTGGAGTTCAAGCTCGTTAAAAATTAAACATAAGCAGTGAGTAAATGTTTCCCCCAGATTTTAAGCTCATTCATTGAAAAATGAACCAATTTCCGGTAAATAACCATTGTGAATGCATTATCATCAGCCTTTGAAGCCTTGGTCATGTTCTCATCATCACCTCCACTCTGTATTGGATGATCATTCACCTCCATTTGATTGTTTACCCTTTTTGAGGAACATCTGCGAAGAGTGATCCTATTAGCCATCCTTGTGACACTGCCGTGATTGGAAAATTCCAAACCGTACCTGGAATCAGCTGCTACTGAATTTATCACTCGTTCCTCGGAAAACGAGTCTCCTTTAAGCTCTTTTCATCTGACTCATAAAATATGAAAATATTGCTGAGCAATTGGCCTCTCCAGCTCGTTAAAGTGACCGGAAGTGCTATCCCTCCTTTAGATTTTAATCTTTTTGGACCTGAGGGATTATTACACAAAAAGATCGAGCGCTTGTTTTGTTCGGCTCGTTAAAATTACCGAAAATTCATCCCTTTTGTATTATTTTATACTTTTTCAGACTTAAGGGATTATAAGACGAAAAAGGATTATTGGATTTTTCTTTACGTCCCTTTCAGACTCTCTAAAATTGAAAAGGACCGAGTTATCTTTGTCGTTAAACTTGTTAAAACCGAATAGCGACAAACTTGTCCATACAGACGAGAATGAGTTTCACTATTGCTAAGCTCGTTAAAACATAGCGACGGGTTTTCCCGAAGGGAAAATTATAGAACAAGCATATGTTATTCTCCTCAAGCTTGACAAAAATAAAGAGGTACTGGTCATCAATGACTGGGGAAAAATTGGGAAGAAAACTTGAAGAAACTTTTTTGGTAGCAAGTTGCTCTTGAACATGACACTTTCACTCTGCATCTGAGTCGGGTTGGGTTGTTCCGTTCACTTGTCATATCACCATTGGTACATCACACCATCCAAATTTGGGGTTAACGCTACCAATCCATCATGTTAGTGCCGCTAGTATGTTCAAGAGAAGTTGCTAAGAGAATTCACCTATGTCTCATCCACTACAATACATTCACACTCCATTCTTTCATGACCGCCACCCTGAACCTTATATCATCAGATTGTTTTCACCTCCATCGAAATCATTTGCTCCATTCCATGTCATAGATGTGGGATTCATTAAGGCCCTCCTACGACGGATCGCTTCTTGTCGACATCAACCCATTATCCAGGAAGTCGATCTAGGAACAACCCTTTCAGTACTTTGAAGCTTGCATGCCTCAATGGCAAGTTTCTCACTTCCGGCGACAAGTTTACATCAATGACCTTCGACCGAAAGATTTTATGTGGTGTTCAACACCAAGTCCCTTTTTCACACCACGTGAATTGTACTGTCATACCTTGAGGGTCATCATCATTATCTGTGGTTCCTCTCGCGCCTGTTAATAGCTTACATCACTGGCTGGTAATTAGGCGATGTCTTTCCATGTTCGACTCCAGAACATCTCTCACATGGATCGACTTGTACTTTGAGTGAAGATCGAATGAGATTGAAGACCTCCGATCTAGTTTCACCCATCTGGGCTGCGACATATATTCAGGAAAATAAAGAAATCAAATGTACATCATTGCTGCACAGATAATCATCCAATCTAAGGGATGATGGCTCTACCAGAATCATCAGTCTGCACATAGACGATTGTCTGTCTTATGTACATGAAAATGAATTTATAAAGCTGAGCATGGGAATGCCTACCTTAGCTAGATCATGAAAATATTATGAAGATAATGTATTGTATTGTATCTTATTACAGGTCGCCTTCCAGCTCGAAAAAACTTTGGATCCTCATAATAAAGCAGTTCACCCGACATCAAAAGATTAACGACCTCATGCTTTAGGGGGCAACTGTTATAGACATTTTTGGGCACTGCAACCCCAATCATATATGTCCATAAACAAAGGGCTCCTAAATCCCTAAAAGTGTTATTTCACACCTTAAAGGAGCAAGGTCAGCTGATTACATCATCTCCCAGAAGTTCTCCACAGAAAACTACTCAGAACTGGTCAAATCTGGACCATACAGACTGCCCAGTGCAGAAGGTGTGATGCATCCCACCTGCCCAGAGTAAAAGGTGCGATGCATACTGGATAGATCTTCTGCAGGGTGTGATGAGTGAGAGTGGACAAATGGCAGAGACAGTTTGCAAGGTGATTCGACATGGAATCTTCCAGAAACTTCTCCTATGACACTTGTCTCTCTGAATTCGCCCAGGGATGAGTAAGAGATCATCAATCTCCAAGTGGAATCAAGAACTATTAGAGAGAAGACACTAATCAAATCTCAGAAGCTGACTCACCTCCCTACAATCATCTATATATGGATCCCTCATCCAAGAGATCCAGAAGCTGGAATTTTGTATCTTGTAAGGAAGTGCTGCTGGTTTCTTGGTGTAACATCATAGTGTTGGGTGATCTAAACTTTTCATGAGGTGAAGAAGGGCTTCCTTGCTGAGAGGATGACGTTGGGTCAGAACAATTGGTTGTAATCCTCTTTCCTATTCTTGATATTAATAAAGCTATTCAAGTTTTCCTCCACATTCTTGTATGATTGATGATACATGCATTTGTGTGGTCAATATATATCTAGTCCTATATTGTTTGTGACAGTAGATATCTGTTCTTGGATAGTGTTATGCTGCTTTGATTCCATAGGTGCTCTTTGAAGCTGGGTAGATGAGGAAGCGAGTGGCAAAGATCTATCAGAAGGGATAGGAATCAAGCAAGGAACCAAGCGCAAGATAGAGGTTGGTCTCCTTTGTTCCCCTCTTATCTACTTCTCATAAAGGAAAACGAAAGTAGTTTTAGTTTGTTTGTTTCTAAGATAGCTACTAGTCTTAGTGGGACTAGCAGCTCTGCATAGACACTAGATTTCCCAATAACATAGAGGGGTTGTACTAATATACCTTCCTATGTTTACATTGGACCCAGAAGAAATCCTCACATGTTTTTAGAATTTTGGACATGAATTATCTTGAGTCTTTGAGTTATCCTTCTCTTTCGAATGTCATATTGTGCTTAATTTGTTAGGGTCTTTAGAAACATTCAGATTATTTTTCGTGAGAGAAGGAAAGACACATGATGACCTTATATAGTTGCATTCAACTAAAGTCTCTGTTTAAGACTATATAGTTGTATTCAACTAAAATCTGTATTTAAGACTATATAATTGTGTAATTGTATTCAACTAAAATCTCTATTCTAGACTATGTTGTGCCTTGTATAGCTCTGTGGGACCTATATTCATAATGTTAACTCCATGTATCTTATAATTGTAAGGGATCGACGGTTTTACATCCTGAAAAAAGTGGTTGCATCTTAAAGGGATGGAAAAATATGGGAAGTAACTCCAATATCCAATTTTGTTGGTCAGAAGAAGGAAATGCGTACAATTAGCCCTAGTGATTTTGTTACATAACAGGAGGGAGGTTCATGTTTTGAGGAAATTTGAGATAAGGGGGAAGAACCATGGTATCCATTTCATATTATTTCTAGTTAGTTCATCATGGACAATTAAATGCTTTTGATTATGTTGTTGAAATTGTTCCATGGTTTTCCATGCTTGAAAAATTGGAATTGGACTCAGAATCAATTTAGGAACTATTTTACTATAAAATACATAAAATATTGATTATCTATATGTTGAATTGGCTTGTCGGACTAGTTTGAATTTGAAATGTACATTTTGAAATACGGACTAGTGGTCTTGGTGTTTAGAAGAGAGGCTGACCTTCACATGCAAATGATAAGAATACAAAATTGAGGTAATACTATGTATTGAAATAGTTTATTTGAGTGTGTACATCAAAGTTTAATTTGAATTTTTTTATCTTATGTTACAATTCAATTATTTTCTTTGTCCATCGAAGCTACGAAAAGAAAGAAAAGTTGCCATACAAGTAGGTAGGAGGATTACCAAAAATACACATATGTATTTATTGGTAGACTTGAGAGTGTTGAGATCATTTCATGTTAAGAAAACTTATTGTAACCATGTTATGTGCTTAAATCATCAGTGAGGAACCTGTTGGCAAAAATAAGTACCTTCTTGGTTTTTTTTTTTCACGTGATTGTCCTAAAACAATATGCTAATTGTGAATTCAAGGATATCCTATTTGGGTGTGAGCATACACTTTTTAATGCAACAAGAAATTCTATTTGGTCTCCACCTATCCTTTCTCCCACATCATGCATACCCTTTCATCCCATTCTTCTTTGGGCTGTTCAAACCTTCTTGTTTCTCATCTCGGCTTACGAGAGCTGGTTCTTAGCTGAACAATGAGGTATGATTTGTCTTTTTCATGTAGGGATACTATGTACCAGGTAGTCTTGGGCCTTGATTTTTCATTTGTGTTGAAGTTGTATATATGATATTGTTACTTCCTCTTAAGGTGTCTCTTCCATGTACTTTGGTATCCTGATGAAATGTTACTAAATTCCAATGTTGATTCTCCTTTTGTAGGATCAAAAGTATTGGCCATTGATGCCCCCATTACCATCATATGGCTATGGAAGAGAGCATCTCAAGCCATTTTATGACAGTCTTATTGATGGGAATTATATTCAGGATGTTGTCATTACTAGTTATATTCATTATCCAAATTATTTTTCGCATTTCCAAATGAATTATCTCATAATGAAAATTGTAATTTTGTTTATGAAATTGGGATGTGCTCTTCTTGTAATTTTTTATAAAGAGTCATGATGTTTCCATTCATTTTCTTATAGGAAAACCTTTATCTTTCATATTTATTTTTTTATAACTTGGTTTAACTAATAAATGTGTAGTTTTCAAAGCCTACGTTGTTAATACAAATGTTTCAAAGGCTGCTCAAATGAGAGAATAATTATTTACTAGGAGGATAAATCAAATGGTAAGGATTCATGCAACAACTACAAAACTGTCTATAGTGACTATTTACCTACACAAATTTATTTCAAGGCATCCTATTTATAATTCCCACTATCTTGTCTCCCTCGAGGATGATGATAAGACAAGTTTAATAATGTCTAACAAATGGCATTATATTATCTTATCTATTCCCCATAGTAGAGTGCCCCTTGGCCTTGAGAAGGAGTGAGAGGGCACTATATCAATGGTGTTCATATTAGATAAATTATACATAAGTAGTGGCACTCATTTTAATATCTTCACCCTATATTATACTTGGTAGTGAGGAGTATAACTATTAGGGATGGTGGTTGGTGAAGTAAGCCTATGACTAGCTCAACCATCCATAACCCAAGTCAGTAACACAACCAATAATTACAAGATGTTAACTCTTGTCACACGGAAAGAGTCGTTAGTGCGGACACAACCGACCTCCCTAGAAGCCTAAGACTTTCCAGTGACAAACAAGACAAATAAGAGCAATCCTTCACTAAATATGCCTTTACAATATGAGAAATCAAGTGTTTAGATCCTACCTGTAACCCAACGCTGTTGTAGTAGTCCAGCTTCGTTGATCCGGATGAGCTCCTCCTTCACTTCGAAACCTGCATTCACTAACAATAAAACGATTAAATAGCACCTGAATATCACATAAAATAAAACATATTTAACATATAGACCAAGGAGTATATGAAACAACTCATAAATAACAAATTGTTGAGAAGAATGGACTAATTTGTATTAAAAGGTAACAAAAGGAACCATTACAACCTGAGCCTTGGTGTTGTGCAAGTCCCTCCCAGGGTCCACAAGAGTTCTCCTTTACTCTGATCAGCTCACCCACTTCCAAATGAAACAAGCAAAGATGGTAATCTCTCCTCACAAGCTTCTACAAGGAAGTCCTAATTCTAGCAGCATCTACCCTTAGGAATGTTCAACTTTCAACCTCCCCTCCCTTTGGCCCAATGCCTGTATTTATAGTGCTCTAGAGGAAGTTATTCAGGTCCACCATCAACGGGACAAGTCCCTCTTTGGATGGGATAGCTCCCCTCTTGATGGGATAAGTTCCTCTTTGGTAGGGATACATGAACCATCTGGAGGCGCTTCATACACGTCAAACAAGCTTCTAGAATGCTCTAGAAATGACCACAAGTAACTTTTTTGGAGTGAAACTTGCGCCTTTTGACCTTTACAGGAGTACGAACCCACCCCTTTACATACAGAGCGTACAAGTACGCAGGTATTGTGAACTTGGGTTGCGTACACGCAGGTAAGGCTAAGAGAAACTGCGTACCAGAGATAATTGACTTTAAATGACTTTTCTCTCTTGCTTGAAGTTTGACATGAAGATCAGAGGCATGAGACTTGCCAAGGAGGATAGTATGACTATGGATGGAGCCATACTAACTGCAAATAGTCATGGTGACATTTTTTAGTGTAACAGATTTCCCCCTAAAGTGCGAAGCATGTAGTAGATTAGGGTTTTATATGATCTAGGAAGGGTGAAGTACTTTATCATTTCAAGGAGTATCTTGCAGAGAGCCCGGTCAGAACCTGCAAATATTCAACACAAAATACATATATAAGATGATATCATCGCTGAGGTAGGCATTCCCATACTCAGATTGAAAACTTTAACTAACAATCTAACTACTGCTCTGATACAAGAATGATTTTGTAGTACATCACAATCATAGACTTTTGTAGACACGGTATGGACGCATCCATCTATTTATGGTTAGTCTACTATATAATGAATACAAAACTCCTCGCAACCTGGATGGTGGAAACTAGATCCAGGGTCTTCATCTCTGTTACACTAAAAAATGTCACCATGACTATTTGCAGTTAGTATGGCTCCATCCACTGTCATACTATCCTCCTTGGCAAGTCTCATGCCTCTGCTTTCCATGTCAAACTTCAAGAAAGAGAGAAAAGTCATTTAAAGTCAATTATCTCTGGTACGCAGTTTCTCTTAGCCTTACCTGCGGGTACGCAACCCAAGTTCACAAAACCTGCGTACTTGTACGCTCTGTATGTAAAGGGATGGGTGCGTACTCCTGTAAAGGTCAAAAGGCGCAAGTTTCACTCCAAAAAGGTTACTTGTGGTCATTTCTAGAGGCTTCTAGAAGTATGTTTGACGTGTATGAAGCGCCTCCAGATGGTTCATGTATCCCTACCAAAGAGGAACTTATCCCATCAATAGGGGAGCTATACCATCCAAAGAGGGGCTTACCCCATTAATGGTGGACCTGAATAACTTCCTCTAGAGCACTATAAATACAGGCATTGGGCCAAAGGGAGGGGAGGTTGAAAGATGGACATTCCTAAGGGTAGATGCTGCTGGAATTAGGACTTCCTTGTAGAAGCTTGTGAGGAGAGATTACCATCTTTACTTGTTTCCATTGGGAGGTGGGTGAGCTGATCAGAGTAAGGGAGAACTCTTGTGGACCCTGGGAGGAGCTTGCACAACACCAAGGCTCAGGTTGTAATGGTTCCTTTTGTTACCTTTTAATACAAATTAGTCCATTCTTCTCAACAATTTGTTATTAATGAGTTGTTTCATGTACTCCTTGGTCTATATGTTAAATATGTTTTATTTTATGTGATATTCAGGTGCTATTTAATCGTTTGATTGTTGGTGAATGCAGGTTTCGAAGTGAAGGAGGAGCTCATCCGGATCAACGGAGCTGGACTACTACAACAGCGTTGGATTACAGGTAGGATCTAAACACTTGATTTCTCATATTGTAAAAGCATATTTAGGGAAGGATTGCTCTTATTTGTCTTGTTTTTCATTAGAGAGTCTTAGGCTTTCTAGGAAGGTCGGTTGTGTTTGCACTAACGACTCTTTTCGCGTGACAAAATGGCGACTCCACTGGGGAATCCATGAATGTGTTTGAGTTCTTTTTGATTTGATATTTTGGTCTGAGAAAAATTGCTTGTTTTCTGATTTTTGGTTGTCTAGCTGTGTATTTGGGTGGGTTAGCTTAGAGCCAATTTAGTTTTTTTATTTTTCTTAGCTTTACCAGCAGTACGCAGTCTCTGCGTTTAACACAGTGCGTACTTGTACGCACTGCGTCTTTGTGCACAGTGCGTACCCGCGCCTGTGTGAACAGATGACCTGCGTACCCCTGTCAATTTTGAGAAAATTTCAGTTTTTGCTTTTTGCTCTTTTAGTTTTTGCTTTTTGCTCTTTTAGATTTTGCTTTTACTTTGTTTTTACTGCCCAGATCCATCAGTTTACTGTCAAAGATCTTCACCTGAACTTATCCCGTTAGTGTCGAGGGTTTTGGTGGAATTCATAGGGATTTTGCCTTAGGGTTTGATTTTTAACTGGTCCTGTAGTGACTTTGGCGTTAGAGGTTGTCAAACTTTGGATCTCCCTGGTTTTGATCAGTCCTCTTAGGAGTCGGACCTGTCACAGAAGTCACCCTAGTGAGAGACCTACCTTTGTGTCTTCTCTTTGCGAATCTCGAAAAGTTTGTTTGTTAAAGCCTTGAATTCCATTCTTGAGAAAAAAGAACAAAAAGATTTCGATTTTGTTTTTTGGTTAGTTTATGATTCTGCATGAACTGATCCTTAGTTGAATTTTGACTAAGTAAAACATCCGGGAATCATCCTTGTAGGCTTTTGTCCTCATTATTTTTACTTTTAGGTAAATTCCTTTTAGTTTGCTTTTGAATGAATTTGATTTGATTGTCTTAGATTTGTTAAATTCGATTTGATAAAATAGTTTTACATGCTTTATTAACATAGAAAAAACACAAAAATTCTTTTTGAAAAAGTTTGCTTTGGTAGCATTTGTATACTTTTGGGAGAAAAAGGAAATTTCGTAGAGTAATTAGTGGTCATGAGTTGTGTGTTTTGAAAAGATAAAGAGAATTGTTTCTTTGATTGTCTTTACTAAGAATGTTGTTTTCTATAAAATTTGCATTTTCCAACTCTCTTAGTTAGGAGATTCATTGAAAAAGAAAAGTAGTGTAAATCATCTTAGGTGCATCTTTGTAGTGGTTGCGAGTCGAGTCTACACACCACCAGTTTCATCTCCATCACCTTTTGTCTTTAAGAAAAACCATAAAATTAACGCTTAAAGTAAAATCAACGTAGTAACTTTTATTTACTAGGGCTCTGAAACACCAATTTAGATCAGGCTAGTGTCTTGGAGTAGGAGAGTAATTAACTCTCCAAGACAACAAAACCAAACAAGTAGCTTATCTTGTGATAGAATAAATCCAATTGTCTCATTTGTACTTTGGGAAAGCTCCTCTTAAAGGAGAAGCACGAGCTCGTGTCCAAACAGTGAGGGGATCAATCCTCCCTCGTTGGGAACGACGCCAGACACGCACGTATTACAAACGGTAAACCTCGGATTAACCACTGTCGAGGAGCCAGGGATCACTTGTCGGTAAACCTTGGATTATTGTCAAGGAACCGGCAAGGGGATTGAGCTTGATACTCTGCCCTTGCGTGCTGTCGGAGTGTAGACTGTTCCCCTAGGTGCATTTGTTGCGGTTGGTAACCTTAGTGACCATTATCTTTAGGATTCTACCGAGGTGACGGTGGAGGGAAGATCCCACTGTACCTGGAGCAGACGTCGGCTAGACTCACTTGGATTTTCCGGGGGGTTCACTTCACTCGAGACGGTTAAAGTGGAGGAACTTGTGCCGGTCTATTCATTAAGCAGGTTGGCGGGGTAACTGTTCCACCCGCCACTTCTGTACTTAATCCGGCGATGTTGGGTTTCATCTCCAACTAGCGTTTTCGGTCTGGAAGGCTACTGTTTGTGCTTGGTTTGACACCCTAGATTCTTTAGGCGTATGATTCAAATTTGTTTGGTTCTTTAGAGACTTTAGGTGGTTTGTTTTGAGATTTTACTTTGTTTGCGTGTGCAGTAGTTTAAAGTTTTTAACTGTGGCGGAATTACCGAGACAGTCCCGTAGACTTCGGGGCAAGTCTCCTGAGGTTGTTTCTGTGGCCGAATTGTTGAGAAGATCCCGTAGACTTCGGGGTGAATCTCCTCAAGAGGTCCCAAGTCATTACGAAGGTTTAAAGGTCCTTGTAACTCCTCCTAGCGGCAGTAGAGTAGGTTCACCAGAAGAAGGAGAGTCTTCGTTGGTAGTCCATCAAGATTACCAAAGTCTAGAGACAGGTTATAATCCTGAAGCAGTTGAAGTTTCTGATCTTGCTGGTAGTTTTTCATCTACTAGTGATATAGGCGAAGAACCTGAAATATCTGAACCTGTTACTCCAACTTCTAGTGTACCAGATTCACCTAGGGTAGAAAGAGTCATCACCGAAAATCTTCCTACTGGTTTGATAGCTATTGAAGAACTTGCTCTAGAGGAAGAATTAGGCGTGTCTACCCTTGAAGATCAACCTACTATTGATCTAAGGGAGCGTGAATCTATCTTTTACAGTCCTCCTAGAAGTGCTACTTGGTACCTTTCATTAACCAATTATTTAGACAACTCAGGGGTAGGTTTTTCTCCACCTCGTACTCCTTTTCCACCTGGAGGTATTTATACTCCGATAAATATGTCTGGTCAATCGTCCGTGTTTACTGAATCTCCTAAATCTTTCTTACGTGGCGATCCTTCTGTTCCCACCGGGTATCATTCACTTTCTGGTACCTTTGCGGGGGCATCTCCTCAACCCATTGATCATGGGTTATTAGCTGGAAACAATGGTAATAAACCGTTGGGTGTAGGGGACATTTACATGATGTCAGGTTCAGTTCCCGTTTCTCAACCTCAAGGTGGTCAATTACCGCCTGGGGGGCAGCCTCAATTAACGCCTGGGGGGCAACCTCAAGGTACACAAATTGTGTCTGGGGGGCAGCTTCAAGGTCAGTATGTACCCATGGTACAATACATGCCTCAAGGTCAACCCCAGCCTCAATATGTACCCCAGGGTCAACCTCAGTATCAATATTTACCTCAAGGGTATCAACCCCAAGGGTATCAACCTCAAGGGTATCAACCTTAAGGTCAAGGTCAACCCCAGAATCAATATTTACCCCAAGGTTATCAACCTCAAGGTCAATACTCAAGTCAAAGTTATCAACCACCTCAAGGTCAGTCATATGTTCAAGGTATGGGAACTATGCCTTTCAGTTATCAATCCTATCCTCAATCCGCTTATGGGTCTCAGTATCCTCAACCTATTACGGGTCAATACCCCGGAATGATAGTGTGGGATCCATCGCAAGGTCAACAGGTGTTGCAGCCAAGTATACAGTTGGTACCTTAAACTGGACAACCCGTAGTTTCTGGTTCACCCCAGCAACCGCAACCTATCTAGTCAAATGTTCAAACTTCTGTAACTTCGGTAGTTACTCAGCCGCCAATTGCACCTAGTACTCCATCTCAAACGGCTGCTGCAACTACCGCAACATCTACCGCACTTACTTCTGGAGTATCGACAGCTCCGGTTTCTATTGTTTCTGCAACCACTCCTCAGACATCTTTATCGTTGTCCAGATCTACGATTCAAACCATGGTCTAAGTAGTTACTGAGGAGCAAGTCATTTCTCAAGCCCAGTACCTTGACTTAGTTTACACTCAGTCGAGTACGTTGCACGAGAAGATCCCAGATCTTCCTAAGTCGAATCAAATTGCTGCTGCTCCTTCGGGGTCTCATTCTGCTGATGGCATGATTGGTACGGTGAATACTAAAAGTAAGAAGAAATCCTCAAAGAATTCTTCTCCAATAATAACCTTACCGGACTCCCCGACAGGAGAATCTTCTCCTGAAATTACTGCCGATATTCATGCTGTAGAGTCATCTACGGCTAAATCAAAAAACGGTGGTAAGAAGAAAGGCAAGAAGAAGGATAAAGCAGACAAGGCTCCAAAGGAGAAAAAAGAGAAGTCAGAATCTAACGACGAAAAGCGCAAACCTCGCTGTCCTTGTTTAATTTGTGAAGAAGATCATTTCACAAGAGATTGCCCTCATCGGGCAGAGGTTGTGAAAATCATTAAAGGTTCCCCGACTCATGTTGTTTTGAAAGATCCATTTCCGAAGCAGGAGAGTAAAATGATAGGTTCTTCCTCGAGTGCCAGTGAAGAGCCCATATTGATGATGTCTCATGTACGGATTGCGACTCGATCACAAGATTATGGTAGTAAGAATCCTGTTGATGGTAAAGAAGCAGAATCTTCTCATTCTAATCCATCAACCTCAGCTCCCGGTTCCGATCCACTACAGATCGAGAAACCTAACCCGGACTTGATAATTAAACCGCCTGCCAAGGGTATACTTCGAAAGTCTGCTTTCAATCCACATGCGAGAGCAGCTCAGAATTATAACATTGTTGAGGATTTAGCTGTTTCACCCTCAGCAATGTCGGCATTGGAAGTGCTACAATCATGCCCAGCACAACGAAAATTACTCTTGACGGCTATAGGAGCTGTTGATATTCAGGACCCGAACCTGATAATCTTTGATCTAGAAAATAGTACACCGCGTCTCCCTCATCAAATGGCTTTCCAGATTCCAGTGATAGTCAAAAACAGGCCTATTCATTGGACTGTAATTGATGAAGGAGCTTCTACGTGTATTATGTCGATTCAGTGTTGGAGATCGCTTGGTTCTCCTTCACTGAACCAATCCCCGACGATTCTTAAGGCCTTTGATGGCCGTGGGTTCCATCCGTTTGGCATTCTACAGGATTTTCCTATAGGGGTTGAAGGAAAAACCATTAGTCTCGATGTGGAGGTGGTTGATGCCCCTCTAGACTACAACCTTCTTTTGGGTCGCAGTTGGTCTTACGCTATGACAGCGGTTGTGTCATCAGTCTTCAGAGTTATAAAGTTCCCACATAATGGTAAGATCGTGACGATAGACCAGCTGGCTTACTTTTCATCCGACCCATCCTCTTCAGAGAGTATCCAGCATGTCGGTAAAACGACTATCCCTTACAGGGATGTTGGTGTAGGATTGGTTAAAGATTCCGGTTTACTGGGAACTTTTCCCTTTCCTTCAATCAATGCAGACCCTTCATTCGCATCCATTCATATGATTACTTCAGACACTATTATTTACGATGATCCTTGGATTGTCCCATCTGAATCTGAAATAGACTCCTTCGGTAATGCAATGCCTTTGAGTCCATATGAAATTGCTTATGAGGCCGTGCAGTCTTTTTCCGACTCCAGTTCAACCCAATTCGACCAAATGAATGTGGTCCATGAGGAATCACTTTTCAAATCAACCTCAGAATGGATAACGTTTCCCGAAGTTGTGTCATCTGACGAACAACTTCGCGAAATCCTAAGTGTAGACGATCTACCATGGGAAGATCTTCATCATAGATCTTCGTTTTTACCTGAGGTTGATGACTTTGGAAATGATTTTTCATCAATTTTTACAGCTGAATATGTCAAGGACGCTCAGAATACCATGAAACATCTTGATTCAGAGTTGAATTTGGGAAACATTTCCCAAACTATTGCCATTGACATTTCAGTCAAAACTGGAGTTATTGAAAACATTCATATAGGTGCCTCGTGTACAGATAACGAAATTCAAACATACAAGGTCCTATTTCAAGAATTCCGCGACGTGTTTGCCTGGTCCTATGAGGAAATGCCAGGAATTGATCCCTCCATTGTTGTTCATGAAATCAAGACCTACCCGGATGCTAAACCCGTTCGGCAACGTTTGCGTCAAATACACCCTAGGAAAGCGGCTGCGATTAAAGCAGAAGTTGAGAAGCTATTGAAAGCAGGTTTCATTTATCTGATCCCGTTAACGGATTGGGTATCGAATATTGTTCCGGTTAACAAGAAACAAGGAACAATAAGAATATGTATCGACTATAGGGATATAAATCGTGCTTGTCCAAAAGACAACTATCCTACACCCTATATCGATCAAATAATTGATGATTGTGCCGACAGTGAAATATTTTCCTTTATGGACGTTTTTTCCAATTACAACCAAATCAATATTCTACCTGCCGATCAACGAAAAATGGCTTTCATTTGTCCTTGGGGAACATTTGCTTACTGCAAATTACCTTTTGGACTTAAGAATGCCGGAGCCACTTTCCAACGGGCAATGTCTTACGCGTTTCACGACATCAAGCACATTGTGCAACCGTATCTCGATGATTTGCCTGCTCATTCTTTACATCGAGCTGATCACCTTGTCCACTTACGCGCTATTTTTATGAGGTGTCGGCATTATCGAATTCGGTTGAACCCACACAAATGTGTCTTCTGCATAGAAGTGGGACGATTGCTAGGATTTGTCGTTTCAAAAGCCGGTATCCGCGTCGATCCCTCGAAGGTCGAAGCTATCATCAAATTGCCTCCTCCTTCGAGTTTGCGCCAACTCCAAAGTTTGCAAGGGAAAGCAAACTTTTTACGTCGATTCATTCCTAACTACGCCGAGGTTACAAAGGGTTTCACCCAGTTGTTGAAACAAAACGCTCAATTTTCTTGGGATGAGATAGCTCAGAAATCTTTTGATGCACTTAAGCATGCGTTGACCCATGCACCGTTGTTGCATCCTCCCAACTACAACCAGGACTACTTTTTGTATCTCGCCGCCTCCCACTCCACCATTGGAATGGTCTTAGTTCAGGAAGATGAATTCGGAACGGAACATGTGATATATTATCTTAGTAGGACGTTAAATCCCACTGAGCTAAAATATTCGCATGTGGAGAAATTGGCCCTGGCAGCTGTTCAGGCTGTCCAGCGTTTTCGTCATTACATTCTTCTCCGTAAAACTACAGTGATTTCGGATTGCAACCCTATGATCTATATTTTGACAAAACAATTGCTAGGGGGCAAGTACTCCAAATGGATTGTTATCCTGCAGGAGTTCGATTTGGAGTTTGAGAAGTCCAAGTCTAAGAAATCCTTAGTTTTTGCGGAACTGATGTGTGACTTCCCGCGTGCTGACACGGAGACTGTGGCAGAGGAACCCATTGCGGACGAATCTCTTTTTCTTATCAGCACTTTAGATCCGTGGTATGGGGATATAATTGTCTATCTCCAAACCCAATCCTTTCGGCCCGAAGCTTCAAAGTCGGAACGCCGGAAAATTCGGTTCCAGTCCCAACAATACAGAATTATCGGAGATACTCTTTATCGTCGTGGGGCGGACTTGGTTTTTCGTCGTTGCTTAACTCATGAAGAGGCAGAAAGGGTTTTGAATGACTGTCATTCTAGAGCATGTGGCGGTCATATGTCTGGGTATGCCACAGCTCAGAAGGTGTTGCGTGCTGGCTATTTCTGGTCGTCCATGTTTAAAGATTGTATCATTGCGGTCCGAAAATGCCACAACTGTCAAGTGTTTGATCGCAAGATGCGCGCACCACCTGCTCCTCTCCACCCTATAATTGTCGTTGGTCCTTTTGCTAAATGGGGTATCGATTTTATTACTTGTAACCCTCACTCGGCCGGGGGGCATGCGTATATCATCCTTGCGGTTGATTATTTTACCAAATGGGCCGAGGCGATGCCTACATTCGAGGCAAGCGGCAAAACAGCAGCGATTTTCGTATTCAATCATATTATTGCTAGGTTTGGTGTCCCACAAGCGATCATCACTGACCATGGGCGCCATTTTCGAAACATTATGATGACAGAACTTACAAGCCATCTTGGTTTACGCCATGATAGTTCTACTCCTTATTATCCCCAAGCAAACGGTTTGGTTGAATCTATCAACAAAGTTCTAGTTATCATGATCCGACGAATCATTGGTATTCATCGGTCGAATTGGCACAACATGTTATTTTCAGCGCTTTGGGCATATCGAACCTCAGTAAAAACATCAACAGGGTTCACTCCTTTCCAACTAGTTTATGGTTTGGAAGCAGTGTTGCCCATTGAATGCGAAATCCCATCACTTAAAATGGCTATCGAATTACTCCCAGCTACTTCCGAAGAGGAGAAGCGTCTGTTATACTTAGCTAAATTAGATGAGACTCGACGTGACGCTGCTTTGGCAATCGAGACTCACGCAAAAAGGATGAAAGCTCAGTATGACCGTAACGTGACCCCTCGTAATTTTTCGGAAGGAGACCTAGTGCTATTATATGATCAAGCTAACGATAAATTAGGTGCTGGAAAATTCGTTCCCATGTGGCATGGGCCCTACTTTGTCAAGCGAAAGATGGCAAAAGGGGCCTATGAGCTGGTAGATTTTGACGGGGACTCTTTAGGTAAGCCCAGAAATGGACTTTACCTAAAGAGGTATTATGCTTAAATGGTGGGTATGGAGATTTAGTTAGTCCTAGTTAGGTTAGTTTTCTTTCTAGCTGGTGTGTTTGCTTAGTTTAGGCTGTGTGCTTAGTTTAAAGAGTGTGTTTTTGTCGTTATTCTGGCTTATCTTGGTTTTACTCTTGATATTGCAGATGTCGACGCCTCTCCAAATGTACATTGGATTTGCTGATGGTGCTTGTCGTAGTACACGGAATATCTCTTCCGCAGCTTGGGTTATCTATTCACCCTCTGACGAGTTAGTTTCTATGCATGGGGTGAGCCTCGGTCAAACAACAAACAACATTGCAGAATACAGTGCAGTGATTGAATTATTATCTGAATCTATTTCATTTGGGATTCGGAGTTTGATAGTGAGGTTAGATTCTGAACTCGTTGTATTACAGCTTAATAGAGTCTATGCCATTAGAAATCCAGTGTTATTATGATTGTTTTTGAGGGTGCGTCTCTTGGAACGTGAATTTGATTACATCGAATATCAGCATATTCCAAGGTCTTTAAATACATTAGCAGATGCAATGGCGTCTCGAATGTTAAATAGACATTTGTAACAATCATAAATGTAAATTTATAAACATTTCATCACACATGTTTAACAAAATAAGCCGGTAATAATGATATATATAGATAGGAGTGTGTCAAAAATATGCATCGTCTTCGATCATAGGTTGAAAAACACCTTATGATCGACAAAAATGATAAGTACAAAAAACCAAAAATGTCATATGTGTCTACAAAAGTGACTAGCCAATCACTGGTGGTGCTCTCTATACGAGACCACTGCCCGCGCTACCCTACACAGGAACCTCCTGAAAGGTCCTGGGACTGCAACCACGTAGCGCTGAAGTCGGATAGGAATGTCATCTATAGTGGTCTCTGGTATATCCGCCGTCAGACGCTCTAGATCCTGTTCCAGCTCGGCTAAGGTCTCTGCGGCCGCATCCTGTGGGGCTGGTGCTGGTACAGCTGGTACTCTCCTCTCAAAAGCCCAGAGGTTGGCCGGACGCCATGGACCTACATCTGCATTTTGAAAATTTGTGCTGTCAGTTTTGAGACGATATAAAAAAAACAAAAAAATACATAATTTAAAAACTTGTGAAAAATGAAATACCTCTGTCATCCCATTGTTCTCCCTGTGGAAGAACCATGTCCGGATCATTGCGAAAATCCATTCCAGCATACGGAAAGTTCTGAATCGCAAAGACCTGGCCCTCCAGCCAGTGAAAGTAACCATCAGGAAATCGAACAACTGCTGCTCCCTCGTCAGGATGCCGGGCCATTACCGCGACCCATCTCGTCAACTTAGGCTTCCGAGGAGCCCCAACTGGAACTGTAAGATGCTGGGGGATTAGCATTGGAACTCTCTCTAGGGCAAAGCTCACAACTAAAGGCCCATATCCAAAGGTCTTCAGTTTTCCTCTCTTTTCCCTGGTTAGTTGGCCCTTCATATTGGCCAACACAGCATCGCACCAGTTGAAAATGGTGCCTTGGAAGCAATCTACAGCCATCCGCATTTGGGATCCAGTGGCTATGTGCAAAGCGGCAGCGCCGCAAATTCTGGTAATTGTAAAGGCAATTACCATAAGTTCAGGTCGGGATATATATTTGATTTCTATCCCCTTCTCCTGGTTTTGATTGTTGCACCACTCTAGCCGGAGACTAGCAAGGGATTGGCCACCCGGCCTAGTCCCGAATAGAGAGAGTTGCTCGCCCCTGTTAGGCAAGCCAGTGAGAAAGTATATGTCGGAGGACTCTATCTCGAGCTGGTTTTCTCCGATGTAAAAACATTGATCCTGAATATTCCACCTTTCAACCAGCCACTCTAAGAATGGCACCTGGGCCCTCATGCCAGGTATGGCCCAGTACTTATAGAGACCGCATGCCTTTAACGCATCAATAGAAGGTTGATGACCTATTGCAGCCAAATCAACGTCTTCGTGCTCTCTTTCACGCCAATCCAGCATGGTGAGTGACCAACACACCAAAAAACAATAGTTAGAATTCATTAAACAATTTTTGATTGGTTAAAATTGGAGTTTGGGGTTTAAAAAACCGCGTTTCACGGGGTACGCACCCCGCGTTCAGAACACAGAGCGGCGGTACGTAGTTGGTCTGAAGGCGGGCTGCGTACCCCGACCTTTTTTCCATATACAAAAAAGTCGGGGTATGCAGGTCACCCATGGGGCACCTGCGTCCCCCGAGAAGCGCATTTTAAAACCCTAAACCCTCCAAAAAATCAAACTAAGACTTGAAATGAAATTCTAAACGGATGAAATTGAAGAGGAGGATGTTGTGAAATACCTGAAAGAGACGGCGCTCAATTCTGACGGTCGGATTCTCCGCAAAGTCCACGGGAAGTTTTCTTGTCAAAAGCCCTTTTCTCAACCTCAACAATAAAATGGTAAAAATGACATGGTAAAAGTCTTTTTATAGGTTTTTTGGATGAATGAATGCTAAGTTTGTTTATTTTTCACCATGAAGGGACATTTTTCAATGTATTTTTACCCATCTTAAACAGGTATGAGTAAAGTGTCGTTTTTGTGCAGGACAAAAGGACTTTAGAGTAAAATCATCATTTTTCACGAACCAAAACATCAGAGTCATCTTTTAAGCTCTTTTCTGACTCCTAAAACATGAAAAGATTGCCGAGTGTTTCTTTTACACTCGTTAAAACAGAATTAAAAGACGGTCCCCTTATAGCTCTTTTCTAACCGTAAAAACAGGAAAAGATTGCCGGGTTTTTGTCGTTTCAAACTCGATACGGAAATAAAACGACGTGTCCTTGATCGCTTTTTACTTTTCAGGTCAGAGACACTAATCATGAAAGTACTCCTTGGTCGCAAGATCAAGTGGTTCTCTCAGGTATTATTTTATACTTTTTCGGGCTTGGGAGACACAAATTTACGAAAAAGTTCACCGTGGAGTCTTCTTTAGTTTTTTCAGACTCTCTAAAAATGAAAAACGCCGAGTTTCTCCTATACTGGACTCGTTAAAATTTCACAGTAAAGGACCTGTTCGATTACAAACAGGAACGGACCACTCCTTCTTAGGGTCCGAATCTAAACTAAGTTGGACTCATCCGAAGGATGAGCTTATAATCAAGCATATGTTATCCTCCTCAAGCTTGTAAAAAATAAAGAGGTACTTGCCAGAAATGGTGGGGGAAAAGAGAGAAGAATAAACCAATTTGTCATCCTTTGTTACAGAAGAACCTTATCACCGCTCTTGAACACGACACTTTTCATTCACCTGGGTTGGGAAATCCTTCGCCTTAAAAGTTGATCAAACCACTTTGAAAGTCTTTAACCGTTTCCGGGTATTAACTTTGGGTCAATCGTCACCAAACCATCTGTCGTGTCGTTATGTGTTCAAGAGGTCTCTGCAAATAAACCATTCATATGCAAAATACTTGTCATCCATTTGACCATCCCTGAGTCAGTCCTTACAGCAACATTTCTTCAACTTGAACAATGATTTCATGTTGTGGGCTTGCCTGCAACGAGTCGCTTTCTATCGACATCAGCACATTATCTAGAAAGATGACTTAGAAATCGACAGTACCTTGAAGTCTGCATGCATCAATGGCAGGTTTCTCGCCTTTGACGACAGTTTACATCATTGACTTTCGATCGAAGGATTCCGTGGCGTGTTCGACATCAACTCATTCATTCACATTTCATGGATTGTACTGGGTACTTTGAGAACCATTGACATCACTGGTGGTCTCTCTCACGCTTGTTAACATTTTACATCATTGACTGGTAATCAAGTGGTTTCTACCATGCTCGACATCAACTCATTTATTCGCATGGATAGAATCGTACCAATTCGGGAAGTAGAAATGAAGACCCTGGATCTAGTTTCCACCATCCAGGCTGCGAGGAGTTTTGTATTCATTATATAGTAGACTAATCATAAACAGATGGCTACGTCCATACTGTGTCTACAAAAGTCTATGATTGTGATGTACTGCAAAATCATTCTTGTATCAGAGCAGTAGTTAGATTGTTAGTTAAAGTTTTCAATCTGAGTATGGGAATGCCTACCTCAGCGATGATATCATCTTATATATGTATTTTGTGTTGAATATTTGCAGGTTCTGACCGGGTCCTCTGCAAGATACTCCTTGAAATGATAAAGTACTTCACCCTTCCTAGATCATAAAAACCCTAATCTACTATAGGCTTCGCACTTTAGGGGGCAATCTGTTACACTAAAAAATGTCACCATGACTATTTGCAGTTAGTATGGCTCCATCCACTGTCATACTATCCTCCTTGGCAAGTCTCATGCCTCTACTTTCCATGTCAAAATTCAAGAAAGAGAGAAAAGTCATTTAAAGTCAATTATCTCTGGTACGCAGTTTCTCTTAGCCTTACCTGTGGGTACGCAACCCAAGTTCACAAAACCTGCATACTTGTACGCTCTGTATGTAAAGGGATGGGTGCGTACTCCTGTAAAGGTCAAAAGGCGCAAGGTTCACTCCAAAAAAGTTACTTGTGGTCATTTCTAGAGGCTTCTAGAAGTATGTTTGACGTGTATGAAGCGCCTCCAGATGGTTCATGTATCCCTACCAAAGAGGAACTTATCCCATCAATAGGGGAGCTATCCCATCCAAAGAGGGGCTTACCCCATTAATGGTGGACCTAAATAACTTCCTCTAGAGCACTATAAATATAGGCATTGGGCCAAAGGGAGGGGAGGTTGAAAGCTGAACATTCCTAAGGGTAGATGCTGCTGGAATTAGGACTTCCTTGTAGAAGCTTGTGAGGAGAGATTACCATCTTTACTTGTTTCCATTGGGAGGTGGGTGAGCTGATCAGAGTAAGGGAGAACTCTTGTGGACCCTGGGAGGAGCTTGCACAACACCAAGGCTCGGGTTGTAATGGTTCCTTTTGTTACCTTTTAATACAAATTAGTCCATTCTTCTCAACAATTTGTTATTAATGAGTTGTTTCATGTACTCCTTGGTCTATATGTTAAATATGTTTTATTTTATGTGATATTCAGGTGCTATTTAATCATTTGATTGTTGGTGAATGCAAGTTTCGAAGTGAAGGAGGAGCTCATCCAGATCAACGGAGCTGGACTACTACAACAGCGTTGGATTACAGGTAGGATCTAAACACTTGATTTCTCATATTGTAAAAGCATATTTAGGGAAGGATTGCTCTTATTTGTCTTGTTTGTCATTAGAGAGTCTTAGGCTTTCTAGGAAGGTCGGTTGTGTCCGCACTAACGACTCTTTCCGCGTGACAATCTCTACTTCCTGAATTGGTACGATTCTATCCATGCGAATAAATGAGTTGATGTCGAACATAATAGAAACCACTTGATTACCAGTCGATGATGTAAACTGTTAACAAATGTGAGAGAGACCACCTGTAATGTCAATGGTTGTCAAAGTACCCAGTACAATCCATGAAATGTGAATGAATGGGTTGATGTCGAACACGTCACGAAATCCTTTGATCAAAAGTCAATGATGTAAACTGTCGTCAAAGGCGAGAAACCTGCCATTGATGCATGCAGACTTCAAGGTACTGACTATTTCTAAGTCATCTTTCTAGATAATGTGTTGATGTCGATAGAAAGCGACTCATTGCAGGCAAGCCCACAACACGAAATCATTGTTCAAGTTGAAGAAATGTTGCTGTAAGGACTGACTCAGGGATGGTCAAATGGATGACAAGTATTTTGCATATGAATGGTTTATTTGCAGAGACCTCTTGAACACATAACGACACGACAGATGGCTTGGTGACGATTGGCCCAAAGTTAATGCCCAGAAACGATTGAAGACTTTCAAAGTGGTTTTATCAACTTTAAGGCAAAGGATTTCCCAACCCAGGTGAATGAAACGTGTCGTGTTCAAGACCGGTGATAAGGTTCTTCTGTAACAAAGAATAACAAACAGGTTCATTCTTCTCTCTTTTCCCCCACCATTTCTGCCAAGTACCTCTTTATTTTTTACAAGCTTGAGGAGGATAACATATGCTTGATTATAAGCTCATCCTTCGGACGAGTCCAACTTAGTTTAGATTCGGACCCTAAGAAGGAGTGGTCCGTTCCTGTTTGTAATCGAATAGGTCCTTTACTGTGAAATTTTAACGAGTCCAGTATAGGAGAAACTCGGCGTTTTTCAATTTTAGAGAGTCTGAAAAAAACTAAAGAAGACTCCAAGGTGGACTTTTTCGTAAATTTGTGTCTCCCAAGCCTGAAAAAGTATAAAATAATACCTGAGAGAACCGTTTGATCTTGCGACCAAGGAGTACTTTCATGATTAATGCCTTTGACCTGAAAAGTAAAAAGTGATCAGAGGCATGTCATTTTATTTCCCGTATCGAATTTGAAACGACAAAAATCTGGCAATCTTTTCTTGTTTTTACGGTCATAAAAGGGCTATAAGAGGACCGTCTTTTAATTCCATTTTAACGAGTGTAAAAGAAACGCTCGGCAATCTTTTCATGTTTTAGGAGTCAGAAAAGGGCTTAAAAGATGACTCTGATGTCTTGGTTTGTGAAAAATGATGATTTTTCCCTAAAGTCTTTTTGTCCTGCACAAAAACAACACATTACTCATACCTGTTTAAGATGGGCAAAAATGCATTGAAAAATATCCCTTCATGGTGAAAAATAAACAAACTTAGCATTCATTTATCCAAAAAACCTATAAAAAGACTTTTTACCATGTCATTTTTACCATTTTACTGTTGAAGGTGAGAAAAGGGCTTTTGACAAGAAACTTCCCATGGACTTTGCGGAGAATCCGACCGTCGGGATCGAGCATCGTCTCTTTCAGGTATTTCACAACATTCTCCTCTTCAATTTCATTCGTTTAGAATTCCATTTTAAGTTTTAGTTTGATTTCTTTGGAGGGTTTGGGGTTTTAGGGTTCGCTTTTCGAGGGACGCAGGTGCCCCATGGGTGACCTGCGTACCCCGACATTTTCGCATATGGGAAAATGGTTGGAGTACGCAGCCCACCTTCAGAACAACTGCGTACCCACGCTCTGTTTTCTGAACGCGGGGTGCGTACTCCGCGCAAAGCGGATTTTCAAAACCCAAACTCAAAACCTAACCATCAAAATTTGATTTAATGAATTCTAATCAATGTTTTTTGGTGTGTAGATTGCCCACCATGCTAGATTGGCATGAAAGAGAACACGAAGATGTCGATTTGGCCGCAATAGGTCATCAACCTTCCATTGATGCTTTAAAGGCATGCGGTCTCTATAAATACTGGGCCATACCTAGCATGAGGGCCCAGGTGCCATTCTTAGAGTGGCTAGTTGAAAGGTGGAATATTCAGGATCAATGTTTTTACATCGGAGAACACCAGCTCGAGATAGAGCCCTCCGACATATATTTTCTCACTGGCTTGTCTAACAGGTGCGAGCAACTATCTCTATTCGGGACTAGGCCGGGTGGCAAATCCCTTGCTAGTCTCCGGCTAGAGTGGTGCAACAATCAAAACCAGGAGAAGGGGATAGAAATCAAATACATATCCCGACGTGAACTTATGGTAATTGCCTTTACAGTTACCAGACTTTGCAGTGCTGCCGCTTTGCACATAGCCACTGGTTCCCAAATGCGAATGGCTATAGATTGCTTCCGAGGCACCATTTTCAACTGGTGCGATGCTGTGCTGGCCAATATGAAAGGCCAACTGACTAGGGCAAAGAACGGACAATTGAAGACCTTTGGATATGGGCCTTTAGTTGTGAGCTTTTCCCTAGAGAGAGTTCCAATTCTGATCCCCCAGCATCTTACTGTTCCAGTTGGGCCTCCTCGGGAGCCTAAGTTGACGCGATGGGTTTCGGTAATGGCCCGGCATCCTGATGAGGGAGCGGGAGTTGTCCGATTTCCTGCGGGTTACTTTCACTAGTTGGAGAGCCAGGTCTTTGCGATTCAGGATTTTCCTTATGCCAGAGTAGATTTTCGCAATGATCCGGACATGGTTCTTCCACAGGGAGAACAATGGGACGACATAGGTACTTCATTTTTCACAAGTTTTTAAATTATCTATTTTTTTTGTTTTTTATATATCGTCTCAAAACTGACAGCAAAAATTTTCAAAATGCAGATGTAGGCCCACGGCGTCTGGCCAATCTCCGGGCTTTTGAGAGAAGAGTACCAGTTGCACCAGCACCAGCCCCACAGGATGCGGCCGCAGAGACCTTAGCCGAGCTGGAACAGGACTTAGAGCGTCTCATGGCGGACATACCAGAGACGACTATAGACGATATTCCTATCCGACTTCAGCGCTATGTGGTCACAGTCCCAGGACCTTTCAGGAGGTTCCTGTGTAGGGTAGCGCGGGCAGTGGTCTCATATAGAGAGCACCACCAGTGATTGGCTAGTCACTTTTGTAGACACATATGACATTTTGTTTTTTTGTACTTATCATTTTTGTCGATCATAAGGTGTTTTTCAACCTATGATCGAAGACGATGTATATTTTTGACACACTCCTATCTATATATATCATTATTACCGGCTTATTTTGTTAAACATGTGTGATGAAATGTTTATAAATTTACATTTATGATTGTTACAAATGTCTATTTAACATTCGAGACGCCATTGCATCTGCTAATGTATTTAAAGACCTTGGAATATGCTGATATTCAATGTAATCAAATTCACATTCCAAGAGACGCACCCTCAAAAACAATCTTAATAACACTGGATTTCTAATGGCATAGACTCTATTAAGCTGAAGTACAACGAGTTCAGAATCTAACCTCACTATCAAACTCCGAATCCCAAATGAAATAGATTCAGATAATAATTCAATCACTGCACTGTATTCTGCAATGTTGTTTGTTGTTTGACCGAGGCTCACCCCATGCATAGAAACTAACTCGTCAGAGGGCGAATAGATAACCCAAGCTGCGGAAGAGATATTCCGTGTACTATGACAAGCACCATCAGCAAATCCAATGTACGTTTGGAGAGGCGTCGACATCTGCAATATCAAGATTAAAACCAAGATAAGCCAGAATAACGACAAAAAACACACTCTCTAAGCTAAGCACACTGTCTAAACTAACAAAACACACCAGCTAGAAAGAAAAATTAACCTAACTAACCTAACTAAATCTCCATACCCACCATTTAAGCATAATACCTCTTTAGGTAAAGTCCATTTCTGGGTTTACCCAAAGAGTCCCCATCAAAATCTACCAGCTCATAGGCCCCTTTTGCTAGCTTTCGCTTGACAATGTAGGGCCCATGCCACATAGGAACAAATTTTCCAGCACCTAATTTATCGTTAGCTTGATCATATAATAGCACTAGGTCTCCTTCCGAAAAATTACGAGGGGTCATGTTACGATCATACTGAGCTTTCATCCTTTTTGCGTGAGTCTCGATTGCCAAAGCAGCGTCACGTCGAGTCTCATATAATTTAGCTAAGTATAACAGACGCTTCTCCTGTTCGGAAGTAGCTGGGAGTAGTTTGATAGCCATTTGAAGTGATGGGATTTCACATTCAATGGGCAATACTGCTTCCAAACCATAAACTAGTTGGAAAGGAGTGAACCCTGTTGATGTTTTCACTGAGGTTCGGTATGCCCAAAGTGCTGAAAATAACATGTTGTGCCAATTTGACCGATGAATACCAATGATTCATCGGATCATGATAACTAGAACTTTGTTGATGGATTCAACCAAACCGTTTGCTTGAGGATAATAAGGAGTAGAACTATCATGGCGTAAACCAAGCTGGCTTGTAAGTTCTGTCATCATAATGTTTCGAAAATGGCGCCCATGGTCAGTGATTATCGCTTGTGGGACACCAAACGTAGCAATAATATGATTGAATACAAAAATCGCAGTTGTCTTGCCATCTGCCTCGAATGTAGGCACCGCCTCAGCCCACTTAGTAAAATAATCAACCACAAGGATGATATACGCATGCCCCCCGGCCGAGTGAGGGTTACATGTAATAAAATCGATACCCCATTTAGCAAAAGGACCAACGGCAATTATAGGGTGGAGAGGAGCAGGTGGTGCGCGCATCTTGCGATCAAACACTTGACAGTTGTGGCATTTCCGGACCGCAATGATACAATCTTTAAACATGGACGGCCAAAAATAGCCAGCACGCAACACCTTCTGAGCTGTGGCATACCCAGACATATGACTGCCACATGCTCCAGAATGACAGTCATTCAGAACCCTTTCTGCCTCTTCATGAGTTAAGCAACGACAAAAAACCAAGTCCGCCCCACGACGATAAAGAGTATCTCCAATAATTTTGTACTGTTGGGACTGGAATCGAATTTTCTAACGTTCTGACTTTGAAGCTTCAGGCCGAAAGGATTGGGTTTGGAGATAGATGATTATATCCCCATACCATGGATCTAAAGTGCTGATAAGAAACAAAGATTCGTCCGCAATGGGCTCTTCTACCACTGTTTCTGTGTCAGCACGCGGGAAATCACACATTAACTCGGCAAAAAGTAAGGATTTCTTAGACTTGGACTTCTCAAACTCCAAATCGAACTCCTGCAAGATAACAATCCATTTGGAGTACTTGGCCCCTAGCAATTGTTTAGTCAGAATATAGATCATAGGGTTGCAATCCAAAATCACTGTAGTTTTACGGAGAAGAATGTAATGACGAAAACGTTGGACAGCCTGAACAGCTGCCAGGGCCAATTTCTCCACATGCGAATATTTTAGCTCAGTGGGATTTAACGTCCTACTAAGATAATATATCACATGTTCCGTTCCGAATTCGTCTTCCTAAACTAAGACCATTCCAATGGTGGAGTGGGAGGCGGCAAGATACAAAAAGTAGTCCTGGTTGTAGTTGGGAGGATGCAGAAACCGTGCACGGGTCAACGCGTGCTTAAGTGCATCAAAAGACTTCTGAGCTATCTCATCCCAAGAGAATTGTGCATTTTGTTTCAATAACCGGGTGAAACCCTTTGTAATCTTGGAATAGTTAGGAATGAATCGACGTAAAAAGTTTGCTTTCCCCTGCAAACTTTGGAGTTGGCGCAAACTCGAAGGAGGAGGCAATTTGATGATAGCTTCAACCTTCGAGGGATCGACGCGGATACCGGCTTTTGAAACGACAAATCCGAGCAATCGTCCCACTTCTATGCAGAAGACACATTTGTGTGGGTTCAACCGAATTCGATAATGCCGACACCTCATAAAAATAGCGCGTAAGTGGATAAGATGATCAGCTCGATGTAAAGAATTAGCAGGCAAATCATCGAGATACGGTTGCACAATGTGCTTGATGTCGTGAAATGCGTAAGACATTGCTCGTTGGAAAGTGGCTCCGGCGTTCTTAAGTCCAAAAGGTAATTTGCAGTAAGCAAATGTCCCCCAGGGACAAATGAAAGCTGTTTTTGGTTGATCAGCAGGTAGAATATTGATTTGGTTGTAACCGGAAAAACCGTCCATAAAGGAAAATATTTCACTGTCGGCACAATCATCAATTATTTGATCGATATAGGGCGTAGTATAGTTGTCTTTTGGACAAGCACGATTTATATCCCTATAGTCGATGCATATTCTTATTGTTCCTTGTTTCTTGTTAACCGGAACAATATTCGATACCCAATCCGTTAACGGGATCGGATAAATGAAACCTGCTTTCAACAGCTTCTCGACTTCTGCTTTAATCGCAGCCGCTTTCCTAGGGTGTATCTGACGCAGACGTTGCCGAATGGGTTTAGCGTTCGGGCAGGTCTTGATTTCATGAACAACAATGGAGGGATCAATTCCTGGCATTTCCTCATAGGACCAGGCAAACACGTCGCGGAATTCTTGAAATAGGACCTTGTATGTTTGAATTTCGTCATCTGTACACGAGGCACCTATATGAATGTTCTCAATAATTCCGGATTTGACTGAAATGTCAATGGCAATAGTTTGGGAAATGTTTCCCAAATTCAACTCTGAATCAGGATGTTTCATGGGATTCTGAGTGTCCTTGACATATTCAGCTGTAAAAATTGATGAAAAATCATTTTCAAAGTCATCAGCCTCAGGTAAAAACGAAGATCTATGATGAAGATCTTCCCATGGTAGATCGTCTACACTTAGGATTTCGCGAAGTTGTTCGTCAGATGACACAACTTCAGGAAACGTTATTCCTTCTGAGGTTGATGTGAAAAGTGATTCCTCACGGACCACATTCATTTGGTCGATTTGGGTTGAACTTGAGTCGGAAAAAGACTGCACGGCCTCATAAACAATTTCATATGGACTCAAAGGCATTGCATTACCGAATGAGTCTATCTCAGATTCAGATGGGACAATCCAAGGATCATCATAGATAATAGTGTCTGAAGTAATCATATGGATGATTGCGAATGAAGGGTCTGCGTTGATTGGAGGGAAAGGAAAAGTTCCTAGTAAACCAGAATCTTTAACTAATCCTACACCAACATCCTTGTAAGGGATAGTCGTTTTACCGACATGCTGGATACTCTCTGAAGAGGCTGGGTCAGATGAAAAGTAAGCCAGCTGGTCTATCGTCACGATCTTACCATTGTGTGGAAACTTTATAACTCTGAAGACCGATGACACGACCGCTGTCATAGCGTAAGAACAACTGCGACCCAAAAGAAGGTTGTAATCTAGAGGGGCATCAACCACCTCCACATCCAGACTAACGGTTTTTCCTTCAACCCCTATAGGAAAATCCTGTAGAATGCCAAACGGATGGAACCCACGGCCATCAAAGGCCTTAAGAATCATCGGGGATTGGTTCAGTGAAGGAGAACCAAGCGATCTCCAACACTGAATCGACATAATACATGTGGAAGCTCCTTCATCAATTACAGTCCGATGAATTGGCCTGTTTTTGACTATCACTGGGATCTGGAAAGCCATCTGATGAGGGAGACGTGGTGTACTATTTTCTAGATCAAAGATTATCAGGTTCGGGTCCTGAACATCAACAGCTCCTATAGCCGACAAGAGTAGTTTTCGTTGTGCTGGGCATGATTGCAGCACTTCTAAAGCCGACATTGCTGAGGGTGAAACAACTAAATCCTCAACAATGTTGTAATTCTGGGCCGCTCTCGCATGTGGATTGAAAGCAGACCTTCGAAGTACACCCTTGGCGGGTGGTTTTATTACCAAGTCAGGGTTAGGTTTCTCGATCTGTAGTGGATCGGAACCGGGAGCTAAGGTTGATGGATTTGAACGAGAAGATTCTGCTTCTTTCGATCCATCAACAGGACTTTTACTACCATAATCTTGTGATCGAGTCGCAATCCATACATGAGACATCATCAATATGGGTTCTTCACTGGAACTCGAGGAAGAACCTATCATTTTACTCTCCTGCTTTGGAAATGGATCTTTCAAAACAGCAGGAGTTGGGAAACCTTTAACGATTTTCACAACCTCCGCCCGATGAGGGCAATCTCTTGTGAAATGATCTTCTTCACAAATTAAACAAGGATAGCGAGGTTTGCGCTTTTCGTCGTTTGATTCTGACTTCTCTTTTTTCTCCTTTGGAGCCTTGTCTGCTTTATCCTTCTTCTTGCCTTTCTTCTTACCACCGTTTTTTGATTTAGCCGTAGATGACTCTACAGCGTGAATGTCGGCGGTAATTTCAGGAGAAGACTTTCCTGTCGGGGAGTCTGGTAAGGTTATTATTGGAGAAGAATTCTTTGAGGATTTCTTCTTACTTTTAGTATTCACCGTACCAATCATGCCATCAGCAGCATGAGACCCCGAAGGAGCAGCAGCGATTTGATTCGACTTAGGAAGATCTAGGATCTTCTCGTGCAACGTACCCAACTGAGTGTAAACTAAGTCAAGGTACTGGGCTTGAGCAATGACTTGCTCCTCAGTAACTACTCCGGCCTTAGCTACGTCTTCAGTAATCTTCGGTAATAATGATTTTACAAACCATTCAGCTAAGATTTGGTCCGGAATAAAAACTTTCACTAATCGTCGTCGACGTCTCCATTCATGAATATGATCGGAAATATAAGTGGAGGTCGACTATTTTAATGAAGTTAATAGCTCCGTGCCGTTATCGTATCTGACCGGCAACTGAAAATCAGTTAGGAACGAGGTAGCCAACTGACTAAAATTGTAAAAAGAGGCCCGTGGTAACTCAATGTACCACTTGGCCGCGAGACCAATGAGCGTACGCTGGAAAAGAAGTAAGCGGATCGAATCATCCGAGATGGAATTTGAAGCACACCAGAGGTGGTAAGTCATCACGTGATTGGACGGATCCTCTCCAGACTTACCTTCGAACTTGGGTATATCACTGGGCAACTTATTTAGCATTGGCGGCCAGAACGGAAGATATTGTATTGGATCGTTCGTTAGGCGTGTCAAGTCTGGTAAATCCAAAGTTGTGATAAACGGTAATTGCCGATTAGGATCCCTAAAACTTTGGGTCACAAGACGAGTCCCAGGAGGAGGATATCCAGGATAACTTGGAACAGGAATCACATTCGGGATATTATATCCTCCTGGAAAACCAGGATTAACCGGACCGTACTGGGGTTGTTAAGGTTGTTGATAAGTGTACCCAGGATACGGTTGATACTGGTAAACTAGTTTTTGGACAGCAGGACCGAATTGGTACTATCCCTGGTACTGTTGATAGGTAAATTGAGGTTGACTTGTTACAACAGTACTTAAACCAGGCTGCCCTACAGGCATCTGGACCGTGGTTTGAATCGTAGATCCAGACAACGGTAAAGATGTCTGAGGAGTGGTTGCAGAGACAGTAGAATCCGGAGCTGTCAATACTCCAGAAGTAAGTGCGGTAGATGTTGCGGTAGTTGCAACAGTCGTTTGAGATGGAGTACTAGGTGCAATTGGCGGCTGCGTAACTACCGAAGTTACAGAAGTTTGAATATTTGACTGGACAGGTTGCGGTTGCTGGGGTGAACCAAAAACTACGGGTTGTCCAGTTTGAGGTAACAACTGTATACTTGGTTGCAACACCTGTTGACCTTGTGATGGATCCCACACTATCATTCCGGGGTATTGACCCGTAACAGGTTGAGGATACTGAGATCCATAACCGGATTTAGGATAGGTTTGATAACTGAAAGGCACAGTTCCCATACCTTGAACATATGACTAACCTTGAGGTGGTTGATAACCTTGACTCGAGTATTGACCTTGAGGTTGATAACCTTGGGGTAAATACTGATACTGAGGTTGACCTTGACCTTGAGGTTGATACCCTTGAGGTAAATATTGATACTGAGGTTGACCCTGGGGTACATATTGAGGCTGGGGTTGACCTTGAGGCATGTATTGTACTATGGGTACATACTGTCCTTGAGGTTGCCCCCCAGGCGGTAATTGCCCACCTTGAGGTTGAGAAACGGGAACTGAACCGGACATCATGTAAATGTCCCCTACACCCAACGGTTTATTACCATTGTTTCCAGCTAATAACCCATGATCAATGGGTTGAGGAGATGCCCCCGCAAAAGTACCAGAAAGTGACTGATACCCGGAGGGAACAGAAGGATCGCCGTACAAGAAAGATTCAGGAGATTGAGTAAACACGGATGACTGACCAGACATATTTACAGGAGTATAAATACCTCCAGGTGGAAAAGGAGTTCGAGGTGGAGAAAAACTTATCCCTGAGTTGTCTAAATAATTGGTTAACGAAAGGTACCAAGTAGTACTTCTAGGAGGACTGTAAAAGATAGATTCACGCTCTCTTAGATCAATAGTAGGTTGATCTTCAAGGATAGATACGCCTAATTCTTCCTCTGGAACAAGTTCTTCAATAGCTATCAAACCAACAGGAAGATTTTCGGTGATGACTCTTTCTACCCTAGGTGAATCTGGTGCACTAGAAGTTGGAGTAACAGGTTCAGATACTTCAGGTTCTTCGCCTATATCACTAGTAGATGAAAAACTACCAGCAAGCTCAGAAACTGCAACAGCTTCAGGATTATAACCTGTTTCTAGACCTTGGTACTCTGGATGGACTACCAATGACGATTCTCCTTCTTCAGGTGAACCTACTTTACTGCCACTAGGAGTTACAAGGACCTTTAAACCTTCGTAATGACTTGGGACGTCTTGAGGAGGTTCACCCCGAAGTCTACGGGATTTCCTCAACAATTCGGCCACAGAAACAACCTCAGGAGACTTGCCCTGAAGTCGACGGGACTGTCTCGGTAATTCCGCCACAGTTAAAAACTTTTAACTACTGCACACGCAAACAAAGTAAAATCTCAAAGCAAACCACCTAAAGTCTCTAAAGAACCAAACAAATTTGAATCACACGCCTAAAGAATCTAGGGCGTCAAACCAAGCACAAACAGTAGCCTTCCGGACCAAAAACGATAGTTGGAGATGAAACCCAACATCGCCAGATTTAGTACAGAAGCGGCGGGTGGAACAGTTACCTCGACAACCTGCTTAATGAATAGACCGGCACAAGTTCCTCCACTTTAACCGTCTCGAGTGAAGTGAACCCCCCGGAAAATCCAAGTGAGTCTAGCCGACGTCTGCTCCAGGTACAGTGGGATCTTCCCTCCACCGTCACCTCGGTAGAATCCTAAAGATAATGGTCACTAAGGTTACCAACAACAACAAATGCACCTGGGGGAACAGTCTACACTCCGACAGCACGCAAGGGCAGAGTATCAAGCTCAATCCCCTTGCCGGCTCCTTGACAATAATCCAAGGTTTACCGACAAGTGACCCCTGGCTCCTCGGCAATGGTTAATTCGAGGTTTACCATTTGTAATAAGTGCGTGTCTGGCGTCGTTCCCAACGAGGGAGGATTGATCCCCTCACTGGTTCGGACACGAGCTCGTGCTTCTCCTTTAAGAGGAGCTTTCCCAGAGTACAAATGAAACAATTGGATTTATTCTATCACAAGATAAGCTACTTGTTTGGTTTTGTTGTCTTGGAGAGTTAATTACTCTCCTACTCCAAGACACTAGCCTGATCTAAATTGGTGTTTCAGAGCCCTAGTAAATAAAAGTTACTAAGTTGATTTTACTTTAAGCATTAATTTTATGGTTTTTCTTAAAGACAAAAAGGTAGTGGAGATGAAACTGGTGGTGTGTAGACTCGACTCACAACCACTACAAAAATGCACCTAAGATGATTTACACTACTTTTCTTTTTCAATGAATCTCCTAGCTAAGAGAGTTGGAAAATGAAAATTTTATAGAAAACAACTTTCTTGGCGAAGACAATCAAAGAAACAATTTCTTTATCTTTTCAAAATATATAACTCATGACCACTAGTTACCTCACGAGATTTTCTTTTCTCTCCCAAAAGACTACAAATGCTACCAAAGCAAACTTTTTTCCAATAGAATTTTTGTGTTTTTTCTATATTAATAATGCATGTAAAACTATTTATCAAATCAAATTTAACAAATCTAAGGCAATCAAATCAAATTCACTCAAAAGCAAGTTAAAAAGAAATTTACCTAAAAGCAAAAAATAATGAGGACAAAAGCCTACAAGGATAATTCCTGGATGTTTTACTCAGTCAAAATGCAACTAAGGATCAGTTCATGCAGAATCATAAACTAATCAAAAAACAAAATCGAAATCTTTTTGTTCTTTTTTCTCAAAAATGAAATTCAAGGTTTTAACAAACAAACTTTTCGAGATTCGCAAAGAGAAGACACAAAGGTTGGTCTCTCACAAGGGTGACTTCTATGACAGGTCCGACTCCTAAGAGGACTGATCAAAACCAGGGAGATCCAAAGTTTGACAACCCCTAACGCCAAAGTCACTACAGGACCAGTTAAAAATCAAACCCTAAGGGAAAATCCCTATGAATTCCACCAAAACCCTCGACACTAACAGGACAAGTTCAGGTGAAGATCTCTGACAGTAAACCAATGGATCTGGGCAGTAAAAAAAAATTAAAAACAAAATCTAAAGAGCAAAAAGAGGAAAAATGAAATTTTCTCAAATTTGACAGGGGTACGCAGGTGATCTGTTGACATAGGCGCGGGGACGCCCTGTGCACAAAGACACAGTGCGTACAAGTACGCACTGTGCCTAACTCAGAGACTGCGTACTGCTGGAAAAGCTAAGAAAAATAAAAATCTAACTTGACTCTAAGCTAACCCACCCAAATACACAGTTAGACAGCCAAAAATCAGAAAACAAGCTATTTTTCTCAGACCAAAATATCAAATCAAAAAGAACTCAAACACATTCATGGAGTCCCTAGCGGAGTTGCCATTTTGTCACACGGAAAGAGTCGTTAGTGCGGACACAACCAACCTCCCTAGAAGCCTAAGACTTTCTAGTGACAAACAAGACAAATAAGAGCAATCCTTCACTAAATATGCCTTTACAATATGAGAAATCAAGTGTTTAGATCCTACCTGTAACCCAACGCTGTTGTAGTAGTCCAGCTTCGTTGATCCGGATGAGCTCCTCCTTCACTTCGAAACCTACATTCACTAACAATCAAATGATTAAATAGCACCTGAATATCACATAAAATAAAACATATTTAACATATAGACCAAGGAGTATATGACTCATAAATAACAAATTGTTGAGAAGAATGGACTAATTTGTATTAAAAGGTAACAAAAGGAACCATTACAACCTGAGCCTTGGTGTTGTGCAAGTCCCTCCCAGGGTCCACAAGAGTTCTCCTTTACTCTGATCAGCTCACCCACTTCCAAATGAAACAAGCAAAGATGGTAATCTCTCCTCACAAGCTTCTACAAGGAAGTCCTAATTCCAGCAGCATCTACCCTTAGGAATGTTCAGCTTTCAACCTCCCCTCCCTTTGGCCCAATGCCTGTATTTATAGTGCTCTAGAGGAAGTTATTCAGGTCCACCATCAATGGGATAAGCCCCTCTTTGGATGGGATAGATCCCCTCTTGATGGGATAAGTTCCTCTTTGGTAGGGATACATGAACCATCTGGAGGCGCTTCATACACATCAAACAAGCTTCTAGAATGCTCTAGAAATGACCACAAGTAACTTTTTTGGAGTGAAACTTGCGCCTTTTGACCTTTACAGGAGTACGCACCCACCCCTTTACATACAGAGTGTACAAGTACGCAGGTATTGTGAACTTGGGTTGCGTACACGCAGGTAAGGCTAAGAGAAACTGCGTACCAGAGATAATTGACTTTAAATGACTTTTCTCTCTTTCTTGAAGTTTGACATGAAGAGCAGAGGCATGAGAGTTGCCAAGGAGGATAGTATGACTATGGATGGAGCCATACTAACTGCAAATAGTCATGGTGACATTTTTTAGTGTAACAACTCTAAAATTTACAAGTTCATTAATTTACATGTACTTGCACTGATTTGCGAATGTTCCATTGTAGTTAGAGGTGTCTTCTAGAATCCTAGTGAGCTCAAAGTATGAGAAAAGTCCTTCTAGATTAAATCCCATTTTAACAAACTGAAGGATAGTAAGTCCTTTGCTCCAGGTGCCCTTATTTGTTATTTACAGTAGTTACTAGTGATAATATGAGCATATCCTCTTAGTGAACAAATCCTTTGCATAATTTTTATTTGGAAAACTTTAAATTGTTGGTTGTACGTTTGTTGTGTATGTTGTGATATGAAATAGAACCCTTTATGTTGCCTCTAAGCTTTATAATAATGTCTAAAATAGAAGCATAAAGGGTTACATAGATCTTCATCTAATAATTACAGATATCTTTGTTTCACATTTTTAGATTTGTGATAAAAAGTTATAATGAAACTTTTCAGAATACCATATTTATTAGATTTAAAAAAACTAATTTATTAACCTCACAATGCTTTGAATGTATCATCATTATTGAACACAATTTTATATCCTTGGTTCTTGTGTTGTTTTCTAAATATTTGAATATTATGATGTGTAAGGGAAATCATGGTAGTTGTTTGGAGGCCAAGATGCAACCAATCATTCATTATGTTAGTAGAAGGTTTACTTCCTTTAGACCCTAAGCATCATGGCATATTGGGGTAGGTTAGCTACGCACATGTATGGGTAACCATGGGAGAATGTTTTCTTCTATGATGCAATTTCCTAGCCAATTGTCATACATTATAGTGTCCTTTTCTTTCCTTTTATTTTCACAAGTTATTTACAACTTGAGACTTTTGGCATGTAACTTAGTTAGCATGATTGTGCCTATGCTTTTCCTGAATGTTGAATGCTATGTCCTAAGGTGTTCTTTTCTATGGTGACATTTTATTTTCTTTGTTTATATAGGTCATCTCGCCACATAGTGGCCAATATCACCTAATTGAAGAAAACTTGTTTGAGTTTCATGCTTTTCTGAGGAAAAATGACATTTCCATTGCTGATGTTGAGATATATGTCATATAAATTCTTTATAGTCTACCTTAGTTTATATTACAGTGTTCATCATCTTCCATGTCTTATACTTTGCACTATATCTTCTTTCACTTTTAGAAGATGAACTCAATGTTGATGGTAAGAAGAAGGAACTAAAGAAAGACGAGAACAATAAAGTTGGAGTCACAAATGTAGAAAGAGAGAGAGAAAAGAATTGGTCTAGCCCTTAAAGCTAATATCTTGCATGAGAGACACATATACAAACTGATGGTCAAGTCTTTAGAGTTGGTGAATTCACCTACATTGCCTTTGCAACATAATAATAATGTTTTCAAGGGATGAAACAATATTTCATGTGTAAAATGTAGTCCAACAAATATTAAGTTGGAAACTCATATTGTAATACTTCACATTTTATATAATATAATATATGTGGTTGAAATTATTTATAGTTGCACTTGATATTATTTAGTATTGTAATTTACATATGTAACTTTGCATTTTCATATTAGATGAACATGCACATTGTATGTTTTTTTTCTTTTTTTCAATTTAGTCGCAAAATGGTACTAATCAATTTATGTTGTTTTTTTTTTCTATATAATACTACCTAAGCACCCATGGGGGATTTGAACTGGTGACCTATCACAAGGAGTGATTTAACAGTACACCCATTCACCATCAATCCAAATCCCTCGTGGGCATCAATTTATGTTGATTAATAATGAACACATAAAATCAATTTAAAACTATTCAATTATAGTTTATATTGACTAATGATGAACATAAATAAAATTAACATACAACTAAATTTGTTGTTTATAATGATTATTAATGAAAGTAAATGAAATGAATATAAACTACTAAATCAGTTATTTATACAATGAATATGAAACTACCATAAAATGATAAATGTCTATTGAAAATGATAAATATGTGATTACAAATGACGATTAAATTTTACATATATACAATAGTAGCTAATTTATAGTATCTTATAACATGAGCAAATTCATTCATATTTCTTTGGTCATTAATTGGTTTCAAATAATGACTAAAATTTGCATATATATGATTACTAGTAGCTAATTTATAGTATCTTATAACATTACCAACATTTTGGTCATATTTCTTTCGTCATTAATTGGTTTTCTCAAGTGATCATATAGTAATATATTTTGTTGTATATTTGGTCATTAAATTGTGTCAATTAATGCCTAAATCAATGACTAAATTTATGACCAAATTTATGACTAAATATACTACTAGAAAATAAAATTGAGACAACCAATTAATGTCTAAGATAAAAATGACTAAAAGTTGGTCGCATTATAAGATACTATAAATTAGCTACTATTAATCATCTATTGAAAAATGGTCATTTATATGCAAATTTCGGTCCTTTTTTAGTAACTAATTAACCATTTTCTACTAGTGTGGGTTTCACAATTTGAGTGTAATTAGAGATGAATTTACGGAGAAAATTTATCTTTCCTAGGAGGGACTGCATAAATTTCTTATTTACTGGGTAGGGAATCTGCATTATAGCTTTGACCATTTTCGTGTCTACGTAAATCCCACTCTTCAAGATAATATTGACCAAAAGATTACCCTCAGAAATTGCAAAAATAATCTTCGTGGGATTAAGGTATATCCCGTATTTCCAACATCACTTGAAAGTTTTCTTGAGATGACGTAGGTGGTCAGATATTTTCTTCAAAAACACCATAACATCGTCCAGATATACCACTACGCTTTGTCTGATCAGTCCATGAAATGAGATGTTTATTTCAAGTCGGAATGTTGCACCGACATTTACTATCCCAAAAGGCATTCTTCTAGATGTGAATGTACCCCACTTCGTGTGAAATGTTGTCTTAAGTCATTTAGGCTCTAAGACTAGAACCTGGTTATAACTAGAATACCCATCTAGCAAAGAAAACATTTTTGACCCCGATATTGTCTGTAGTATCTGTTCCATAGATGGCATAGGGTAGTTATCCTTGTTTGAGGTGAAATTTTATTTGCGGTAATACACACAAGCAGATCTCACCAAACTTCTTTCTTACTAGGACCATATTTGATACCTAGGTCAAATGTCTCACTTTATATATGATCCAAGTATCAAACAAATTCCTTAACACATTTTGAATCAGAGGCTTAAGTGTCAGACATATCTTTCACATCTTGTAAGCTTGGAGATGATAACTCAAATGCCATACTTCTTTTTTATAACCCTTTAGATGAGGTGACACATAATGTATAGTATCACATACCCGTCGTACGATAATTTCTAAGTCACCTACTACTTTGATAATTCCAACATTGAGGTCGATGGCCCTTTGTAAGCCCAAGATTATTATTTCATATTCTGTTATATTGTTCGTGCACTCAAATTCCAAGAAGTTGGAAATCAGATGTTTTCTCTGTCACGGGTATACTAAAACAAAACCATCTCCAAAGAACTCCTGCATCTTTGAACCATCAAAATACAATGCCCAAACATCATATGTATAAGGACTATGTACTACACTGGTAGTATTACTACTATTACTACTTACTATACAAATGCCATTTTCGCCAATTGGATTTGGAAGGAGTTCCAACTGTGTGTGAGGTGGGACTGGGGATAACTGAGCAAGATAGCACCCCAGATCAGTTTCTAAGAAGTAATTTTGAAAGATAAGATCTGCGACGGAAACTTAATCATTTCTACCTTTGAAGGGAGTGATAGTATGTTTCATGTAAGGCTCTGAGTTAACCCAAATTTGATTGTTTCTACCCTTGTATGGAAGCCATAAGTGTGACCAGTCCATAGCAAACTACCCTTGTAATTTATTGGAGCAATATCTACTGAGCAATACACTGTATGGTTCTGGAATATCCATAATTACTATATTTATACATTAGTGACCTCGTTGGTTGGATGATAAGCGTATAAACACATTTTTTAGTTCACCAATAGCATGGACAAGATTCCTTTCCAGTTGAATGATCTATGAATCTATATTATCCCATTTTTAATTGATTTTCTTTGCTATATATAAAGGCATTATGTTTACATATGCACTGAAATCAACTAAGAAATTATGCACATTATAATTGAAAATTTCCAATCTTAACAAAAATGGAGGGAAAAGTGTATTTGCATCCAATGATAAAGCATTAAGTATGGATTCCAGGGAAATAGAGGACTTACATGATCCCTTCGGCAAAGAAGCATCGTTACCCCAGGCGGACTATTCGAGTGCGTAGACAAGTAGTTCCCATTGGCTCACAATCTTTGCCAGTTCAAAGAGTGAAATATTCATGTGATATTTCTTCATGTCATCCACTATGTCATAATATAGTGCAGGAAAAATTTCCGAAGTGTCTGGAGGAGTTTATTTATCTACAACTTGTGGAATGATGGCTTAATTTTTCTATTTTCAGAAATACTTTTCATTGTAGCCGCATTTTTAAACTTTCTATGAGTGTTTTGGGATGATTTTATGGGCACTGTGATCTTTCTTAGCAAATTTGCTTTCAATTTCTGCTTCATTAATTCTTGTGTAAAAGTTGGCCCTTGGATTCTCAAGTTGTATCGGGTGTTCTTCTATTGAGCCAGGGCCTTACTCAATGGTTATTCTTCAACACTCTTCTTCTCATTTGTGAAAACATATCTGAGTGTATTCACGGCATGTCTGACATTCATAGTTTCTTTAGCAACAACATTCTCTTCCCTCTCTTCTAACGGATCAGTCTAGTTATCTGGTAGTACTATACCAATAAAATTCATAGCAAGAGAATTCATGTTGTGGTTCCATTGCGGGAATGTTTTTTCTGAATGGTATTGTTTATGAAATGAAAAATATTGATCCATGACCATACTCTCAACATTCATCACAACGTTTGAGATTTTTTCAGACTTGGTCGGTTGGTTGCTAATACTACTGGAGTTGGAGGCTTTATACTCATGGTGGTCTTTCTTGACCTTTTTTCACTCTATCAGTTCATTAGACAAGGAATTGATGGTGTAGGTCAAGCTCTCAAGATTGATTGTTTCTTTCTCCTCGGCCTTACTTACGAAGGCCTGAGACCTTTTACCTGTGTCTTTGGAGTCATTTTTTGGTTAATCATCTACGATGACTCCAATCATGTGCAAGTCCTTTTCAACTATAATCATTTCTTCATAATTTTTAGCTAATGTTGGATTTTCAATTCTTTTCACAAACTACGCAATACTTTTTGGTAAGGCATATGTGAAATAATCAGTGGTGATGGAGTCATGAGGTTTTGTGTATGTGGGAAATCTATTCAATATATGATTAAACCTTTAATTTAAATCCTTCACTTCATCTCTCTACTCCATCTTAAGACTTCCTAGCTCTCTTAACAACATCTCGGGGATTTTATCATTAGAAAAATGATCAAGAAATAGTTTCTTAAGACCCCTCCAATTCTGGATTAAGTTTGGAGGAATAGTGTGATACCATACAATTTCTATGCCATCTAAGGTACAAGGAAAAATTCTACATGAAACATCATCGTAACATACCTCATGCATTTGCATATGCAGATAAAAATTATCCAAGTGCTCCTCTCCCTTCACTGCTTTGTTAGGGTCATACCTTGTTAACATCTTCCCTAGGTGCCTCAACATGTTGTGTAACGCACTGGGTAGTGCAAGTGGGCCCTCAGTCATCAAGTCTAGATCTTGGTCTACCATTTGCTGATAATTGTTTTCCTCCTCTTTGTCAAAATCGGATGGATCTTCCTCTTCTTCTTCACTTCCTAACTCATGGAAGGTATCATCCAAGAGTACAATGTTGTCATTGTCACCACCATTAAAAGATGGAGGCTTCTCTAGTTTATTTTCATTTTCTGTGGTCTTTGCAAACTCTTCAAGGGTGGCAAGAACTAAATATGCAATTGTTGAAACCACTATCCCAGTAAGGGTATTCACATTCTTCTTTGGAAAATACAGAAGGTTATGTACACTGAGTATCAATCCAATAGCTCTTGCAAACTTATGAGTGATAAGGTAGATGGCCTGGATCTGGTCGTAAGATATTTCATAAGTTTGTCTGAGATTGAGTTGAGAAGAATCACCAACTTTAGGAATATGATTAGGGGAGGTGGTAGGAATTTTTTTGCCTTGAATGGAAGAAGTGGGTTTTGGGTGGGTGAGGTTATCAGCCATAAAAACCTGTCTTCCCTCCTTCTAGCACTAGAAATGTTGACGGTACTAGACCCACCAACATTCAAGGGTCTCCCTGATATGTGGTCCCAATCAGACCTCACACTGTTTGGGATAGGAGCCCCATCCATAATATGGATAGGTTGCTGGTTTCTTAAAGGTTTTCCTTGGATTTAACTATCAAAAAGAGAGAGGAATGTAAATGTGCCTTCAAAAAGCAAGTGAGTGTGCCTAGTGAGTGTTTAGTTGTAAATGTTTCAAGGTTCTTCTACTGCAGAGGGAGAAAAAAAAGTGAGCCTCTAAGAGAGAGGTAATAGTACCACCCTAATAGAGACACAAACAACCAAGATGGATTAGTCTAACAGTCTTAAAAAAATTAATTTGTCTTAGGGGATGGTTTGGATGGCTCTTGGGGGTTCTGTTGCATGTGTAGAAGGTCAGGTTCTCTGTGTTGCATCAACTCCACTTCCTTAACTCCTACATAGGGAGTCGAATCATATCATAGTAACTCTTCATCACATACTTACCCTGGTTGGATGGTTACTTGGGTAGATGCGGGAGGAGGGTGTTAGAAATGATCAACCTTCACATTTTATATCATAGCCTTTGCACTTCACATCACTTTCAAACTTTTCATTTCAGGCACTCTTACAACAATGACATACATCATGAATTAATTTCAAAAACTCCAACAAACATGACAATTTGACATCAATGTCAACATTACCAACAAAGGTGTGGTGGTAGGACCTAGGAAGTTCACTCCTATCTCTTTAGGAATTTCCTGATGAATGGAATGAAAAATATCATCCATTGTCCCAAAATTGTTTTCCACTTCCAAAAACTAAACGATTGTCTATATATGAATTAAGTAGAGGAAAAAAAATTAAATGAAGAAATGGTAACTCAACATCTGAAATCCCTGTCAGAAGCCACTCCCTCGAAATCCATGATTTTGTAAATCTCAACAGAGATCTAGCAAAGCATAAGTATGAATCAGCCTCTCAATGCAAGTTTTACATAGCTACTGCAATTCCATGTTATGAAATAAAATTTAGGGTCTTCCATACGCCCCAACATATGTTGAAAGATGGACACTGAGGCCAACATGTAAAATTATAAGAATTATTACATATTGTCTCTCCAAGGGACATTAAGTTCATGAGATACACATTTCCTAGAGAAAAGGTAGGAGATGACCTTAACAAACATCTACTCCCAGAAAGAAGACATGCCACAGGAAATTTTGTTTAAAAATTTAAAGATGAGAATGTTGTAGGTGATGTAGACTTCCTACATTATACGAAATAAACTTATAAAAATACCCTAGAAAATATAAAGATTCAAAAGTATAACAACTATCAACTAACATTTGTAGCATAGAATCTAGATGACTTATCACAAGAAGTGTTAAAAGTACAGACCATGTGTCAAGACCTCATTCAAGTTTAGATAATTTGAGTCATGAAGCATATGAACCTTCAGATAGTTTAAAATATATAAATATGAAATTAGATAAGCTTATGGAATTTGTATTAGATTTAAAGCTATGTTTGGAAAAAGAAAGGCCCAAGCTAGAAGACGCACTTAATGTTGCAGAAGTCTATGCCCAAACATTCCAGCTAGAAAAAAAAAAACCTGAAAAGAAAAATACTTCACTTTTTCTTAAATAGCTTTTTGTAGATAATCCTAGAATTTTGAAATTTGAAAAATTCATTTCATTTTCCATAGAAAATTTAACTCTATTTTAATCCAAATTCCAGTTTTTGATCTCCCACAATAAGAAAAGGAAGAAAAAAATGGTGATAGAAAAGTAGAAGGATTTATCAAAAGACCTAGAAGTGTGGATAGTGATAAACCAAATCAACCTTTCTTGAAAAATGGAGTAATGCAAAGTACGATTCTACTGGTAAAACTCCATATGATCCTTCAAACACAGATGGATTTCATACTCTTAGCCAAGGTAACATAGATCAAGTTCTGAGGACGAACTTTAAATGCAAATATAAAAATGAGATTCTCATGGAAATCCATACCTGGAGTGTATGGGAATGAACTCAAAAGTCTCACCAAAACTAAGTTTCATGGTTAGAATCAGCTTTAAGGACCACTTGGGGATTCCAAGGTAACTTGGAACTGTGGTGGTCTCGAATGGAAGAATTTGACATGCTCAATATCAAGGATGTTCTCCATGAATTTTATCGAGAAATAAAAAATTGATGGTCACCATTATGCATACATGTTCATGAGCCAAACACTCTACGAAATAAAAGAGCTTCCTAAGTTTTTCTATAAAATGCAAGGCCTTCTTTACAATGTAATATATCCACAAGATACAAATTATTTAAGGAAATAATTTTCTATTATGCCTGGTGGAATCCCAGGCCTAGTTAAGGTGAGATTTCAAGCTGAAAATATAGATATTGAAAATATGTATATTGCAAGACTCCATGAAAAAATTGTATATACTTTCGAGAAGGAATTCCTTTGAAAGAATACAACAAAATCAATAAAGAAACATCTTGGTTTCAATCCAAATGTTTGTAATATTTATGCATAAGCCTATCATTTTTCGGATTAAAAATTAAAAGAATAATACCATTAGAAGAGAATGTGGAAGTGATTTCCGGTGTTGAAGATGTACAAAGAAAGGCTAGCCCAAAAGGGTTAACCCCATAAGAAAAATATTTTAGAAACCAAGAAAAGGATATTTAAAAAGGAGACAAGAAGGTGCCTAAAGAGCATAATTAAGGACCTACTTCATCTATATGAAGCTAGGACATTAGGAAAGAAAATTTCCTTTGAAGGGTGAAACTCGTTTTGAAAATAAATTGTTTGATATTTTCTCCAATAATTATGATCCTATAAAATGGGAGAATGTTAAACAACCCCCACAAAATGAATAATATTTTTTTTTACTGAATCTAATGAATCAAATCTACCATCTCTACACTCAATAGAATCCTAACCAACATTAGAGCTGACAAAAAGGAACCGGCTGAAAAATCAAAACTAATTTCAAGGCTAAAAGATTTGTTAATGATCAAAAAATTTGTAGATATGTTTAAAGAATAAGATCATGATGGGGACTATAAAGCATTACATTGCATACCAAAATATCACCATGTTGGGTGAGGAGCTTGATTATCTTCTTTACTCAGAGGTATCGCCACATTGGACCCCAGTTCGTAATGAGGCGGCAATTTTTCCCATTATTTACGCTACAAGTGGGGTCCAGGGGGGCTGACAATGATCTTTAGGAGCCCCTCGCTAGTGGGGGATTGGGGGAAATTCCCCCAAAGCTAAAAATAGACATAAAATTTCCTTGTAAAATGTTCTAATTTTGTAGACAATCTAGGTCGTTCATTAGGCAGAAATCTAATGGTAGATGTTAGGTTTAATTTAGGGGTTTTTGCCCTAGAAGGCAACCCCTCGCTATATATGAGGGAATTGTATTGCGACTATGTATATGTATATTATGAATGAGAAAGAGAAAGCAAATTGTGTGAAACTCAAGATGGAATTACAACGGATCTATTGTAGGTTGTATCTCTTCATTTTGTTGGATAATATAAAAGGAAGAATTGGTTGTTTCTCTGTGGACGTAGCCCAAACTGGGTGAACCACGTTTATCTGTGTCTGTCTTGTTTTATGAATTTTTTGTGTTTATATTTCTGCAATATATTCTATGTCTTCAACTTCTCTATAATATATATTTTTCTAACAACTGGTATCAAAGCCGAAGGTTTATTTGGGTAATAAACTCGCAGGAGAGAAGGGTTCCTAGTTCGAGTTGGAGCAATGGCAGAAGATGGTAGGTTTAGGGTCAAAAAATTTAACGGCCAAAGCTACCAACTGTGGAAGATGCAGATGGAAGATTATTTGTATTAGAAATATTTGTACCTACCATTGAGCGGAAATAAAAATAAGTCGATGAGTATGACAACACAAAATGGGATATTCTTGATAGAAAGGCACTTGGAACAATACGGTTGTGCCTAGCGGCATCGGTAGCCTTTAATAGTTCAAAGGAAACAACAACAAAGGGTTTAATGATGGAATTGGACTAACTATATGAAAAACCCTCAACCTCAAATAAGGTATTTCTTATGAAGCATTTATTTAATATGAAGATTTCAAAAGGTGGATCTATTACTGATCATTTAAATGAATTTAATACAGTTACCATTCAGTTAAGTTTTGTAGGGGTAACTTTTGATGATGAAGTTAGGGCTTTGTTATTTCTCTGCTCATTTCCAGAAAGTTGGAATGGTTTAATTATGGCCATTAGTAACTCTGTCTGTGGATATAGTACTTTAAATTTTGATGATGTTGTCGGTGCAATCCTTGGTGAGGAAATGCGACGGAAAATCTCCAGTGAGACATCACGTAATGCTTTGACTACAGAGACTAGGGGAAGAAAAATGGAAAGAGGAAAGAGCCCACGATATTGCAGTAAGTCAACGAAAGGAAGATCCAAGTCCAGATCAGGGATAGTGTGCTGGAAATGCAGGAAGAAAGGACACCTGAAGAGAGATTGCAAGTCTTGGAAGGGAAAAGGAGACTCGCAGTAATAAAATAATCATGAAGAAAATGTGACTGGCGATGTGTTGCAAGATGCTTTGATTCTTTCATTAGAAAATATTATTGATGCCTAGGTGGTAGATTCAGGGGCCTCATTCCATGCCACACCTGATAGGGAACATTTTCATGATTATGTTCAACGATATTTTGGACAGGTTCGATTGGGTGATGATAAACCATGTAAATTCATTGGAATGGGTACAGTTTTCATAAAACATCAAAATAAAAATCAATGCTTGTTGAAGGAGGTAAGGCCTGTTCCAGATCTAAAGAAAAATCTGATTTCAATAGGGCAGATGGGAGGTGAAGGTTGTGTAACTACTTTTACAGATAAAACTTGGAAGGTCACTAAAGGAGCCCTTGTAATAGAAAAGGAAGAAAAGGTTGGCACATTGTATTTATGCAATGGTATTTCTAATTCTGTTAATTCTTTAACCTCTACAAGAGAAGATACAACATTGTGGCATCATATGCTTGGGCATATGAGTGAGAAGGGGATGTAGATTCTTCACTCAAGAAATTCGTTTCTAGGTTTGAAGCATGTTGATTTGGAATTCCGTGAGAATTGTGTTTAAGGAAAATGGAAGAGAGTTAGATTCCTCAGAGTTGGGAAATAAAAGAAGAGCGAAAAATTAGATCTTGTGCGTACATATGTATGGGGACCCACTCATGTATCATCTCTCAGTGGCTCTCATTATTATGTTACTTTTATTGATGATGTAACTAGAAAAACCTAGATTTATTGTATTCAAAATAAATCTGATGTATTTTATACTTTTAAGAAATGGAAAGATTTAGTTGAAAATGAGACAGGAAAAATGTTGAAGTGTCTCAGATCAGACAATGGAGGTGAATATTGCAGCAAATAGTTTGATACGTACTATTCAGAGAATGGAATTTACAGAGAGAGGACAGTTCCATGAACACCACAAGAAAATGGCGTGTCAAAAAGGATGAATAGGACAATCATGGAGCATGAAAGGTGCATGAGATTGCATGTAGGATTGCCTTTACGATTTTGGGTAGATGCTATAGATATTGTAGTTTATCTAATAAATAGAGGTCCTTTAAGTTCCTTGGATGGTGGTATTCTGGAGGAGACATGGACATGTAAAAAGGTAAACTACTCATTTCTAAATAATTTTGGTTGTGAACCCTTTTTCCACATTAATAAAGAAAATAGAATAAAGCTTGAGGAAAAATACAATTAATGTACCTTTATTGGATATGGTGTTAATGATTTTGGTTATCACTTTTATGATTATGAAAAACACAAAATCATTAGGAGAAGAGATCACAGAAAAAGTGAAGGTGACTAAAAATCATAATGATCAATAGGCAAAGCAACAACAGATGCAACCACAACAACAACAAGCACCTCAAAAACCTAAAAATGGTGTTATAAGATCTACCAAGATAAGTAGATCCCCTGAACAATACTCACCTTCATTATATTATGTATTTTTCACTGATTCTGGTGAACCATAATGTTATGAAGAAATAGTGCAAGTAGAAATCGGGAAGAAGTGGGAGCAACCCATGAAACAATAGATGGACTCCTTAGTACATAACCAAACTTGGGACTTAGTCAGGTTGCCTGCAGATAAAATAACATTGCAAAATAAATGGGTTTATAGGTTGAAGGAAGAAGATGAAGGTAGAAAAAGGTATACAACTAGACTTGTGGTGAAGGGGTTTGCACAGAAAACGGGTATAGACTTTGATGAGATATTTTCTCCTGTTGTTAAAATGACTTGAATCGGAACTATTTTAAGTCTAGTAGTAGCTAAAGATTTGTATCTTGAGTAGTTAGATGTAAATGCAACCTTTCTCCATGGGGATTTGGAGGAAGAAATATATATGCAACAACCACAAGGATATGAGGTAAAAGGGAAGGAGAAACTAGTGTGCAGGTTGTAGAAGAGCTTGTATGGCTTAAAACAAGATCCAAGGCAGTGGTATCTAAAATTTGATAGGTTTATGTCTGAAAAAGGTTATACTAGATGTCACTCTTATCATTGTGCTTATCTCGAAAGGAAAAATGATGACAACTATATTATATTGTTATTGTATGTAGATGACATGCCTGTTGCAGGTTCTAACATGCAAGAAATAAATGTGATAAAAAAAAAATTGGCAAACTCATTTTCAATAAAGGATTTGGGTGCTGCAAAACAAATCCTTGGTATGAGAATAACTATAGACAGGAAGAATCACAAATTAACATTGTCTTAGAGTGAGTACAAACAAAAGGTGTTGAAAAGCTTTAATATGCAGAATCAATAACCAGTTAGTGCACCTTTGGCTAGCCATTTCAAGCTAAGTAAGGAGGTGTGTCTCAAGACACAAGAAGAAATGGCTTATATGTCTAAAGTTCCATATGCATCAACAATTGGAAGCTTAATGTATGCAATGGTTTGCACAAGCCCTGATATTTCACACAGAGTGGGAGTTGTAAGTAGCTACATGAAAAATCGAGGAAAATAACATTGGATGGTGGTGAAGTGGATTCTTAGGTATTCGAGAGGTACCACAATTCAAGCATTATTCTTTTGTGGTTCAAAGATTTCTCTACAGGGATATGTTGATGCAGATATGGCAGGTGGTAGAGATAATAGGAGGAGCACCACATGGTATGTGTTTACTGTAGGTGGAACAACTGTTAGTTCAAAGTATTGTTGCACTCTCAACTATGGAAGAAGAGTATGTTGCTGCAATAGAGGATAGTAAAGAAATGATTTGGTTACAAAAGTTTTTGGATGAATTGGGTAAGAATTAGGAGTTGGGCAGGTTATACAGTGAAAACCAGGGTGCCATGCATCTTGCAAAGAACTCTGAATTTCATTCAAGACTAAACATATAAATCTCAAGTACCATTTCATATGGTTAGTGTTGGAAGATGGGCAGTTGAAGCTGGAAAGGATATACACTAGCCAGAATCCTGTAGATATGTAAACAAAAGTTGTAACGAAGGAGAAACTAAGATTCTGCTCAGTTTCAATTAGTCTTCAAGTATGTTGATGAAGATGAGAAAGAACCAATTCCAAAGTGGAGTCATTGTTCAACAAATGAAGCAACAATGGAGTTAAAAAATTAGTCCCCAAGTGGGAGATTGTCGGGTGTGGAGCCTAATTATCCTCTTTACTTAGAGGTATCACCACAATGGACCCTAGTTTGTAATGGGGCAACAACGTCGCTCGTTATTTGCACTGCAAGGGGGGTCTAGAGGGGGCAACAACAATCTTGAATAGCTCCTAGCTGGTGGGGGTAGTGCCCTTGAAGCTAAAAATAGATGTAAAGTTTCCTTGTAAAATGTTGTAATTTCATAGTTAATTTGGGCCGTCCATTAGGAAAAAATCTAACAGTAGAAGTTATGTTTAATTTAGGGTTTTTCACCCTAGAAGGAAATCCATCACTATATATGAAGGAATTGTATTGTGACTATGTCTATGTGTATTCTGAGTGAGAAAGAGAGAGGATATTGTGTTAGAGAAAAGAGGGAATTACAACGGATCTGATGTAGGTTGTTGTGGTGCAGGTAAATTCTCAGTGCGGACACAAAAAATTCCTCTAGCTCGAGAGAGTGAGTCTAGCCATAAAAAAACAATATATGGAAGATCTCCTTAATCTAGAATCAATTAAGAGGGCCTACCTCTTATAATGCTATTCTGCTTGGTGATGATCCTTCTTCCTCACTCCAGGTATCTTCTGTTTCCTTCCTTCAAATACATGAAACAAGTAAACAAAAACAACAAACGTGATAGCATACAATATTTTATTCAACCTACTTAATAGGTCAAGGAACTTTAAGCCATAAATATGTAAAATGACACTTCATGTAGGAAATCAATAAATAGTTTCATTTATATAAATAAGAAATAGATTACATCCGGTGCCTTGATGTTGCTGGTCTCCTCCGATGTATTTGGGTTCCCACACTTCCGCTAGCACTTGATGGATAGCCACAACAATGGATGTTTAAGGCCTCTTCCCCTCTAGTCTCAAACCAGACCAAAATCACACTATTCTCCCTCAAACATACACTAGAAAGCTACAAGACATAGATGACTTATTGGTTATTCAAACTTGATAAAAAACTCCAACTAGCTTTTGCTTGGAAAAAAGAGAGGCTTATATAGCTTGGATGGATGGGAGATGGTTCCTCTCATCATGGGAGAAGGTATTATCTCTTGAGGTTGTTCCATCCTAATAGGGAAAAGGAGCTGAAACTGATTTTCTCGACTCTACCTATCCCAACCATCTATTAGATTTCTGTTATGAAGCTTCTAGACATGGAAGCTTCCACTCCTTATTTAAAAAACCTTACAAAACTAGAAAAGGGCTCAATTGATCCGAATGGCATGAGGGTTAGTTTTAACCCATATAAATTGGCATGAGGAGAAAACTGGTCAGTAGCGCCAGTCTTGTAAACTAGGATAGAAGGAAGATTCTTGGGAAATGATGCAAAGGGGAATTATTTTGCTCATGAAGAGGGACATACTGGGAGTTTCTTCATGACAGGAAAGCATGTCAGGCACATTGTAGAGGTCCTCCAAGATCATAGATAGGGAGTATAGGGACGGTGACAAAATGATGTGTAAAAATTTCCCCCTAAAGCATGAAGGTCGAATTAGAGTGAGGGGTGAAATTATTTACAAGTGGAAGCGGGGAACCAGAGTCTATCATTAGAAGACCTACAAGCAAGTATAGATACATATACATCATTGAAAACTCTAAATAATGATACATGAATCGTGGTATGGATGCAACCATCCAAAGAATGATCATGTGAATGGATCCAAGGCATGGGCACAACCACTCAGCAAAAAGGATCATAACAAAACCAAGGTATGGTTGCAGCTATCCAATAATGAGAAGGATCACATATAACAAGTCATATGGTCGCATCCATCCATATAGAAGAGACATGTATATCAACATGACCATGTCACACTGCCTCACAAGCTAGGCTTGGGTAATCTTAGCCCAGGGTCTTGCGCTCTAAATGACCCGATCAAAGTACAACTCCTAACATGTGAATGAATGCATTGAAGTTGAACGTGATAGGAAGTCTCTTGATAACCAGTCAATGATATGAACCGCTAAGAAGTGCGAGAGAAACCACCAATAATGACAATGGCTCTCAAGTTACTGGCAGCACAGTTCACAGAATGTGAATAAAGGAACTGATGTCGAACACCCGGAAATCTCACCGACTGAGGATGAAAAAGTTTTGCAAAAGTATCCCCATGAAATCTGAAAAATGGATAAAAATAGGTAAAATGAGTATGAAAATGGAGCTTAAGGTCTTGGCTCTTACTTGCAACTAACGACTCAGCAAATGACCTCCCGGATCACCCATAATCTGCTTCACAAAAATTAGGGCATAAGTGGGTAAAAAGCTCTTCACAAAAGGTAAAATGGTAAATGGTAAAAATAATTACTTTTTGCCATTTTATTCATTTTTTCATAAAATATTAGGGTTTTTAATTATTTTTTGACCTATTTTTCCTTAGAACTGGATAATACATTTACCTTTCTTATGCAGTGGCAATGACGGATTGCCAATGATGGTACTGGAGTCATGTTTCAGCTCTTTTTCTGACTCGTAAAATTCAAATGAAAAGATCGTCGAGTATTTTTCCCTTTTTGACTCCTAAAAGAGAATAAAATGGGGGGTCTTCTTTCAAGCTCTTTTCTGACTCTTTAAACATGAAAATATTGTTGAGCTCTTGTCATTTTGAACTCATTAAAGGTTGCGAAACATCGTGCACCCAGTATGGTCACCAATTTGTTGTGTAGGTAAATTCTCAGTGCAGACACAAACAATTCCTCTAGCCCAAGAGAGCGGTTATAGCCACAAACAAAAAAACTATGGAAAATATCCTGAAGCTAGAATCAATTAAGAGGGCCTACCTCTTAGAATGCTATTTTGCTTGATGATGATCTTGCTTCCTCACTCCAGCTATCTTTCGTTTCCTTTCTTCAAATACCTGAAACATGCAAACAAAAACAACATAAAATGTGATAGCATACAAGATTCTATTCAGCCTACTTAATAGGTCAAGGAACATTAAGCCATAAATATGTTAAATGACACTTCATGTAGGAAATCTATCAATAGTTACATTTATATAGATCAGAAAGAGATTACAACGAGTGCCTTAACATTTTTGGTCTCCTCCGACGTATCTAGGTTCCCACACTTCTACTAGAACTTCATGGATAGCCCCAACAATGGAAGCTTTAGGGCCTCTTCCCCTCCAATCTCAAAACAAATCAAAATCACACTATTCTCCCTCAAACATACACTAGAAAGCTAGAAGCTAGAAATGAGTTGCTGGTTATTCAAACTTGCTCCAAAACTCCAACTAGATTTTGATTGGAAAAACAAAGAGGTTTATATAGCTTAGATGGATGGGATATGGTTCCTCTCATCATGGGATAAGGTCTTATCTCTTGAGGTTGTTCCATCCTAATAGGGGAAAGGAGCCCAAACTGATCTCCTTGGCTCTATCCGGCCCAACCATCTACCAGAATTCCGTTACAAAGCTTCTAGACATGGAAGCTTTGGCTCCTTATTTAAAAAACCTTCCAAAAGAGGATCGACGCAGTTGGAAAAGGGCCCAGTCAATTTGAATGGTGCAAGGGTTAGTTCTAACCTCTATAAATCGGCACAAAGAGAAAACTGGTCGGTAGCATCGGTCTTGTAAACTGGGATAGAAGGAAGATTCTTGGGAAATGATGCAAAGGGGAATTATTCTTCTCATGAAGAGGGACAAACTGGGAGTTTCTTCATGATGGGAAAGCATGTTGGGTGCACTGTAGAGGTCCTCCATGATTGTATATGGGGAGTATAGGGACAGTGAGAAAATGTTGTGTAACAGTTGTATCTCCTCATTTTGCTGGATAATATAAAAGGAAGGACTGGCTGTTTCTTCGTGGATGTAGCCCAAACTAGGTGAAACACATATATCCGTGTCTCTATTATTTTATGCATTTTCTATGTTTATATTTCCACAATATATTTTGTGTGCGATTGCTCTGTAATATATATTTTTCTAACACCCCAACTAGAACTAGGTACATCTATTCTTTAGATGAAAGGATTTGAAGATATAATTTTTATTATAAAATATTTCAAGATCAGTGGTTATAAGCAATATTCTCTGGATGCACAAGTAGACACAATATCCAGGAATTCCTCTACAAACCATAATGCCATTCTAGAATATTATTCGCATCCTAGAAGTCTACAATTTACAACCATAAATAAGAAATTGATGGCCATCAAATATATGGCTCCAGCCTTTCCAAATATTCTTAATGGAATTCCTACTTAAGTAAATTTATATAATTATGATACAGGTAGTGATTTTTTGTTTGGTTAAGATTTTATGAGAAGACATCTTCCCCTTATAGACATAAATCACATTTGTCTCAACATTCAAGGAATAACTGTACAAATTCCAAGGAAGTCCAACTATGTAAATAGAGTCATAGATCCCATTCTAGATATAGTTGAATGTTCTCTTGACAAATTAGCAAAGATTAACAAATTAATAAGAAATGCTGAACTTCGAGGACCAAAATACATGAAATATATACAAGAGAATATTGAAGTAGAAATGGTACAAAAATGCTCCTAATTCATTTGGGAAAAGGAAGCAATAATTTGTGGAAAATTACTTTGGTACACCTCAAAATTCATCCACGAATGAGATGTCTCCACTAGAGCTTGAAATTGTCAAAAAAGATAGTTGGATTACTAGAAAGGAAGCTAATTGAAACAAGCTGAAGCCTTTGGTGATCTAGTACATAGCATTAATTGACACATGGTTTCTTGTCAAGTATCCTCGTCCATCTAAATAAGCGGTGTTCTAGATTTTTTTTACAATAATGTGTTAAAAAAAATTGATCTTAAGAGTGGATTCTGGCATATAGGAATCAAACATTCGGACAAATAAAAGGTTGGTTTTGCATTCCCACATGGATAGTTCCAATGGTGAGTAATGCCATTTGGATTGAAGAATGCACCCTCTTAATATCATAAGAGGGTGAAGGATATATGTGGAGATTTGAAATTTGTTATTGTCTATATTGATTATTTGTAATTTTTTCTTTTGATTTGAATGAACATAGAAGAGGCACCTAGAGATAGTTCACCACAAGTTTTTTTTTTTGGTAGTAGAAATACTATAGAAAAGGCTTAGAGGGATAGAATTGTAACCACCCTCCTCCCACATTTACCCAAGCTAACCATTCCACTAGGGTAAATATATGACGAAGAGTTACTATGATATGATTCAACCTCCTAGATCACCTTAAGGAAGTGGAATCGACAAAACAAAGGCTTACTGACCTTCCTCAGGTGCTACATGACCCCCAAAGGCTAAACCACCCTTCCAAGTGTCCAAACCCTAAGGTGACTTACCTTTTCACTAATTTGGACTCCCAGTTGCATGCACAAGCCTATATGCATGCAATTGTAGGCCTCCAGTCACATGCATAACCAATGCAAGGGTGCGTCTGTAGTCCTTTTTAGCTAGTTTTGTGCCTACTGCTACGTGATTTGAGCTACATTTTTAGGGCTAATATCCATACCACTACTCAAAACTTGATGAGACTTGAATCCAAGAAAATAAATGATACCAATACAAAGCTTATAACACAAAACTTGATCAATGACTTGACCTAACCAATCCTAACCATGATAGACATTCTTTCAAACATATGATGAACATGAAATCTACAGGTCATAAATACACATATGAACATAGGAGTCTCATACTTATATGATAATCATCAATAAGGTCTAATTCCCTCTAATATTAGCTACAATAACATCTATTAGGTCATGAATTCAATAACCAATCACATATTCATCAAACATTTCAAGAGACATAAACAATATACATCATATAATAAACATAAAACCAACTAATAACCAACATATAAACCAACAATAACCAACATATAAACCATGTAAAATCAGCCATAATGTCACCATCATAATCAATACATATGCTCATAGAGAATAATATAAAATACCTCTTGTTAACATATGAAGATGCCAACAAGTCAAGGACTTCCATGTATCACCTGACCATAGATTGGGCTGAACCAAATATTTCTTTCAGCCAATCACCCTCAACAAGTTATTCCACCTCATAGTTGGAGATCACTAACCATCACCAGATCAGTATCCACCAAGTTGTCTAGGGCTCCAAAGCATTTTTTCCAACCAAGGCTTCCAGGACTAGTAACTCAACCAAACATGTTACACGACTTCTAGAGCGTTTGTCCAACCAAGACTCCAGGAACTAGTATATGAAGCCATTTCCAAAGGAACGTGAGCACCAACTAGAAAATAAAAGTAAAACCCACAACACCATGGCTATCCAGGAAATGGAAATGCTAGGAAAATCCACTCTCAATCCAGGTAATCATCCATGGAAATGACAGATCATAACTAAGAAACCACATGAATGCACCATGCATGCCGAAACTAGCAAGGAAACTATACATGAAACTCATTACCTACAAAGTAATCCAGTGGTATCCATTTATCCAACTATTCCCTTACACTTTCCCACTTTCCTTTTCCTTATTTCTCCAATTCCAAGTGAATACTAGAGTGCTCCAAACATGTTCCAACAATTCTCTAAGTGTGTAAGATTATGAGAGAGAGAATAGAATGAGAGATCTATCCAAAACCTGTCAAAAAGCCATTAATTGATCCTCATAATACCTTTTATCATTGAGGCCTATATTTTCTTCAATTTCCATTATTTTTCGTTCAATTTCATTCTCAGGCAAATTTGTGACCTTTCGCCTTCCTTTTCTCCTATTTTCCTTTATTTTCATAAATAAATGCCAATTAATGCCTCTTTTCCTTTGCCAATTCGTTTTCCAATATCCTTAGCCATAATAAGCCAAAACGAACACCCAGTAGGATGTTTTTCCCACCATTCAGCTTGGAATACATGTCCAATGACCTTGGTCTTATATTTTTTTACATGGAATTTCAACCAGGGGCTGTTACAGAATCCTCCCCATCAGTGGAACATTGTCCTCAGTGTTCAATGACCCCCATAAACTACCAAGCCACTGAAAGAGAAACATACTTCCTATGGAGTTTTATAACATATCCCATTATAGTATTTATAGTGACCATTGCTGAAAACATGGGAAACATACCGTTTACTAGAGCTTTATAACAAATCTCATTACAATATCTATAGTAACAACTAGATATACTCTCATGAACATTTTCTTTGACCAACGAATAATCATACTATCTATGGAGATTTATAAATCTAGCTCGATATAGTATTTACAATAATATACACATATGCACATTTTCTAAACCAATGAATAAAGGATACAATGCCTATATCAACAACACGGGAATCCATAGGCTCACACCTCCACCCTCAAAGTAATACCAAAATTCACCTCCTTCCTAGGAAGTCCAGAATCCATTCCTAAAGTCAAAGCTTCATCTAATGTCCAACACTCCAATCCTACACCACTTATCTTCTCAGGGAACAATTATCGACTCATTATTCCGGGAATACCCCTAATGCACATATGATTCCATCTGCAAAATTCTAATGAAAAAAAAATCATCCCTTGACATTCCATTCTTTATTAAATAGTCCCTCAGGAAATTCGGTCACCCCCTTCCATGCAGTCACACACCTTCCAAGTTCCGCAGGCATCCCCTTCTTTGCTACACAATCCCTTGGGCAACCCTTCCCTTGAAAGGTTTCCTCGCATCAGAAGGTCCAAAAACCAAGGCATATCCCTACCTCAAAACCATCATACCGGTCATAACATGCCCATGGAAACCAGTAGACACTATTGGGTACCAGTGTCCCACAATGGCTCTGATCCTAAAGTTCTTTAGTAGGATACTATTGTTTGTTCCAATATTTCACTAACGTTGCTAATTCTTGCAATCAGTTTACACCACCCAGTCTAGGAATTTCCATGCTTTCTTGTACCAGGCACATAATTCCCATTAGATTAAAAAAATTTTGAAGTAAATCCAAATCATACCTCATTGGTGGCTCGTCAATAAGGTACACATGCACTTATGTTCACTTCTTGTCACAACAAGCCAAACCAACTCTTGACCAAATCATCATGTATAAACATATCACGTCTAGTTAGCTCAAAACACAACCATCATAGGTCAAATCATGAACTGCATGTAATCATCAAAAACCAGAATTATATATCATATGTAACCATCATAAATTAGAATCATAGATCACATGCATAATAAAACTGAAATAAAATACAGATACTTATCCTTTAGTCAGTCCTTTGCTTCTACCTTTGTCCTTTGTCCTTTTCGTACGCACACCGGATTGGTTACCACACCCATTAAGCAGCTAGTGCCTTCTCTCCTCTTTAATCATGTACATATACACACAATATACATCACAACACATACACTTACACCTGGTGTATAACACAACACAATACATACACCTACACCTAGTGTATAACACAGTACATATACATATACATAGTACAACACAACAAATACAAATGTCATGATACATCAACTGTGCAATCCCCATAACAAAATAACATAGTACCACATGTGTGTTAGGTAAAATTGACATAGAGATAGAGTTAAAATGGCCCAAGTCTAATAGTAGTGGTTTTTGGGCACAAGATATTATGTATCCATGGTTTTCTACCCACAGTATTGCATGTAATGGAGCCTATAAAAGGTAGAGAATACTTTATATGGTAAAGTAGGCCAAGGGGTGAGCAGTGAAGGCTCACTTGGTCGAGTTGGCTAGGTTTTTGGCCAAGGAATTAATTAAATTTCATTGGGTTGGGTTTTTCCCCAGAGTTGGGGTTTTCCTAAGAGAAATATTTTATGTATGTTTTATTATTGTTGCTGGTTAATTTATTATTCCTATCGGTAAATATCTATAAATAAGTTAATGCTCTGGTTAAATTTTTCTTCATCTGGTATCAGAGTTGTTTTGGCTTCAAGGGGGTGCCTTTATTGTTGAGGGCTTTTGGTTGGGCTTGTGGTAGACCCTATGGAGTGGGAGATCTGAGGGATCGATTCTTGTGTTTAAAGAAGATGACAAATAATGGAAAGATAGAGATTGAGAAATTTAATGGTCAGATTTTTGAGATATGGAAGCTCAAGATGGAGGATCTATTCATGGATAAATATCAGTGGATAGTGGTAGATCTGGGTACTAAACCAATGAAAATGTCAACAAAATATTGGGAAAAGTTGGATCAGAAGGAAAAGAGCACAATGCAGTTGTGTATCTTAGCTTTCATTATTGTTGAATGTATCAGGGGAAGCTACAATGAAGGATTTTTGGACAAGTTAGGAAATTTGTATGAATGTAAGTCTCTGGTGAACAAACTATTCCTACGAAAAAAATTCTATAACCTAAGGATGAAGGATGGAGACTCATTAATTGAGAATATGAACACCTTTACTACTATGGTAAGCCAATTTTAATTTCTTGATATAAAAATTTTAGATGAATATAAGTGCATCAGTTTTTTGTGTTCTCTAACAAATTCATTAGATAGTCTAGTTGTTCCTATAGGTAGCAATACAACTACCTTGAAGTTTGATGAAATAGTCTCATCCTTGTTGTCAGAGGATATGAGATGGAAAAATATGGAGAGTTGGAATGGAGATGCCTTGTTTGTACAAGGATGCTCTTAGAACATAAACAAAAATAAGTCCTCGAGTGGGATATCTAAATCTAGATGGAGATTTAAATCTCTAGGAACAGCTATAAAGGTGTTTTGGAAATGCATAAAGGAAGGGAACTACAAAAAGGACTATATATCTAAATATCCTAAGAAAGGAAATGGATCTAATGCTACTCCTTATGTAGAGGCAAAAACCACCTCAGATGAAGGTGGGAGTGTGTACTTGGCTTCTTCTTCAAGTACACATGTATATCATGGGGCATCGTTGATTGAATCAGGTGAATATTTTCACTTCAATTCCCATAGGGACTGGTTCTGCAAGTATGAAAAATATGATGGTGGTGATGTATTCTTAGGGGATGAAATGAAGGCCAGAATCATTAGATTTGGAAAAGTTAAGCTAAAGTTGCAAGGTGGAAGGATTAGAAGACATCTTAGTGTTCTCCATATTCATGGATTGGCCAGAAATCTTGTTTATGGAAGAAAGATGGATGATGTAGGTGTAAAAACAATGTTTGAGAAAGATACCTGTAAGATGGTTCAGGGAGCACTCGAATTGATGCGGGGAGTTCGAATTGGAACTACGTACAATATTTTGGGTAGCATTGTTATTGATGTGTGCAATAGTTCTGTGGCTTCTGAAAGGGGATCCAAAAATATAGTGGTCTATGGAAAAGTTACCGTGCTATGGCATCAAAGGCTTGGACATATTGGAGAGAAGGGAATTCAAATAGTACATGGTAATGGTATTGATCCAAATATTTTACTTCAAGGATAAATATAGAATTGCATTTAAAAGACCATGTAACCAAGTGACACATACACATATAAGAAGCATAAATCAAAAGTAACCATGAGATCAAAGGCACACAAACAACTTGATAACTAAGTTCACCCAGTGTGGGCTACGTCTCTAGGCCTTGCTCAATGCGGGGAGGTCTCTTGCATTATATGGAAGTGAAAAAAAATTACAAAAAATTACAAAATGACACCTTATACCTCCAATTCGGGGGATGGAATGAAAATATAGACCTCTACTGAAGAAACAAACTACACGGTTGGATTCCTGGTGAAAAATCGTGAAAAATTACTATAAAGTCAGCCCTTTTCTATGTTGGTGACCTTTGGAGCCCTAGGTAATATTTTAGAATCCTTGGAAGATTCGCTGTGGGAATATTCCCCAAGATTCCCAAATAATTAGTCTCAGAAAACACTCCCAAGATGGGCAATAATTCAGCTCTGGTCCAAATTCTCTGAAATCTGGCCTGACGCTCCATGCATTCGCTCCTCCTCGGTGTTGTTTTGAAGTGATTTAAATATATTTGGGTGGCATTACCAACAATGTGGTCTAACTTGACACATTGGTGGAAATAAGTTGTGAAGTACTTGGGCTGGAAGAGGTCATGGGGTCGACCTCCTGCCCGACCCATTCATTGTGTTTTCAAACGAATATTCATTAATGGTGCATTATTATGTTTGAAAATTGACACTGATGGATCAATCAGAAGACCCGCTAGGCGGATTTGGCACCCGCTGCGATGTTGTTTTAAATATATTATATATATTGTTCCCATCGTTGGTTGTTGGCCGACTGATTGGTGAGGTTTGACCACAAGTTGGTTGACGACTGGATTTTTTTTTAAATTTAAAAATTATAATCTCACCAATTTTTTTTCCGACCATTTTTGAGGTTTATTGATCATTTTAAATAGGTGAAAATTTCATCACTTTTGGTGGCCAGAATAGTGCAATTTGTTGCCTCCTTAGTGGAATTCAATGACGCTGACTGGGCTGCCATGTGTGACACTCTGATTGGTACATACGAATGCTTGGGTTGCTAACATCATGCTGCCATGTGTCACATTTTTGTTGGATCTCCTATGTCCACATAACCACATGACTTGTTGACATCATCATCCGTATGACTGACATCAGCATCCATACTGTTGATGTCAGCATGCCAAGTGTCCCTATGGGTCCTACTTGTAAGAGATTTAGTTGTTTCCACAAATATTTAGTAGGCCATAACTTCTTCATACGATGTCAGATTGAGGTGTCATTCACACCGTTGGATTCAAAACAATGAGTTCTTCGATTTGCGACTAATTTAAATTCCTCCCAACTAATGAGATTTTGGGCTGCCAAAATCTTTATCAATAGATCGGAAAGTGAGGGAATCGCTCCATGTCTTTCTCATTTTCAATCCGACGGTCCTTACTTGGATGCATTCCCTTGAAACCAATAGGAATGTAATCCACATCTTCCTATTGTGAAGTCCTAGTTCTCCTGTAAAGAATTATATCTTCAGGTAGCTTGTCCAAGTATTCAAGTGAAAAATCATCCACTGTAGGAACGTATCCAACCTCTTCGGTATCCATGATCCAAGGAGGCTCATAAAGCTTCAAGTTTTCAACATTCACCACTGAGTACATCTGCATGTATGCTCGCAAATCAAGATGAAAATATTTGTCTCCAATATTCTCTAATATAGTGAATGGGCCATATCAGATTGGTCTCAACTTCTTTCCTCCCCCTTTCATTTTTTCTTTGCTTATGTGGAGCCACACCCTGTATCCAACCTAGAATTGGTGATCAACCTGATGCTTTTCACATTCAGCCTTGTATTGAGCTTGACTTTTCTCCAATTACTCCTACGCTGGTTAGTGAATCATCTGAAGTTGTTGAATGAACTTCAATGACTTGTCCTTGTCATTTGGCTCACTTGAATCTTCATCCCTCCCAAAGACCATGTCTAAGGGATCCTTTGGAAAATATCCAAATCATGTCTCGAATGGTGAGTTCTGAGTGGATGAATGCTTTCCACAATAACCCTTTATTAGATGTATCACTGTGTGGTTGAAAACCTTTCTTTTCCAATCAGTTTGCGGATGAAATGTCGTACTCCTCTTCAGCTTGGTGCCCATCATTCTCCATAAAATCGTCTAAAAATTGCCAAGAAAATGAGAGTCTCAATCAGACACAATGGATGTGGGAAACCCAAAGAGGAACCATACAAATTGGAATAAGAGATGAGCAATATGCTCTGAAGTGATGTGATTTTTACAAGGCATTAGGACACACATTTTACTAAATCGAGCCATGTTGAAATTAAAATAGTCATGACCTCTCCTAGACAAAGGAAAACTACCAACAAAATGCAATGACACACTTTCCCATGGATGACTAAACAAAACACACATCCCTTTACATATCTTGTTACAATGTTTTTCATGTGAGGCCAATAAAAAAGCCTCTACATGTGGCACAAAGTTTTACCTACACCAAAATGACCTCACACAAGAGAGATATATGCCTCTCTGATTACTTGTATTCTTTCATTGGTGGGGATGCAATGTTTACCAAGGTGGTACAACAATTTTCTCTGAAAATGGTAATTGTTTACCTGCGATCCATGAGTTAGCTTTGCATAAATCTTCTTAAATATTCATCATCAACATACTGTTAAACATAAATTTCAAAGGATAAGGAGACATTTTTCAAAATAATAGGTGCAGAAATAGGAGGGTGGGAAAACATATCTACAACTTTGTTGCTAGTGCCCTTCTTGTATTTCATTACTAGGTGAAATTGTTAAAGGAATCCCATCCACCTAAAATGACGTTCCTCTTGAAGCTTGGTTTATGACTGGAGATACTACAAGGGCTGGTGATTAGTGTGAATAATGGTCTCCTTTCAAATTAAACAGTGCTTCTACTTCTTCACGCTTTTGACTAGGGCATACAACTCCTTATCATAGAAGGTATAGTTCACAATGGTTTGGGAGAATGTCTCCAAATGGTAACATATAAGTTTCCTTTTCTGCATCAACATGACTCCCATGGTATACCCACTCTCATCTGTTTCGATCTCAAAAGGCTGATGGTGTTGGGTCCCTATAATACTAGTGATTACCCCATTACTATTGTAGTTATACCCCTTATTAATATTTTTGTGCCCCTATTGCCCCCATATTGTTATTACTGTGCCCTATAGAATCCCTCTATTGTTATTTTTGTGGCTTTATATATTATTGTTAGGTCGGCTGGATTATATTGTGACTCCTTAGGCTCCTATATATAGAAAGGAGGTTTTGTCATTTGAATCATCCAAGAATTGTTCATTTATGTAATGTAAAGGAGGTTGCCCCCTCAAAGAGGCTGAATTCTAAGGCGTCGATCTATCTTTTCAATCTTTTCTTGAGCTGGTTTCATAACATTTGGTATCAAAGCTCTCGATTCTAGGGTTTCGCTGCTTCAAATAGGTCATCGTGGCATTTTTGCTATAACTTTTTTCTGCGACATTTCAGAAGTTGCAAAAAAAACCCATTTGAGAAGAAATCGCGTTGAACCTTGGGTCTGAATTTTAGAGCTTTTCGCACTATATTTGCGGAGATATGATCTGAGGAAGTTGGTCTTTTTGCAGACTCCTGAATTACATTCCAAACAGGTGACCTGGGGAAAATTGTCATAACTTTCTCTCTGGGGATCAGATTGAAATTTCATAAGAAGGTACAGAAAGAGGACGGACTTTGGTTTCTTGTATTCATTTTTCAGATCCAAAGGTCGAAACAGTGACTCGTGGCACGTCGTACAAGTTCGCTCTACTGAACTAGTCTATAATCAAGTCACTGTGGGAGATTTCGCATAAATCTTCCTTGGAGAATCCAATTTGGGTCAGACTTGTGGCATTGGAAAGAGGATACAGAGGGCTACTACAGGTCACAAATTTGGAACTAGATGATTGGAAAGTACAGAGATACATCAGAGGCAATATCGAGCTCCTACAAAGTGAAAAAAGGTGTGTATATTTTCTTAAATTTTTGCTTAAGCTTGGTTTGAAAATTTATTTTGAAGGAATTCAAAGGGCATAATAGAGCATTATTATTGATAACTGATGCCCCGAGGAAAGAAAATGCAAACACCTAGTAAGGAACCTGAAATCTCTAGCATGACTCATGAAGAAGAAGAAGAAATGTTATATGATATATCAAACAAGAACAAGTGCAACAAGTGTCACTTGCACAAAAAGCAACAAAATCTAAGATGGATGGTTTAAGGAAAGATGTAGAAGCTAAGATGGATGGTTTAAAGAAAGGTGTAGAAGCTAAGATGGATTGTTTAAAGAAAGGCATAGAAGCTAAGATGGATGGCATGGAAGCTAAGGTGAATGGCATGGACGCTAAAATTGATGGCATGGATGATAAGATGGAAGAATTGAAGATAAATATGAATAAGTTGCTACAAGAAATGGTCACTAAGGGTGAAAGGGTACTAAAGGAAACTCATGATGAGAACAAAAGAAATGTTAATCATGATTCCATAGACTCTAATGTTGGATTGAAGACTCACCATATTCCAAAAATTGATATGAGGAAATTTGATGGCAAGGATCCCGCCACATGGATATTACAGATGGAGCAATTCTTCGATCTCAATAATGTGAAAAACACACAAAAGGTATGTATGGAAACTTTATATTTGGAACCAAATCAGTTTGTATGGTATCAATGGCTTTGCTCTCGTAAACAATTTATCACTTGGGAAATTTTTACGGAAGAATTGATAGCACATTATGAGGATACAAAAAGCAACACTTTTTTTAGCCAATTGATAAGTCTCAAACAAAAGGGTTCAATAATGGAGCACATTGAGGAGTTCCAAAAATTGAACATAAGGGTAAAAGATATTCCAGAGGAGCATAGGATTGATGTGTTCATAGGGTCTTTAAAGGATAATATCCAACATGATCTTCGCCTTTGGGAACCTGATTCATTAGAGAAGGCATTCAGGTTAGCAAGAAAAATGGAAAGCAAAATTATGGCAACCAAGAAGCATAACACCCACAACTATAAAGACGGAAGTGTTTTTGCCCCTAGTCTTACACAACCTATAAGGTTGACACCACAACAATTGGAAGAAAAAAGAGCAAAAGGGCTTTGTTATAGTTGTGATAGCAAATACACTAAAGGTCATAAGTGTGCTGAGAAGAAATTATTCTACATAGATTGTGAAGAGGAAGAAGAAAATGAGCAAGAAAGGTCAAAAGAAGAGGATATACTCCAGGAACAAAGCCTAGATGAAGAAAAAATAAATCTGATAATATCTTGTAATGCATTGGTGGGAATTACCACTCCTCAAACCATCAAGATAGAAGGACAAATCAAGAAGAAAAAGGTAATAGTGTTGATTGATTCAGGAAGCACCCATAATTTTATTCATTGTAAGGTAGCAAAAGAATTGAATTGCTTTCTATATCCAGAACTAGAGTGTCAAGTGATGATTGCAAATGGAGGAACAATAAATTGCTCTGGAAAGTGCCATAATATCAAGCTATCCATGAGAGAATATGTATTGACTAGCCCAATGCTTTCCATTCCAATGGGAGGTGCTGATGTTGTACTAGGAGTCCAATGGCTACAATCCTTGGGTACAATAGCTTTTAATTTTCAAGAACTTTTCATCAAATTTTCTATGGAAGAAAGGAAGTTGAATTAAGGGGTATTGTACAGAAACCAGGAAAGATAATCAGCTCTAATGGTATGACAAAGCTTCTAAAAAAGGAGCAAAGAGGTGTAATTTCACAATTATGTTCACTAGATGTTTCCACATCAGAATCATCTATTTCTCCAGATCTCCAAAAAGTCTTGGACAATCATTCTAAGGTATTTGAGACTCCCAAAGGTCTCCCACCTATGCGTGATCATGATCATGCTATGCATTTGATTCCAGGAAGTGTTCCTCCAAACATCAGGCCGTACAGATATCCCTATGTCCAAAAGAGTGAAATTGAACGTATGGTTGCAGAAATGCTAGAGGCTGGTATAATTCAACCGAGTCAAAGTTCTTTCTCTGCTCCAGTAGTATTGGTGCATAAGAAGGATGGATCATGGAAAATGTGTCCAGATTATAGGGAGCTCAACAAGCTCACTATTAAAGATAAGTTCCCCATTCCTGTCATTGATGAATTATTAGATGAATTGCATGGATCAATTTACTTCACCAAGTTGGATCTTCGTTCAGGATATCATCAAATCAAAATGAAGACTGAAGACATTTCGAAAACAAAATTTAGAACTCATGAAGGTCATTATGAATTTTTGGTCATGCCTTTTGGCCTTACCAATGCACCTTCAACATTTCAAGGTTTGATGAATTCAATTTTCAAACCATTCCTTAGAAAATTTGTGTTAGTATTTTTTGATGATATACTAATCTACAACAAGTCTTGGAAGGATCATGTTGAACATGTTGACAGGGTGCTACAACTATTGGAGGAGAAACAATTATATGCAAAAAGATCCAAATGTTTCTTTGGAGTCCAGGAGGTGGAATATATGGGTCATACTGTATCTCATGAAGGAGTTAAGGTAGACCCTAGCAAAATTAAAGCCATTAAGGAATGGAAAATCCCCACATCCATAAAGCATCTGCGAGGATTTCTTAGGTTGACAGGGCAATATCGCAAGTTAGTTAAGAATTATGGGAGAATAGCAGCACCTCTAACAACATTATTGAAGAAAGATGCATTTTCATGGACTCTGGAAGCAACAAAGGCCTTTGAACATCTTAAAAAGGCAATGTGCCAAGCACCGGTCTTAGCTACACCGAACTTCACAAAAACCTTTATTGTGGAATGTGATGCTTCAGGAAATGGAATTGGTGCTGTTCTAATGCAAGATGAAAGACCCATTGCTTTTGAAAGTCGTCCGATCAAGGGAGAGTTTTTAAGAAAAGCTATTTATGAGAAGGAAATGTTGGCAATACTCCATGCACTTAAGAAATGGCGACCCTACCTAATGGGAAGACACTTGAAGGTAAAAACGGATCATGGTAGCCTTAAATACTTTTTAGAACAAAGATTATCCTATGAAGAGCAACAAAAGTGGGTCACAAAGATGTTGGGTTATGACTTTGAAATCATCTACAAAAAAGGGAAGAAAAATGTGGTGGCAGATGCACTCTCAAGAAAGGATGAGGATGTGGAGGCATTGTTGTGTGCCATTTCTATTATCCAACCAGATTGGATAAACGAAGCAAGGGAGGAATGGAAGAATGACGAAGAAGTGTGGGCACTTATTTGAAAGTTACAACAAGATTCCAGTACGTCTCATACATTTAGCTGGCAAAATGATTCGTTATGGTACAAAGATTGCTTATACCTCTGTAAGAATTCCCAGCTAAAACAAAAGATTCTTATGGAATTGCACACTTCTCCCATAGGAGGGCACTCAAGATTTTTAAAAACTTACCATAGGGTTAAGAAGGAATTTTTTTGGGATGGCCTTAAATCAGATATTCAAAATTTTGTGGCGGAATGTTTGGTTTGCCAACAAAATAAAGTTGAAACAATTAAGACACCGAGTCTATTACAACCTTTATCCATTCCAAGCCCGTTGGGAGGAGGTTTCAATGGATTTTATCATAAGTTTACCCAAGTCTGAGGGAAAGAGTGTCATCATGGTGGTAGTTGAGAGACTTACCAAGTATGCATGCTTTTGTGCATTATCACATCCATTTAAAGCCAGTACAGTTTCTACTGCCTTTATGGAAACAATTCAAAAGCTACATGGAAACCCAAAGATTATTGTAAGTGACAGAGATCCCATTTTCACTGGAAATTTTTGGATAGAATTATTTTCTTGTCTTGGTACTCAGTTAGCTCATAGCTCATCTTATCATCCTCAATTTGATGGGAAAACTGAGATAGTAAACAAATGCTTGGAAGGATATCTTCGTTGCTTTGTATCTGATAAACAGACACAATGGGTTAAATGGTTGCCTCTAGCTGAATGGTGGTATAACACTTCCTTCCATACAGCAACAAAAATTACCCCATTTATGGCACTTTATGGGTATCAACCACCATCCATCACATCATATTTAAGAGAAAATTCTAAGGTTCAGGCAGTGGAACATCACATCGAACATCAACAACAAATCCTCCAACTCTTAAAGGATAACCTCGTGTTGGCACAGAATAGAATGAAACAACAGGCAAATCAACATCACAGTGAAAGAATTTTTAATGTAGGTGATTGTGTATTCCTACGGCTACAACCATATAAGAAAATGTCCCTCAAGCAAGCTAAGAAGGATAATAAATTATCACTAAAGTATTATGGTCCATACAAGGTGTTGCAAAAGATTGGTACTATGGCATACAAATTGGAGCTTCCTGTAGCTTCTCGATTCCACCCAGTTTTCCATGTTTCATGTTTAAAGAAGGTTATAGGCGACAAGCTCCCAGTTCAAACAATATTTCCAGAACTTGACGAGGAAGGAAAAATTATATTGGAACTGGAAGCAGTCACAGAAACAAGAACTCGACAGCTACGAAATCGATCAATTTCAGAGTATCTTATCAAGTGGAAGAACTTATCCGCTAAAGATTCCACATGGGAGGATGAGAATTTTATGCAGAAGTACCCAGAACTACTCAAGCGTTGAGGACAACACTTTTTTGAAGGATAGGTGCATGTTGGGTCCCTATAATACTAGTGATTACCCCATTACTATTGTAGTTATACCCCTTATTAATATTGGTGTGCCCCTATTTCCCCCATATTGTTATTACTGTGCCCCATAGAATCCCTCTATTGTTATTTTTGTGGCTTTATATATTATTGTTAGGTCGGCTGGATTATATTGTGACTCCTTAGACTCCTATATATACAAAGGAGGTTTTGTCATTTGAATCATCCAAGAATTGTTCATTTATGTAATGTAAAGGAGGTTGCCCCCTCGAAGAGGCTGAATTCTAAGGCGTTGATCTTTCTTTTCAATCTTTTCTTGAGCTGGTTTCATAACAGATGGAGGTCAGGCAAGGACAAAATTGGTGCAATATTGATCTTCTCTTTCAGTGTATCAGAGGCTTTCTACTGCTTTCCTCCCCACTGAAAGGTCTGCTTCACACTGATCAATACATGGAAGGGGGGTGCAACAAAGAAGAATTTGGAAATGAATCTCCTCTACTATTGTACTGCACCCAAAAATCTCTGAACTTCTATAAATTGGTGGGTTTAGGCCACTTCACAATCACATCAAATTTAGAAGGATCTATTTTTAATTGTCCACCTCAAACAATGTGACCCAAATAAACCAAAGAGGTGTTACCAAATTGACACTTGGACATTTTTACATACAATTTTTCTTTTTTCAAAACATCAAGCACCTTTTTAACATGACTCACATGATCTTCCCAAGCTATACTGAAAACAAGAATGTCATCAAGATACACAACTACAAAATCATCAATAAAAGGTTTGAAAATGTCCTTCATCACCCTCATGAATATGGCTGGAGCATTGCATAGTCTGAATGGCATCACCACCCACTCAAAGAACCCATATTTTGTCTTGAATTCAGTCTTCCATACATCCTTTTATACTATCTTGACCTGATGGTAGCTACTGCGCAAGTCTAGTTCTGTGAAATAGATAACATTTTTCAATTGGTATAATAAATCATCATTGCAAGGGAGAGGGTATAAATTCTTCACCATTATTTTTTTGACTGCCCTATAGTCCACACACATCCTCCATGTGCCATCCTTCTTTGGCACTAACCCAATGGGTGAGCCACATTGAGCAAAACTTGGCCTTATGACCCTTTGGTTTAACAATTTCTGCACTTGTTTCTTTATTTCCTCCATCTCAATGGCTGACAACCTATACATACCAATATTTAGTAGAGGAGCATCTTGCTACAAGTGAATTTCATGTTGGATCTCATGCTTTGGGGGAAACACACTTGGTTCTTGAAAATCCCATTATAGTTAGAAACAATTTCATACAATTCTTGTCTATGAGTGCAATCATAACCTTGGAAAGCTTAAGTTGCCTCTGCATCTTTTTCTCTCACAACCATGAGCACACCCTTTTCTAGAATTAATAAACCTCTTCATCTAACCTGCAATTACAAGACTGGGACTAATATTGGCACGATGAGCTCTAACAATTTATTCCACCTCATATTTCATGAGATGATACTTGTTTTCATGGCAAAAGAAAATTTCTTTCCTATCATACAAATATGGACTCCCCAATACAATGCCACAAATATCCAAAGGTACAACATCAAGTTCAACCTCATCTACTAGTTTGGATGCAATCACAAATCTAGCCCTACACTATTTGGTTACATGTAATTTGGCTTTGTTACACAACCAACCAAGGGGTTAGGGTTTTAGATGAGGCTTGCTCTCCAACCCTAGCTTCTTAACCAAGGATTATGAAATCAAGTTTACTTGTGAGATCGGATCAAACAAGGTTTCCACTTTAGTATGTTTCATCACAACTCTAATGTGGAACAATTAAATCCTCTTTCTTTAATTAAGAACAGACTCATTTGAAGAACTTGTACTTGCATGCAATTCATAATTTTCATTAGCGTGAAGAGAAAGGTTACCTTGTATGCCCACTATTGTTCTTTGTGTCTCATCACTTGAATTGGATCCAAGGTCTCGCTGCATGATTTCCACCTTCTTTTGCCTTCCTTCCACCAAATATCTTTGGCTTCAACTCTAGATGCAACTTCCAACAATGTTCATCATCATGTCCTTCCTTCTTTCAATGTGTGCAAGATGGCTTTGCTCCTTCTTCTTTCATGGTTGTAGCTGCCATCTTGTCCTTCCCCTTTCCTTTTCCTTTGAGCTTTCCATTATGAGGTTTGAACGATGATTTCTTGGGTTGATCCACATTGTAATTCTTGCCCTTTCTTTCAAGGTGAATGGACTTCACACTGACTGCATTGGTAGTAGTAGGCTCAAATAATAACAAATAATGCTTGATGTAGCTATGTAAAGCACCAATATACTTTGTTATAGTTTTTGGGGAATCAAGTGAAATTCCCAAATTTAAATCATGTTTTCTAAACTCTTCTGTGAAGATTTGTGCATTTTGACACTTTCCTTGTCTCAAATATTTCCATTCCATTAAAGCATTTTGTGGATAACCCAAATGATGGAATTGATATTTTAATGCAGAAAAAAATTGGACCAAGAAGAAAGGAGACTACCCAAGTTTTTGCTACCTTTCTGCAACTTGCTCTCCCACAAGATGAGAGTGGTGCCACTTAGTTGAAGAGATGCTAATTGTATCTTGGCATCATCTTCATCAATTTTTTAAATCCATAAATAGACCTTGATATTTCTAATCCAATTATTTAACTTCTCTGGAGTACATTCTGCATTATATGTGGGAAAATCGAAATTTACATCTAGCTTAAAAAATGGCTTTTTAGATGCATTCCTATGTTTCCTCTTATAATGATGAGAATAAGAAGAAGAAGAAATATCACTCAAAGATGGGGAGGGAGGGGGCTCTTCTCTTCCACCTCCATGTCTTACTGAGGCATGATCATCTAGCTCTTTCTTCCTAGGCTTGATTGTCTTGTCATATTCTGCAAACAATTTGTCCACTTTCTTTGCCATGGTGAATAAGATCTTGCGATAATTTCACTCTTCCTCTATTCGAGTTTCCTTATCTACCATTTTACATCTTTGTGTTGCATGCCCTACTTCAGGATCAAAGGATTTGAGTTTTTCTTCACCTTTTTGGAGCTTGTTCCTGGCTAGCATTCACTCATGCAACTCACATTAAGAAGACCTGCTTTGATACGAAACTTGATCCAAATATTTTACTTCAAGGATGCATATAGAATTACATTTAAAAGAGCATGTCACCAAGTGAAATACACATAAAATAAGAAGAAATCAAAAGAAACCATGATATCAAACGCACACAAACAACTTGATAATGGAGTTCACCTAATGTGGGCTACATCTCCAGGACTTGCTCAATGTTGGGAGGCCTCTTTCATTAAATGATAGAGAAATCAAATTACAAGAAATTAAAAAATGACACCTTATACCACCATTTCCAGGGATGGCCTGAAAATGTAGACCTCTGTTGAAGAAACAGACTGCACAGTTAGATCCTTGATGAAAAATTATGAAACATGACTATAAAGTCAACCTTGTTCTTTGCTGGTGACCTTTGGGGATTTATGGAATATTATAGATTCCCTACAAGATTCCTTATGGGAATATTCCCTAAGATTCCCAAATAATATTTCTCAAAAAACACACCCAAGAGGGGTGTGAATTTGGCTATGGTCCACATGCTTTGAAATCTGGCCTCACGCTCCATGCGTCCGCTCCTCCTTTGCGTTGAGTTGAAGTGATTTAAATACATGTGAGTGGCATTACCAACAAGGTGGTGCCACTTGGCACATTGGTGGTGGTAAACTATAAATTCATTGGGTTGGTGGAGCTCGTGGGGTTGACCCCCCACCCGAACTGCTCACTATGTTTTTAAACGGGCATTGGTTAATGAAACATTAATTTTTTTTTTACCGATGCTGGTGGACCGATCGACAGACTCGCTGGGTAGGTTCATACTCGTCGACGGTGTTGTTATATATGTATAATATATATATTGTTCCCATCATAGGCCCTCGGCTGACCGATTAGTTGGTCGGTGGGGTTTCACTGACTATCGGCTGGCGGCCAGTTTTTTTTTTAATTTAAAAGTTATAATCCCACCAATTTAAATTTTCATCCATTTTTTAAGGGCTCCTGGTCATTTTAAATAGACAACAATTTTTTCACCACCGATGGTCGGAATGGTGCCATTTTTTTCCTCCTTTGCATAATCTAGCGATGTTGACTGGGTTTCCTTGTGTCATGCTTTGATTGGTCAGTAGGATTAACTGGGTTGTTAAAAAAGACGTCATGTTGACATCATGTTGCCACATGTCACACTCTTGTTGGTTCTCTTTCGTATACACAACGCAATCACCTATTGATTTCATCATCCATATGGTTGATGTCAGTATCTATACTATTGACGTCAGCATGCCAAGTGTCCCTATGGGTCCTGACTGCTAGAAATTTAGTTGTTTCCAAGAAAGTTTAGTGGGCCATAACTTCTTCATATGATGTCGGATTGAGGTGCCATTCACAGGTTGGATTCAGAATGATGAGTTGTTCAATTTGAGAGTAGTTTCGCTACATTTTGAGGACTTTGAAAATTTAGCCTTTTGGGATCCTCCTGGATTAGGTATGATAAATTTATGTCTAATTTGTCTTTGGATTTCCATTTCTATGAACATTTTGTATATGGAAGTAGAATCAGGTAAGTTTCCCTTGAGTGCTAAGAGGGAGAAAAGGATATTAGATCTTGTACACAGTGATGTGTTTGGACCTATGCCGGTTCCATCACTGGGTAAGTCTATGTACTATGTCTCATTTATAGATGATTTCTCGAGGAATACATGGATATATTTCCTCAGGAAGAAATCTAAAGTCTTTGACAAGTTTAAAGAATTTAAGGCTCTGGTGGAAAATAGGACAAAGAAGAAGATTAAGATCTTGAGGACAGATAATGGTGGAGAGTTTTATTAGAAGGAATTTGAAGATTTCTGTAAGAAGTGTGGTATATCACAACAAAACACTACTCCATACTGTTATGCTCTTGACCTGCGAGAAGATTCCAGAATACCAAATATATGAAGAAACACAACCCAGAGCATAAAACAAAATGAGAAATAACAGCATGTATTTTATTATTCAGAGATGAAAGCAATGTTCAATTGCCTCTTCGAGGGGCAACCTCCAATAGAGCAGGTCTCAATTACAAAATAAGACACAATGCTCCTCAATGGGAGCCTCTATTCTTTATATTGGATTCATACATGCAATACCATGGGTCATTACCATGGTTCTCTTAATACCATCTATCTAATACCATGGCCCATTTGCAACTAACTGTGGTCCCTTTCTTGACTCTTTACTAACTATAACTATGACTCAACCATATTACATAAATAAGGGGGTTAGGGTTGGACCCTAACATGCCCTCCCCCATAAAAACAACCTTGTCCTCAAGGCTGAAGCTGCGGAAACTGCTGAAGAATAGTAGCTGGTTCCCAGGTCGCATATTCTGGAGAGGTGTCTTTCCACTTGACGAGGACTTCCTTGATTGTGCGGCCACACAAATTTTGTTCTCATGTGTCAAGGACATATTCAAGTTGGATCCATATTGAACCTTCTTCATCCAATTCAGGTAGACTGGTTTGAATTCTGCAATTGTTCCCCACCACTTTCTTGGGGCATGATACATGGAAGACGGGATGGATTTTTGCATTGGGTGGCAAGGCTAGCTTGTAGGCTACTTATCCAATACGCTGAAGTATTTGATAAGGTACATAGAATTTTTGAGATAATTTCTGATGGCCCTTGTCTTTGAGTGATGTTTGCTTGTATGGTTGCAGGCTCAATAATACATGATCCCCTTCTTGAAATGTGCATCGTGAACAATGTTGGTTTGCCTGTTGCTTCATCTGATTATGACCTTGATGGAGATTATCTTTAAGACGAGCTAGCATGGTTGCATGGCTTTGTAGGAGTTGATCCACTGCTTGCACCTTAGAGCATCCAGGGATATAAGAAGTAGGTGAAGGGAGGAGTTGACCATAAACTGCTTCATATGGAGTCATCTTGGTGGTGGCATGATAGTTAGTATTATACCACCATTCAGCTAGAGGTAACCATTATACCCATTGATGTTGCTTTTCTGAAGTGAAGCACCTGAGGTAGGTCTCCAGACATTTGTTGACTTCTTTAGTTTGTCCATCAGTTTGGGGATGATAGGAAGTAATTAGTTGGAGTTGGGTGCCTTGTAGCTTGAAATGTTCTTGCCAAAAGTTACTGCTGAATAGTGGGTCACGATCAGAGACAATGGAAGTGGGAATGCCATGCAGTATGAAGATCTGGTCCATGACAGATTGAGCCACCAAAGTAGGGGTAATTGGGTGGGGTATGGCACAAAAATGAGCATATTTGGAAAGTTTGCCACAACCAGCATGATGAATGACTTGTTGCCTAACTTCGTAAGACCAGTAATGAAATCCATAGAAACATCTGTCTAGATTGAGGCAGGGATGGGCAATGATTGTAAAGTGCCTAGGGACTTGACTATTTCTCCTTTGTGGTGCTGACACATGTCACATTTAGCTACAAATGTAAGAATGTTAGTTTTCATGCCTGTCCAAAAGAAGGAGCGACGAGTGCGAGCATAAGTCTTCTGAAAGCTTTCATGGCCTGAAGTGGGAGATGAGTGAAACTCTACCAAAATGCATGTTTTGAGGGTGGATGTTGATAATATCACTACTCTATCCTTGTAACAAAGAATGTCATCCTTCCAAGAGTATCCCACTGTCGAATTAGGATTTGCTCGTAAGTTATTAATGAGTTGGGAGAGTGAAGGACGTGAAAGCCATTCCTTGCGGGCTTCTTCAATCCAATCTGGAATGGGAAGAGAGATTGCTAGCAGGGTGATTTCCTCCTCAAATTGGCATGATAAAGCATCTGCTATGACATTTTCACGCACTTTCTTGTAAAGTATCTCATAATCATCTCAGAGCATTTTGGCTAGCCATTTATTTTGCTGTGGCGAGGATAGTCGTTGCTAGAGAAAATATTTGAGGCTTTGATGGTCTATTCAGATTTGGAAACGTCACCCCAATAAGTATGGTTGCGGGGTATCCACTGCATGTAAGATGGCCATCATCTCCTTCTCATAGGTAGATTGTCCCAGATGTTTCCCACTTAGTTCTTGGCTGGTGATGGCCAAGGGTCGACCTTCCTGCATTAAGACAACCCCAATACCCATACCTGAAGCATCACATTCAATCACAAAAGATTTGGTGAAGTCGGGTAGTGTCAATACTAGAGCAGAACATATGGCCTGTTGGGAGCCATAAATGCCTGTTGTGCTTCATCCGTCAAGAGGAATGATTTTTTCTTGATAAGGTGAGTGAGGGGTCTAGTAATGTGACCATAATTATGGACAAATTTTCGATAGTAGCCAGTGAGACCCAAGAATCCCCTCAAACTCTTCAAGGTCTTTGGTTGGGGCCAATCTTGCATTTCCTGGATCTTTTTGTGATCCACCCTAACACCATCACGCCCCACAATGTGGCCCAAATACTCTTCTTATTCCATGCCAAAAGAGCACTCGGACAATTTGTCAAATAATTTATGCTTCCGGAGCAGTTGCAAGAGTAGGTCTACATGCTGAAGATGTTTTTCCCAAATGAGGCTGTAGATGAGAATGTCATCAAAGAAAACAAGGACAAATTTTCCGAGATATGGTTTGAGCAGGTGATTCATGAGGCTCTAAAAAGTGGATGGGGCATTACAGAGACTAAATGGCATGACTAGGAATTCATATTGACCTTCATGAGTTTGGAAAGCTGTCTTGGGAATGTCTACTTCTTTCATGTGTATTTGGTGATAGCCCGAGCGAAGATCTAGCTTAGTAAAGAATTGAGCACCATTTAGTTCATCCAACAAATCATCAACAACAGGGATAGGGAATTTATCTTTGACCGTAAGCTTGTTGAGGGCCCTAAAGTCTGGGCACATGTGCCATTCCCCATCTTTCTTGACCACCATGACCATAGGTGATGAATAAGGACTGATGCTAGGACAAATGACACCGGCTTCTAGGAGTTACTTGATGATTTTTTCAATTTCATTATTTTGGGCAAAATGGTATCTATATGGGTGCACATTCGGTGTTTGCGCCCCTAGGACCAAAGAGATGCTATGATCATGTTCCCCTCTAGAGGATGGAAGCTCATGAGGTTTGTCAAAGACCTGCGGGTGGCTGTTTAAGACTTGCTGCATCTCAGGATGAATATGAATAGTAGTGGACTCGATGGCCTGGATGGCATTAAATTGGGCGATAACTCCATGATGGCCCTTTTTTAACAACTTTTCCATTCGATGTGAGCTGATGATAGAAGGAGTACCTGCCTGGAGTCTGTGGACGGTATGTATGTGGTCATTCTGCTTAAAGCTCATATATAACTCCTAGAAATCCATTGTGATGGGGCCTAGTGTGCAGAGCCATTCAGCTCCCAAGACAATGTCACAACCACCCATGTTGATGGCAAACATGTGGGTCTTTAGGTGGTAATCTCCCATTTGAAGTTTGATATTTTCACAATGGCCTTTGCATTTCATTGTTCCCCCATTAGTAATCTGGACCTGGAAATTAGATACTTCTCTGACAAAATAATGAACAGCTTCTGCGACTCTATGACGGATAAATTTATGCATGCTGCCACTATCAATCAGTACTACTGTAGGGCGATGTTTAATAAAACCTCTAATTTTGAGAGTTTAGGGAGAAGAAATGTCTACCAAAGTATGGAGCGAGATAATTGGTTCTTCTGGTGTAGTTGGGAGCTCATTGTCCTACTAGTTTTCCTCATCTTCCTCCTCTGGTCCCTCATAGGGTGGGGTTTCCTCAGATGAACTATGATTAGTAGCATCAATTTGAAAGAATTTGGGTTCCTTGCATTTATGCCCCAGGGAGTATTTTTCATCACAGTAGTAACACAATCCTTGCTTCCTTCTTTTAGCCATTTTTGTAGTGGACACCTTTTGAACCTTAAGTGTTTGGGTAGTGCCCTGAGCCTGGGTGGGGCATCCCTTAGCTATGAAATTTGGACAAGGCGATTAGGTCGCTAAAGCACGTTCCACTTCGATAGCCTTTATGAAAGTTTCCATCCATGTGGTTGGGTGGTGCATCCAAACATGGGCTTGGTTGGCTTCTTTGAGACCACTTATAGAACATTCTAAGTAGAATTCATCTCCGAGACCTATGCAGAAGGCCAATTTCTCAAAGGCTATAATATAGTCATTTACTATGCTTGTCCATCTAAGCTTAGTAAGATGACCAAAAAAATTAGATTCATGGTCAAAGTGGTCACAAATGGATTTTGTGAACACCTGCCAAGTAATTGTCCTTGGATAGCATTTATGATGCCACTGTCACCATTGTCATCTTTCTTGGTCCAAGTAAAGGCCTCCCACATGTAGTTTAGTTTCATCATCTATGATGTGGCTCAGAGTGAAATATTGTTCCATTTGTGCTACCCATACTGCCAGATTAGAGCAATCAAATTTGTACATGTCCAGCTTGGGAGGTCGAGGGTGGGAATGTTGGTGATTTCCATGGAAGTGAAGATGATGGCTAAATTATCCTTCAAGGTCTTCATTAAAACTATCTACCTCTTATTGTAATGCTGACTTTCCCTTTGTGACTGTGGCTGTTATTGTATTTAGCTTATCCATTATCCAATCTAATTTTTTTTTAATGGTCTTGATCTTTTGATTGGCCATGGCTTGAGCTCTGGTTTCTACCATACATAGATCCAAGTCACTTGTCTTCACTTTGAAAAAATTTGGTACCACCTGAAAATGGAAGCTGACAAGTGAATGGTACCACTACACTCAGCTCGTCGTCCTAATTCTTATGGGCTAAGTCTCTTATAAGCATCTCGGGCAGGCCTCAAACACCTTTTTTTTTACTTTGAACAAAGTTTTACTTCCCACTTATTAATACTGCAGTGGCCAATTTCCAGAAAAGTTAATCCTGCCCAATGTCCTACGAGAATTTCCCCAGGGTATAGGAGCCACAAGCCACCCTACACAAAAGTTCAGATCTGTCTGTGAAACCCTCAACTGCTGAATTTGAGTTGGATTGTGGCAGCAACCGAACCCCAGCTGCTAGATTTGAATGGTATTGTGGCGGTAGACCCTGAATTGGTGGATCTAATTGTTGTGGCGGAAATAGAACCCCAACTGCTAGATCTGATTTGGCAAAGACGATGATGGGTGATCTTCAGAGAGATGAGGGAATTAAGGTATCAAGGAGTGTCAAGTGCTACAGATTGCAATATACATAAGGGTCCAATAGTAGTACTCGGCCCAATCTTTCAGGGCACTAACTAAGGAGGATCAACCCTACCCATAGCCTTACTACCTGACTACCCTATTGTATGCACAAGTAATCTCCCCGAGTGCTATTCTCAGTTTACTGTAGCAGCAAGATGGCCGACGGTTTATCTATGATGAGGTTTCAAGTGAGCCTAGGAGGCTTCCGATATACCCAGAGGGTACGTGGAAGATAGTCCGTGCATGGTTCTGTCTAATGCGCTACTACTTGAAGGTGTACCCACAGGGGTTACAACAGAGTCCAACAAGCCTGACCACCTCTTGTATTTCCTGCGTGCATGCCCCCCCAAATCTGCAGGTTTATGCACTCAATGACAGATCTCGTGGTTTAAAGATGCTAGAACACGTCTCTAGTGAAAAAAAAACTGCTAAAAATGGAGATACCACCGACCCTGGAAAGTGTTATGATACCACTTGTTATGATCTTGACTTGCGAGAAGATGATAGAATACCAAATATACGAATAAAAACAACCCATAACATAGAACAAAATGAGAAATAACAACATGTATTTTATTATTCAAAGATTAAAACAATGTTCACTTGCCTCTTCGAGGGGGCAAGCTCCAATAGAGCAGGGCTCGATTACAAAATAAGACACGACACTCCTCAATGGGAGTCTTTATCCTTTATATAGGATTCATACATGCAATACCATGGGTCAGTACCATGGTTCTCTTAATACCATCTATCTAATACCATGGCCCATTTGCAACTAACTATGGTCCCTTTCTTTAAATGCGGGTCAACCACTTACAATTATTAATATGGGCTTTATTGACTCTTTACTAACTATAACTATGACTCGACCCTATTACATAAATAAGGGGGTTAGGGTTGGACCCTAACACATATACACCTCAGAAAAATGATGTTGTAGAAAGAATGAAGATGATGTTTATGGAAAAGGAAAGGAGCATGCTCAGTGGTGCTGGATTAGGGCAAGAATTCTGGGTAGAGGCAATGGATACTGCATTTTCCTTGCTTAAAAGATCACCTTCATCAAAATTGAAGGATAAGACTCCACATGAAATATGGACTAGTAAGAAACCCTCTCTTTCACATCCAAGGGTATTTGGTTGTGATGCATATGTATATGTTCCAAAGGACAAAAGAAACAAGCTGGTTAGTAAACATGAAAGGTGCATCTTTATTGGGTATAAGGACGGTTTAAAAGGTTATAAGCTTTGGAATCCATAAAAGAAAAGGGTTGTGTATAGTCAAGATGTGGTTTTTAGAGAGGTTAAGGACATTATTAAACATGAATTCCTACCAAAGGAACCTAAGAAGATAGAGTTTGAGCTAAAGGAGGAAGAATCAAACTCTACAACAGAATAGGAATAAGAAGAAGAGGAGCTGCAAACTCCAATTTTGAGAAAATCAGTTCGAGAGAGAAGGCAGCTAAAAGGGTATAGTCCATCTTCTTGTTGCCCAAATTTTTCTTTATCTATTATTGATGATGATCCAAGAATTGTTAGGGAGGTAGTAGATTCAGAGGATGGAAAACTTTGGAAAGAGGCCATGGTTAATGAAATGGCATCTTTGGAAATAAATGAGGCTTGGTATCTGGTGGAGTCACAGGCTGGAAGGAAACCCATTGGAAGCAAATGGGTGTTTAAGAAAAAGGTGAATGCAGAAGGAAACATGGAGAAATACAAAGCTCCATTGGTATAAAAAGGTTATTCCCATGAGCGAGAAATTGATTTTGGTGATATCTTTTCTCCTATTTCCAATTTAGCTTCTATTATATTACTTTTATCTATTGTTGTTGCATTTGATTTTGATGGTAGAATAGATGGATGTGAAGACAAAATTTCTTCACAAGGATCTAGAAGAAGGGGTATATATGAAGAAACTTGAAGGATTTACAGTGAAGGGTAATAAATAACTTGTATGCAAGTCAAAAAATACTTTGTATGGATTAAAATAGTCACAAAGGATGTGGTATAGGAAATTTGATACATATATATGGGGATTTGGCTTCACAAGGATCAAAGTGGATCACTCTATGTAATTTGAATTAATTGGTGACCATGTTATTTATTTGCTAATTGGAAATGTCAAAAAAATTATCTAGGATTTGAAGACCCAGTTTTCCTCTAAATTCGACATGACGGATCTTGGTGCTGCAAACTATATTTTAGGGATGGAAATTATATCAGATCAAGAAAAGAGAAAGCTCTAGTTAAACCATAGGAAGTATTTCGAGAAAATATTGCAGAGGTTTAATATGCAGGATAGTAAACTTGTGAAGGTTCTTATTCCTATAGGTGTAAAGTTATCTGCTAAACAGTGTCCCAAGACACAAGAAGATGAAGAGGACATGTCCAGAGTTCCATATGCGGGTGCAGTTGGCAGATTGATGTATGTTAGACCAGACATTGCACATTTAGTGGGAGTATTGAGTAGGTTTATGTCAAAAATAGGGAAGGAATATTGGATAGTAGTGAAACGGGGTTTTAGGTATTTGTGTGGCACTAGTGATCATGGCTTATGCTACCAAGGAAGATCAGGACTGGATAGAGTTTTGGACACTCATGGATTTGTTGATCCATATTGGGTTGGAGATCTGGATCAAAGAAGATCTACAAGTGTGTATGTGTTTAACCTACTTGGAGGAGTAGTCAGTTGGATGAGCAAGAGATAGTCTGTAGTGGCACTTTCAACTACAGAGGAAAAATACATGGAAACCACAAATGCAAGCAAGGACGCAGTTTGGTTATAGGGATTGTGTTAAAGTATGGGGTTGGTACAATGAGCTATAAGGATAGACTGTGACAACCAAAGTGAAATTTTCTTGGCAAAGAACCTTGCTTATAATTCAAATACAAAGAAAATTGATGTTCAATGTCATTTTGTGAGGGATATGGTTGAAGGCAAAAAACAAAGACACACAAAGATTTTCTCTAGGATCCCAAAACCAGGATTTACAGATTGATTTTTCATTATGTTCCTTTCAATGTTACAATACATATATATGTAGGTTTTAACCCCGTACAGAAATTACCTGCGTACGAATCCTAAAACATAGAAAATAAACAATGCGAGAGGATAACACAAAACACATATACACAAAGATTTTCCCTTAGATCCCAAAATCGGGACTACCAACTTGATTTTTCATTATGTTCCTTTCAATGTTACAATACATATTTATACATGTCGAAGCATCCAATACCATGGACCGAAAACCATCGTGTCCAAAACCATGTACGAAAATCATGCACAAAACTATAGGTAGGTCCTCCCAATTTAACATAGGGTCCAAAACCAAAATTTTCCATGGCGCTACCCCGGACACCATAGAGTGGGGTTACCTGCACCCCTCAAACCCCCTGTGACTCCCACCCCTACTCAATCGGCACAACAAACGGGGGGCTCCGCCCCCCTCCTAACCCCCCGGTTAACTATTTGGGCTAGTCATGGAAAGAATATAACACAACCCAAAATTCTCCCACTTGTTGTTTCCTTTCCAGAGGGGGCCACAATAGAGCTTAGTCATTTATCTAGCCTTGCCACACCCATTATTTCTCTAGACCAAGAGAACATCTCAGAGCTCACAGATTTTGTCAATGCATCTACAATATTCTTCAAAGTGTCCACCTTTACCAGCAACACCTTTTTGTCTTCTATAATATCCCTCACAAAGTGATACTGAACATCAATGTGCTTTGTCTTTGAATGATATGCAGGGTTCTTTGCCAAGAAAATTGCACTTTGGCTGTCATAGTCTATCCTTATAGCTCCCTATACTAACCCCATACTTGAACACAATCTCTGCAACCAAACTGCTTCCTTACTTGCATGAGTGGCTACCATGTATTCTACCTCTGTAGTTGATAGTGCCACTACAGATTGTTTCTTACTCATCCAACTGACTGCACCTCCAAATAGGTTAAGCACATACCCCTTTGTAGATCTTCTTTGATCCAGATCTCTAACCCAGCCTGCATCAACAAAGCCATGAATATCTAACACTCTGTCCAATCCTGGTCTTCCTTGGTAGCACAAACCATAATCACTAGTGCCACGCAAATGCCTGAAAGCCCGCTTCACTATTTTCTAGTGCTCCTTCCATGGTTTTGACATAAACCTGCTCAATATTCCCACTACATGTGAAAAGTCTGGTCTAGTAAAGACCATTGCATACATTAGGCTACCGATTACACTTGCATATGGAACACAAGACAGATCCTCTTCCTCTTCTTGTGTCTTGGGACAACGTTCAACAGATAACTTTACACCTACAGTAATAGGAAGCTTCACCGGTTTACTATCCTGCATATTAAACCTCTGCAATATTGTCTCGACATACTTTCTTTGGTTTAACCAGAGCTTCCTCTTTGCCCAATATCTTTTAATTTCCATGCCCAAAATATAGTTTGCAGCATCAATATCTTTCATGTCGAATTTGGAGGACAATTGGGTCTTCAAATCTTGGATAATTTCTTTGTCATTTCCAACTAGCAACATATCATCGACATACAAGACTAGATAAATAACATGGTCACCAATTAATTTAAAATACACACAGTGATCTGCTTTACTTCTGGTGAAGCCAAGTCCCTTTATAAATGTATGAAATTTCTGATACCACATCCTTGGTGACTTTTTTAACCCAGATAGAGACTTCTTTAGCTTGCATACCAGTTCTTTCTTACCCTTCATGGCAAAGCCTTCAGGTTGCTTCACGTAGATCTCATCTTCCAAATCCCTGTGAAGAAATGTTGTCTTCACATCCATTTGTTCTACCTCAAAGTCAAAAGCAACAACAACAGATAAAGGTAATCTAATAGAAGTTACCTTGGCAACAGGAGAAAAAATATCACCAAAATCAATTCCTGGCACCTGGGAATAAACTTTTGCTACCAACCAAGCTTTGTATTTCTCCACTTTTCCTTCTAAGTTTGTGGCTCTTCATCTTCTGATTCCTCCTTTACTGTAGAGTCTGATTCTTCCTCCTTTAGCTCAAACTATATCTTCTCAGATTCCTTTGGTTGCAATTCATGTTTAATAACATATTTCACCTCTTTGAACACCACATCTCGGCTGTACACAACCTTCCTTGTTACTAGGTTCCAAAGCTTATAACCCTCTAAAGAATCCTTATACCTAATAAAGATCCACTTTTTAGATTTACTATCCAACTTGGTTCATTTCTCCTTTGGAAGATGTACATATGCATCACATCCAAATACCCTCAGAAGTGAAAGAGAGGGGTTTTTTACCAGTCCATACCTCTTATGGAGTCTTATCCTCCAACGCTGATGAAGGTGATCTATTGACCAGGTAACATGCTGTCTCCATCGCCTCTGCCCAGAATTCCTATCCTAACCCATCGCCACTAAGCATGCTTCTTTCCCTTTCCATCAACGTCTTGTTCCTTCTTTCTGCAACTCCATTTTTCTAAGGTGTATATGGAGTGGTCTTCTGTCGTGCTATACCACACTTCTTACATAATTCTTCAAATTCCTTATTGCAAAACTCTCCACCATTATCTGTCCTCAGCACCTCAGCACCTTTATCTTCTTCTCTATCTAGCTTTCCACCAAAGCCTTAAATTATTTAAACCTATCAAAGACTTCAGATTTATTCTTAAGGAAATATATCCATGTATTCCTTGAGAAGTCATATATAAATGATACATAGTACACAAACTTACCCAGTGATGGAACCTTCATAGGTCCAAACACATCACTGTGCAGAAGCTCTAATATTTTTTTCACCCTCTTACCACCAGAGGGGAAACTCACCCGATTCATCTTCCCATATACAAAATTTTCATAGAAATCAAAGTCCAGAGATCTATTACTCATACCTTCTACCATAGCTTTACCATGAAGTATTCAAAGGCCCTTCTCTTGAATATGTCCAAGCCTTTGATGCCACAACATGGTCTTCTCTCCAAAGACCACTAGATTTTCTGCTCCACTTTCAAGAACCACAGAACTGTTGCACCCATCAACAATAATTATACCTTGCAACTTGTACAAAGTTCCAATCCGAACTCCCCGCATCACTAGCAGTGCTTCCCAAACCATCTTGTAAGTATCCTTCTCAAACACTGTTTTAACACCTGCATCATCCATCTTGCTTACAGAAATCATATTTCTGGCTAACGCAGGAATATGCAGAACACCCGGAAGTGTTCTAACCCTTCTACCTTGCAACTTAAACTTTACTTTTCCGCGACCAATGATTCTAGCCTTCTTGTCATCCCCCAAGAAGACACCACCACCATCATATTTCTCATACTTGTATAACCACTCTCTATGGGGTGTGAAGTGAAAGGATGCACTCGAGTCAATCAACCATGCCTCATGATCTACATGTGTACTTGAAGAAGCCAAGTACACATCCCCACCTTCATCTGAGGTGGTTTTTGCCTTTGAAGAAGGAGCATAATCAGATCCCTTTCCTTTATCAGGAGCTTTAAATTTACAGTCCCTTTTGTAGTGCCCTTCCTTTCCACATTTCCAGCACACCACCTTTACAGGTTTTCCTAGAGATTTAGATCTCCCTCTAGATTTAGATCTCCCACTCGATGACTTATTTTTGTTTCTCTCCTAGGACCGTCCTCGTATAGACAAGGCATCACCATTCTGGCTCTCCATATTTTTTTGTCTCATCTTCTTTTTCAGCAAGGATGATTTACGCATCGACAAATGTATTATCATGTGATTTATGTCGAAGAACTTTTCATAAACTTGATATGGATCACAGAAGCCTCAATTCAACAAGGATGAGACTATTTCATCAAACTGCAAGGCAGTTGCATTGCTACCTATTGCAATAACCAGACTATCCCACGAATCTGGTAGAGAACACAACAAACTAATGCACTTACTCTCATCTGAAATTTTGATATCAACAGACGATAACTGACTTACCACAAATGCATTCAGATTCTCTGTCACCGAGTCTCCATATTTCACCCTCAGGTTATACAACTTTTTCCGTATGAATAGTTTATTCACCAGAGACTTAAATTGGTACAAAATCTCTATCTTGTCCCACAAAGCCTTAGCGTAGCTTCCTCTGGTACATTCAGCAATACTAAATCTGAGACACACAATTGTATTGTGCTCTTTTCCTTCCGATCTAACTTCTTCCATTCTTCATCAGACACTCCTAATGGTTTAGTACCCAGATCTACCACGATCCACTGATCTTTATCCACCAACAGATCTTCCATCTTGAGTTTCCACAACTCAAAACTCTGACCATTAAATTTCTTGATCTCTATCTTTCCATTGCTTGCCATCTTCTTTCACCACCAGAATCGATCTCACAAATCTCCCCCTGAACAGGATCTACCATAGGCCCGAGCAAAACCCCTCACCAATAAAGGCGTCGCCTTGAAGCCAAAATAGCTCTGATACCAAATGTAGGTTTTAACCCCATATAGAAATTACCTGCATATGAATTCTAAAACACAGAAAATAAACAATGCGAGAGCATAGCACATAAAACACATATACACAGAGATCTTCCCCTAGATCCTCAAACCGGGACTACCAGCTTGATTTTTCATTATGTTCCTTTCAATGTTACAATAGATATTTATACATGCCAAAGCATCCAATACCATGGACCGAAAACCATCGCGTCCAAAACCATGGACCGAAAACCATCGTGTCCAAAACCATGTGCAAAAATCATGCACAAAACCATAGGTAGGTCCACCCAACCTAACATAGGGTCCAAAACCAAAATTTTCCAGGGCGCTGCCCTGGACCCCATAGAGTGGGGTTACCTGCACCACTCAAACCCCTTGTGGCTCCCCCCGCTATGTAATCGACGCAACAAAGGGGGGGCTCCGCCCCCCTCCTAATCCCCCGATTAACTACTTGGGCTAGTCATGGAAATAATATAACACAACCCAACAATATGTTCATGCCAAAGCATTCATAATACCCAATCCATTAACCTTAGATTAGAACATAACTGTAGTTCCTTTGACCGGATCTACAAAATACCATGGGCAGAAAACCATCATGCTCAAAACGATGTGCAACACCCATGCACAAAACCATTGGTAGGTCTACCCAACTATTATTGGGTCTGCATAAAAATAATAATTCCCAGGGTGTTGGCCCCCTACAAACTCCCTGACAAGTGGGTTTTCTACCACCCTTGTGACCCGCCCCCCTATGCTCAGTGCAATGTACAACGCATGTAGCCAGTCATGGAAAGAATATAACACACACCCAAAAACGTGCACAACATAATGTTTACGACATGTACATAGATCCACATCTACATAGTGCTACCTTCATAATGTCTACACAAAACCACATGTACCCAACACCTCCTGCATAATGTTTACATTACACCACTTGTACACAACACCACATGCACGACATGTACACAACACCATATGCACGACATGTAGATGCATCACATGCACACAACACCCCATGTACAACATGTACATTGTTGGGCAGCAGATCCCCTGCATAACGGTTTTGGGGCTTAAATCCAAGTTATGGGTCAATGTAATGTAAAGACCCTACAAAATGCATGCGTAGAGCACGAGAGTCTAGGGTAGCCCACCCTAAAATATTGTAATTTAATATAGAATGTGTCAGCCTACCCATGGTCCACGGACCATGGGAATGTATAAACAAAGCGAGGCTCTAAGGGTAGAAGTCATTTTTTAGTCTTGATCTTAAGTGATATGGGTTGTTGAATGCGATATTCACTTTGAGTTTGTAAGTCCAATTCTTGGGTGGTAATAGTAGAAGGAGGCTTTGCCGCTGTGCTTGCAGAGGCCTGGTAGAGTCCGTAGCTATGTGCACAGACCCTTGTAGCTGAGTGCACAGGGTAGGAAGTGGATTGTAACTGGAAAAAATTAATAAAGATAAGTTGGTTTCTGAACATCGCATATTGGTTTCTATATTTTTGGTTATGCATCTGTTTACAGTTTATGATTTCTCACTTGTTTGTTTATGTTGAATTGTAAATGAAATTATCGGGCCCACCTAATTTAATTCAAGATCTATAATAATAATAAGCATAGTAAAGGGTAAAGAACATTTTCGCTCTTCATTTAAGCTGCGTGAAGGTAATTGCACTGGATAGACAACTGCGCAGAAGTAGCACAGCAGGTAGATTGGGATCTCGAGCCTTCCAAGACCCACGAAGACATCTTAAGGGTGCGGAAACATGGTTCCAACACCCTCCCATGCTATCTCGAGTGAGACCTCAGTCTGCGCTCCACGGAATATTTCCGAAAGGGATGGTAGTTTTGGGATTTGTTTGGCTAACTCACTTTTGAACCTAGGTCAAGCCCGAACAAGCCAACAAATGGTTCCATTGTCAGGACCAGGATCTGCCTATGGGATGTCTAATGTCAGAACACTGGAACCCTATGAAGAAGGAAATTGAAGATTGGTTGGATCAGAAGCTTCACAAGTTCGTAACACAGGAAAACAAGACTCCACAGATATTTGAATAGAGGTGGGTGGATCGTTACGTATATACATTAATCCATGAGATCTTCTTCGTGACCTTCTCTTCAAAGATGTATGATTGGATCGCGAGATTAGCCGATAGCCAGGGAAGGTACAAGCTCGATCAACCGATAGTGTGGACTCCAGAGTTAGTGCACAGACTAGAGGCATCAGAAGATAAGATCGCACAGGCATTGGACCATTGGCTCGATGGGATAATAGGAGGGTTTATCACTGACTTCATGATAGACACAACCGTGAGCTATAGCGAAGAAGAACGACGTTTTCTCAAAGGACCATGAGGTAGGTACATCAAATCCCTGAATACTTGGATTAAGATGTTGTTATGTGAGAAGCGGGTTATTTGAATACATTAATGATTGGAACGACACAAAGCAGAAGGATCTGCAAAGGGATCGAAGGGTTAGGAAACAATCCTTTAATTGCACCCCTGCGAGCGAGCGAGGAAGAGCATGCTCGGGTTTCCCTAAGGATTGCAGTTAGTTTGATAAGGTAGCACATTCCACAGTTATCACCTCCACTTACGCCATAACCCACTTCACCTACTTCACCTCCATATTCAACCACCCCACCTCCACCAAACCCGTAGTTCACCATGGCAAGCACGATCAAGCTACCTGTATTAAAAGGAGTAGGAAACGAGGACCCGGATCAGTTCTGGTTTGTGGTAAGAGCAGTGTGGGAAGCACATGGGGTCACAAATGACAACATTAAGAAGGCCACACTGGTAAGTGCGATGCAAGGTCACGCACTAAAATGGTATATTAAGCACTCGAATGATCATCCAAATGTAGGAATAACGCAGATCCAGAATGCGCTAAACAAAAATTTAGCTAGCCGAAATTAGAAACACATTCAATCATCAAATTTAAAGAGATTGCGATGCTTCCATGCGATACCCCCTCCGATATGGATCAGAGACTGAAAAGTACAATCTGCGAGGCTAATATGACGCTAACGGATGCGCAACATCGTGAGTTGTTTATGGCATCTTTGACACCAAACCTGAGGACAACGCTATCACAATAGAAGCTTTCAACCCAGGACGAAGCATTGGAAATGGCAGTGAGGCTGCATGAAAAATCAATATAGGATCTGAGATTGGGACTCCAACAGATCCACATGCAATTGTGGAACCTATGCTTGGAGATGCAGAGTTTGAAGCAGGATAGGGCACCACGGCCAGAGGTGTGCAAAGAAGTGTGGTGCATAAAATGTAAAGGCTAGGGCCATGATAAGGATCATTGTTCGGTATTCCAAACTACTTAGCAGGAGAGGGACCAATGTCATTGAGGCTAGAGGCACAGGCAGGGCCTAGTGCAGCACCTGCACTCTGGTGCGTGATCTGTCAGGTGGGAGGAAAGCACATGACAAACAAATGTCATTTGTTGTAGAAGTATACACAGACTCCTCAGCAGCTGTTTTGCAATTTTTGTAGATTGGTGGTCCACGATGAGCATACTTATCGTAGCTATGAGTTAATGATGGAGTGGACCCCAGCATATAGAATGCAGATGGAAATGCGAAGCCTTGACCCAGTAGTGGGGATGGCACGCGAGGGATTTCAAGGGCGAGGTCGAGGACGAGGAGTAATGGGGCCAGGAAGGGGCCACAGATAGCTAATTTGTTACAATTGCGGAGGACCAGGGCACTACGCTTGCGATTGAACCAACCCAACAAGAATATCTTATTCATACTGTGCTCAGTTCGATCATGAAATAGTAGATTGTCGTACATTAATTACGCAAATGCGAGAGAAAAGGGTACTTTAGCCTACTCCGATGTAGAATATTCAAATGATGAGGTATGAACCACGCGAAGAAGACCCAAATGTGAATATGGTTCTCAGGAGTGGTGCAACCACAGGGGAATATAAGGGAAAGTAACCCAAGGAAGATACATGGGTTCACAAGGCTCCTACAAAGGAACCTGAGTTTGACTTGGAACGCACAAAGGAGACATTTGTGGAGGCTAAGAAGAGCTTTACGGAGGCCTCTACTCCAGGTAGTAAGGATCAACCAGAGATAGGAATGGATCCTTCTATGCTAACTACCTTTTTAGAGACATGCATGAAATTTTTGCGCGATAATAAGGCGATTAAAGGATTAGAGGAGTCGATAACTAGGTACGCAGGGTAAAAGGAGCCACGCATAGTCTAGAAGCTTTGAAAACATGCCTTGCGCACCGGGAAGGAAATGCGAGTGATGACGCAAATTGGCGAATATGAGATGGAGCAGGTAATCCTATACCTAGTTTTGGAAGCGAATGTGTTACCAAAGCAGAGATGGGAATACATGGGCAGGCCCATGTTACAGTGGTCTCCTATTCAATTACGAATAGCAAACCAAAAAAAGATCTTGCCCACGGGAAGATTGCAAGGGATAACAGTGGATATCAAAGTTGCGAAAATGCAGATGGACTTTGAGCTAATAGATATTGTGGATGACAGTAACCATTACCCCGCATTGCTAGGAATATATTGGGCCACGGATATGAATGGAGTTATCAACTTGAAGAAGCGGAAGATGATTTTCGAGAAAAAGTCCCTACGCGTAATAGTTCTGCTAGATCCAGTCAAAGGAGTGCGCTACACTGAACCTGTGCGCGAGGATGACAGCGACAATGAGCTGGATTGCATTTACGAGATAACGACAAAAGACTAGGATCCGGTGAACCCGGTTGAGGATGGGAGAATCTCATGGGAGTGCAACAGTTCCTATACTTCAGATTCAGATGAAGAAATAGAACGCTGGCAGAACTGGTTACACGAAGTAACAACGGTGAATTGCAACATGATGATTAGATCATTGCGGTGTGTGATGACCAAATAAAGGGAACTTCCAATAGATGATGGGGTAACAAACATGGAGGAATCCTTAGACCAATGTGAAAGAGCGGTACCAGAACACTAGCAGTATGGTGCACTAGAATGGGCATTGCATGCAACACTCGCACGATGGGGGAATATACATCAGAAGACTATGGGGAATTGGCGCGAAGGTAGCATACGGATGCGCTTAGGACCTAGAAGTCTCCAATGATGAACACGAGCCAGGCAACTAGGACGCAACAGTTTGCATGCCCACTTGTGTCGATGCATGCAGACGTGTGCTATGCAAGCACCTCCTAGACTAGGGATCGAAAATTAGTGAATGTGACGCATGCCACAAAAATTTCACGTCAACGCATTCACAAAGCTATGTCGAATCATGAAAAGAATTTACTAGACATGACGAACTGATTGGGACCTGCACCTGCCAGTGGTCTGATGGGCATATAGGACCATGTGCAGGAACTGGGGAGCGGAAATGGTTCTGAAAAGGACGAGCAGAGTCCATGCCATATTTTTGGGAAAGAATCCTCACACAATCACTCCAATAATTGTGACAACTCGCAAGGACCAGAGCAAAGAAATTATGCAGCTGCGCGAGGATGAACATATGTAGATTCAAGAAGTCCTTTAGCGAGGGAACATTGAGCTGCGTGAACTCGAAGAAGATCCGGTACGATTGAAGAAGAAAAGCACATTAATGGATGAGGATATCAGAGGACTGGAAACCAAAATATCGCAAGCATTACACGCTGACAGTAGGATGGGGTCACGTATGGGCAACCCCACCACTACGCTAGAAGATTGTCACTGGGAGCTGGTGACTATACTACCATGGATACGACTGCACCTTATCAGGTGAAGCAACCAAGGAAGTGCTCCATATAGGGGAGAACGTGAGGCGCTGATTGACTCAAGGATAACTAAGGAAGACCTGCGAACCGGGTTGGCAGTGACTTGAAGCCTCGCACCAGTAGTGCGACCACTTGACTATCCATAGGAAGCACAATCTCAGCACTCCAAGTAGTTTAAAGAGAGTGCGGGACTATAAAAAATTATGTATGGGAGTTGCGCGACCCAGATGTTGCGCGTAAGATCAATATGACACATAGATCACGTTCGTGTATAAGGGACTGCGCTTCCATGTGGATGGGATGGAAAGTGACAGTTGGTGACACTGTTCATGACAAGATGTCCAATTTAAGACAATGAGGAGAGGACGACAGACAATTAAGACACAGAGTTAGAACTAGATTTGAAACGATCTGCCGCCAATATAGCATTAATGAGCCAAAAAAGGGGGGAACGGTCGAATTTAAATTTCAACAGGCCTATAAATCACTGTTGGTCATCCACCGAACAAACTATGGTATCTGGAGATTAAGTTATTGCGCTATTCAATAGGTATGGACTCGTCGAACTTCGATGCTTTGAGAGTAAGCCCAGTGTTTGCAACATTGCCAAAAGAGACGCAGGACCTTCTGGACAGTGTAATGTCAACAACCAAGGACACCACATCGAGCCCAACACCAACAGTGGGAGATGTACTGGAAATTCCCAGATAGGTAGCAGGACCGGTTTGGATATCGCCGCGAAACCGGTGGTCTGGTAAGCGATTTATGAGAGAGAAGGGCAAGACGATGAATCTTGAGACAAAAGACAGAATTCCATTTAAAATTTCATCTCTGGGCTGCATGCCCCTGATGAAACTTGAGGATTGGGACCTCACAGATAGCAACAACTCTCATGTAAAAATGCACACCAGCTTTAGTAGACATTGAGTATATTGAACCAGAGATCGCGAGCTTGCTCCTCTTGCACAAAAAGTTCATGCATTTGACATCTCAGCTAGAGCTAAAATCCTATGATGGGTCACGTCTTGTTAACCTAGTAGATCAAAATGAGCATCATAGTTAAGTGAATTAGTAGGGACAATGGAGCAGGAGCTTGAAGAAGTGTTGTAGGAGGCAATGACGGAGCAACAGATTGTAGTATGTCACTCACAGGCATGGCGGACCATGAAGCCTTGGTAGCGTGACTTTCCACACCGACGGGGTGACTCAAGGATGAGTCACGATGATTGTGTTGGAGGCTTGTTGGGTAGCAGATCCCCTGTGTAACCGTTTTGGGGCTTAAAGCCAAGTTCTATGTCAATGTAATGTAAAGACCCTGCAAAATGCGGGCGCGGAGCGCGAGAGTCTAGGGTAGTCTACCCTAAAATATTTTAATTTAATATAGAATGTGTCAACCTACCCATGTTCCGTGGACCATGGGAATGTATAAATAGAGCGAGGCTCTAAGTGTAGAAGTTAGTTTTTAGTCTTGATATTAAGTGATATGGGTTGCTGAATGCGATATTCGCTCTGAGTCTGTAAGTCTGATTCTTGGGTGATATTAGTAGAAGGAGGCTCTATAGCTATGTGCGCAGAGACCTGGTAGAGTCCGTAGCTGTGTGCGTAGACCATTGCAGCTGAGTGTGCAGGGTAGGAAGTGGATTGTAACTAGAAAAGCATTAATAAAGATAAGTTGGTTTTTGAACATCGTATATCGGTTTCTATATTTGTGGTTATGCATCTATTTACAGTTTATGATTTCGTGCTTGTCTGTTTATGTTGAATGGTAAATGAAAGTGTCAGGCCCACTTAATTTAATTCAAGATCTATAATAGTAATAAGCATAGTAAAGGGTAAAGAACATTCACATTCTTCATTTAAGACGCGCGAAGGTAATTGTACTAGACAGACAACTGTGCGGAAGTAGCACAATGCATAGAGTGGCATCGCGAGCCTTCCAAGACCTATCAAGACATCCCAAGGGTGTGGAAACCTAGTTGCAGCACCCTCCCATACTACCTCGGGTGAGACCGCAGTCCGCACTTCATGGACCATTGCTGAAATGGCTAGTAGTTTCAGGATTTGTTTGGCTAACTCACTTCTGAACCTGGGTCAGGCCCCAACAAGCCAACATACATAATACCACATTAACAATCATGCACAAAACACCACATGTACATAGCACCACATATACAACATGTAAAAAACACCATATGTACACAACACTACATATTAAACATGGAAAAAGCACCATATGTACACAACACCACATATCCAAAATGTTCACAAAACCATATTTACACAACACCACATATCCAACATTCGCACAACACCATCTATACACAACAATGCATAAACGACATGTACACAACACCATATATACATAAAATTGCATGTATACAACATCACAAGTACAACATGTACAATATGTACAACATATATATGTAATAATAGTACTGCACATCCAAAGACTACACTGACTTTACCAGGTGACCTTACTTCTAGTGTCTTTCCACCATCTATTCATTCCCTAACGTGCTACAAATCACACTGATTTCATTTTGTTGTGTACCCCTCAATAATACTTGCCATAACATAGACATAGTATATCACATAATATGAATTCATATCCACATGATATTGACCCGATAGTTTTTTTAGGGCTAATTTTCCCACTTGATTCCTAATAAGACCGAGAACCTCTTCATGCCATTCACCTGCATAACAAATTATTCCTCCACAAGCATGATCCCTAATGGCCCTGTCAAAAAATGACATACATACATACATATAAACATTATAAACAAACAATCATGATCTCTGACGACCCTATTAGAAAATGACATACATACATACATGTGTAAATATAGAGACATCAACATAATCATAATCACAACATAATTACTAGATATCATATGGCCAAGGTTAGCAGAAAACTCTTTATCCATGCATCACATGCACAACATTGAGAATAATAGTTCCCAATATATCTAGGGCATCTGACACCTCAAATCCATTCACTTTACCTCTCATGTTACCTTTCTCATGATTTTCCTGCCATCGTCCATTTATCCTAATGGACCTAAGCAATCCAAAAGATTATCATACAAATGCCTTTAGCAACCCTGTATTCATGCAATGAGATTCATTTGAGCCTTGCATTACCTATTATATTTCATTCATCTCTCCCCAAGCTCAACTAACTTTTCTCTTTCCCTAACCAAATTCTAAGACTCCCAAAACATAAAAGGAAATAAAAATAAGTAAACAAGAGAAAACCATGAAAACCCAATAGCAAAATGACACCACAAGAAAAGTTGTATGGCCATACATTAGACATAAAAAAGTCGCAATCAATTTCATAAAATCCCAAAATACCAAAAGCACAAGACTAACAACAAACACCATGACTCACTCCCCATGGTTCCCAAGGAAAGCTCAACGCAAGCCTTCTTCAATATTTCATGGGAGTTTCTTTTCCATGAAATCCTCTACATCATACTACCATAAATACATAAATGTCAGTGTATAAATAAACATAACCATGTATCAATTCCTTACCTTGATGTGCCAATCACATTTCCTTGTAACTAGACACGTGCATATATCATCTCTCAAGTGACTCCAATTCCCTTGATGGATCCAACTATAACTAAAAAATAGCTAATATAACTTCCAAACAGATGTCCATGAATAACACATATATCCACACAATGTTAGATGAAATCAAGGTTAAGAAGACTTCCTGTATGCAAAACACTCATTTGTTCGAAACCATGGTTTCCAAACATAGTCAAAGCAATTCTCACCCAAATCCTTTCTTTTACCTTTTACATTTTTCCCATTGAGTCTTATTATCTACTATCACATCACTCAACCGTTAGTTATATAAACAAATAAAACATTACCTTTTCATGCTAATACCAAGCATGTTTCCCTGCAATTGTTCACATATGTAAGTCACATGTTCCAAAGATCAAGAAATTGTGTATATTAATTTGAAATCAACCTTTACCAAGACTAACATCCATGTCATAGTCAACTAGCAATCATAAGACATAATGCTACAACTATCACCTACTTACACTCAAGTACATATTAGTTGTATCAACACATGTTATGTTAGCATGATCATCTTAAAGGAAGATAATTTCTTCATGCAATATTATAGACACATACTCATATCATGTAATTAATACAACATTCAAACAAAATATACACATACCATGTTAGATAAACCAAGTAGAAAACATAATCAAACTCATACCTCAATGTATCTTAGGGGAGGATATCACATATGCACGAGTTAGTCTAGATTAGTATGTCACAATATCAAAAGTATATTAACTCATACTTGAATATCATAACCATAATCATCTGCATTGACTAATCCAAATTAGCATGATACATATAACATCAATATCCTAAGTAAAATGATCATAGCCATCATGCATATGACCACAATGCATATGAAAACAAGTTACTATCCTTCATGATTAACCAACACATGTACATATGATCACACTGATTAACTAACATCTATCATACATGTAACTGAAACAAACATAGACTGAAAGATGTGTACATAACACTGATACTTATAACAACCACTAGCAAACATACCTACATATCCACCATACAAACATATATGAAGATGTGATCTTACCACGAGGTCCAATGCTGCAACCTCACTTTGATGATCTACATCTCCTGCTCTATCTCATCCAACAAATTAGCATCATAACATCCAACAATATCACAATGACACAAACTACATACAATGACCTCACAATGCATTTCTAGCCTACTATACATGCTTAACTATAACCATGAAAATGCATTCATAACAACATATAGACACTGACATTCATAACAAATGCATATACAAAAACATGCATTCATGATAAACACATCCCAACAACAACATCATCAACTTCTACATAAAAACACAATTGTAACAATGAACATCACCATGCATACATTAAAATAGCATTCATAACCTACATGCATGCAAGACAAACACATTTCTCCCATCAAATCCAAGAGTTGAACCATGCTCTGATACCATGCTATAACACCCTCCTCCCATACTTAACTAAGCTAACTGGTCCACTGAGGTAAATATGTGATGAATAGTTACTATGATATGATTCAACCTCCTAGATCACCTTAAGGAAGTTGAATTGACAAAAAAAAACCTTACTAACCTTCCTCAAGTGCTACAGGACTCACAAGGACTAAACCACCCTTCTAGGTGTCCAAACCCCGAGTTAACTTTCCTTTTCATTGATATAGACTCCCTGTCACATGCACAAGGATGAATCAATGCAAATGTAGGTCTCTAGTTTCATTCATAACCACTGCAAGGATGTAACTGCAGTCTTTTTCAGCTAGTTTTGTGCATGCTACTGTGAGATTTGAACCACTCTTTTAGTGCTAGGCTCTATACCACTACCCAGAACTTGATGAGATTAACCAAAGACAATAAATGACACCAATAAAAGTCCTCTAACATGAAACTTGATCAGGGACTTGACCTAACCAAACCTAGCCATGACAAAGATTTTGTCAAACACATGATGAACATGAAATCTACCGTCCATAAATACACATATCAACATAGGGGTCTCATACTTATCTGAGAATCATCAAAAAGGTCTAATTCCCTCTCATATTAGCTATAATGACATCTATTAGGTGATGCATTTGATAACCAATCACTTATTCTTCAAACATTTCAAGAGCCCTAAATAATATACATCATATAACCAACTAATAACCAACATACAAACTAGCAATAACAAACATATAAACCATGGAAACTCAGCCATAATGTCACCATCATAATAAATACATATGCTCATATATCATAATAGAATATACCTATTATTAACATATGAATATGGAAACCAAGTCAGCGACTTCCACATACCACCCTGTTAGGTGACTAATTTGTCATTATTATTATCACTTAACCTCGATTTCGTCCATTTCTACTCTTCTTTTATCACATTATTTATCATAATTTATCATATAATTCCATTTCATTATGCTCTTGTGGATACGTAATACTTGTTCTCCTTTATTTTTAATAAATTGATGATTATTATGAAATCTTTTTCCAATTATGGTTTATTAATTTGTTATAACATAACTCACCATTTTAGCCTCCAAGATCTCTTCCAAATTGTAAATTTGATCTCCAACTCATAATTAAATATTCCAACTCAGAAACTCACTGGGATAAAAAGTGGAAGTTTTGTGTTGGATGTTTCAGGAAAATGAATATGAATCTTTAAAATCCAAGACATGAGTTTTGTGCAGAATGGACCAAATTATTCTTCCAATGAGTAGTTTTCCAAAATTCAGTCTGGATTGAGACAAATGTAAGGTTCTCTAAAGTTGATTTTCTTAGATTTGTTGTTGTGGTCATTTTCCAAATTCGTCCAATTGCAATACCAGATTCGACTTGTCCTAGCTGAATCATGAAGGAGAGATATTTTAGATCAACTTGTTTTGGAAAATCCAAAATTGTAATTGAAATCAGTTTGTAATCAATTTAGTTGTAATTTCCCTTCACTCTATGTGTATTTAAATGAAAACAAAGATCAAAGAGTGGGGGATGAACAATTATGGAATTGGAGACAAAGCTAAGAACTTCATTCTAGTGTAATTATTTCTCTGATATATTTTAATGAAAGAAGCTATCAATTGAGTTCTATATCTCTTACTCGTAATCTGATTTGAATTATTTTTCAAGGCAAAATTGGCTCTTAGGAAGTTTGGCCCACTACCTTGGATGAGGTTCCACCTTGAACATCTAAGCTAGTTTAGTTTTGTGCTTATTTATTTGAATTTCAATTGTTGTTCTTTAAAGTAAATTTCCTTTTTTTTAAGTAATTTTTTGGCTGCTGCATTTTTTGATTTTTTGTTTCTTGCAATTTTTAGATTTCATCTAGATTAGCATTTGAATTATGTTGTATGCAATAGGTCAAATCTTGCAATTCAATGAGGTGTGTTTTAATTTAGTATTGATTTAAACCATCTGATTAGCATAATTCTATTCCTGTCATTTACTTTTTGCTTTTTAAATTAGTATTGTTATTCAAATCTTACATTTTATTTCTTTCTGAATGAGCTTGGTAGTGTAGAACAGAATCATGTAGAACTAGTGTTATTTGTTGGTAGTTTCTTGCATTTATATTTTTCCGATTGCCTTGAAATAAGAAGACGCTCCTTGGGTTGATAATCATTGTTTAGGTTATTAGTTATTTTTTTATTAAGCAACTAATTTTACCCAATATTTTGGTGTCATTGCTAGGGAGGCAGTTAAATAGCAGTACCACACTAATATTTGGTCGTAGATGCATACCTAATTTCGTGAGAGATGGATATTGAAGACGGAAGGTAAGAACCTATGCACACATCCTGGGGAAACAGTTATGGGTCTACCGTCAGTAATCATGCTTATGTCACATAGCATTCATGATTAAAAGTAGGAATATTAGAGGAAGGAAGTTGATTTTTTTTTTATCATTTCACTTAAATGTTGATGTAAGCACCACCCATTCCACTAACCAATTGGTAGGAACATTTGAAGGGGGAGCGTCAAAGTAACAGATGAACTTCTATTTTGGGAAGAAATGACACACACTACTACTTTTGAATTTCGTATCAGAGATCTAGGAGTGACACAAATGCACATCATTCCCCCATCTACTCTACCAAATTTTTATGGTTTCGAAAATGAAGATCGACATACATTACTATTTATGTTTGAAGTACTTTATAGAGGATATCATTTTTGTACTAATGATAAAAGTTTGAAAGTGTTTCCTCTTACTATAAAAGGAGCATCTCTTCGATGGTTTATGAGCCTTGGTGGGAACTGCATTCAAACATGGGAGGACATGAAGAATGCATTCTTGGAGAAGTATCAAGACCACTGCAAGCCCAACGAAGATATTTATAGTATGATACAAGGGGAAGATGAAATCTTGGAGGATTATGTGGAGCAATTTTGATACAACCTTTAAAAATCAAAGCATAATCAATTGGCAAAAGAGGGCTTGAAAACACTCTTACTCAAAGGAATAAAAGAAAAATTTTAGAACTCTTAAATGTGATAGGAAAAGGTGATTTTTTTCAGCTATTATATGATGATGTTTGTGATTTATGCATAAGGTATTAAAGAGGAATATCCAAGTATGATAAAAATTCTAGATAGCTTTCTTCTTTCATCTCCAAATAAGCTACAATAGCAGGAGATATAGGAGCTAAAATACATGATTTATTTGAACATTTTAAAATTGATTTTATTAGCTCTCTAAATTCACAATTGCATATTTTTCAGGTTAAGTAAAAATTTGAATAAGTGTTTTTCCCTAGGTGTCAAAAGAAACATCCCATAGATAGCTACTCTTTCTTATACGATGGAAGTAGCATATCAAAGAGATGGAGAAGTTGCAACAATTTCACAACCATGGAAATCATGGCCTACATGTATAGTTCAAAATAGTTCCTCTCCATTTTATTACTTGCATAATCCATTATGGAATACTTTTGTGTTAGGGAATCCATGCCAATCTCAATATAACCCCAACCAATCTTGTCCATAAGCTTGGAATGACTCGTCTTGTGATTACATGACTACTCTCCCTCATTTGGTAGCAGAAACACATCACCCATGCTCTCTACCATCTTTTCAACAAAATTTTGTTTGTCTATCAAAATAATCCACACAACTTAATCAATAACATCATCAAAATCCTCGACGCCCTACACAATTTCCTGCTCAACTTATTCCACACCCTCATAATAATAAACCAATAGAATATGCTTACATTGTTGAAGTACAAAATTTACCAACCCTTCCCACCCATTCTATCTCACTTGCACCATTACAGAAAAATTATATTGAGATTGGGAAGGTTTCAAATAAAAAAATTGTAGAAGTTATGGAAGAAAATGAGGTTTCTTCTAGTCTACATCAACAAGCCATCAAGATCAATAAGACATTAGAAACTCAAGAACTTCCTAAAATGAAAACAATGGGAAATCAAGAGAGTAAAGGCCATATTGAAGATTGGTTTCACTCCATTTGTTTTTAGCATCACTCCATACTTCGGCAATTCTTAGCACCATCATTTCAAGGGAAGTTGGCTTCTCATACCCTATTATTTATTAACAAGCATTTTTCAAATTTGGGTATCTATATACTTGAGGCCTTATTTCAAAAATGCTTCCACTGGAAGTACTCTTATATATAAGCATATTTAATTTTCAAATAGAGTAGGTTAGTGCCGCAAATAAAATAAATAAGTACACAAATAAAAAAGTTTCTTTGTATGTAAAAACAGTTGTTTTTGTTGCAACACGTTGTGAAAATTAACATAAGTGATCAATGTTTGAATTTATTTATGTATGTAGATGTATTATATTGAAAATAAAATTTCTAAAAATACACATATCCATTTTGATCATCAATTTGGAAAAAAAGTATTGTTTATCATACTTTATGGCATGCAGTCTTGATAAAATTTCTGAAAAATAGTCGGGACAATCATGTTTTGAGGGACCAAATGTGAACATTTTCAAAACCTGTTTCTATCTTAAGTAATATTTTATGTATACTTTCTATCTCAATTTTAATCACTCAATTTAGATTTGAAACAAAAATGTTATGACCAAAACATTGGCAGGGTGTCTCGTAGGAAGCTCAAGAATAGAGTAGGGACAGTCAGTTTTTGGAGGCCTAAATGACTATAATTTGCAAATTTGTTTCTATGGTATATTCCCCTATGAATATAGTTTGCAATGAAATTTGAATCACTCAATTTTTATATCATATGATAAATTTACGACCAAAACAATGACTTCTTATTGTAAATCAACATTCTTAAAACTCTGTCTTTTTGGTTGTTAATTGGTACATTTGTCCCATCAATTCTTATTTTATTCAAAAACTATATATATTGGAGAAATACATGAATATAATTTCATTTCCAATTTTAATCAGCTCAATATTTCATCAAATGAAAACGTTATTCTTAAAATATGGGCTGTTGTAAGTTGTGAAATCGAAAACAACTCTCTTATGTAGGCCGTTCTAAGCATGTTTGACATATCATCACATGGAATTTTAAAAACTTGTTTCTATTAGAGATATCCCTATGAATTAAATTTCATTTAGATTTGGAATCATGCAAATAAGATGAAAAACAAATAATTTATGATTAAAACATTGTTGGTTAGTATGGCTGGCCACGCTCTCCCACAGGTAATAAATTAATTTTACTTTGTTATTTTTTCTGTGGATTTGTTTTACAGAGTAACTACTTGTTTTTTTTTGCCTTTGCATATGTCTTGGATTAGGAGAGCTCTATCAGCTCTCTTCTTCCATGATTTCATGTTTTAGTGTAGTTAAATGGTCATTTTTTGCAGGTCCCAAGAGAATAAAGGAGGTCAATTTATGAACAAGTGATTCTTGAAGGCAATGATAATGAAATAAGAGATTCTCATCCAAGCATCTATTAAGAAATATAATATCATATGATTTTGAGTCTTTCTAGGTGCCATGATCTAAATTTTTTTAATCATAAGAGATTGTTACAAAATTGTTCCCTCTATTGCTCACCAACATCGAGAAAACAACATGAAGACTTTTTCATTACCTAATGGATTCATAACATGAGAAATAAAAAATTGACTTCCATTTGAAGACCCAATTCATTGCCACCAAACCATTTTTCTAGAAGATCTTTTGTTTCCATTCATTCACCATTGCCAGTTGTTGAGTACTGAAGAAGGTATGTTATTATCGTTTATTTTGTCATCTTCTCTTTAAAACTCATAACCTCTTTGCATCATGAACTAGGTAGGTAATAAGAAATTATGAAAAAATCTATGGGATTTGTATGCAACAAAAAATAACTAATAATTTCCTTTTCTTATGTAGGAAAAGTAGAAAATGGAAGATTTTCGTCCCAAAGGAAAAGACAGGACAAAGTTAACTGTTGTCCTTTTGGCAGGGAACCACATGCAAACAAGGTGATCCAAATTGGAGCATATCAGCCAGGAAAGGGAAAAGGAGATATCACATCGATGCAAGAGAACAAGAGGATAACTGAGAATTAATAGTCTGGCGAATCCCTCAGGATCCCTTGATCCTGAAGGATCGCTATCTTCATGATTTTTTGTATCATTGATATCTCTGCCCAACTGTTATAAGAAGGGGTAGCACTACTAGCTTGGGGGACGACTTGTTGTTATTTTTTATGTGATTCTCCTTTGTCTTTAAAACTTTGATCATTGACTCTCGTTGAAGAAGAGATCCATTGTAACTCAGTTTGATGTTTTAATATAAATTTGGTTGTCGTTCCATATTTGATTTTGGAGTAATCTCAAGCGGTGTGTCCCTAGAGGCTAAGGGCCTAGCCCTGGTGGAACACTTGCTCCTGTACCATTATTTCTAATTCATGTGTGGTTTTCATTATTAGCTCTATTCGGTAATCTGATGTGTTTTTCTATTTTATATCACGGTTCTGCTATATTTTGTTTATGCTCAACTGAGTAATGTTATTCTCTGTAACAGGAATGTTGTGTTATTCATTCTAACTTTGTAACGCATTGTTGTTCCTTTAACCATTGATATAACATTGTTGTTCCTTACAGAATTCTACTGCTATTCAATTAGGAAGTAACCGTGCTGTAACATTTATAAGTTGGTATTACTGTATTTATCTACAATTTACACTTAATCGCGATTGTTGTTCAACTGGCGTTGTTGTTCCATTACGAATTATAATCGTTATTCTTTATAACTGAGATTTATACTTGTTGTATTGAAGTCAGATTACTGTTTGTTCTAATATTAAGCATGTCGTGTGTGATATTTGATTTGGTTCATTGTACATTTATATTTGACTCTAGTTGTTGTTCCATATTTCATCTCTATTCATTGCCATTCCATTTCCATTGTTGTCCAATTTATCTTTGGAGTAAAAGATTGCTATCTAATTCCTGTAGGATGCAATTGATGCATTTATTTCCATAGACTAAGGTTTTGTTGTTCCATCTTGTTCATAAGAGTAGTTTCTATTCCATTTTCTGTCATTTGTATTATAATTGCTTTGGTGTGTAGGATGATCAAATATTGTAGTGAGCGTTGACATTTGTTGTCTAGTTCCCAGATTGATGTTATTTTCCTTGATTGTCTTTAATTACATTAGTTTATAGAGGGATGAGTTACCATTATTGTACCCTTGACTGATAAATTGCTATAGTTTTCTGAGTGCTTGAACCAAGTTTTAAGGTTCTTTTCTGTAAGTAGATCTTATTCCAAGCATACACTTACTCTTGTATTTAGGGAACTACACTACTAGCATTACTCTGACAAATGACCACCTCAAACTGAGTATACTCTTTGAGATAATAAATTTTTCCTGGATTGATAAATTAATGTAGGGTAAATAGAGGTGAAAAATACCCTTTTTACTACTCAACATTTTGGTGTCGTTGCTGGGGAAGAGTGTAGGCTTTTGTTTCTTTTCCATAGTGATGTAAGAACCTGCTAGGAGAGAACTGGGTTTTAAGAATGGAAGGTAAGAACCTGTGTACGAGCATGTAATAGCCCTGCTCCCCTACCCGCTTTCCTGTAGATTTTTTGTTGTTTTTGGGTAGAAATTAGCATTTTTATTTGTGTGGATGACTAAGCAGAAAAAGCCTAAAAAGAATCCTAAACCCCTACCCAAGTCTGACAAAGCTAAGGGGCTGCTGACCCTTGGCCGATCAACCTTTATAGATGAAATCCTTAGGAAAGTAGAATCTCATCCTTTAGTAGGACCTCGAAAAGTTGCTTCTAGACAACCTAATAGTTCCCTTCAGGCCACCGGATCACCATATGTAGCCTTTGCTGAGGTGCATAGTCAAATCAAAGAGCAATATTTTCAAGAAGTTGAGAATTCTAGCCCAAAATCATTGCAAGAAGGGAACTTTAGCAACCTCTATGAAGGGAGAGGATAAACAGGAGAGATTAAAGAATCAAGATCTCCTCTTGGGATAATTCAGCCATTAAGTAGCCCAGATAAGGGAAGTGCTGCAAAAATCATTTAAAACGAAGTTGAAGAACCTCAAGAACCAGAATCCCCCCAGAAATTAGGCACTCTCATCATCCCTGATAAAGGAAGTGCTATTAAGGCCATTCTTGTTAAATCCATTCCCCTCCGACAGCCTAGGAATACCCTCCTAGATATCCTAGAAGGTTATGGGCATATATTTGACCAAATGGCCTAGAACCAACCAAACAGCCAAACCTTTAAACTGCAATACCCCATTGTGGATATTGTAGCTAATGCACCCATGAAAGAAATTCCTCTCTAGCAGATCCTTACATTCCACGGCCTTACATCAGAAGATCCAAATGCATTCTTATTTTAATTTGATGTGTTGTGTAAAGGATATGACTATACAACCGATCCCCAAAAACTGAAATTGTTCCCCCCTACATTAAAAGGGGCTACTTTAAGATGGTTTATGGGATTGGGAGGTGGTGTTATAAACAATTGGGATCAAATGAAAGATTCTTTTCTAAAGAAATATCAGGACTATTGCAAGTCTAGAGAATTAAAAGATGAAATATGTCAGATGGTAGCTAGACCAAATGAAACATTAGAAGAGTATGTTGAACGTTTCTAGTATAATCTTCAAAAATCTCCTTATGCATCATTATCCTTACTTGATAATGTATTAAAAACAATATTAATTAGGGGAATGAAGGAACAATGGATTGAAACATTGAATATTATGGGAAAAGGAGATATTTATTAGGAAAATTTTGCTGACATTTTTTATTTATGTATCAGGAGCTTGAGAGGTAGCACAAAAATAAAACCAACGGAACATGATAGGTTTACAAGAGATAACAAGATGTTTGCAGAGGGAGTAACTCACGCAGAAATTGGAAATTTATTAGAAAATTTTAAAACTGACATTTTAGGGACACTGACAACACAACTTGATATTATGCGGGCCAAACAAAAGCAAGTAGAGGTAGAATAGAATTTGGCAATCTTCTATCCCAGATGTAGAAAGAAACACAGCCACAAGGAGTGTCCATTAGATGCAGTCCAAGTTTGCGCCATTTGTACAAAAGACCACTCTACAGAGAGTTGTCCTTCACTTCCTCGACTAAAAGCAGTATACAAGGAAGTGGAAGAAGAACCAGAACCAGTGTACCTACTCAATCAATGCTGTCAATGGAAGCCACGACAATCAGGTATGTTCCTAGATCCAGCTTCTTCTTTTCAACCTCCACAATATCATGCTCAACAATATAACACAATGTGGCAAAATCACCCTCCCTTCTCAAATTGGTCAGAACACCCATTTCCTTCATCATCACCATGGCCAAACCAAACAAGTCAATCCAGTTGGCCAAATTTTCCCTATACTCCACCATATTAGAAAAACAATGTATATCCAGCACAATGGTCCCCTCCTACTTCACAGAGTCAAGCCTGACATGCAAACTAGAAAAGACCGACGAATCAGCCAGTAGGAACCATTTTTCTCTCGTAACCTACACTGCCAACATTACATCGAAAACCTAATTCTAATTTAAGACAACAACTCCCAGCCCAACAAAACCCTAATACAAATAATAGATCGGTCCAATCTATCCAAATAATTGAAACTTCAAAACTAGAAACTGATCTAAAAGAGTGTAATGATCTTCAATTAAGATCTGGGCGCATTATAGAAACAGAGGGAAATAAAGCCACTCAAGTTGAAAATCAGTTACCTATAGAACAACCACAAAAAGAAGAGGATGTGACCAGACAACAAATTCATGATCAAGCAACCACATCTTCTCCCCCATTCCCAGAATGATTGATTATACCTCGACCTATACAACATCCTGATTTTGACATTCTGGGAGATTTGAAAAATTTGTACATAAAAATCCCACTACAAGCCATCCAAGACATCCCAATATATGCAAAGACCATCAAAGAGATATGTATAAAAAAACCGAGGAAAATAACAAATAACCCGAAAGTCCAAGTAGTTGGTATCTTATCTGATCTATTATCAGGAAAAGAAACACCCGTTAAATATGGAGACCCAGGAAATCCAATAGTAATAGTACAAATCAATGGACAAACCTTCTCAAATTCCTTAGTTGATCTAGGAGCTGCAATCAATATCTTAACAACCACCAGTTGTCAAAAGCTAGGCATTACATCAGTAGAACCGACTTCCACTTTATTAGAACTAGCTGACCGATCCATGGTTAGGCCAGAGGGCACACTGCATGTTCTCATGATATCCGTTTAGTCCTGGGAGTATCCTGCCAATTTTCTGATAACAAACCCCAAAAACCTACTTGATGGACATCCATTGATTTTAGGCAGACCTTGGCTTGCAATTGTTGATGCTTATATTGGCTGCCGACAAGGTAGTATGAGCATAACTAGAGGGGCTAATATCAAGAATCTATCTTTATATCCTCCAGCCCAGCCAAGTGTCACAATAATAAAAACTAACAAACATCCTGTATCATACCTCACCAAAAATATTAGATCTCCATTAACCATAGAAGATGCCCTTTGTTATAGACATTTTTGTGCCTTACAGCATTGAGCATGAAATGTCCATAATCTAAGGGATCCAAAGTCCCTAAACATGTTGTTCCTGCCCCTAGAGGAACAAGGCTAACAAACCGCAGTAATTCACAGAAGTTCTCCACCAGAAAGTGCTCAAAAAAAAGTCAATTCAGGATCATTTCAGTGGCTACACTAGCTGTTTGCGCTGAATGTCAAAGCCAACACTGGCTACCTACGTTGAATGTCAAATGGAACACTGGCTACCTGCGTTGAATGAGAATGGACATGTGGTAGGCTCATTTCTCAAGGTGTCAAAACCCAGGAAGCTTCCAAAATGACACTTGCCTCAGGGAATTCGACTGGTGATGAGTAAGAGGTTCCAAATCTCCAAGTGGAAGCAAGAACCTCCAAGTGGACTCAAGAACTGACAGAGGGAGAGGACACTAGTCAGATCTCAAGCTGACTCATTCTCTCTCCAAACATCTATATATGGATCTCTCCTCCATGAGATCTAGAGGCTGGAATTTTGTTATTGCAAAGAATTGCTGTTGGTTTGAGATTGGAATCATTGGGTGCTTAATGCTTTGAAAGGGGTGAAGATAGGAATTCCATTTGCTGGGAAGGAGATGCTGGATTGGAGCCTTCTGGGTTGTATCTCTTCCTGAACCTTGTTATTCATCAATAAAGCTATCTTGGTTTCTCCTATATGCTGATGTATTTTTGATGTATGAATGCATTAGTATGTTTAGTTTATTTCTAATCCTAAACTAGTTATGAATGTGAATATTTGTCTTTGTGTAGTGTTCTTCTCTTGTCGCAAGTAGCTGTTCTCTTGTCGCAAGTAGTTGTTCTCTTGTGATCTCGCAGGAACCCGTTGAAGTTGGACAAGCAAGAAGGCAAGTAGCTGTTCTCTTGTGATCTTGTATGAACCTGTTGAGGTTGGGCGAGTGAGAAGGCAAGTAGCTGTGAACTCCCAAAGAGAAGAGAGACCGGATCGAGGGACAAATGGAAGACACCGGTAAGTCTATTGATCTCTCTTCTTTCACATTTGATAAAGGAAGAAACCAGAATAGCTGTCTCTGTTTGTTGCTAAGGCACTGTCACACCTTAGGTGGATAGGATCGTCCTGCATAGGCATTTTTCCCCACAACAAATTGGCGACTCCACTGGGGAGATTTGTTTAGTCATTTTATTTGTGTTTCTATCATTGTTTGTTTCATAGACTTGACAACAACAATCGAACTGCATCTTTCCCGGATGCAAAATAGACAGTTGTTGCTTTGATCCAATTGCTGGACTTGTCTATGATCTGAACAATGGACTCACAAATGATTTGATGATCCTTTGTGATAGATCTTAGTACCCCTCAAAGCATCCCTTTGATTATACCTTGCTTGTTGCTTTTATTTGGCCTAAAACAGTGAATTAAATAGCAATCTGTGACCCAGAACCTGAGGGAAACGAGAGTTTCTCCTTCAGCGCAGACCCAGTGAAGGGATTCTGCATTTCAACGTAGGTTCCGTGAAGGTTACCTGCGCTGAATGTCAAAACCCCTGTGTTGAGGTTGCACTGAACCAGTTTGCCCTTGTGCAGCTGGGGTTCTCTGCTCTGTTTTGCCTTGTTTTGATCTCTGATTTTTGCAGCCTGTAACCAGCATAGGTACCAGTCTGATAACTCCTTTTCTCTGCTTACATTCCGCCTCCTTTTGTACAAAAAGACTGTGAGTGTTTTTATGTGTTTGTGGCGTCATTTACAATTTTCCTTTGCATGAGTAAAATAGTCATCCTGTAGCCCTTGATTCAGAACTGTTGATTGTGATCTTAGAAGAGAGTTCATTGGTTGTTTGTAGTTGATTATACATTTACTCTTGCTTATTGGTTTGAGTTTGTCTCTTTTAAGTGTCGAAACAAGTCTTTATTTCGAAAATCGTTAAGTGTTGTAATCTCTTCTATCTTCTCTGATTTCGAAAAAGTAAACTTGTTTGTATTTGTCATTTAAAAGCAAATTCAAAGTTGTACAAAAAGCTTTCTTTGTAGGCATCAATACTAAGAAAGCGGAAAACAAACACCTGCATTGTGCATTTGCATTTGATAGTTTGCATGATTGATTTAGGAAAAGTGCATTAGAGTGTGCTGATTGCTCTTTGAGAAAAGATGGTGTCTTTCTTTTCCCTTAGTAGCTAGGATTTTCAAAGTTGAAAAGATATAAATCTTGCTTATCATCTTTAGATTGCATTTAGGAATTGTATCATACATCTCGTGGTGAACCTTGAAAGGCAAACTTCTAAAAAGATCAACCTAAAATAAATTGAATGAACTTAACAACGCTTTGCAACATAACACACAACATAGAGGTCTAGGCTAGAGACGTGTTCCAGCGTCGTTAAGCCTAGTGACTGTCGATCTCGTGGATGGTGGGTGATTCCTCCTGAGGGACGATAGCGCCAGTACGGATTGTGCTCCCACGTACCATCGCGTATATATTGGGAGACCCCTATAGGCATAAAACCTTTATCCTTAGGAAGCCGTGTCGGCCGCCCTACTGATCGCAATGCACTGAACACAGCATTCAGGAAGATCGACCGCCCGTACCCTAAAAAGTATTCTGCGGTTTTGCGAAAGGTTTGGCACACCCTCTGCCTAGAACTCCAGAGCAGTTCCTTTTGGCCTTTTTCAGACTCTATAACGGAAAAAGTCCATCCGAGCATTTGTCACTTCGGGCTCGTTAAAACATCGAAGGAGACTAGAGTCATCTTTAGCTTTTTCTCGACTCTTTAAAACTGAAAAAGCAAGTTGTGTCTAAGCGTCGTTAAAATTTATTTTAAACGGAACAATCACCCTTTATTCCTGCGTTGATCTTTAGGTTGAAAAAATGGAGCACACCAACCAAGGAATTCCCCTTGGTGGAAATCCTAGTCCCTTCTCCTCTTGGGGAGATGTTGGTGCGCCCCACATGGCCACATTGTCGCTTCCAGGACTGACAATTGGCCTGCCAGTTTGGCTCTTTTCAACCAATGTCGTTCAGAACACCACCATTCCTGAACAGTCGAGTCAACAGTTAGACCGGACCAGAATTGCCAACCAGCCTTCTACCTCATCTAACTCTTCCTCTCCTCCTTCCTCTTCGCTTGACGGAACTGGTAAAACAAAAAACCAAGTTCCTAAGGAGAAGAACGAAAAGAAGAAGAAAGAGAAGAAGAAGAAGGAGCCAAAGGCGACTGGGGGCAAACAAGTGTCGTCTGACAAAAATCCACATACAGCACTGACTAGGCCTAAATCGCCATGTGTCATATGCAAGGGAGACCACTTCCACAGAGATTGTCCCTGCATCCCTCGGATACTGAGGGACTGGTCTCCCCGTTTGCACAATTCGGTAGCGTCGACCTCTGATAGCCATGTTGATAGCTCACCGTCGACTAGTGAAAGTGAATTCCCAGGACAGAGAGGGAAAGCTAGATTTCCCTGCAAACTGTGTGAAGGTGATCACGCCATCCACCGTTTTCCCTTCTTAGACGAGGCTAAAAGAGTTTTGGAAGATCGCCCGATTTTACGAGCGCAACTTCCTCCTGGATATCAAAAACTCCTGCCAAGTCCTTCACTAGTCGAAAACCCGGCCGGCCCGCCCAGGTGGTCAGCCGAAGCACCTATCATTGAAGATGAACCGTCTGGATCCATGCCTGACGAAAGTCAAAAGGTTGAGACGGTAGTTGACCCGGTTTTGCCTTCAGAGGCTCTATCTTCGAGTGGTACCATCACAGAGGAGAATAAAGACGACACCGTCCAAATTCTCTTCATCAACACTGACTCTGATGAACAAGCGGGCAATGCCCCCATTCCTTTATCACAGGAAGGAAGTTCGTCCAAGCGATATCCGGCCGTCTATTCGGTCCCACCACCAAGCAACCTGGTTGTGTCCTTTGATTGGAACCAACTAGGCAGACCCCGGTTGCCAGCAAGCATACCATTCAGAATTATCGTTCAAATATACAGAATGGTAATGGCTGGCACTATCATTGATGAGGGGGCATCTGTGAGTATCCTTTCCTCTATTACTTGGAAAGTGCTTGGTTCACCAGTGCTTTTGCCTGAAATGAGAAATCTATCAGGCTTTGATAAAGGAACCAGTCGACCTTTAGGGATCCTCCCCAATGTGCCTATAACATTGAAAGGGAAGACCATTCAAATGAACGTGATGGTCGTTCAAGGACCCTTGGATTATAACCTACTCCTTGGACGAGACTATATATATTGCATGGGAGCTATAGTCTCCTCACTCTTTAGAGTAATGTGTTTTCCGCATGAAGGAAGAGTGGTCAAGCTCGTGGACCAACTTTCATTTCCCGGATCACGCATCGCAAATAGTCATGTACCATCCCTAAATGGTCTATTCACGCAAGAAGTGTCTCAACCCACGGTCCGTCCTCCTGATGAGCGCGAGTAATCCGGGAGGATATGACTGGAACCCAGGGGGCATGCGTCCTGGCCTGCTTCGGCAGGGAAACTCTGGGTATAGGGTAGGTTTCCGCGGGAGAATATGACTAGTTCGTACCCCGTCCGTAGAGGAAGAGGGGTTGTTCTAGAATAAGATTCTTTTGTCAAAGTTATGTGTTTGGCACTCGTTGTCACTCACCTTTGTCTATTTCGGTAGACATTGCCGAGGAAGTGTTTTGTTTGAAAGATTAACGAGACAATCTTTGGGTAACCTGAAAGAGGTAAGCCTCTCTCTTTAAAACAATTGTTTTGAAGGAAAAGAAGTAGAGGTAACCTTGAAATCGTACTTTATACCTGGGGGCATGCAAACCTTTTGGAGTGCAAGCAAAGAGCGGTTATTTATCTGTTTTTTGGGTTAGCCGTTTCCTAACTTGGATAAAGAAAGGTGCGGGGCATAGCTTTGTGAGATGAAGCTCCATAAAAAAATAGAATCTCAATGAGACACTCTTAACATATGACTGGTATTTCAAGCAGTTTTAGCACAAACTTCATGCTCGTTAAAAAATAAACGCAAGGTTCGAGCAGTTTTCGCACCAAGTTCATGCTCGTTAAAAAATAAATGCAAGATCCGAGCAGTTTTAGCACGTAGTTCATGCTCGTTAAAAAATAAAACGTAAGATCGAGCAGCTTTAGCACAAAGTTCATGCTCGTTAAAAAATAAACGCAAGATCCGAGCAGTTTTAGCACGTAATTCATGCTCGTTAAAAAATAAACGTAAGATCGAGCAAATGTTTCCACCCGCGTTTAAGCTCATCAAAAAATGAACTATCCCGGTAAATAACCACTGTGAATGTAATATCATCAGCCATTAAAGCCTTGGTCGTGTTTGCACCGTCACCTCCACTTTTCCATTGGCCGATCGTTCACCTCCATATGATTGTTTACCCATTTTGAGGAACAGCTGCGAAGAGTGATTTCACCTAGCCATCCTTGTGACACTGCCGTGATTGGAAAATTCCAACCTGTACCTGGAATCAGCTGCTAACCCTGTTTATCACTCGTTCCTCAAAATACGAGTCTTCTTTAAGCTATTTTTAGCTGGCTCGTAAAATATGAAAAGATTGCCGAGTCCTTGGCCTTCCAGCTCGTTAAAGGGACAGGAAGAGCTATCCCTCCTCTAGATTTTAATCTTTTTGGACCTGAGGGATTATTGCACAAAAAGATCGAGCGCTTGTTTTATTCGGCTCGTTAAAACTATCGAAAACTCATCCGTTCTGTATTGTTTTTCAGACTTAAGGGATTAGATGACGAAAAAGGAATTTTGGAGTTGACTTTATGTGCCTTTTCAGACTCTCTAAAAAAGAAAAGGACCGAGTTATCCTTGTCGTTAGACTCGTTAAAATCATTAAATAGCGACAAACTTGTCTTTAGACGAGAACGAGTTTCACTATAGCTAGGCTCGTTAAAACATAGCGATGGGCTTGCCCGAAGGGCAGGTTATAGAACAAGCATATGTTATCCTCCTCAAGCTTGAAAAAAATAAAGAGGTACTGGTCAGCAATGACTGGGGAAAAATTGGGAGAAACTAAAGAAAACTTTGATGGTAGCAAGTCGCTCTTGAACATGACACTTTTCCTCCGTACCACAATCGGGTTGGGTTGTTTCATTCACTGGTCACATCCATGGTCTCGCCATACCATCCATATTTGGGGTAATGCTACCGATCCATCATATCAGTGTCGCCATATGTTCAAGAGAAGTCGTTCAGAAAAAGTCAACCGTGTCCCATCCACTGCCATACATTATCCTTCATCCTTTCATGACCGCCACCCTGAATCATATGTCACAGATCGTTTTCACCTCCATTAAAATCATTAGCTCCGTTCCGTGTCACTGATGTGGGATTCATCAAGGCCCTCCTTTGACGGATCGCTTCTTGTCGACATCAGCTCATTATCCAAGAAGTTGATCTAGGAACAACCCCTTCAGTACTTTGAAGCTTGCATGCCTCAATGGCAAGTTTCTCACTTCCGGTGACAGGTATACATCAATGACCTTCGACCGAAAGATTTTGCGTGGTGTTCGATGCCAAGTCCTTTATTCACACCACGTGAATTGTACTGCAGTACCTTGAGGGTCATTATCATTATCGGTGATTCCTCTCGCGCTTGTTAACGGTTTACATCATTGACCGGTAATCAAGCGATGTCTTTCCATGTTCGACTTCAGAAAATTTCTCACATGGATCGACTTGTACTTAGAGTGAAGATCGAACGAGTTTGAAGACCCCGGATCTAGTTTCATCCATCCGGGCTGCGATATATATTCAGGAAAGATAAAGACATTGACATGTACATCATTGCAGCAGATAATCATCCTACTCAGAGGATGATAATTTCATCAAAATTATCAGTCTACATCAGACGATTGTCTGTTCTATGTACAGAAAAATGAATTTATAAAGCTGAGCATGGGAATGCCCGCCTCAGCTAGATCATGAAAGCAGTATGAAAAATAATGTATTGTATTGTATTGTATTACAGGTCTCCTCTCAGCATTGCATGAACTTCGGATCCCCCTGATAAAGCATTTCACCTGATAAACAGCCTCATACTTTGGGGGGCAACTATTATAGACATTTTTGTGCCTTACAGCATTAAGCATGAAATGTCCATAATCTAAGGGATCCAAAGTCCCTAAACATGTTGTTCCTGCCCCTAGAGGAACAAGGCTAACAAACCGCAGCAATTCACAGAAGTTCTCCACCAGAAACTGCTCAAAAACAAGTCAATTCAGGATCATTTCAGTGGCTACACTAGCTGTTTGCGCTGAATGTCAAAGCCAACACTGGCTACCTGCGTTGAATGTCAAATGGAACACTGGCTACCTGCGCTGAACAAGAATGGACATGTGGCAGGCTCATTTCTCAAGGTGTCAAAACCCAGGAAGCTTCCAAAATGACACTTGCATCAGGGAATTCGACTGGTGATGAGTAAGAGGTTCCAAATCTCCAAGTGGAAGCAAGAACCTCCAAGTGGACTCAAGAACTGACAGAGGGAGAGGACACTAGTCAGATCTCAAGCTGACTCATCCTCTCTCCAAACATCTATATATGGATCTCTCCTCCATGAGATCTAGAGGCTGGAATTTTGTTATTGCAAAGAATTGTTGTTGGTTTGAGATTGGAATCATTGGGTGCTTAATGCTTTGAAAGGGGTGAAGATAGGAATTCCATTTGCTGGGAAGGAGATGCTGGATTGGAGCCTTCTGGGTTGTATCTCTTCCTGAACCTTGTTATTCATCAATAAAGCTATCTTGGTTTCTCCTATATGCTGATGTATTTTTGATGTATGAATGCATTAGTATGTTTAGTTTATTTCTAATCCTAAACTAGTTATGAACGTGAATATCTGTCTTTGTGTAGTGTTATTCTCTTGTCGCAAGTAGCTGTTCTCTTGTCGCAAGTAGCTGTTCTCTTGTGATCTCGCAGGAACCCGTTGAAGTTGGACAAGCAAGAAGGCAAGTAGCTGTTCTCTTGTGATCTTGTATGAACCTGTTGAGGCTGGGCGAGTGAGAAGGCAAGTAGCTGTGAACTCCAAAAGAGAAGAGAGACCGGATTGAGGGACAAACGGAAGACACCGGTAAGTCTATTGATCTCTCTTCTTTCACATTTCATAAAGGAAGAAACCAGAATAGCTATCTCTGTTTGTTGCTAAGGCACTGTCACACCTTAGGTGGATAGGATCGTCCTGCATAGGCATTTTTCCCCACAACACCCTTGATTTCAAAAATCAAACAGAAGATGATGCCATTAACAATTTTATTAACCAAGCTGAATACAGATCCCACATACAATGTCACATGATAGAAGTAGCATTTGATAATGAATTAGAAGAAGATCCTCTTAACGATACTCACGATCAAACAATACCTACTACCTCTGTCTCAAATAGCAAAACTATAGAAATTGAGCCAGGAAAGACTTTAAATATTAATGCCAACCTGACATTCGAACAAGAAGAGAAGCTGATCCAACTACTGAGGAAACACAAAGAAGCATTTGCATGGGACTACCTTGACATGAAAGAATTTGATCCCTAGTTATGTACACACCACATTTACATAGAGAAGGATGCAATACCCGTTCGCCAACCACAAAGGAGACTTAACCCTAATCTAAAAGACATTGTAAAAGTTTAACTTCAAAAACTTCTAGATGTGAACTTCATCTACCCTATCTCTGATAGTAAATGGGTCTCTCCACTTGTTTTGGTGCCAAAGAAGAATGGAAAGTGGAGGATTTGTGTAGATTATAGGGAGCTAAATAAAGCAACACAAAAATACCACTTTCCCCTTCCATTCATTGACCAAGTATAAGACACTTTGGAAGGAAAGAATTTCTTTTCTTTCTTAGACATCTTCAGTGGATACAATCAGATTTAGATTGCCCCTGAAGACCAAGACAAAACTACTTTTACTTGTCCTTGGGGAACATTTTCCTACAGAGTTCTACCTCTTGGCCTATGCAATGCCCCTGCCACATTTCAAAGGGCTATCTTCAACATCTTTTCAGACTTAATAAATGAAGGGCTCAAAGTATAAATGGCTGATTTTACACCATACGGGGATGATTTCGACCCAGCATGGGACACATTGGGAAAAGTGTTGCAATGTTGCATTGCCACCAGGCTCTGTTTGAGCCATGAAAAATGTTAGGGTCCCACCCTAACCCCCTTATTTATGTCATGGGATCATGTCATAGTCAAGAGTCAATAAAGCCCGTATTAATATTTGTAAGTGGTTAACCCGCAATTAATGATGGGACCACAATTAGTTGCAAATGGGCGGTAGTATTAGATAGATGGTAAATGGGCGGTAGTATTAGATAGATGGTATTAATAAAACCCACGGTATTGGCCCGTGGTATTGCATGTATGAGTCATATATAAAGGATAGAGACTCCCTGCGAGGAGTATCGTGTCTTGTTTTTGTAATCGAGCTCTGCTCTAATGGAGGTTGCCCCCTCGAAGAGGCCTGTGAACATTTCTCTCTGAATAATAAAATCATTGCTATTCTGTGTTCTGGGTATCTTTTCTTCGCATATTCTGTGTTTGGGTATTACTTTGCAGGTTAAGAGCATAACAAGTGGTATCAGAGCACCTTCCAGGGCTCGGTGGGATCTCCAAATTTTAGCAAATTTTTTTTTGGCTAGAGACGTGTTCCGGCGTCTTTAAACCACGGGATCTGTCGTTAAGCGCATAAACCTGCGGATTTGGGGAGGCATGCACGCAGGAAATACAAGAGGTGGTCACATCTGTTGGACTCCCTTGTAACCCCTGTGGGTACCCCTTCGAGTAGTAGCGCATTAGACAGAACCGGGCACGGACTGTCTTCCACGTACCCTCTGGGTATATAGGAAGCCCCCTAGCTCCCTTGAAACCTCGCCATAAATAAACCTTCGGCCGTCTTGTGGCTACAGTACACCGAGAACAGCACTCGGAGAGATTACTCGCCCGTATGATAGGGTAGTCGGGTTGTACGGCTAAGGGTACGGTCGATCCTCCTTAGTTAGAGCCTTGAAACATTGGGCCGAGTACTACTGTCAGACCCTTATGTATATTGCGATCTGTAGCACCTGACGCTCCTCAAGGCAATAGTTCCCTTTCTATTGGGGGATCACACATCATTTATTCCAGATCAACAAGTGCAGCAGCAGCAGACATCAGTCTCGCAACTCCATCAGATCAGTAGCAGCAGTTGTTCCACCATTCAGATCTCTCAGATCCACCAGATCGGAGTAGTTGTGAAGGGTTCCTGTACCTGGATATAATTTCGCAGGACTTTTGGCGGCATTGACATTTTGAGGATTTGGCGACTACAGTATTGATCAGGAAGGAGTAAAACTCCGTTAGGATTTTTCCAAAAAAAAAAAAAACCTAGCCCATCAGAATCAGGACGACGAGCTGAGCAAGGTGGTATCATTCAATTTCTTAGTAGATATTTTTTGGCGGTCCCAATTTTTCATCAGGTTGGTGTATGGTAGAAACTCGCGCTCAAGCAATGGCCAATGAAAGGATGGACGAAATTGAAGACCAGGTGAACTCCATCCAATTTTCGGTGAACAAAATACAACATGAGATTAAAGGAATAAGTATCCAGATACAAAACGCACTGAAGGGCAAGGAGCCAGCCCATGAGGAGGCGAATAATGGTCATGAATACCATGAGGGTGAGTCTAGCCACTCTCCCCACGTCTGGCACACCCACCCACCACCCAGTCAGCGACCTCCCAAGTTGGATATACATAAATTTGATGGTTCTCACACGTCTGCATGGCTAGCACAAATGGAGCAATATTTCCAATTGAATCATATCATAGATGAGGGGACTAAGCTTACGGTGGGCACCATATACTTGGACAATGAACGATGGCAATGGAAGGAATGGCATCAACGTTGCAATGGACATTTTCAGAATTGGGCCCAATTTGCCAAAGCTCTTTGAAATCGCTTTGAATAGGAAGACTCTTTTTTGGGGCGTCTCACTAAGCTCCGACAGACGGGTACAGTGGAGGAATATATTACTGCTTTTGAAGCCTTAGCCTTCCGCACTAAGGGTCTCACAGATGAGTTCTACATGGAATGCTTTATCAGTAGTCTTAAAGAAGCCATCAAAGCTCAGGTTCTACTCCACCACCCTCCCACATGGACAGAGGCTTGCCAGGTAGCTCATAAGGTGGAACGTGCATTAACAGCCCAATCCAGCCGCCCCAACTTCCCTGCTAAAGGTCGTCCCTCACAGGCTCCCAACACGACTCAGACACTTAAGATTCAAAAGGTGTCACCTGCAGAAATGGCCGAAAGAAGGAAGCAAGGACTATGTTACTACTGTGATGAAAAATATTCCTCGGGTCATAAATGCAAAGAGCCCAAGTTTTTTCAAATAGATGCCACTGACTACAGCTCCACCGAGGAAGATCCACCACTTGAGGAACCAGAGGCAATTGAAGAAGATAACCAAAAGGAGATTGTATCTGATGAACCAATTATTTCGCTAAATGCATTGGCAGGAATTTCTTCCCCTCAAACTCTCAAAATCAGGGGTTTTCTTAAACATCGCCCAGTAGTAGTCTTGATTGATAGTGGAAGTACCCATAATTTCATCCATCAAAAGATCGCTGAAGCAGCACATTGTTTTGTCCGGGCAGTTTCTAACTTCCAAGTCCAGATTGCAGATGGGGGCACAATGAAATGTGAAGGTCGTTGTGAAAATGTCAAACTTCAAATGGGGTATTATCAATTGAAAACCCACATGTTTGCAATACACATGGGGGGTTGCGACATTGTCCTAGGCGCGGAATGGCTCCGCACTCTTGGGCCAATCACAATGGATTTCCAGGAGTTATATATGAGTTTTAAGCAGAACAACTCCACACATACCCTCCGTGGACTACAGGCGGGAGCCCCCTCTATCATCAGCTCGCATAGGATGGAAAAATTGTTAAAAAAGGGCCATCATGGAGTGGTAGCTCAATTTAATGCCATCTAGGTAGTCGACACCATGTCTCTGCCAATTCATCCTGAGATGCAACAGATTTTAAATAAACATCGGACGGTCTTTGACAAGCCTCATGAGCTTCCACCCTCGCGAGGGGAACATGATCATAGCATCACATTGGTTCCAGGGGCCCAACCCCCAAATGTGCGGCCATATAGATATCCGTTCACACAAAAGAATGAAATAGAAAAAATCATCAAGGAATTGTTGGAAGCAGGTTTCATTCATCCCAGCATTAGTCCTTATTCATCCCCAGTGGTCATGGTCCTCAAGAAAGATGGGGAGTGGCGGATGTGTCCCGACTTCAGGGCCCTCAATAAGTTGACAGTCAAAGATAAATTTCCCATCTCGGTGGTTGACAATTTGCTGGACGAACTCAATGGGGCTCAATTCTTCACTAAGTTGGATCTTCGCTCAGGCTACCACCAAATTCGCATGAAGGAAGTCGACATTCCCAAGACGGCTTTCAGAACTCATGAAGGCCATTATGAGTTCCTGGTCATGCCATTTGGTCTCTGTAATGCCCCCTCTACTTTTCAGAGCCTTATGAATCACCTCCTCAAACCATATCTCAGAAAATTTGTCCTTGTCTTCTTCGATGACATCCTCATCTATAGTGGCACTTGGGCGGCACATCTTCAGCATGTAGATCTACTCTTGCAACTGCTCCGCATGCATAAATTATTTGTCAAGATGTCTAAGTGTTCGTTTGGCATGGAAGAAGTTGAGTATTTGGGCCACATTGTGGGGCGTGAAGGTGTCAAGGTGGACCCCAAAAAGATCCAGGCAATGCAAGAATGGCCTCAACCTAAGACCTTGAAAATCTTGAGAGGATTTTTGCGTCTCACAGGCTATTATCGTAAATTTGTCCGCAACTATGGCCGCATAGCGAAGCCCCTAACTCAACTCCTAAAGAAAAATTCCTTTTTCTGGAATGAGGAAGCACAACAGGCATTTACCGCTCTCAAAACCGCCATGTGTTCCACTCCCGTCTTAGCACTACCTGACTTCACAAAATCATTTGTCATTGAATGTGATGCTTCGGGTACAGGTATTGGAGCGGTCTTAATGCAGGAAGGGCGACCATTGGCCTTCACCAGCCAACAACTAAGTGGGAGGAATCTGGGCCAATCTACCTACGAGAAGGAAATGATGGCAATCTTACATGCAGTCGAGACCTGGCGACCTTACTTGTTGGGGCGACGTTTCCAAATCTGCACAGATCATCACAGTCTTAAATATTTTTTGGAGCAACGCCTATCTTCCCCACAACAAAATAAATGGTTAGCCAAAACGCTGGGATATGATTATGAGATCATTTACAAGAAAGGGAAAGACAACAGTGTAGCAGATGCATTGTCGTGCCAATTTGAGGAGGAAAGAACTTTGCTCGAAATTTCCCTCCCCATTCCAGACTGGATTGAAGAGGCTCGCAGAGAATGGTTTTCACATCCTGGGCTCTCCCAACTCATTTCTAAATTGCAGGTAGATCCTAATTCCAGCAAGGGCTACTCGTGGCAGAATGATATTCTTCGCTACAAGGACAGAGTCATAATATCACCAACATCCACCCTCAAAAGTCGCATTTTGGCAGAATTGCACTCATCTCCCATTGCAGGACATTCGGGCTTTCAGAAGACATATGCTCGCACCAGAAGATCATTTTTTTGGACCGGCATGAAACAGGACATCCTTACTTTCGTAGCAGAATGTGACGTCTGTCAACGCCACAAAGGGGAAACCGTCAACACACCAGGCACATTACAACCATTGCCCATTCTGGCGTCAATTTGGACGGAGGTCTCCATGGATTTCATTATAGGTCTTCCAAAGTCTGGGAACAAGTCAGTCATCATGGTGGTTGTGGACCGACTGTCGAAGTATGCTCATTTTTGCGCCCTACCCCAACCGTTTACACCAACTTTGGTTGCTCAAACTTTCATGGATCAGATCTTCAAATTGCATGGCATGACCACTTCTATTGTGTCCGACCGCGACTCGATCTTCAGCAGTAATTTTTGGCAGGAACTCTTCAGAATACAAGGCACTCAACTCAAACTTAGTACTTCATATCATCCGCAAACAGATGGTCAAACCGAAGTCGTCAACAAATGTCTAGAAACCTACCTTAGGTGTTTCACTTCAGAAAAGCAACACCTTTGGGTACAGTGGTTACCTCTGGCTGAATGGTGGTATAACACCAACTATCATGCCACCACCAAAATGACTCCCTATGAAGCAGTCTATGGTCAACTTCCGCCTTCGCCTACTTCTTATCTCACGGGTGCTCCAAAGTATAAGCCGTGGATCAACTCCTACAACACCGCGCAACCATGCTCCCGATTTGCGCAAGAATCTTCATCAAGCTTCGAACTGTATGAAGCAATAGGCCGACCAACATCGCTCAGAGCGCCAATTTCAAGAAAGGGATCAGGTCTTTTTGAGGCTGCAACCATATAAGCAAACATCACTCAAAGGCAAGGGTTGTCAAAAGCTCTCTCCAAAATTCTACGGACCATACCAAGTACTTCAGCGCATTGGAGAAGTGGCTTACAAGTTGGCTTTGCCACCTACAACAAAAATCCACCCAGTTTTCCATGTATCGTGCCTCAAGAAAGTGATTGGGAACAATTGCCGAGTTCAAACCAGTCTACCTGAATTGGACGAAGAAGGGTCAATTTGGCTTCAACCTGAACAGGTTCTAGACACACGAGATAAGCACCTGCGCGGCCGCATGATTAAGGAGGTCCTCGTCAAATGGAAAGACACCTCTCTGGAAGATGCAACTTGGGAACCAACCACTATTCTTCAGCAGTTTCCGCAGCTTCAGCCTTGAGGACAAGGCTAGTCTTAAGGGGGAGGGCATGTTAAGGTCCCACCCTAACCCCCTTATTTATGTCATGGGATCACGTCATAGTCAAGAGTCAATAAAGCCCGTATTAATATTTGTAAGTGGTTAACCCGAAATTAATGACGGGACCACAGTTAGTTGCAAATGGGTGGTAGTATTAGATAGATGGTAAATGGGCAATAGTATTAGATAGATGGCATTAATAAAACCCACGGTATTGGCCCGTGGTATTGCATGTATGAGTCATATATAAAGGATAGAGACTCCCTGCGAGGAGTATCGTGTCTTGTTTTTGTAATCGAGCTCTGCTCTATTGGAGGTTGCCCCCTCGAAGAGACCTGTGAACATTTCTCTCTGAATAATAAAATCATTGCTATTCTGTGTTCTGGGTATCTTTTCTTCGCATATTCTGTGTTCTGGGTATATTTTCTTCGCATATTCTGTGTTTGGGTATTACTTTGCAGGTTAAGAGCATAACAAAAAATGATATATGATGATGAATGAAGGATTTATTTTAGGCCATTATATCTCAGTATCTGGAATACAAGTAGACCCGGCCAAAATCCAAATAATTTTGCTAATTCCCACTCCTACCACTCAAATAGAGGTACGTAGTTTTCTTGGATTTTATGGCTATTATAGAAGATTTATAGAGCATTTTTCTCATATTGTTGCACCTCTATATGCACTGACAGGTAACGTTGACTTTCTTTGGACAGAAAAATGTGACCGTGCTTTTCAGGATCTGAAAAAGCTTTTGTCAACAACCCTAGTCCTTAGAGGTCCAAATTGGACCCTTCCATTTCAAGTTTCATCAGATGATTCAGATAAAGCTATTGGAGCAATCCTTGGGCAGGAAGAAGATAAAAAACCATATGCAATTTATTATATTAGCAAGAATTTATCTCCTACTAAATTGAACTATACTATTACTGAAAAGGAATTTGCAGCTGTAATACATGCTGTCAATAAATTTAGGCATTATATTACTGGATATCCTATTATCTTGTATACAGATCACTCTACCATAAAATTCTTAGCAAATAAACCAATCACAAATGGTAGAGTAACCAGATGGTTGATTTTATTGCAAGAATTCAATATCACAATAAAGGACCGACCTAAAAAAAGAAAATCCTGTAGCTGACTTTCTCTCACTAATGCCAAAACCAATGGACACAGTAGTAGTTGAAGATCAATTTCCAGATGAGCATTTGTTTGCTATCACTGTTAAAACACCCTGGTATGTTGATTTTGCAAATTATTTGGTAGTAGGCAAATTACCGAAACATCTAACCCCCAATGAATGAAAATAAATAGTCTAGTGAAGTACTTGATTTTCTTGGATTGGGGGCTACTTGTTCCATATAGGGGAACATATGCACATCAAGAGATGCATCCACGAAGATGAAATTTTTGACATTTTGAAAGCTTGTCACGGCAAACCATGTGGCAGACATTTCGCCGATCGAAGAACTGGTCACAAGGTGCTACAAACAGGGTATTATTGGCCCATGATCTTCAATGATGCAAAGAAGTTCATTTAAGCTTGTGACAGATGCCAAAGAGAAGGATGCCCTAGACAGTCCGAAGAAATGCCCTTGAACCCACAACTAGTTATTGAACCATTCGAGCGATGGGCCCTCAATTTTGCTGGTCCAATTAACCCATCATCAAACCAGAAAACATATATTTTGGTAGCAATAGAATATGTCACCAAATGGGTTGAAGTAGAGGCATTGCCGAGAGCTACAGAGGATTCCATCATACAGTTCCTGTTCCATATATTTGTGTGATATGGGTTCCCAAGAGATATAATTACAGATGGTGGACCACAGTTTGCTGGTAACAAGATTGCTGCAACAATAAAAAACTATCATATCTAGCATAAAATTACTACTCCATACCACCCACAGGCAAATGGTCAAGTAGAAAGCAATAATAAAATAATAGAAGCAATCCTAACAAAAACCATTGCATCACAAAGAAGTGATTGGGCTGCAAGATTGCCAGAAGCCTTGTGGGCTTACAGAACAACATGGAGAAGCACTACCGGCTATTCACCATACCAATTAGTATTTGGAAAGGAACCCATATTTCTAATAGAATTCGAGATACAAACACTGCGAACAACACAAGAAGTCGGTCTAGATCTAAACAAGGCACATATCAATAGATTACAACATATCAATGAGCTAGATGAAATCAGGCTCTCTACCCTTCAACACACTGCATTGATCCAACAATAGCGAGCTAAATAGCATGATGCTCTCATTAAAAAGAAATTCTTCTACGAAGGAGATTGGGTGCTCCTATACGATTCCAGGTTTTAGGATTTTCGTGGGAAGCTTCAGACTCGTTGGTTGGGGCCATATGAAATCCAGAAGGTACATGATAATGGCACCCTTACTCTAACCACCATTAACAGATCTGGACACACCTTCAAGGCAAATGGCCACCGAGTTCGGCTATACCACAAACCACTTACTTGGGAATCCTTCTAGCAGCAACTCCGCGAAGACTCCAACATGCAGATTTTGGTGGAGGAAGAGAAATCTTCCTCACCCCTAGTTCGTTAACTGATTCAATTGTTCTTACATTCTGTATATAATTCCTTCATTTTTTTAGCGTAAATTATTCTCTATACATATTTTTTTTGTATTTTCATTTTGTTGTTCCTTTTAGGAAGAAACAACATGCTCACTGATTTGTTGTTCATTTTTTTTCAAGGAACAACACCTCTACATTTTGTTGTTCCTTTTCGAAGGAACAACAGTTCCATCATCTTTGTTGTTCCTTTTCGAAGGAACAACACTTTTGAATTCTACTTTTCCTTTCAGAAGGAACAACATTTTCACCGTTTTGTTGTTTCTTTTTTGGAAGGAACAACACTTGCATTTTTCTACTATTCCTTTTTCCGAAGGAACAACACTGTCATTTTTGCTGTTCCTTTTCCAAAGGAACAACACTTTTGTTTTTCTGTTGTTCCTTTTCCAAAGGAACAACACTTGCATTATTTTTCTATTCCTTTTTTTGAAGGAACAACGTGGTCGTTTTTTCTGTTCCTTTTCTGAAGGAACAACACTTTTGATTTTCTGTTGTTCCTTTTCCGAAGGAACAACACTTTCGGTTTGCTGTTCCTTTTCTGAAGGAACAACACTTTTTTTTTTCTGTTGTTCTTTTTCCAAAGGAACAAAACTTTCGTTTTTGCTGTTCCTTTTCCAAAGGAACAACACTTTTATTTTTCTAGTGTTCCTTTTCCGAAGGAGAAACACTTTTGTTTTGCTGTTTATTTTCTGAAGGAACAACACTTTTGTTTTTCTGCTATTCCTTTTCCGAAGGAACAACACTTTCATTTTACTATTCCTTTTCTGAAGGAACAACACTTTTGTTTTTTGCTATTCCTTCTCCGAAGGAACAACACTTTCATTTTGTTGTTCCTTTTCCGAAGGAACATCACTTTCCTTTTTCTGTTCCTTTCCAAAAGGAACAACACTTTTGTTTTTTGCTGTTCCTTTTCTCAAAAGAACATCACTTTCATTTTGCTGTTCCTTTTCGAAGGAACAACACTTTTGTTTTCTACTGTTCCTTTTTTTGAAGGAACAACACTTTCATTTTCTGTTCTTTTTTGAAAGGACAACATTTTTGTATTCCTTTTACTTATGCTTGTTCTTCTTGCTATTCCAATTAAAGGACAGTTGCTGTTCCTCTCAATATACAATAGTTTCGAGTCTTTTTTTGTGATTTGGAGCACAACTATACACTTATGCAATGGATACAAAACTAGAGCATACTGAAATCAGAAAATTACATAAATTGTTATTTTTTAAATTTCTTTGAATTGATAGCAGAAAAGAGGAAAGGACACAACTATTCATCACTTTGCTATCATTATCTGCTAATACTGATATGATTGGTTATCTTTATCATGGAGGTTCTTTTTAAATTCCCGTAATCTTCTTTGATCATTATTAAGGGATAAGAATAAAGGGTATATTTTTCTATTGAGATGTTAAGACTTCTTCCACCATTCCTACTCTTAAGGAGTGTTGAACCACCCTTTGTGTATAAATAAGAAAGTACTTTATAAAAGAGGAAAAAAAGAGAGAAAAATGTTTATATGATTTGCTAATATGGGTTGTCAAATGAAGGATATGGGCCTCATCATGAGCCAGCCTACCATGATCATAAGGAAGAAGGTGAAGTGGGATTCCCACTATGGCCACCGCACCAGGGATATGATCCCAGAGACACATCAAAAAAAATAAAAAGTCCTTGGAACAGGAGGTCTCATCATGAGCCGGCCTGTCCACCTTTTACTCCTTCTTGGTGAATGGAATTATGGTTTATCTGGTTACCAAGCCAACATAATGACCTCCATTTTTACATTGCAGAGCACTTCCTAAGCATACACAAAGGATCATGGTTCCATTGGTGAAAGAAACATCTCTGTTAAAGTTATGGACACCTGTGGGCAACAAAGCTCTGTTGATGGTATTGAAGTCACATTCCTTATACACCAATAGCAATTATCAAGACCCTTCTTTGCCTTATACCTTTGTAATAGGTCAAATGAGATTATGTATATAACTTCCCTGAAACTTTAAACACATGAAAATCTATTACAACCAATCATGATGGAAAAAGTTGATAATGATCGCATCAGACTTTTTGTGCATGTCAGCTGTCCTATCCTCCCAACCTCACATCATATCACGACATTCTCTTATTTATTGAGTGATTCTATTATACACCTCGATTTCAGCAACCTACTCCTTTTGTAAACATGGCATCTCGGTATACGTTGTTCCTTTATGAATCTATACCATGGTAGTTCGGCACGCTGCTCCCTCATTTGACAGCCAACGACGGCCTATCACATTGCAGGGGGGAAGCCAGTGACCTCATAATTTGTTGGTATACATGTTAGACTATTATCCGGAGAATTTTCACTTGGGAATAGCAAGGCTTAATGGTATATGGTTTTCTAATTTGCATGGCTTGTTGTTCCTAAGCTATTTCCATATTATGCTCTGCAACAATTAGTAAGTGACTCGGGATTTGAACAAGCTTGATATTTCGTTATTTTCTCTATATTTTCTAACAGTTTGAACAGACTGTTGTTCCCTTGCCATCTGCATTTTTACAGTGTGCTAAAGCATGGGAGGAAGATCAATTCGGAGAGAACGACAGGTATTGACACTTTCTGATGCTGCATAGGAAATCCTAACAAGGGCAAGATGGATAGTTTATCTCAATCATTTACAAGAATCCAACTAGACCGTAGCACTAGAATTCTTGTAGAACTTGAAAGAATATCACTCCACGGTAAGAGGGAGACACATAGCAGTCACCAATGACATAATTGCAGAGGTCTTGGGATTGCCATCCACTGGACCTGTGTGGAATATAAAGAAGGAGAGACTGCGAAAAATCATAAAAATCTTCTAAGATGAAGGCTAGAACCTGACTGTAAGAGGAAAGCGAATTCTACCAGCAACATTAGGAGAGCCGTGGGCAGAATAGGCAAGAGTCATCCAGAGCTACATCACCTGTGAAGGCAGGAAAGACATGGTAATACCATGCCACCTTAAAATTTTAGCTGTATTAAAATAGAAATGCTTTGTGAATTTGCCTGCATTTTTAAATTCTTTACTACATGATGTTGCCCGAAGCATGAAAAAATCATGACACAGAGAATCGATAGTAAGTCACCATGGGCTGATATGACTAATAGTTAGCTATAGTCTTGCTCAGCAACAAAGCAGTTGGGAAGAGCTAATTGTCACGATAGACAGGGGACTGGCTCTACTAGCCGCAAAACAAAACTTACTACCAGTACACCGAATAGACCATTGAAACGGAGGAAATCAGTTAGATTGGCATGGATCAGAGGGAGGCTGGAAAATTCCTAAGGGAATACCAGTCAACCGGTGGAGATAGAATATTCAAGGGATGAGAAACCCCCGCAATTAGAAGGAGAGGAGAATGAGAAAGAGTTGGAGGAAAATGATGAAGGAGAAACAGAGACCGAGTAGTCTGGGCAGGTGGAGGAAGAGATAGAGGAACGCAAAGAAAGCCCATTACAAAATCCATTGCAGGAGGATGAATTGGCCCAAATTCTAGCCAATATGGGCAAATATGCTCAACCTCTCAGCCCACTAAACCTCCACATCGAAGAAGAACCGAAGGAGCATTCTGCTCATGACAAAGATGCATCCGAAGAATTGCGCAGTGAAGAAGAAGAAGAAGAGAATCACTCCATTCATGATGAAAGTATATCTGGAGAGAAAAGTGATGAAGATACAGAAGAGGAACAATCTGTTCCCACCCAGACTACACCAGAAGAATTTCATGGAGGAGAAGGGGTGGAAGATGAAGTCACCCAGGAAATAACATAACAAGCTAGGGTTTTTACTCTTGAACAACCCAGTCAGAACAATGAAGAAGCACCCAAAGAGGAGAACTAGGAAACTGGCCAAGACGACAGTCCAGGATCGAGTAAACACACAACTTTTCTTTCCAAGAAGACAGAAGAGATCAAAATATTACAAAAAGAAGAACAGAGACTACTTAATGTGATAGCATGACTTCGACAACAAATCAGGGTTTTGAAAATGGGAAAGAGAGAAAAAAGGACCTCAGGGGTAAGACATGCAACCAATTCGGTGAAAACCCTCAAGAAAAAGATTAGGAGGACTCAAGTCCAGCCTGCCGTTCAAAACCAAAAGGAACAGCATTCAACTATCACCCATGTTGAAGTACAAACAGATGATATATCGGCCTGTGACAAAGAAGTTCAGACAGAGGCACAGTCCTCTAAAGAAATGCGAACCATAAACACGAGATGATGTAATAATAATATTCAAGTAAACCTTCTACTTACGACTACCACGTGGGACAGTGATCCGAGGATAGTAACTCTATGAAAGGACTTGGTGCAAACCCAACAAATAGTAGAGAAACTTACAAAACAGGCTGTCTCTCGAGAAAATTATGAAAAATTACAACAACAGCTAAGGAATATCAACTTATCTGAGAGCCAAGCCTTTGAAGGATGGTGAAAGGAAGAAGGAAGGGTCAAAAAGGTAACTCATAGACTAGATGTACTCATCAAACAAATGGATACCTTATGCTCTTTGTATATTGACATCCTAGTGTGTAGAGCACCTGCTAGGAATTATGCCTTGTTTTTAATGGAACAATATTTGGAATTGAAAATTAAAGCTGTCAAAGCAGGAGCCCCGATAGAAATAAATACTATTAACGATTTCATAAATTGTTTTAAGCACTATGGGGTGAAGGTTCAAAGATTATTATGTGAATTCTATTTGTATAACCTTGTGTTAGATCAAGAAACAGAGCAGAACCCTGGCCCTTTCGCTGGGGATATCCAACTACAGGCATTCATCTCTTTTGGTATTAATCAAATCAAATGGCTTAAAGCCTATAATTCCTTTCAAATACAAGAAAATGGATTAGACTTATGGGTGCGAGCTGAGCCTAGAGACCCATTACAGTTGTGGAATAAACATAGGAGCCTCATTAGGACTCTGGGCATGATTGAGGCATTAGGACCTATTCATATAGCAATCAATCAGAAAGGGATAGAATATTTCTTTACCATTAAGGACCTTGCCATTGCAGCTACCAAATTCCGATATCAAACTTCTAATCCGAACATCCAAATCACGGAACCGTTTAACTATGATAACTTTAAGCTAGCTGCTGATTGTTTGGGTCTTTATGGTGACCTTATTTTGAGAGAAGGACCATCTTGGTTAGGCTGTAGGTCCCGCAGTCCAGTTATTTGGCACCCTACACTTGGATACCAAGCTTTGTATGAAATGCCTGAGGGTCAGATAGGACATCTTTTTGAACACCTAGTTAGGCATCATGGCTGTAGACCACCTCATGAGATCCCATTGTGGCCTACTCTCTCACTATCTTGCATGTCAACTACAATGTTTTGATGAGGGCATGAAAAAGGGTAAGAAGGGGGGTGTGTTGAGTACTGAAAAAGGTATGTTATTATCGTTTATTTTGTCATCTTTTCTTTAAAACTCATAACCTCTTTACATCATGAACTAGGTAGATAATAAGAAATTATGACAAAATCTATGGGATTTGTATGCAACGCAACATAACTAATAATTGCCTTTCTTATGCAGGAAAAGGAGAAAACGGAAGATTTCAATCCCAAAGGAAAAGTCAGGACAAAGTTAACTGTTGTCCCTTTGGCAGGGAACCGCATTCAAACAAGGCGATCCAAATTGGAGCGTATTATCCAGGAAAGGGAAAAGGAGGTATCAAATTAGCGCAAGAGAACAAAAGGATAACTAAGAATTAATATTCTGGTGAATCCCTCATGATCCTTTGATCCTGAGGGATCACTATCTTCACGATTTTTTGTATCATTGATATCTCCACCTGGCTATTATAAGAAGGGGCAGCACTACTAGCTCGAGGGATGACTTGTTGTTACTTTTTATGTAATTCTCCTTTGTCTTTAAAAGTTTGATTATCGACTCTCGTTGAAGAAGAGATCCACTGTAACTCTATTTTGATGTTTTAATATAAATCTGGTTGTCGTTCCCTCTTTGATTCTAGAGTAATCTCAAGCAGTGTGTCCCTGGAGGCTAAGGGCCTGGCCTTGGTGGAACACTTGCTCATGTACCATTATTTCTAATTCATGTGTGGTTTTCATTATTAGCTCTATTCGATAATCTGATGTGTTTTGCTATTTCACATCACGGTTCTGCTATATTTTGTTTATGCTCAACTAAGTAATGTTGTTCTCTGTAACAGGAATGCTGTCTTGTTCATTCCGACTTTGTAACACATTTTTGTTCCTTTAACCATTGATATAACATTAATGTTCCTTACAGAATGCTACTGCTGTTCAATTACAATGTAACCATGTTGTAACATTTATAAGTCACTATTACCGTATTTATCTACGGTTTACACTTAATCCCGATTGTTGTTCAATTGGCGTTGTTGTTCCATTACGAATTATAATAATTATTCTTTATAACTGAGATTTATGCTTGTTGTATCGAAGCCAGATTACTGTTTCTTCTAATATTAAGCGTATCGTGTGCGATATTTTCTTTGGTTCATTGTACATTTATATTTGACTCTAGTTGTTGTTCTATATTTCATCTCTGTTCGTTGCCGTTCCATTTCTGTTGCTGTCCGATTTATCTTTGGAGTAAAAGATTGTTATCTAATTCCTGTAGGATGAAATTGCTGCATTTATTTCCATAGACTAAGGTTTTGCTATTCAGTCTTGTTCATAAGACTAGTTGCTGTTCCATTTTCTGTCATTTGTATTATCATTGCTTTGGTGTGCAGAACGATCAAAGACTGTAGTGAGCATTGACATTTTTTGTCTAGTTCCCATATTGACGATCTTTTCCTTGATTGTCTTTAATTACATCAGTTTACAGAGGGATGAGTTACCATTACTGTACCCTTGACTGATAAATTTCTATAGTTTTCTAGGTGCACCAATAGAGTTTTAAGGTTCTTTTCTGTAAGTAGATCTTATTCCAAGCATTTGTTTACTCTTGTATTTAGAGCATTATACTACTAGCATTACTCTGACAAATGACTACCTCAAACTTAGTACATTCTTTGAGATAACAAATCATTTATGGATTGATAAATTAATGTAGGGTAAATAGAGGTGAAAAAGACCCTTTTTACTGCTCGACACCAGTTTGTTGTTCCTAGAAACAGATTGATGTTCCCTTAGGAAACAACATTGTTGCAACCAAAATCACAATTGTTGTAACTTAAGTTATTTATTTATTTATTGTTTTTCAATAAAATATTGTTTCTTTTCTGATTTCTCTAATGTTTTTATGTTTCAGGGGTTATTTACTTCAAAGTGACAACTTTTGTTCCTTCATCAAATTAAAATAAGGAAGTTCTTAACTATCATGTTGATGCTCCACATCTATCCTTTTTTACCCAGCCTTATCGAGTATATGGTTGCCTCAGATCTCATATCAAAATATCTTATGGTAAGTCTTGTCGGAAATTATTCACTCTTGATTCCTCATTATTTTTTAAAGTGACTATGACTATTGGATGACTAATCCTTCTCCATGTCACCTTGCTAAGATTGCCCATTGAGTTAGTTTTTGGGAGGGATTGCCACAATCATACTTGATACTTCATGCCTACAAACTTAAAATGGTAGGGGTATTTTCAAGGTTGTAACATGCAATAATGGTACTACTGGAAAAATAATTGTTGAATCATAATTGTTCCCTAAGTCACAGTTGTTGTTTCTATAGGTCACAATTATTGTTCCCTTAGGTTGCAGTTGTTGTTCGTTTAAGTCACAGTCGTTGTTATCTAAGTCATAGTTTTTTTTTTCTTTAGGTCGTAGTTGTTGTTTCCTTAAGTCACAACTATTGTTGCCTAAGACACATTTGTTTTTCCTTAGGTCGCAGTTGTTATTCCCTTAGGTCGTGATTGTTGTTCCCTTAGGTTGCAGATGTTGTTCCCTTAGGTTAAGGTTGTCTTTCCCTCAGGTCACAGTTGCTATTCCCTCAAGTCACAGTTGTTGTTCACTAAGTCACAACTATTGTTTCTTCAATTACAGTTTTTGTTACCTCTATCACAAATATTATTACCTAAGTCATGATCATTGTTACCTGAGTCACAATTGTTGTTATTAGCTCATTTTCTCACTTTTTGATTTAATAGTTGTAGATCTTTCTTATTTTTTTCTCCTTGGTGAATGGAAAATACTTTTAAATTTATAGGTCCTCTTTGTCATAATGATTGGGTAGTCAATTTATATTTGTTCATCTATAAGAATAATCTTATTTTTAAGGAGTAATTATGCAACGATAATTTCATCATGTCAACATTCAACTTTCCTAATTTTTCAAGTCCTTCATCTTGTAAAATTTATGATGATGACCACAAAATTGTACTTAAATATTTCCATCACTATCTAATGAACTATTCCTCAACCCCAATCTTAACAAAGAAAATATATTTATGAAAAATCATTTGAAGGTTATTAATTTTTGAGAAGCAAAACAACCCAAGTTGAAAATAGTTACTACAAAATGTTTTACACCATCCCTAGCTCTTACGGAGTTGACTGGCCGCCCCATCTATTAAGTAATATTTTGTTGATTAACAATAAGCATAGTTCCCCGGATGCGAGTGCTTATACTGCTGGTTAATGTGATGGGACAGGGGTGCAGCGAGGTTGGACGACACCTACCTACCCTGTACCACTTGGTTCATCACCGGACATAGTTTAAACAATGGCATTGGATTTCATTTGGTTTCAGGTTACGTGGCTTTGATATGCACAACCTGTACTCTGATTTCTCCATCGCTTTCATATGCTCTGACCTGAGCTGGGCCTCAGCTCTCTTCAATTCTGGAGTTATGGTGGGTGTAATCCAAGGAAGGGCAGATGATCTTAAATACAGGCTCAGCTTTGGAATCGTTTGGAAGCCTCTAGTGCTTTGCTGGTCTAGTAAAGTTGTGTTTTGGTATGCTGCTTGGTTATGCTTGGCAAACTTTGCGACGCTGCCTCCATCTTCTCCCAATTTCCTTACCAATCCCCCATCCACTTACCCTGTCACTCTCTCTAATCTTCATTCCACCATGGTTCTCCAGCGTATGCTTAGCAGACGGGGCGGCTCGCGGGGTGGTAGCTCACGGCCTCAGGCCAGGTGGCAAAGTATCTCGAACTCTCCGTATTCTTCAGCGGAAAATCCCCACTATCCTAACAAAAGAAGTGGCCGTGGTAGATTAGGCCTTCGCTTTGCTCCCTTCCCTCTGCCATTGCATCACACCCCCCATACCACACAATTCCAGTTCAGAAGCTCTCGCAAAAAACCGATCATCATCACCACTATTTCCATCTCCTTTTCTGAGGAAGTAGAGCAGAGTATCTCGATGACCTTCTCCATGGATGATATGCACAGAGCTGGACTGAGTCGAAACAGAGACAAGGAAGAAGCGCATGGAGGGCATGGTGGATGGACCAAATGGAATGGGAAGGCCATCGTTGGCAGCCTGCATGAGGAATTGGAACCGCAGAATGACACGCAAGCTATGGAAGGGCGCATGATGGATGTGTCGGATCCACAGCTAGATGCAAGTAGCAGAGAAGGTGAGCAGCAGGCCATGGGTCAAACTGAGCCAGACAACCCAAATGAATGGGGATGCCCGATAGTGGAGGAACCTGCCACGGAGGATTTCATTAATCGCATCACAAATTCCAGGTGGCACTTCATTTAAATCCTAGTTTTTTCTTCCTCTTTTTCCACGTAGGCGATCCAATGAGGATGTACTACTAGTTTTATGGGTGGTCGGCTATTCTTGGGTGGAATAGCTGGGGTAACAATGCGGGTTTACTGGCTCTCTTCAGAAAACTGTGGATAATTTTCAATGTTGTCTTCTTTTTTGCATCTCCTTCTCTATCCGACTGGTTTCCCCTCTATTGGGGCAGTCCCAGATCTAGTTAAATGGTAGCAAGCTGAGACAGGATGTGTTCCTTCATGGCCAGAACACCTTTGTAAATATCTTTTTATTTTCTTTTAAAAGATTACCCTTACTTAGAAAAAAAAAGCAATAACCATAGTTGAATTTTAAACAAAAATAGTTAACTAGAGGATAGGAGGTTTGATCATGAGATGACCTACCATGATCATAGGTCCTAATAAAGTGACATTACCACTACTGGTCACCAAGCTAGGGTAATGGCCTTCGGCTGTAAAAGTAAAGGATAGGAGGTATCATAATGAGCCGCCTTGTTGGCATTATTATTAACTAGTTACCAAGCCAGAATAATGATCTTCAATATACATCTAAGTAAGTTGAAATGTTATTGTAACTATGTATTTATCTCTAATAGATGTGACACTTGCATCTCAATGGGTTAAAAAGGAATCCATGTCGAGGCTATGGACACCTACTGGTAGTAGTGGCCATTCCTATGGTATAGAAGTTAATCCAATACTATGATATACTTGGTTACCTTGCTTTCTCAAAACTAATTACCAATAAAGGCCATTGTTGCGTATATAATGTTTGCAAGAACTCATGGTTTAGGGGGTAATTTAATCAGTTCTCAGATGATGATGATTATGGTTTATATCTATTAATCAGTTCTAAATATTCACTTTACATGTTAGCGATGCAACTTTTAGGATATTTGAGATTTGACATTTTGTATCATCTAATCTATCATTCTTTTATTCTACATGTTTCATGTCTTTAACCAAAGATAGTTTCTTTTCCCAATCAGTCACCATTTATTTGTAGCCTAACAACACTACTATTATTGTGGGGTAGAATAAAGAGGTCTAATTCTGATTGTGAATGCAAAATAATTGGTTAGAACTTGAGAAGCAAAGACTGAGATAACTAATTCTCACCATTTTTGTGCCCATAGAAACCAAAGATGATGGGTATAGGGAATGCATATTTCTCTCATCACTTTTACCCACTTTTATATTCCCTTTTTATCCATTATTATCCCATGACATTCACAACATGGTTATGTCACTTTTATATAATGAGGTAATTGAGGTAATGAATTACTAATTGGGGCTAGTCATGATACATGTTATATAAACCTTGATGACAAGGCAACTAATCAGTTTGGCGGAAGGAAACCTTTCTACATTTTATCATTACTTTCTTTCAGCTTGCATGGCTTCAACATTTTACATCACAGTCAACATCAACTCAGCCTACATCAGCTTCAACAAATGTCAGTCCATACATGCCATTCCATATTTTTACAGAGGTAAAACTTGAGCTAAAATAAAATATATTTCTAATTTCTTAAAAGTTTAGGAGAATGTCATGAAAAACAACTAAGCATTATTCACTCATATTTTTCAACCATTATTTCTCCTTCTTTGCCACTTCCCATTCTTCAGAGACACAAAATATTTCAATTTGGGGGAGTGTATTTCTCATTAATTTATTTATCATAACCATGTCATCAATACTCTTTATCATCCATCGATATCCTTATTCATTCTCAAAACCTCACCTATTCTTGTTTGTTTTACACCAAGCAGAGATTTCAACAACTATTGTAGCAAAAACCTCAAATTATTTTCTTGTGTACCATGAGGTCATGCTAATTTTCCAATTTGGGGGAGAAATTGGTATGCATGATGGATGTTTTCTCTTTTATTTCTCATTTAAGGTACACAATTTCATTTTTATATAGTTCATAAATTGATTCGCATATATATATATATATATATATATATATATATATATATATATATTTAAAAATATGAACTAAATTCTTTTGATTTTTGGATAGAAAAGTGGTATCGTTAAAATACGCAAAACCAGAAAATTTCAAGCTAAACCAGTTTGTAAAAGTGCAGAAATAATGCACTATCACCTACAACCATTTTTTTGATATCTTGAAATATGTTCATTGGATTGCTCTAATTTTTGGAACGGAGAAACATTAATATAGTAGAAAGCTTCCTGCAAAATTTCAGAAATATCTGATTTGTAGTTTTTGTGAAAATTCTTAATGAAGTTTGTTGTTACATGTATCATATTTTGCTACGACTTCATATACATATGGTTGAAAGTAAATGTGAAAATTGTTACAACTTCACCAACATTGTTTTAATTGAACAATTATTGTTTTAAAGAATCATTTGGGGAAGAAGCCTTTTGTTCCATCAATATCATGAGTTGGGGTAAACATTTTGATTAATGTATTATAACTCAGTTAATATAGAAGCATTGGGTTGCATGAGGACATGCAACATGTTCAGTTTGGGGGAGATGTTGGGTCACTAATTTTCATTATTACTATCACTTCTTAACATACATTTCATCCATTTCTACTATTCTTTTATCACATTATTTATCATAAATTATCATATAATTCCATTTCATTATGCTCTTATGGATAAGTAATACTTGTTCTCCTTTATTTTTAATAAAATGATGATTATTATGAATGATTTTTCCAATGATGGTTTATTAATTTGTTATAACATCACTCCCAATTTTAGCCTCCAATATCTCTTCCATATTGGATTTTTTTTTTTTTTTGCTGAGTAAAACTAATTCTATTAAGAGGACGAATAGTACAATAAGAAGTTACAATCAAGAAAAGCAGGAACATAGGCAGCCGGAAAGGATAGGCTATCCACCTCGGCTCCTAGAAGAATAAGAGAAGAGAGTAGAGCTGAGCAGGAAGAAACAAGAAGAGCAGAAGAAAAAGATCAGAACAGAGGATTCTACCCAACATGGGAGGAATCAGCTATTCGACATTTTTTCCCTTTCTTTTTACCAACTTTGACCCAATCACGAGGGCATTGCTGAGCTGGCATGACTTGCAAACTGAGCTGGGCGGAGTGAGAGGTTTCCTTATCTGAATCCGAGGTAGAGGATTCATGAATCCTTTTCTAAGAGATTCGCTGGACAGGCGAATCCTCAGGCCCAGTCGAGTGCGGATCCTGTGCCAACTTTGCTTCCATCCCTTCCTCAGACCCCTCATCTTCATCTGAGCTGAAATCAAAATCGTCCATGGGGGGAGGGTCATGAGGCTTCCAGCTTTTGGATTTCTGCTTGGGATTGGCTTTCTTCTTTTGGGTCGGCATCGAGGGACAGGAGCTTCGAAGGTTCCCTGTGTTATGGCAGTTTCTGCAGCGAAAACCCGTATTCTCATAGTCTAAGGTATGAGTCCAATGGAAGTCTCCAATTTTGAGGTTGATCTGGTCAGGGAGACCTTTTCTCATGTCTATTTCTGCACAGATTCTGGTGAAGGTGTATAGGCCCTTTTCCCCTCTAGAGATGTTTGTGTCTAGTAAGCATCCTAGAGAGTTGCCGATCCCTTGAAACACAGCAAAGTGCCATAGATGCACCAGGAGATTGGGCAGTCTGACCCAGATTGGGAGCTTGGTGATGATTGTTGTAGAGGGATCGAAATCTGGGAACCAGGGGGTGAGGAATAAACCTGCTGAACCCCAAAACCATGGGCCTGAAGTTAAAGCTCTTTGGTAGTCCTCGCCAAAAGAAAACACTACAATGAAGAAGCCCTTTGAGCAAAACAAAACCTTAGAATTGTTGGTCCAGTTAGAGTGAATCCATTGGTAAAGGTCTATTGTGCGTGGCCATAGCCCATTGAACCTGCAAATAATGGCATGCTCTGCAAACTTTTGGGCTTACTCATCCAGCGATGGATGCATTATTTCAATTGAGGGGGTTTCCTCTAGTTTTTCCACCAAGAAAGGTTTGGGAGCCTGAACTGGTGGAGCTATTTTCTCAGGCATCTGAGCATGGACAGCATCTTTATATGAAAATGGTTTAGCTGAGGAAGACTGTCCTACAGCTCCCCCTCTCAGACGAAAAGTGAAAATAATGGAAGCATTTCTCTTGATGTTGTAGAAGGAAAGGGGGTAAAGATCCTCAAGTTGTTTACCTTCATGGAGAAATTGTTGAGCTGCAGATGGGATCCCCAGCTTGAGTTCTAGAGCATGCTTGAGGTTCTACACTAGATCCGATGAGCTCACCCATTGAAGCAGAGTTTTGCCAGAGATGAGCATGATTTGGATCTGAAATGAGCCAGAGAGGTCAAAGTTCCACTTTCCTCTGCAGATCTGAGACGAGAGGAGGCTGGTTCCTTGAAGGGCTTTCTCTTCCTTAACTTGCCACTGGGGCTTGTGAGGAGATGATGGGAAAATCCTGGCGTCATTGAATCTGTTAATGTTATCCACCTCATAGAGCTTCCATATACTCCACCCAGGTAGATTCAGGGAGCGGAAGGGGTTCTGATGATTAAAATCAGAGCATTCTTCCGGAGCAACAAATGTCCACCCAATGACTATCGCTTGAGGAGAAACAGGAGAAGAGTCTGCGTGTTCCCCCTTGGCCATTGCGTTTGGAATCTGAAGGGGGCGGCTAATACTCCGCCCAGGCAGATTCAGGGAGCGGAAGGGGTTCTGATGATTAAAAACAGAGCATTCTTCCGGAGCCACAAATGTCCACCCAATGACCACCGCTTGAGGAGAAACAAGAGTAAAATCTGCGTATTCCCCCTTGGCCTTTGCGTTTGGAATCTGAAGGGGGCGGCCGGGGCGAGTTGCAGCCTCCGGGGGCCGTGAACTAGCCGCCCCAAAGTTCTGAACGGAGCATGACAGAGTGAAGGGGGCTCTTAGCAGTGAATGGAAGACGCGCAGTTCAACAATGGAAGAGGATACCAGCGATCCATCACTGACGCACCCAACATCATCAACGGCAGGGCTCAGCAGAAGCCCGACAGCGGCCGAAGGAAGGGAGGCAGCGACAATATAGCTAGGGTTCATCGTCGGAGTCGAAGAGCTCAAAAGTCCATATTGGAAATTTGATGTCCCAGTCATAATTAAATATTCCAACTCAGAGATTCACTAGGATAAAAAGTGGCAGTTTTGCGTTAGATGTTTCGGGAAAATGAAGATGAATCTTGAAAATCCAAGACACCGGTTTTGTGCAAAATGAACCAAATTAGTTTTCCAATGAGAAGTTTTCTAAAATTCAGTCTAGATCGAGAGAAACACAACATTCTCTGAAGGTGATTTTCTCAGATTTATTGTTGTGGCTGTTTTCCAAATTCTTCCAATTAAAATACCAGATTTGACTTGTCCTAGCTAAATCACGATGGAGAGATATTTCAGATCTACTGTTGCTGATCAATTTGTTTTGGGCAATCCAAAATTGTAATGGAAATCAGTTTGTAATCAATTTAGTTGTAATTTGACTTTGCTTTATGTGTATTTAAATGAAAGGAGATCAAAGAGAGGGGGATGAACACTTGTGGAATTGGAGGAAAATCTAAGAACTTCATCCTGGCGTAATTATTTCTCTGAGATATTTTAATGAAAGAAGTTATCCATTGAGTTCTACATATCTTACATGTAATCTCATTTGAATTATTTTTCAAGGAAAAACAGACTCTTGGGCAGTTGGGCCCACTACCTTGGACGAGGTGTTGCCTTGAACATCTAAACTAGTTTAGTTGTGTCTATTTCTTTGAATTTATGTTTTTTAAAGTGAAATTCCATTTTTTTTAAAGTAATTTGTTGGATGCTTCATTTTCCAGATTTGTTATTTCCAACAATTTCTAGATTTCATTTAATTTGCTGCTCTAGATTAGCATTTGAATTATGTTGTATGCAGTATGTTAAATGTCCAATTCATCAAGGTGTGGTTTAATTTAGTATTGATTTGAACCATGTGATTAGCATAATGCTTTTCCTATCATTTACTTTCTTCTTTTTAAATTAGTATTGTTATTCAAGTCTTACATTTTATTTCTTGTTGAATGAACTTGGTAGTGTAGAACACAATCATGTAGAACTAGTGTTAGATGTTGGTAGTTGCTTGCATATATTTTTCTGATTTCCTTGAAATAAAAACACGCTCCTTGGGTTGATAATTAATGTTCAGGTTATTAGTTTTTTTTTTACTAAGCAATTAATTTCACTCAACACACTTCGCCATAGATTGGGATGAACCAAATATTTCTTTCAACCAATCACCCTTGCACCATATTCCAAGCATGAATGTGGTATCTCATGGAATAACTAAAACAAAACCAAACCAAGGCTTCTAGAGGCTAAATCACCTCAACCTGATGAGCCTCATCATTGGGTAACTATATGGTCCTTAATTCACCTCCTAGCTTAGTCAAACCAACTATTCTCACAACTTATTGCATACTTTTGATTATATTTTGTTTATGAGATGAGTTAGAGTTGGATATTTTTCTTTGTGGTTTAATGTGAATTTAATGTAGGATTAAAGGATAAAAGCAAGTAATTTTTGCAAAGACCTTGGTCAAAACTCAAATGGGACAAGGGAGAGGAATTATAGGAGGTAAATCCTCCTCATTTACTACCCCTCCATTCGAATATTCCTCCATCAGCTCGGAGTGAAAACAACCAAATCATGAGGATTAGAAGGCAGCCGAGCAAGTGAAAGTCAAAGCGCTAGTTTATCTCGAGTTTGGGAGCCAAGCCTCCCTAATTTTAAGGAAGTTGTTGGAGACTTCAGATGTGTAAGTAGAGAGGCATAGGAACTCAGTGGGATTCAGAATTTTGATTGTAAAACTCTACTTTATTTTTGAGTTGCAAGACTTGTGACAGTTTTTGATGTAATCCATTATTTTGATAATAAGAATGAGTTTTGTTTTGAGCCAGCACTGAGTTAACTCAGAGGGCTGAAGCTCTTGGGTTAAGGCCCAACCCTAGCAGCTAAGGCTCCTCTTCATTGTACATGTATGCTAGTGTGCACTCATGGTTTAATCCTTCATTTGCTTAAATAGCCGCATTTCCATTACAACAGTGTAGCACATAGATTCATGGTTTAATTGTTCATTTTCTTAAGTAGTTTCATTTCCATTACAGCAGTGTAGCGTAGATTGGTTATGTTTTAGTTTTCTTCCATTTGTGCCTTCTTTCAATTAACATGTTAGCAAGGAGAAAAAGATCACCATAAGGTTGTCAGCAGGTGTCTCAGCCTCATCTTCTCCCTTTGAGACCATGACTTGAGGAAGAAACCCTTCAGCAACCCCAAAAACATAGATTTATAGTTCTTGCATGAGATTTGGAGTTTGTCGTATTGATTCAGTACTTGGTTCATTTCATTGTTATCTTTCTGTAATAAGATCTCACTCATATTCTCATTTCCTTTAGCACTTTCTTCATGTATAATATATGTGGAAGCCAATGAATCACGTCTTAATCTGATTATACCTGTAGATCTCCTTATTGTCTGATCCATAAAAAAATGACCAATTGCTGTTAACCGCATGTCGCATATTCATTTCAACATTTGACTTTAGGCACTCCACATCTCCACCGTCAATCTGTTTCACTTGATCCAATGGCTATTGCATCACCCGCTCGACAACTAGCTTGGCCAATCTCCACCATTGATCAATCTCGCATGATCCAAAAATTATCACGTAATCTCGTGTGAATTATTGCACGACCGATACCTGATCGAGAGCACGCGAGAAAAGTGGTTTTCTCATGCTACGTGTCACTCGCTTAGGCTATTCATGTGAAAAATAGAAATACAGCTTACATCCCTTAGGGCGCACGAGATACTGCTTACCACCTATATTCATTTCAATGTTTGACATTAGGTGCTCAAAATCTCCTCCATCGATTTGTTTCGCTTGACCCAATGGCTATCACGTCATGCGATCACTAACTAGCTTGGCTGATCTCCACTATTGATCAATTCCACACGATCCAACGACTATTGCGTAATCTCATGTGAATTCTTTCATGGCTGATATTCAATTGAGAGCATGTGAGAAAAGTGGTTTTCTTGTGCTACGTGTCACTCACTTAGGCTAATCGCACAAAATTTAGGAATTCTACTTACAAATTTGAAGGCGCACGAGAAACTGCTTACCACCTACGAAGACCACTTCATCATTCCACACATTTTTTTCCTTCTGTCGCCACGTGACTTAATGTGATCCATCCATCTATTCACTTAATCTCCGTGATAAGATCTCCGCTATTCATCTCCCAGTAATCCTGTTCGTCCATCAATTCACTTAAACTCCACAATATGATCTCCATTGCTCATATTTCATTAATCCTATTCAACCATGTATTAACTTAATCTCCTATGATAATATCTCCACCACTCACCTTTTGTTATTCCTGTTCGTCCGTCTATTTACGTAATCTCTTGTGATAATATCTTCGCCGCTCATCTTCCTGTGCACTGCTGCTTCATTACGTCTTCCTTTCACTGATTTTGGTCTTCTCTTACTCTTTTTCTTGATTCCTTCCCGAAAGTTGTTCTGCATATAATTTAAACGTTTCCACTCCTGAGTTTCAATTTAGTTATTCAATCAGACTCTAACATTTTTTGATCATAAAAAAAACCAGAAAAGTGAAAACAGATTTAGTCTAGTTTCCTTGCTTACACATTAGTTTGGTTTGATGCTCTTTACTTCTGTGACTTAGATAGTAGCATTATGTTAATGTTCATTTAGCAAATTTTCTTAGTAGAGTTGTTTAAATGGTTAATTAGGATATGGTGTGATTTAGCATTACAAGTTGTTTTCTTCATTATTGCAGTAGAGTAGCTCTCTTAGAATAGATTTTCTCTTATTCCATCAAAGAATCAAGCTTCTTCTAACTCTATAGAAGTCTGGCTTGCAACCCCTGGGTCTCTCACCAGATGAACAAGTGACAACAAGTAAGACCTTCACTTCTACTTGTGCATATATCAATATCACCTCCAAGTTTGTACGAACCCCTGGTTGATAAGTAAATTTGTTAGCCCAAGAGTTGTAGCATCCTTGCTGCAATACTGGCGCTCATCACTTTTTGGAGCCGTTTCCAGGGAGGTGTTTGAGTAGAATCTGAGTACTACCTTCTTTTCTTCTATTTCAAGTCTGCTTCCTTTTCTTCTATTTCTAGTCTCCAATTTTCTACCATTACTTTATTTCTACAACAGTAATCTAGTAGCTTCCTTTCTTTTAGTTGTCATTATCTGCTTTCCTTTCCATTATGCAAGTAGAATTTCAATTCAGAAAGTAGTTTTATTCTGTTAGTACTTTTCATTCAATCAGCAATTTCATTTCTACAAAGTACTTTCCAGCTAAAAAATATCTTACAAAAACCAACCCAAAAACATTTCCTTTCATGCCTTGTAGGAATAGGGACAATTTAGGGAAATTCTTGCCAAATACCCCCACTAAATCCAATAAACAACCTTCTCTCTTCTTTGATGGCTATGAACTGGAGGAACCTTTAGGTTATCAACCTGACATATTTGAAGAACCTATAGGGGAAGACGAAGAAGAAGAACCCATTCCTACTAAACCAATGGCTGAAAACCAAAACGATAGAGGAAATAGAGAGAGAATTGAGGGTGCCTTCCCCATGAGGGAAAGAAATTGGGACACTAAGATGAAGAATATAAGCCCCTCTGCTCTACCTCATTTGCATGGCCTGACCACAGAGGACCCCGAAACTTTCCTATTTTAGTTTGTTGTTATATGCCAAACCTATGACTATACAGATGATGAGCAAAAGTTAAAATTGTTTCCATCGACCCTCAAGGATGCAGCGTTGCGCTGGTTCATGGGTTTACCTGGAGATAGCATCACAACTTGGGCTCAGATGTAACAGGCTTTTAACAACAAATATAGGGACTACTGTAGGTCAAAGGATACTAAAGAAGAGATTTTTAGGATGACCATTGGTGAGGATGAATCCTTAGAAGACCACGAAGAAAGATTATAGCTCAGTTAAAAAAGGGCCAGGTGCACACTTGACCCCGAGTCACTAAAGTTGGTCTTGCTCAGAGGAGCAAGGGAAGATCTTCTGGATACCTTACATCTGTTAGTAGGAGGAGATATCTACCAATTACCCTACGAAGATATCAAGACTGTCTTTAGAAACCATTCTAGGGTAGCCAAGAAAAAGGGTAGGAGTAGTCAACTTATGGCCAGTACATCATCTTCCAACTCATCCATCAAGGGTGAAATTGGAAATATGCTGGAAGATTTCAAAAGTGAGATGTTGCAAACCCTTGCCTTGCAATTGGACACCATGAACATCAGAAGGAAGTAAGAGGAATCAGAGAGAGCCTTGGCCATATTCTATCCTAGATGCACTAGGAGGCATCCCAGGAACAAATGTCCATTGAACTGCATTGAGATTTGCTCGGTCTGTGAGGAAAACCACTCCACAGACAAGTGCCTTTCTTTACCCAGACTCAAAGTTGTATATCAAGGAGCTAAAGGGGTCTCTGAGTAACTTTGCTACATCAACCAAAGGAGACCTCCTAGGCCTAGACCATATCAGTAGGGTATGCAAGTGTCATCCCATGCATATTACAACCCCAACCAAACTACAGCTATACCTTCTTGGGGACCCCCTACTCATTCTTCCTAGTCTACACCCCTTCTTGGGTCCTATGCATCTCAGTATCATTCACATCTAACCAACTAGTCATTTCAACCTTATGTTCCACCACAACCTCAATGAAATACCCCACTCTAGGGGTGGAGACCCCAATACAACAATGCTCCAGTCCTATTACCTCCACCGCCTAACCAACAACAAACCCTACACTCTGCTCCACCCAAGAAACCTTAGATTATTGCTTATCCAAATCTGAACCCAAACAATAGGCATGCTGAACAAGTATACAATGGACAGACATCATACCCAGCTTATGTTGTAGAAATCCAGGAGATCAACCTAAGATCTGGGAGAATTCTCCCAGATAACCAACCTCCCTCTCCACATAAGGAGGTTGAGGAAGAGAGAGAGGAAAGAAACCTTAAATTAAATCCACCCTTTCCTGAGATATTATCCCAACAACTCCAGCCTACCCCAGAAGAAACTAAACTTTTGGGAGAATTGAAAAATCTATGTGTAAAGATCCCCCTTCTGCAGGTAATGAAAGATGTTCCCATTTACAATAAATTGATTAAGGAGAAATGCTTCAAGCATCCAGGAAGAAGAAAAAGGGATGCCCCTACCATTAATGTCATTGGGCAACTGTCTAACTTAATGCTGGGGTAGATAATATGTCTAAAATATTTGGACCCTGGAAGCCCTGTAGTAGATGTGAACATCAACGGCACCATTGTCCCACACAATCTGATTGATCTTGGGGCTACCATTAATGTGATGACCAAGGACACCATGCTCAAGATCAACCTCCAAGGGTCATTAAGGAAGACCACAACAATTTTGCATCTTGCAGACCATTCCACAGTCACCACTAAGGGAATTGTGGAGGATGTAGTGGTATCCATTGACTCCTGGGAGCACCCTAAATATTTTCTAGTTCTCCAGCCTAAGGCTAAGCTTACTAGTTACCCTCTCATCCTTGGGAGGCCACAGTTGGCCACAACTAATGCTTACATTAGTTGCAGAGTTGGGAATATGACCATCAACAATGGGCATATGCCCAAGCAGTTAGTCCTATACCCTCCTACTCAACCCTCTCTAGAGCATGATTTAGCTTTATGGTTGGAGGAGGAGGAAGAAGATGAGGCTTATTTAGCCCAACTTTATGCTTTGGAAGCAACCATATGGGGAGGAAAGCAAGATGAGGATGACTTAATTGAACAACTGCTCCAAAGTCCAACTCCTAGTTCGTTAGCATTAGAAGAAGACGTAAGGGAAACCCAAAAGAATCATCCAATTGACTTATGCTTGGCCAATTCTAACGCACTCCATGTCAAAACCATAGAATTTGGCCCAGAGAAAACTTTGAAAATTAATCCATCTCTTTCTGCTCTCGAAGAGGAAAAGTTATGCAACATGTTGAGAGAAAACCTAGAAGCCTTCGCTTGGAGTTACAAGGAAATGAAAGGAGTACACCCCTCAATCTATACTCACCACATATACATCAAAGAAGGTTGCAAGCCAGTCCAACAACCACAAAGGAGGATGAATCCAACTCTTAAAGATATAGTCAAAGAAGAACTGCAAAAACTACTAGATGTAGGATTCATTTACCATATCTTTGATAGTGGGTGGGTCTCTCCTTTAGTGTTAGTTCCCAAGAAAAATGGTAAGTGGAGGATTTGTGTCGATTGCAGGAAGTTGAACAAAGCCACAAAGGAGGATCATCTTCACCTACCATTCATTGATCAAGTGCTAGATGGCCTGGCAAGGAAGAAGTTTTTTTGTTTCCTAGATGGATTCAGTGGGTACAACCATATCCAAATCTGCCCAGAAGACTAGGATAAGACCACCTTCACCTATCCTTGGCGTACTTTTGCCTATAGGGTCCTTTCTTTTGGCCTATGCAATGCTCCTACTATTTCAGGGAAAACTACTGTTGATTTGAACTACTAGTCCCAATATGATAGGTAGCTATCTTAGAAGCAAACAATGAAAGATTTTCAAGAGTTCCTTTAAGTGTGATAGATGGAAGAGAAGAAAAGAGGACCAACCTGGATCTTTCACTTTGATCCTAGCTTGATTTCTCCTTTCCTCGATAGAATTTTCCACTCCTCTCTTACATTTCCCACTTTAAAGAGTACCTGTAGAGTCAAAGTAACAAAAAACTGTCAAAGCATCTCTATCTAAAACATCATAAACAATGCGGAATCATAAACACATTAACCATACAATTGCATTCATAAACAATAAGATTCACAAATACAGGATCATATGGAGGAAAACTTAAAGAATTTATTAATAGTAATGTAAGAGAGGATTACAACCCATCTTTTTGATCCAGCATCATCCTCCTAGTTGTAGAAGCCCTCTTCACCTCATGAACAAGCAAATCACCCAGAAATGCAACATCTCTTCTCACCAACAAACCAACAACACTTCCTTACAAAATACAAAATTCCAGCCTCTAGATCTCTTAGATGAGGGATCCATTTATAGATGTCTTGCAAGGGTGTGAGTCAGCTCTAGGCTTTTGATTAGTGTCAGTCCACTGATAGTTCTTGGTTCCACTTGGAGATTTCATGATCTCTTACTCATCCTTGGGCAAATTCAGAGAGGCAAGTGTCACAAGAGAAGTTTCTGGAAGATTCCATGATCATCCACCTTGAAAACTGTCTCTGCCAATTGTCTATTCTCACTGATCACACCCCATAGAAGGCCATTTCAGTATGCATTACACTTGGCCAGTTAGGCAGTCAGTATGCATTGCACCTTGCCCATCGAGCAGTCTATATGGTCCAGTTTTGGCCAGTTATGAGTAGTTTTTCAGGTGGAACTTCTGGGAAATGATGTAATCAGCTGACCATGATCCTTTAGGGTGTGAAACAACACTTTTAGCAACTTAAGGAGCCCTTAGTTTATGGACATATGAGTTTGGGGTTGCAGTGCCCAAATATGTCTATAACAATTGCCCCCTAAAGCATCAGGTCGTAAATCTTCTGATGTCGGGTGAAATGCTTTATTCATGAGGATCCAAGGTATTCATATTGGAAGGTGAAATATATAAGATACAATAAAATACATCATCATCATATTATTTTCATGATTTAGCTGAGGTAGGCATTCCCATGCTCAGCTTTATAAATTCCTTTTCATGTACATAGGATAGAAAATCGTCTGTTGTTGCAGACTGGTGATTCTTCGCATGAAGAGTCATCTTCCCTGGCTTAGATGACTATCTGTGTAGCTTCTGTGTACAATTGACGTTTTTATTTTCCTGAATATATCGCAACCCGGATGGATGAACTAGATCTAGGGTCTTCAAAACTTGTCCAATCTTTGCCCAATGTACAAGTCGATCCATGTGAAAAGATGTTCTGAAGTCGAACATGAAAGGACCTCGCCTGATTACCAGCCAATGATGTAAGCTGTTAATAGATGCGAGAGAAGTCATTGATAATGATGATGACCCTCAAGGTACTACAGTACAATTCATGTGGTGTGAATATATGAGCCGATGTCGAAAACCACGCAAAGTCTTTCGGTTGAAGGTCATTGATGTAAACCTGTAGCCGGAAGTGAGAAATTTGCCATTGAGGCATGCCAGATTCAAAGTAATGAAAGGGTTGTTTCTAAGTCAACTTCTTGGATAATGAGCTGATATTGATAAGAAGTGACCTATCGTAGGAGGGCCTTGATGTATCCCACATCTACGAAATGAAACAGAGCAAATGATTTTTGTGGAAGTGAAAACGATCTGATGATATAAGGTTCAGGAATGGCGGCCATGAAAAATGAAGAGTGGATGTAATGCAGTGGATGAGGCATTTGTTGGATGGTGAATTCTCTGAATGACTTCTCTTAAACATATTGGTGACACTGATATGGACTGGTAGCATTAAGAGCGTGGATGGCACAGTGGACGAATGGTGATGGTGAACGAAAAAAACCCAACCCAACTCAATCATGGTGATGGAGTGAAAGTGTCATGTTCAAGAGCGACTTGCTACCAATAGAGTTCTTCAAGTTTTCTTCCCATTTTTCCCTAGTCATTGCTAACCAGTACCTCTTTATTTTTGATAAGCTTGAGAAGGATAACATATGCTTGGTCTATAATTTTCCCTTTGGGAAAACCTGTCACTTTGTGTTTAGTGAGCCTAGCATCAGTGAGACTCATTCTTGTCTAGGTGGACAAGTTTGTTTCTATTGTTTTAAAGAGTTTAATGACAAAGATAACTCAGTCCTTTTCATGTTTAGAAAGTTTGAAAAGGAACGAAAAGGAAACTCCAATAGTCCTTTTTCGTGGCATAATCCCTTAAGTCCGAAAAAGTATAAAATAATATGAAAGGGATGACTTTTCAATCGTTTTAACAAGCCGACAAAGACAAGCACTCGATCTTTTTGTTTAATAATCCCTCAGGTCCAAAAGATTAAAATATATGAGAGGGATGGCATTCCCTTTACTTTAACGAGCTGGAAAGGCCAATAGCTCGACAATATTTTTATATTTAACGAGTCTAAAAAGAGTTTAAAAGAGACTTGTTTTTTAGGAACGAGTGGTATTTCTGGGTAGCAGCTGGTTCTAGGTAAGTTTGGAAATTCTCAAAACATGGTAGTGCAAAGAGGGTGGAAATAAGAATCACTCGTCGCAGATGTTCCTCAAAAGGGTAAACAATCAAGTGGAAGCGTATGGTCAACAAAATGAAATGGAGGTGATGGAAGGAACACAACCAAGGTTGAAAAGGGTTGATAGCAAAGTGATCACAAAGGTTATTTACCAAAGGCGGGTTTATTTTTTAATGAGCTTGAACCTTGTGCCAACATGTGCTTAGTGCAGGTTGATTTTTTAACGAGCTTGAATCTTATGGGAACATTGCTCTTTTTGTTTTTATGTAAGCTAGGAATGACCAAACTATAAAGCTAAAAAGATAAAAAATGAAATTGGTCGTTTTTGCTTGTATAAAAAGGTTTGCATGCCCCCAACATAAAAAAAAATGTCTTCAGTAACCATATGGAAACTTACTATGGTTAAGCAGGATGATTTTCTGTCAGTAGTTAGACAAAACACTTCCTACACTTTGTCCACCAAATAGACAAAGGTGAAAGGTCACTCGGACCGATCACATAACTTACAGGGAAACTTATCTCTAAAGTTGGGCTTGTCCGCAAAATAGACAAGGGTGCATGCCCCCTAAGCTTTGTTACATTCACTAGATTACTCGCGATAATTAGGTGGATGGAATGAAGGTTCCTTTCTGAGATCAATTGAAAGAGTCGACCTGGAACTTTGCTCAGCCTTGTTTAATTTTTAATGAGCTTGACACAAGACAAGGAATTCTGCTCAGATCCTTGGTTTCATTTTTTAACAAGGTTGACACCAGTAAATGAACTATCCTCTGGCGACCTTTGATCACAACTCATAAGGGGCCATGAAGGAAAGATTTGGTTTCAATTCCCCCAGTACATATTGTACAACATCACTTAATTGAGTCATGTCAGTCAGATTTTCAAATATGAAAACCTCGTTGTGTTCGACACTATCAAAATGGTCAGAGTCCTTCTTAATCTTTGATGATGTAGAAGATATCATATGACAGGTTTCCACTGTGGCCACTTCTGCCAAATTACTTGGAGGTGGGAGGGAAAAACTACCCATTAAGGATGAGTCTTTTAGGAGACCTACTCTGATATTTTGAAGCGATTGAGAGCTTCCATGGATCAAAGGAATGATTCCGGTAACTTGAGAACTATTGGGGAGGAAGGTGAGTTGGTCAATGGTTGTGATTCCACCTTGAAAGGGGAAAGCAATTTTTCTAAAATATGTTGAGACAACAGTAGCCATAGCATAAATCCAGGGCCTTCCTAGTAGGATGTTGTAGTCAAGGTTTCCATCGATGACCTCGACTTCAATTTCTACTGTCTTGTCCCCCAGTTTGATTTGCAAGTTACTTAATATCCCATATGGCGTGTATGTTCTTCCATCGAACGCTTTTAAAGTCGTTGATGATCGTGAAAAGGGTGGAGAGCCTAATGTTTTCCAGCAACTCATTGACATAATACAGGTAGATGCTCCCTCGTCAATGATTGTTCGATGAACAGTTTTGTTGAGGGTTTTTACCTGTATGAGGAAAGCGAGTTGTGCTGTTAACTGAGGTTCGTATCCTTTATGATTAAAGGCCACTAGATTGGAATCTGCTAGATCAATCCCACCTATCGCTGATAACAAAGCATTTTTTTGGGATGGGCAATTCTGTAGTACTTCTTGTGTCGACATAGCGGATGGCGATTGGGCTAGATATTACACTATATTATAATTCTATGCTACTCAAGCACGAGGATTAAATGTTGATTTATGTACTACTCCCTTAGGAAATTTTATTTTTAATTCAGGAATGATTGGTGGAACAACTTCTGATGAAGTTGTTGTCGAACTGCTGGGTTGATCTGTAGCCTTGTCATTCGACGATTGTGGATTTCCATAATCTTTATTCCTTGTAGATATCAAAGCATCATTTTGTTGTTTTGAGATGGATAGCATAAGCACTTGGGATGGGGAAGCATGATCACTAGCAACCAGGTTAGTTTCTGGATTTGGAAATGGATCAGTCAATACCGCTGAGGTATTTGAAGTCTTTTTGAAAAACTTCTTGACTTCAGCTTGATGTGGACAATCTTTTGTGTAATGGTCCTCATCACATATGAAGCATGGCTGATTAGGTTTCTTCTTTCTAGTAGGGTTTCTAGAAGGTTTCTCAGGAGTCAAATCCTCCTGTTTCTTCTTTTTGTTTGTCCCTTTCTTCTTGCCCCCTGGTTGTTTAGGATTTTTGCCTTTTTCAGTTGACACGGCATTAACCTCTGAGGGGGAGGTTCTTCGTCTGCTTTTTGACTAGAAACCATACGGGTTTTTTTAGATGTAGCCTTTGTGGTTTTCGTGCTTGTCGTACCTATCACACCATTGCTCGCATGAGAGTATTTGTTTGATTTAGGAGGGGGAGGAATGGAAAATTCTGGTCTAGGAGCATCAAGAATTTTGTTCCATCCTATCCAGCCAGACCAGCAAGCAAGAAGACCAGCCATACCACGCCTGTAAACGGACGGGTATCAGGCTACATTGATGGGTTCTAAACTTGTCGTAGAGCATGCTAGACTGAGTATAGATCAAGTATAAATATTGTGCACGAGCAATGACTTTCTCTTCAGTGACAACTCCTCCCTTAGCTACATCCTCTGTAATAGAGGGAAATAATGAATTTATAAACCATTCAGCTAAAAGCTGATTAGGAACATACAACTTCACCAATCTTTGACGACATTGCTTCTCATGAATATGATCAAATATGTGAGTGGTTGTCGTTTGTTTAAAGTTTGTAAGGAGTTATGTCCCTATTTCGTACCTTATGGGTAATTGAAAATGGGTTAAAAAGGTAGTGGCGAGGGTGCTGAAGTTATCAAATGAATCTCTAGGCAATTCTATATAACATTTAGCTACCAGATCTGTTAATGTTTGTTGAGAAAGGCGAAGCCTAATCGAATCATCATTCAGGGTGTTGGATGAACACCACAAATGGAATGTCATTACATGATTCGATGGATATTCACCCGGATTTCCATTGAATTTAGGAATATCAGAGGGAAGTTTATGAGGAACCACAATCCACTAAGGGGCATAAGCAATTGGATCATTCATCAGCTGGTTTAGATCTGGTAATTCTAGAGTTGCTACAAAACGCAACTGTTGATTCAGGTTAGGCGAAGCATACCCAGGATAAGATGGAATCACCTGACCAGTAAGTCTTTACATACCAGCATAACATATTTGATGCTGGTAACTTTGATAAGGTTGATGGGCATAACCATTATAGTATGGTTGTTGATAACTGATTTGAAAATGTGGTTGTCCGTTACTTACAAAGCCCTGTTGCTCAGGTCCTTGGTATGATTGTTGGAATTACAGTTGTTGATATTGCACTAGCCATGTTTGTTGAACCATTTGTTGTTGTCCAATACTAGATGATTGACCAAGATGCGGAGTGATAGTACCTATTTGAGCCTGAGTCACTCCAGATAAGGAGGCACTAACCTGAGGTTGTGATTGAATCGTTGAGACGAGAGGCTATTGTATTGCAACCTGAGATACTTGAGGTTGACATACAACAGGTAGCACTTGTACTTGCAATACAGTCACAATAGCAAGTGTAGTGGGAATATTTGACACAGGATGGACTGGTTGCATTGAATATACAACCCTTGGTTGTTCAGGTAGTATTGGTACCCAACCACTAGATGTAATTCTAGTTTGACCTGAATTTTGTTGTAAAATCTCATATGGTTGTTCTCCAGGAGGGAACAACGAAAAGGCATACTACCCCCCATATGGTGGCAATTTAGTACTTAAAGGGTAGATTGACCTTTGAAGACACATTGGATCAACTTGTTGAGTTTCAACATAAGAAATAACATATGAGATTCCGGATGAAGAAATAGGAACAAACCATGTCGTCGAAACAGTCCCTGAGTGGACTCCAGCTTGTTGTTCATAACTAGTTGAGACAGATGGTATACCAGCAAACATTGTAGGAACGACAGCAGGAAGCTCTGCCGCAGCTATGTCAGTTGACACTATCCTAGATGTTGATGGTTGTTCAGACATGTTTAGTCTTTCCAAAAGATTTCCTAGTGATTCGACAGGAACTTGCGACGAGCGATGATTACAAGGACTAGCTTCTGTAATAGAAGGATGTAGGTGGATGCCAGTTCCAAAATGCAATAGAGTACTGGGTGGAAGATCCTCTACTATCTCTTCTATAGCAATCAATCTAGGTGGAAGAGGTAGACCGTCAGGTTCGTAAAATATTTCTGGAGCCGAAGAAAGTGTAGCTTCTGCAGTAACAGATATTGGAGGGGCGACACCTTCTGAATTATGGAACTCAACTTCCAGACGTTTAGGCAAGTGAACTTCAGTTTCTGGATCAGTGCTAGGTGGAGCTACTTTAGGAATAGAGGTGTCTACCGTTACACTAGGATCAATTCTAATGTCCTCTTGTAACTGCGGAACTTTCTGTGTAAAAGCAGATGTACCAGAGATAATTCGAGTAACTTTAGTCTCTAACGATGTTGAAACACAAGTTTCAAATAAATTAGCTGAATTGGACTCAGTTAAACGAGACTGTTTTACTCGGGATGGTTTCGTTTCCCGGGTCAAAGATAGTTGACTCGCTAGCGTTCGCGAACGACAGGGTTTTGATTGACTTTCTTCCACAATTGCAGATTACTTGATCAACAAAAAAATTAAAGGGAAAAAATTATTCCTATTTAAATGAATTTTAAGACACTTTGACGCGACTTGCTTTTTCAATTTTTAAGAGTCGAGAAAAAGCAAAAGGTGACTCTAGTCACCTTCGATTTTTAATGAGCCTGAGGTGACAAGTGCTCAGATGGACCTTTTCTTTTAAGGAGTCAAAAAGGAATGAAACTGACTACTCTAGAAATCTAGATAGAGGGTTTACCAAACCGATCATAAAATTGCAAAATACACCTTGGTGATAAATGATAGAGAAATTACCAAGGACTTATGTATGGCAGTCAATCTTCCTGAATGTTGTGTTCAGTGCATTACGATCGATAGGGCGGCAACCACTTCTTCCTAAGGATAAAGGATATTAGCCTATTGTGGTCTCCCAATATATACTTGACGGTAAGGGGAGCACAAGTCTGTACTGGCACTTGTCGTATCAAAGAGGAGAAATCACCCAACCTTCCATGAAAATGATAGTTACCAGGTTTTACGACGCCGAAACACGTCTCTAGCCTAGACTTGTAGATGTGTTGTGTTAGGTTCCAAAACATTTTTATGTTCATTGAGGTTTATTTTAGAGTTGATCTTGCTTAGAAGTTTGTCTTTCAAGGTTCACCGTGTGATGTAGATGTGAAATTCCTAAATATGCAATATAGAATGATAAATAGTCATTTATGTCCTTTAGCAATGAAAATCTTAGCTACAAAGGAAAGAAGATAACGATTTTTTCTTTCAGCAAAGAGCATAGAGCACACACTAAATGCACTTTTCCTAAATCAAATTTCACAAGCAGTCAAAATGTAGATGCAGATGCATGTATTTGCTTTCCGCTTTCTTAATGTGTGAATGCCAAAGAGAAAGCTAAGTACATATCTGAACTATTTTCTTTCAAAGCGACAGTACTAACAATTTTCTTTTCAAAATGAAAGGAAGACTAAGATGAAACTTTTCAACTTCGAATTGAAAATTGTTTTCAACACTTCAAATACTAATAATTTCAAATCAAGTACAATGAAAAAAGTACAATCAACTATCTAGAAGAGGAAGACTTCATGACACTCTTCTTTTGGATTCAGAATGACAATTACGACACTTGCATCAAAAACAACAATTCGATTAGGCTACTTTCGACAAAGGAAGACTGTAAATGATTGAAAAATACTAAAAAAAATTTACAATTCCTAACTGATGGAGGCTGAAATAATGTGAAGGAAGATGGTTTCAATAAGAAGGTACTGATCATGAACAGCAAAACTATTGAATAAAGCTGAGAACAAGGAGGAAAAAAACCAAATTTCAGAGAAGAAAAACAGTTCACTCAATCATCCCACTTGCAACACAGGGAAATAGGGATGCATCTCACTTTCAACACATGGGAGGTGTGATGCATCTAGGTTGCATAGTTATAGATAGTGCGATGGGCCAGGGAGCGAAATTTAGCTTGGTTTTTGCTCAAAACTTGCAGCTAAGTTCAGTGATTTAGGCTGAGTAATGATGGACAGTAAACACAAAGCATAAGGGTAGGATCTGATGAGGTTCTGAGCTACCACAAGGGCACTTAGGATGATTTTTAAGTCATATGTTCAGTTCATAAACCAACCTAGAGATTGATTGAAGCAATGTTTATCTACTTTGTAATTGCATAGCAAAGGCGTTTTGAAGGCTAGCTGGATAACTTCAAGTTCCATCTGTAGTTTATAAAACAAACAATAAACAAAAAAACAAACTATTCGGTTCACAATGGAGTCACCATTTTTTTATTATGGAAAACTAGTGTGAATTCGAACTACTAGTCCCACTAAGACGGGAAGCTATCTTAGAAACAAACAATGAAAGCTTTTCAAGAGTTCCTTTAAGTGTGATAGATGGAAGAGAAGAAAAGAGGACCGACCTAGATCTTCCACTTTAATCCTAGCTTGATTTCTTGTTTCCTTGATATAACTTGCCACTCCTCTCCTACTTATCCTGCTTCAAAGAGTACCTGTAGAGTCAAAGTAATAGCAAACTATCAAAGCATCTCTATCTAAAACATCATAAACAATGCAGAATCAGAAACACATTGACCATACAATTGCATTCATAAACAATAAGATTCACAAATACAAGATCATATGGAGGAAAACTCAAAGAACTTTATTAATAGTAATGTAAGAGAGGATTACAACCCAGCTATCTAATCTAGCATCATCCTCCCAGTTGTAGAAGCCCTCTTCACCTCATGAACAAGCAAATCACCCAACAATGCAATGTCTCTTCTCACCAACAAACCAACAACACTTCCTTACAAAATACAAAATTCCAGCCTCTAGATCTCTCAGATGAGGGATCCATTTATAGATGTCTTGCAAGGGTGTGATTCAACTCTGGGTTTTTGATTAGTGTCATTCCACTAATAGTTCTTGGTTCCAGTTGGAGATTTTATGATCTCTTACTCATCCCTGGGTGAATTTAGAAAGGCAAGTGTCACCGGAGAATTTTCTAGAAGATTCCATGATCATCCACCTTGAAAATTATCTCTACCATTTGTCTATTCTCACTCATCGCACCCCATAGAAGGCCATTTCAGTATGCATCACACCTGGCCAGTTAGGCAGTCAGTACTTATCGCATCTTGCCCATGGAGTAGTCTGTATGGTTTAGTTTTGGCCAGTTCTGAGTAGTTTTTTAGGTGGAACTTCTGGGAAATGATGTAATCAGTTGACCATGATCCTTTAGGGTGTGAAACAACACTTTTAGGGACTTAAGGAGCCCTTAGTTTATGGACATATGAGTTTGGGGTTGCAGTGCCCAAATATGTCTATAACACCTGCCACTTTCTAGAGAGCAGTCTTGAGTATTTTTGTTGGATTAGTACATGATGCAGTGGAAATTTATATGGATGATTTTACACCTTATGGCTATGATTTTCAAGAATTCCTATCTAACCCAGGAAAAGTATTGCATAAATGCATTGAAATGAACCTGTCCCTCAGTCCAGAAAAATGTCAATTCTTAATGATTGGAGGGACCATGCTAGGTCATTGAATATCTCAACAAGGACTTTATGTGGACCCGAACAAAATAGCAATCATCCAATGGGTCCCACCTCCGCAAAAGTAGAGGGATGTGAAGAGTTTCTTAGGGTTAGCTGGATACTACCAAAGGTTCATAAAGGACTGTTACACAAAATATTGTCACCATCACTATTTGCAGTCAATATGGGTCTATCATCACTTATACTATCCTCCTAAGCAAGTCTCAGACCTCAACTCTTCATGTCAAGCTTTGAAAATGAGAGAAAGACATTAAAAATCAACAAAGCTCTGGTTCTGCACTTTCTCTCACTGTTGCATGTGGTCCCGCAACCCCTGTTCACATTACCTGCGGACCTGCCCGCTCTGTCCCTAAAGGAGTGGATGCGGACCCCTGTGAAAGTAAAAAAGGCGCAAGTTTATTCTAAAAAACTCACTTTGGGTTAATTATAGATGATTCTAGAAGGAATTTTGATGTGGATGGTTCTCTCTTAGGTGGTTCATGCATCCCAAAAGAGAAGGAGCTAATCCCTTGATGAGAGGAGCTATCCCTTTGAAGAAGGGCTTTATCCCTTTGAAGGAGGGCCTAGTAACTTCCCTCCATTGCACTATAAATTAAGGCATTGGGCTGGTTGCTAGGGAGGTTAAAAGCTGAACAATTTTTAGGGTAAATGCTGGTGGAATTGAGACTTCCTAGTTAATCTTGAGAGGAGAGATCACATACCTTTTGGTTTCATTGGGAAGAGAGTGAAGCTTGTCAAAGTAGAGGAGACTTCTTATTGGACCCTGGGAGGAGCTTGTACAACATCAAGGCACAGGTTGTAAAGTTCTTCTTTGATTTTAATTAATACAATCAGATTCATTTTTCTCAACAAATTGTCTTATGTCATTTGTTTCATGAATTCCTTGATCATCATGATAAGTATGCTTTATGATATTGGCTTTTCAGGTGCTATTTAATTTGTGTGCTTGTTTGCATTTGCAGATTCGCTACAAGGGAGCTCATTTGGATCAAAGGAGCGAGGCTTCCACAAACTTGCATTGGACCCAAGGTAGGCCTAAAACACTTGTTTGGCTTTGTTTATGAATTGCATATTTGGAGAAAGATAGTTTTTGATTGGCTTGCTTGTCACTAGATATCATTGGATACTAGGGAGGTCGATCTTGTCTGCAAGAACGACTCATTCCGTGTGACAAAATGGCGACTCCGCTGGGGATTTGATTTCTTGATTTGCTTTACTTTGACTTGAGAAACTGTGTTTTTGTTTCTGTTTTTGGTTTGTTGTGTGTGGAATTGGGTGGATTTAGTAGATGTTGGATTATTTTTTGTTTTTCATAACTTTGGGAGAGGACCGCACCCTCGGCTTGCAACACAGTGCGGACCTATCCGCACTTTTGTTGTTCACACAGAGTGGTACCGCACCTGTGTGAACTGTGGGCCTGCGGACCCTGTCAAAATTTTTGAAAACTTAAGATTTCCTATTTTAATCAGCTTAGTTTTTGTTTAGATGTTTATATCTCCTGCCCAGACCTGCATGTGACTTGTCAGGAACTTTTCTTAGGTTAATTCCATTGGTGGTAGTGTTTTAGGTGAAATTCCTAGAAGTTTTGGTTGTCGGACTTGGTTTTCATTTTGGTCTTGTAGTATCTCAGAGCTTAGAAGCTATAGAAGCCTCAGATCACCTTGGTTTTTACTGGCCTTCTTATGAGTCTGACCATTTGCAAAATTTGCCTTTGTTGAGGAATCCATCTTGTGTTTTCTCTTTGCGAAACTTCGAAAAGACTTGTGTTAAAAGTTTGGATTTCATTTTTCGAAAAGAAAACAAAAAATTGGTTGTTTTTTGACTGATTTGTGATTCTGGAAAAATTAATCCTTTGTTTGCTTATAGCTAAGTAAAACATCCTTGAAAAGACATCTTGTAAGCTTTGACTTCAAATAGTTTTTTATAGTTTATAGATCTCAAGAATAGTTATTTCCATAGTTTTGAGTGTTTTGTGGAAAATAAAAGAAAATCTCTTTTGGAAAAAGTTTGTTTTTGTAGTATTTGAGTGTTTGAAAGAAAAGGGAAATTTTTGTGAACATAACTAGTTGTCTCATTTTGAGTGCATTGGAAAAGACAAAAAGCTCTTCTTTGATTTGTTTGTTAAGGAAAAGATTTGTGTTTACAAGCATTTGCATTCTCAAACTCTTTCCTAGCTAGAAATTCATTGAAGGGAAAAGATTGCTTATCATCTTAAGTGCATTTTTTAGTGATTTTGAGTCGAGTCTTCACACCATAAGTTTCATCTCCGCACCTCTTGACATAAAAAAAAACCAATAAAAATAACGCTTAAAGTAAAATCTGTCTAGTAATATTTTTATTTCTAGGGCTCTATTACACCAACATAGCTTAGGCTAGTGTCTTGGAGTAGGGAGTAATTAACTCTCCAAGACAGTAAAACAAACAAGTAACTGTATCTTGCGGTAGGAGAAAAATCCAATTGTTGCATCTATGCTCTAGGAAAGCTCCTCTTAAAGGAGAAGCACGAGATCGTGTCAGAACCAGTGTGGGAATCAATCCTTCCTCATTGGGAACGACGCTAGATATTTATGTATTAAAAACGGTAAACCTTGGATTAACCATTGTCGAGGAGCCTGGGGACACTTGTTGGTAAACCTTGGATTATGTCAAGGATCCTTCAAGGGGATTGAGCTTGCTACTCTGCCCTTGCATGTGTATCGGATCTTAGACTATTCCCCCAGGTATAATTGTTTCCGTTGGTAACCATAGTGACCATATTCTATAGGATTCTTCCTAAGGTGACGGTGGAGGGAAGATCCCACTGTACCTGGAGCAGACGTCGGCTAGACTTACTTGGATTTTCTGGGGTTTCTCTTCACTCGAGATGGTTTAGTGGAGGAACTTGTGCCAGTCTATTCATTAAGCAGGTTGCCGGGGTAATTTTTCCAACCGCCATTTCTATATTGAACTCTGCGACGTTGGATTTCATCACCAACTAGTGTTTTCAGTACGGAAAGTTACTGTTTGTGTGTGGTTTGATCTCCTAGATTCTTTAGGTGTGTGATTCAAATTTGTTTGGTTCTTTAGAGGCTTTAGGTGGTTTTCATTGAGATTTTACTTTGTTTACATGTGAAGTAGTTAAAATATTTAATCGTGGCTGAATTACCGAGGAAGTCTCGTAGACTTCGGGGCCAACCTCCAGAGTTTTCACCGAGCCAGCCTGAAGGGTTAAGAGCCCTCGTAACTCCTAGAGACACTAGAGTTGGGTCACTTGAAGAAGGAGAGTCTTCTTTAGTGGTAAATCCAGATTATCAAGCTTTAGTAGCAGATTATAATCCACAATCTGTGTCTATTTCCGAAGTTACTGGTAGTTTTTCATCTACTAGTGATTTAGGTGAGGAGCCTGAAATATCTGAACCCGAAACTGAATTTGCTGCTACTCCAACATCGGGGTTTACCTCTCCAACTTCTAGTGGTCCTGGTTCACCCAGGGTAGAAAGAATAATTACACAAAATCTTCCTTCTGGACTTATAGCTATTGAAGAACTTGCTACTCTAGAAGAAGAAGGTATCCCTATACCTGAAAATCAACCTATTATAGAGCTTAGGGAGCATGAATCAATCTTTTACAGTCCACCTAGGAGCAGTGCTTGGTATCTTTCATTGACCAAATTTTTGGAAAACCCAAGACTAAGTTTTTCACCACCTCGTATTCCTTTTCACCCAACAACTAGGGGTTACTATCCTCCATTAAATATGTCAAGACAGTCGTCCATGTTTTCTCAATCTCCAGAAACCTTTTTGTACAGCGGTCCTTTTGTTCCCTCTGGGTATCAGTCACTTACTGGTAGTTTTTCGGGACCATCTCCTCAACCTATTGAACAAGGGTTATTAACTGGAAACAATGGTACTAAGCCGTTGAGTGTAGAAGATATTCTCATGATATCAGGTACTATTCCTAATCCTCAACCTCAAGGTGGCCAGTTACCACCTGGGGGGCAGCCTCAAAGTCCTCAATTATCACCTAGGGGAAAACCTCAAGGTACCTAATTTGCACCTGGGGGGAAACCTTAAGGACAGTACATACCTACGAGATAGTACGTTCCTCAAGGTCAACCCCAGACTCAATATGTACCTCAAGGTCAACCCTAGTATCAATATGTACCTCAAGGTTAGCCCCAGTATCAGTACGTGCCTCAAGGTTATCAACCTCAAGGTCAGTACCCGAACCAAGGTTACCAACCACCTTTCGGTCAATCATATGTTCAAGGAACTGGAAATGTACCTTTGAATTATCAACCCTACCCTCAACCCGGTTATGGTACTCAATATTCTCAACCTGTTATGGGTCCGTACCCCGGAATGAACTTAATGTGGGATCCATCTCAAACTCAATAGGTCTTGCAACCGAATGTACAGTTGTCATCTCAAACTGGACAACCGTTGGTTTTTGGTTCACCCCAACAACCGGTCTAGTCTACTATTCAAACTTCTGCACCTTCTGTAGTTTCTTAGCCTGGGCCTAGTACGCCTCATACTCTGCCTCAAATGGCTGCTGCAACTGCTGCAACATCTGTTCAATCTACCCCACCTACTTCTGGAGTACCGACAGCTCGAGTTTCTACTGTTCCTGTATCAACCCCTCAGACATCTTTACCTTAGTCTGGATCCACAATTCAAACTTCGGTTCAGATGCCTGTAGGGCAACCTGGTTCAAGTATAGTTGTCACAAGTCAACCTCAATTTACTTATCAACCATACCAGGGACAGTACCAATTCAGTCCTACTGTGTAGCAGCCAGTCTATCAGTATCAACCGTACCCTGGGTATACATATCAACAACCTCAACAACCCCAGTATGGTCCGGTTAATTCTAGTTTTTCGGGAGGATATAATATCCCAAACGCAATTCCAATTCCTAGTTATCATGGATATCCTCCTCCTGGGGCTAGTCTCATGACCCAAAGTTTTAGGGACCCTAATCGTCAGTTACCATTTATCGCAACTTTGGACTTCCCTGACTTGTCACGCCTTACGAACGATCCCATTAACTATCTTCCGTTTTGGCCGCCAATGCTGAATAATTTGCCTAGTGATATTCCTAAGTTTGAAGGCAAATCAGGAGAGGACCTATCGAACCATGTGATGACTTATCACCTCTGGTGTGCGTCTAATTCCATTTCAGATGATTCAATCTGTTTAAGGCTTTTCCAGCGCACTCTAATTGGTCTTGCGGCCAACTGGTACATTGAGTTACTGCGAGCCACTTTTTATAATTTTAGTCAGTTAGCTACTTCGTTTTTAACTCATTTTCAGTTGCCAGTCAGATATGACAATGGTACAAAATTATTAACTTCATTAAAGTAGTCAACGTCCACTTACATTTTAGATCACATTCATGAATGGAGACGTCGATGACGTTTAGTCAAGGTTTTTGTTTCGAATCAGATCTTAGCTGAATGGTTTATAAAATCTTTATTGCCAAAGATCACTAAGGATGTAGGTAAGGGTGGAGCCGTTACTGAGGAGCAAGTAATTGCTCAAGCTCAGTACCTTGACTTAGTTTATACACAGTCAGGTACGTTACATGAGAAAATCCCTGATCTTCCTAAACAAAATCAAATCGTTGCAGCTCCTTCAGGGTCTCATGCCGCTGATGGTATGATTGGTACGATTAACACCAAAAGTAAGAAGAAATCTTCCAAGAATTCTTCTCCTATCATAACCTTGCCAGAATCCCCGACAGGAGATTCTTCCGCGGAAATTTCCGCCGATATTCATGTTGTAGAGTCATCTAAAGCCAAATCAAAATACGACGGTAAGAAGAAAGGGAAGAAGAAAAATAAAATAGATAAAAATTCGAAAGAGAAACCAGAAAAAGTGGAATCAAATGATGAGAAACGCAAACCTCGTTATCCTTGTCTCATTTGTGACGAAGAGCATTTTGAAAGAGACTGCCCTCATCGTGCAGAGGTTGCGAACATTGTCAAAGTTTCTCAAACGCCTGCTATTTTGAAGGATCCTTTTCCAAGTCAAGACAGTAAGATGATAGGTTATTCCTCAAATGCCTCCGAGGAACCCATTATGATGATGTCCCATGTTAGGATTGCAACTCAATGATTATGGAAGTAAAATTCCTGTTGATGGTAAATAAGCAGAATCTTCTCATTCGAATCCATCAACCTCAGCTCCCGGTTCCAATCCACTACAGATCGAGAAACCTAACCCAAAATTAGTAATCAAACTGCTTGCCAAGGGTATACTTCAAAAGCCAACTTTCAATCCACATGCGAGAGTGGCTTAGAACTATAACATTGTTGAAGATTTGGTTGTTTCACCTTCAGTAATGTCGGCTTTGGAAGTGCTGCAATCATGTCCAGCACAATGTAAATTACTATTGTTGGCTATAGGATCTGTTGACATTCAGGACTCGAACCTTATAATTTTCGATCTAGAAAATAGTACACCTCGCTTACCTCATCAAATGGCTTTCTAGATCCCAATATTAGTAAAAAATAGACCTTGTTATAGGACTGTGATTGATGAGGGAGCCTTAACATGTATTATGTTGATACAATATTGGAGATCGCTTGGTTCTCCTTCGCTAAATCAATCCTTGACGATTCTAAAGGCCTTTGATGGTCGTGGGTTTCACCCTTTTGGCATTCTACAGGATCTACCTATACGGGTTGAAGGCAAAACTATTAATCTAGATGTGGAGGTGATTGATGCCCCTCTAGATTACAACCTTCTCTTGGGTCGTAGTTGGTCTTACGCTATGACAGTTGTCGTTTCATCGGTCTTTCGGCTTATAAAGTTCCCTCATAATGGAAAGATCGTAACTATAGACCAGCTGACTTACTTTTCATCCGACCCAGCCTCTTCTGAAAGTATTCAGCATGTTGGCAAAACAACTATCCCATATAAGGATGTTGGAGGACTAGTTAAAGATTCTGGTTTACTGGGAACTTTTCCTTTTCCTCCTATCAACGCATCGTCTTCTATTGCAACCATTCATAAGATTTCGTCAGACACCATTGTTTATGATGATCCTTGGATCGTACCTTCCAAATTTTAGATAGACTCATTTGGTGATGTTATGCCTTTGAGTCCATATGAAATTGCGTATCAGGCCGTGCAGTCGTTTACCGACCCATCATCAACCAAAATTGACTTAATGAATGTGGTCCATGAGGAGTCACTTTCAACATCAAACTCAGATTCAAAAACATTTTCCGAACTTTCACACTAATGAGCAAATTCGTGAAATCCTATGTGTCGATGATTTACCATGGGAAGATCTTAATTCGTTTTTACCCGAGAGTGATCGTTTTGAAAATGATTTTTCATCAATTTTTACGACTGAATATGTCAAGGAACCTCAGAATCCAATGAAAAATCCTGATTCAGAGTTAAATTTGGGAAACATTTCTTGAACTATTCCTACTGATATTTCGGTTAAGCCTGGAATTGTTGAAAACATTCATATAGGTGCCTCGTGTACGGAAGATGAAGGTCAAACATATAAGGCCTTATTTCAAGAATTCCGCGACGTGTTTGCCTGGTCATATGAGGAAATGCTAGGAATCGACCCCGCAATTGTTGTTCATCAAATCAAAACTTACTCGGATGCTAAACCCGTCCAGCAACGTTTGTGTCAGATCCACCCGCGAAAAGCTGCTGCTATTAAAGCAGAAGTTGAAAAATTACTCAAAGCAGGTTTCATTTATCCGATTCCGTTAACGGATTGGATATCGAATATTGTTCCGGTTAAACAAAAGCAAGGGACAATAAGAATATGTATCAATTATAGGGACATTAATCGAGCCTGTCCAAAAGACAATTACCCATTCGTGTCGATCCCTCGAAGGTTGAAGCTATTGTCAAATTGCCTCCTCCTTCGAGTCTTCGCCAACTCCAGAGTTTGCAAGGGAAAGAAAACATTTTACGCCGATTCATTCCTAAGTACGCTGAGATTTTTTACCCGGTTGTTGAAACAGAATACTTCATTCTTTTGGGATGAGATAGCTGATAAATCTTTTGATGCACTAAAACATGCATTGACCCATGCACCATTATTTCATCCTCCATACTACAACCATGACTACTTCTTGTATCTCACCACTTCCCATTCCACCATCGGAATGGTGTTAGTTCAGGAAGATGAATTCGGTATTGAACATGTGATATATTACCTTCGTCGAACTTTAAATCCAACAGAGCTAAAATACTCACATGTGGAGAATTTGGCATTGGCAGCTGTTCAAGCTTTCCAACGTTTTCGTCATTACATTTTACTATGTAAAACTACAGTAATTTTCTATTGCAACCCTATGATCTATATTTTGACCAAGCAATTGCTAGGGGGCAAGTACTCCAAATGGATTGTGATCCTGCAGGAGTTCGACTTGGAATTTGAAAAGTCTAAGTCGAAGAAATCTTTAGTTTTTGCGAAGTTAATGTGTGACTTCCCGCGTGCTGACACAGAAACTGTGGCAGAGGAGCCCATTGTGGACGAATCCTTGTTTCTAATCAGCACTTTAGATCTGTGGTATGGGGATATCATCGTTTATCTCCAGACCCAATCCTTTCGGCCAAAAATTTCAAGGTCAGAAGGTCGAAAAATACGATTCCAGTCCCAACAATTCAAAATTATTGGAGATACTCTTTATTGCCGTGGGGCGGACTCCATTTTTCGACATTGTTTAACTCATGAGGAAGCTAAAACAGTTCTAAATGACTGTCACTCTGGATCATGTGGCGGTCATATGTCTGGATATGCCACAGCTCAAAAGATATTACGCGCTGGTTACTTCTGGTCGTCTATGTTTAAATATTGTATTAACGCGGTCCGAAAATGCCACAACTGCCAAATTTTTGATCGAAATATGCGCGCTCCACCTGCTCCTCTCCACCCTATAATTGCCATCGGTCCGTTTGCAAAATGGGGTATCTATTTTATTACATGTAACCCTCACTCGACCGAGGGGCATGCATATATCATCCTTGTGGTAGATTATTTTACCAAGTGGTCCGAGGCGATGCCTACATTTGAGGCAGATGGAAAAACATCTGTGATTTTCGTGTTCAATCATATAATTGCTAGGTTTGGTGTTCCACAAGTGATTATCACTGATCATGAGCGTCATTTTCGAAATGTTATGATGACTGAACTTACAGGCTAGCTTGGCTTGCGTCACGATAGTTCAACTCCATATTATCCACAAGCTAATGGTCTGGTTGAAGCCATCAACAAAGTTCTAGTCATCATGATCTGACGAATCATTGGGATTCATAGGTTGAATTGGCATAACATGCTATTTTAGCACTTTGGGCGGATCGAACCTCAGTAAAAACGTCAACAGGTTTCACTCCTTTCCAACTAGTTTATGGTCTAGAAGCTGTGTTACCCATTGAATGCGAAATCTCCTCATTGCAAATGGCCATCAAGTTACTTCCAGCCACTTCTGAAGAGGAAAAACGTTTGTTATACTTGGCTCAGCTAGATGAGAATCGACGTGATGCTGCATTAGCGATCAAAACTCATGCAAAACGTATTAAAGCTCAGTATGATCGAAATGTGACCCCTCGAAATTTTTCGGAAGGAGACCTAGTCTTATTGTACGATCAAGCAAATGATAAATTAGGCACTGGAAAATTCGTACCTATGTGGCATGGTCCCTATGTTGTTAAGCGAAAGCTAGCAAAAGGGGCCTATGAATTGGTAGACTTTGATGGGGTCTCTTTAGGTAAACCCAGAAATGGTCTTTACCTGAAGAGGTATTATGCTTAAAAATGGGTGTGGAGATTTTTAGTTAGGTTAGTTTTCTTTCTAGCTGGTGTGTTTTAGTTTAAAAAGTGTGCTTAGCTTAGAGAGTGTTTTTCGTCATTATTCCTGCTTATCTTGGTTTTACTCTTGATATTGCAGATGTCGACGCCTCTCCAAACATACATTGGTTTTGCTGATGGTGCTTGTCGTAATACACAGAACATTTCTTCTGCAGCTTGGGTTATCTATTCGCCCTCTGACGAGTTGGTATCTATGCATGGGGTAAGCCTCGGTCAAACAACGAACAACATTGCCGAGTATAGTGCAGTGATTGAGTTATTATCTGAATCTATTTCATTTGGGATTCGAAGTTTGATAGTGAGGTTAGATTCTGAACTCGTTGTATTACAGCTTAATAGAGTATATGCCATTAGAAATCCGGCGTTATTGAGATTATTTTTGAGAGTGCGTCTCTTGGAACGTGAATTTGATTATATTGAATATCAACATATTCCAAGATATCTAAATACATTAGCAGATGCAATTGCTTTTCGAATGTTAAGTAGACATTTGCAATAATCATACAAATAAATTTAAAAACATTCCATAACATGTTTTACAAGATAAGCCGGTAATAGTGGTATAGTATAATATAGGAGTGTGTCAAAATAAACATTGTCCTCGATCATAGGTTGAAAAACACCTTATGATCGGCAAAAACGATAGTACAAAAATCAAAAATGTCATATGTGTCTACAATAGGCGATCATCCTATCACTGGTGATGATCTCGATAAGAAACCACAGTATAGGCCACCTTACAAAGGAACCTCCTGAAAGGTCCTAGGACCCCAATCACATAGCGCTGTAGTTGAAGAGGAATGTCATCTATGGCAGTCTTTGAAATGTCTCCTGTCAAATGCTCTAGATAGCTCTCCAGTTCGGCCAAGGTCTCTGTTGATTCATCCTGTGGGGCTGGTGCCACTGCAGCTGGTTGTTTCCTCTCATAGGGCCGGAGAGCGGCTGGTTGCTGTGGACCCACATCTGCATTTGAAACTTTTACCGTCAATTTCGAGACGAGATAAAAACAAAAAAAAGAATTAAATTAGGAAAATGTTGAAAATGATTTTACCTGAGTCATCCCATTTCTCTCCTGGTGGAAGAGCCATGTCTGGGTCACCACGAAAATCTACCCCAGCATAAGGAAAATCCTGAATAGCAAAAACCTGGTTTTCCAACCAATGGAAATACTCAGGTGTGAATCGAACGACCTCTGTCCCCTCCTCAGGATGACGGGCCATAACTACAACCCATCGCATCAGTTTGGGTTCTCGAGGAAGTCCATCTCCAATAGTGACGTGCTGTGGGACCAACATTGGGACCCTCTCCAGACCAAAGCTCACGACTAAAGCAACATATCCAAAGGTCTTCAGTTGTTCGTTCTTGGCTCTAGTGAGTTGGCCTTTTACATTAGCCAACACAGCATCACACCAATTGAAGATGGTGCCTCAAAAGAAGTCAACTACCATCCGCATTGGGGATCCAGTGGCTATATGTAGTTCTGCGCTCCCGCAAAGCCTGGTAACAGTAAACACGATTACCATGAGTTCAGGAAGGGATATGGTTTTGATGTCTATCCCTTTGTCTCTATTCTGGTTGTTACAGAACTCTAGCCGGAGGCTATCGACAGACTAGCCACCTGGCCTAGTCCCGAGTAGAGTCAAATGTTCACCTCTCTTAGGAAAACCAGTCAAAAAGTATATGTATGCTGGCTCCATTTCAAGCTAGTGACCACCAATGAAGAAGCACTAGTCCTGTATGCTCCACCTATCTACCAGCTACTGTAAGAAGTCCACCTGGGCCCTCATGCCAGGTATGGCCCAGAATTTGTATAAGCTGCATGCCTTCAATGCATCAATCGAAGGTTGATGATTTATTGCAGCAATATCTACGTCATCATGCTCCCGTTCCCACCAATCAAGCATGATGTAAGCTCTACAGTCAACAAAAAGGCGAATTAGAATATAAAAAATTGAAATTTTTGGGTGAATTTTGAGAAATTTAGGGTTAAAAACCCTTGCTGCAGGGACCACACACTCTCTATTAGAGACAGTGCGTGGGTCTGCACCTTTCCTTCACGGCAGGTGTGGAGCCCTGACTTTTTCCCCATTGCGAAAAAGTCGGGGTCCGCAGGCTACTTGTGTTGTGCCTGCAGGTCCCCGCGTGCAGGTTTCTAGCCTAAAAATCCTCTAAAAAATGAAATGAAACCCTAAAAACAAATTTGAAATGGATGAAACTAAAGAGTAGGATGATGTGGATTACCTGGAGGAGACGACACTCGATTCCAACGGACAGATTTTCCGCAATCTTCACGGGAAGTTTCTGACCAAAAGCTCTATTTTCTCACCCAAAACTTAAACGGTAAAAATGAATTGACTGAAGCCCTTTTTATAAGTTTTTTAAATAAATGAATTGTTAATTTGTTTATGTTTCACTTTAGAAAGGTAACTTTTGCAGCATTTTTATCCATTTTAAACAGGTATGAGTAATGTTTGAGTTTTTGTTCAGGATAACGGATTTTTCAGGCGAAATCGGTCATTTTCGACGAAAAAACATTAGTCACCTTTAAGCTCTTTTCTGACTCCTAAAACATGAAAATATCGCCGAGTTTTTCTTTTTAAACTCGTTAAAATGGAACTAAAAAGACGGTCCACTTACAACTCTTTTTCTGACCGTAAAAACATGAAAAGGTTGCTGGATTTTTGTCGTTTCAAATTCGATATTGGTTATAAAACGACGTGTCATTGATCGCCTTTTTACTTTTTTCGGATCAAAGGCACTAATTACGAAAAGTACTCATTGGTTGTAAAGATCAAGTGGTTCTCTCAAGTATTATTTTATACTTTTTCGGGCTTGGGAGACACAAATTTACAAAAAGGTCAACCATGGAGTCTTCTTAAGTTTTCTTAGACTCTCTGAAATTGAAAAACGTCGAGTTTCTCCTATACTGGACTCGTTAAAATTTAATAGTAAAGGACATGTTCAATTACAAACAGGAACGGACCACTCCTTCTTAGGGTTCGAATTTAAACTAAGTTGGACTAATCCGAAGGATGAGCTTATAATCAGGCAAATTTTATCCTCCTCAAGCTTGTCAAAAATAAAGAGGTACTTGCCAGAAATGGTGGGGGAAAAGAGAGAAAAATGATCCTGTGTGTCATACTTTGTAACCACTCTTGAACACGACACTTTTATTCACCTGGGTTGGGAAATCCTTTGCCTAACAGTTGATCAAACCACATTGAAAGTCTTCAGCCAGTTTCTGGGTATTAACTTTGGGTCAATTGTCACCAAACCATCTGTTGTGTTGTTATGTGTTCAAGAGGTTAGTGCAAATAAGCCATTCATCTGCAAAATATCTGTCATCCAACTTGACCATCCCTGAGTCAGTCCTTGCAACTAAATTTCTTCAAGCTTGATCTATGATTTCGTGTTGTGGGCTTGCCTACGACGGATCGCTTTCTATCGACTTCAGCTCATTATCTAGAAAGATGATCTAGAAATCTTCAGTACCTTGGGATCTGCATGCCTCAATGGCAGGTTTCTCGCCTTTGATGATAGGTTGCATCATTGACCTTTGATCAAAGGATTCCATGACATGTTCGACATCAACACATCTATTCACATCTCATGGATTGTACTAAGTACTTTGAGAGCCATTGACATTACTGGTGGTTTCTCTCACACTTGTTAACAGTTTACATCATTGACTGGTAATCAAGTGGTTTCTACCATGTTTGACTTCAACACATTCATTCGCATGGATAGAATCGTACTATTTCAGGAAGTAGAAATGAAGACCCTGGATCTAGTTTCCACCATCTAGGCTGCGAGGAATTTTGTATTCATTATACTATGGACTATTCATAAACAGATGGCTGCGTCCATACTATGTCTACATGTGTCTATAATTGTGATGTATTACAAGATCATTCCTATATCAGAGCAGTAGTTAGTTTTCTAGTCAGTTTTGATCTGAGTATGGGAATGCCTACCTCAGCAATGATATGGTCTCATATATATATATTTTGCATTGAATGTTTTTATAGGTTCCAACCAGACTCTCCACAAGATGATCCTCGAAATTATAAAGTACTTCACTCTTCCTAGATGATAAATGAAATCCTCATCTACTACAGACTTCGCACTTTAGGGGGCAATCTGTTACACAAAATATTGTCACCATGACTATTTGCAGTCAGTATGGGTCTATCATCATTTATACTGTCCTCCTAAGCAAGTCTCAGACCTTAGCTCTTATTGTCCTCCTAAGCAAGTCTCACTGTTGCCTGTGGTCCCACACCCCCTGTTCACATTACCTGCGGACCTGCCCACTCTGTCCCTAAAGGAGTGGGTGCAAACCCCTGTGAAAGTCAAAAAGGCGCAAGTTTATTCTAAAAAACTCACTTTGGGTTAATTCTAGATGATTCTAGAAGGAATTTTGACGTGCATGGTTCGCTCTTAGGTGGTTCATGCATCCCAAAAGAGAAGGAGCTAATCCCTTGATGAAAGCAGCTATCCCTTTGAAGAAGGGCTTTATCCCTTTGAAGGAGGACCTAGTAACTTCCCTCCATTGCACTATAAATTAAGGCATTGGGCTGGTTGCTAGGGAGGTTAAAATCTGAACATTTTTTAGGGTAAATGCTGGTGGAATTGAAACTTCCTAGTTAAGCTTGAGAGGAGAGATCACATACCTTTTGGCTTCATTGGGAAGAGAGTGAAACATGTCAAAGTAGAGGAGACTTCTTGTTGGACCCTGGGAGGAGCTTGTACAACATCAAGGCACAGGTTGTAAAGTTCTTCTTTGATTTTAATTAATACAATCAGATTCATTTTTCTCAACAAATTTTCTTATGTCATTTGTTTCATGAATTGCTTGATCATCATGATAAGTATGCTTTATGATATTGGCTTTTTAGGTGCTATTTAATTTGTGTGCTTGTTTGTGTTTGCAGATTCGCTACAAGGGATCTCATTTGGATCAAAGGAGCGAGGCTTCCAAAAACTTGCATTGGACCCAAGGTAGGCCTAAAACACTTGTTTGCCTTTGTTTATGAATTGCATATTTAGAGAAAGATAGTTTTTTATTGGATTGCTTGTCACTAGATATCATTGGATACTAGGGAGGTCGATCTTGTCCGCAAGAACGACTCGTTCCTTGTGACAAGGACTTCAGCAAGTTGGCCTCTCCTTTATTTGGGTTGTTGACCAAAGCTTTTGATTTTATATGGTCAAAAAGGTGTCAAGAGGCCTTAGACATTTTAAAGGGTAAGTTAACCACTGCACCAATTCTTCGAGGCCCAAACTTGACCCTCCCTTTTCATATTCATGCTGATGCCTCACAAAAAGCCATAGGAGCATCCTTAGTTCAGGTAGAGGAGATATTGCCCTATGTCATCTATTTTATCGGTAATAACCTGTAAAAGGCTGAGTTAAATTATACTGTGACCGAAAAGGAACTCCTAACTGTTGTGCATTCATTAAAAAAATTTAAGCATTACATTACACGCTATCAAACATTTGTGCATACTGACTATGCTGCAATCAAATGTTTATTGAAAAAACCAAATGTGAATGCTAGAATTATAAGATGGTCTCTTTTATTATAGTAGTTTGTTCTAACTATTGTTGATAATCTTGGTAAGGAAAATGTTGTTGCAGACTTTCTGTCTAGGATAATCTGCCTACAGGTAAATAAGGAATGGTGCATGACCAATTAACATATGAGAATTTGTTTGCTATTTTAGTTCTCTACCCATGGTTTGCTGATATAGAAAACTATTTGGTATCAACATAGTTCCCACCAAACCTGCCCTCCAAAGAAAAGAGAAAGATAGTTAGGTAAAATGCCCCCTTCACCTAGATTGGGGGCAATATTTTCAAACTTGGCCTAGGTCAAATCTTGAGAAGGTGTGTAAGGGAAGAGAAAGTTTTTGACATCCTTCTGACCTGTCATGATGGGCCTTATGGAGGTCACTTTGCAACAAAGAGGAAAACATTAAAAGTGTTACAAGTGGGTTATTATTGGCCCACTCTTCACCAGGATGTGAAAAAGTACATTAGTTAGTGTGATTGGTGCTATAGGATGGAAAATCCTACTCCAAGAGATGAAATGCCCCTACAACCTCAAGTGACTTTCGAGCCATTTGACAAGTGGGGTATGGACATCATTGGGTCTATAAACCCTCCTTCAAAGCAAAAGAAGTACATTATTGTGTGCATTGATTATTTGACTAAGTGGGCTGAAACCAAGGAAATTAAGAAAAAAAAAGAAGAGAAGGTGGCTGAGTTGCTAAGGGAGAATGTATTATAAACATTTGGGTACCATAGAGAGCTAGTCACAGAACAAGGCATCCAATTTACCTCCAACGTGATTAAAGAACTGCTCAACCATCACAAAATCAAGCATAGGACCTCCACTCCTTATCATCCACAAGATAATGGGCAAGTGGAGGTGACCAACAGGGCACTGGAGAGTATCTTAACCAAGGTAGTAAGCAGCAGTGGGAAGGATTGGGTAGAGAGACTAGTTGAGGCCACCTAGGCCTATAATACAACATGGAAGATCACCACTGGATTTAAACCCTATGAGCTGGTCTATGGGAAAAAGGCTTTGCTATCCATTAAGTTTAAATATAACACATTGAGGATGGTAGCACAACTAGATTTGGATCTCAGTCATGCACAGAAAGAAAAATTGTTCCATTTGAATGGCTTGGATGAATTCAAAATGCAGGCCCTCCTACATACAGAGATAATTCAGCTTGAGAGGAAGATTTTGCATGATAAAAATATTAAGGAGAAGAAATTTCAAGAGGGCGATTGGGCATTGTTATATGATTCTAGGTATAAAGACTTTAAGAGCAAGCTAAGGACAAAATAGCTTGGACCTTATGTGGTGGAAGGATGCCATGATAATGGTTTAGTGCAAATTAGAACTACAGATGAAGAAGCCATAATCCATTTCTTGTTAATGGACATCGATTGAAAATGTACAAGAGGCCTTTATCAAAGCAAGAGTTCATTGACAATATCAACAAAATAGTGATGATGGTCGAGCAAGTTCTAGCTCCTCCCTCATTGAAAAAAAAAAAGAGAAAAAAAGAATAAGGACTCAAGTGAAAACCTCCATGAGGCACATGAGTCCCATCTTTGGGTTGAAAACCTCGTGAATCAGCCCAAGGATGAGGAAAAATAGAATGAAGAATAAGAAGATCCCTGGGTGAAAACCTTCCTTAAGGCAGCTAGGGAAAACGTCTAGGGTGAAAACGTCTCTAAGGCAGCCTAGGTGTTTTTCAGAAAAAAAAAAAGAAAAATAAAAAGAAGAAGAGAAGAAATACATAATTGTTATTTGTAGGTGGGCGAGAAAGACAATGAAGGAGCAAAGAGAAGATCCAAAGGGAACCCTGCCTCACATATATTCGTCTCCTCCACTCCTTATCATGCATCCCTCCATCAACTCCATTGTTTTTTCACTTCATTGCTTCAAATTAGCCGAAGACTGTGTTTTCTACAATCATCAGCTACAGGTCTTCACTAGGATGATCCAGGAGCTCTAGACTATAGACAACAGATAGTAGAAAACATACGAAAGAGGAGGAAGAAGAATGACCATGTAGAAAATAAACAACGCAACACCTCTGATCTTCGACATCTACAACATGGCATCGAGACCACATTTAAGTATCTCGCTCACTCACTCATATGCATCATTTGATCAAAACTTGTAAGGGTTATGAGGTAGTTGGTTTATAAGTGAAAAGGTGGCCAGTTAACTTGGCCACCTTTGACAAAGTAGACAGTCAGGTGGAAAAGAGGAAATTCTTTTTAAAATCAAAATAGAATGCAAGAGTCCGAAAACAGTGATTTATTTTTGATGGCATTCAAATCCAATGTAAGGTGGGGCCTCAACCCATATTAAAGTTTGAGCGATAGCACAAGATTTAAGTAAGTGTGGGTTTGAGAGGCAGATAAAGTGCTCTGTGGGGGAGCAATGAGCACAAGTTATAACTCAGGCTTAACCCTTGTAGTTGACCATGACGTCAAGGTGTTTGACTGAGATCTAAGGCCTGAGATTGATGTGGCGGGGGGGGGGGGGTCCAAGCCTGATGAACACCCTGTAAACTCCCTACCCCTGCAACGGGTCACCCCAATCACTCCACTCCATCTCATCTCCTCCACGTCATCTATCACCCTCATTCATTACCATCCACCTCATTCACCATACCCCGTCACCTCATTTGCCATTCTATAGATACATTATTGTTTATGGCTACCATTTTAGGATGCTTAAAGAATTAAGGTTTGGGGTAGAAACACTAGTTCACAAAAGGCTCAGAATACTCTATTTTTTTATGCAATCACTCATAGACTCCAACAACAAAGTAAAGGAAGGGAATTCCCAACAATTGGCTCACCATGGGTTGCTCAGGATGCTCATTGAGGATTCCCTCCAATACCTCCAGATCCCTATAACATCGTCAGTCTTTAGAGACTTACCAACAGAGGATGACATCAAAACCGTCACTTATGATGTTAGTCCTTCTGTCAGTGAGGAGGAGGCAAAACAAAAAGAAGAAGATACAGAGCTAGATGGGGATGAGATGGATGAAGAAGAAACTAATACAGAGGAACATGATGAAGGAGAAGAGAAGAAGGATGTTACTGAAACAGAGGAGGAAATGAAGGAAGAAACTGATGGAGATGAGAAAGAACAACAAGAGGAAGAAGAGAAGAAAAACAGAGAGCTAAGTGGCTTAAGGGATAGAGAAGCCATAATGAGAGATCAACTTGAGAGGGAAAATTCATGGTTGAGAGGACAACTACAAGAAAGGGAAAACCAACTAGCATGTGTGGCCAACCTCTCCTTAGAGGCCATCTAGTGTAGGATGCTAGCTAAATTTTATGCTCTTTACCTCATAGAACAATGGCTGCAATTTCAGATTAAAACACTAGCACATAGGGGCACCATGCCATTTCAGGACTACAGGTAGTTTATTGATCTTTGTGTTCAAAGCACACTAGAGGATAGAGCCAAAATGGCTGAGTTTTACTTGCACGACATGGCCCTCACAGACATGAATGTTTGGGATCCTAATGTCGAGCTAGGAGATCTACAATTAATGGCTTTGGTATCATGGATGAACCATTGAGGAGTCAAGGGCTGCAGAGATGAAAAGAATATTGGCCAGAGAGAAAAATGAACCTATTTTCATGAGAGTTGAACAATCAAATTCCATGGCCCTAATCAACACCCATAATCTAATTGCAAATGATCCTCAGCTAGAAACCAGATATATTGCTACCCAAGAGCAAGAAATTTCACATTTTGAGGATATGTTTAAGCTGATAGGAGATGATAGTATACGTGCCTGCTTCAGGAGATGGAACACACTGCCACACAACTTGATCAGAGAATATCAATCCCCTTAAAGGTTGAGAAAGGCACTCAGCAAGACACCTATGTATAAGTAATCAATGCAAAGGTTGAAGGTCAATTGGATAGGACTAAAGCTCAGGCCACTACTACTCCTAGGGATGCTAGAAGGGAGGAAAGAAGAAGAGGAAAAGAGGCAGTGAGAAGAAGTAAAAAGGAAAGCAGGCTTCTATGAACAAGATGAAAAGATCACAACAGAGGGATGGGATGTCAGAGAGACTACCAGAGCCATGAAGGACATGGAAATTGACTAAGTTGCTCAGAGGATGACCAACACTTTTAGTAGGGGGTGATGATGAGACTCATCATTGGGTAATTATATGGGCCTTAATTCACCTCCTAGCTTAGTCAAACCAACCATTCTCATAACTTATGCATACTTTTGATTATATTTTGTTTATGAGATGAGTTAGAGTTGGATATTTTACTTTGTGGTCTAATGTGAATTTAATGTAGGATTAAAGGATAAAAGCAAGGAATTTTAGCAAAGACCCTGGTCAAAACTTGAATGGGACAAGGGAGAGGAATTATAGAAGGTAAATCCTCCTCATTTACTACCCTTCCATTTGAATATTCCTCCATCAGCTCGGAGTGCAAATAACAAATCATGAGGACTAGAAGGCAGCCGAGAAAGTGAAAGTCAAAGAACCAGTTTATCTCAAGTTTGGGAGCCGAGCCGCCCTAATTTTAAGGAAGTCGTTGGAGACTTCAGACGTATAAGTAAAAAGGCCTAGGACCTCAGTGGGATTCAGACTTTTGATTGTAAAACTCTACTTTATTTTCGAGCTGCAAGACTTGTGACAGATTTTGATGTAATCCATTGTTCTGATAATAAGAATGAGTTTTGTTTTGAGCAAGCACTAAGTTAACTTAGAGGGTTGAAGCTCTTGGGTTAGGGCCCAACCGTAGCAGCTAAGGCTCCACTTTTTGTACATGTATGCGAGGGTGGATTCATGGTTTAATCATTCATTTACTTAAATAGCTACATTTCCATTACAACAGTGTAGCACCGAGATTCATGGTTTAATCCTTCATTTTCTTAAGTAGTTGCATTTCCATTACAGTAGTGTAGCGTAGATTGGTTATGTTTTAGTTTATTTCCATTTGTTCCTTATTTTAATTAGCAGGTTAGCAAGGAGAAAATTATCACCGTAAGGTTGTCAACAGGTGTCTCGGCATCACGTCCTCCCTCTGGGACTATGACATGAGGAAGAGACCCTTCAACAACCCCAAAAACATAGATTTCTAGTTCTCGCATGAGTTTTGGAGTTTGTCGTCTTGATTCGGTACTTGGTTCATTTCATCGTTATCTTTCTGTAATAAGATCTCACTCATATTCTCATTTCCTTTAGCACTTTCTTCATGCATAATATATGCAGAAGCCAATAAATCACATCTTAATCTGGTTATACTCGTAGATCTCCTTACCATCTGATCCATAACAAACTTGACCAATTGCCGTTAACCACGTGTCGCATATTGATTTCAACATTTGAATTTAGGTGCTCCACATCTCCATCATCGATCTGTTTCACTTTATCCAACGACTATCATGTCACCCACTCGCCAACTAGCTTGACCAATCTCCACTGTTGATCAATCCCGCATGATCCAATGGCTATCACGCAATCTCACGTGAATTATTGCATGACCGATACCCAATCGAGAGCATGCGAGAAAAGTGGTTTTCCTGTGCTAAGTGTCACTCACTTAGGCTAATCACGTGAAATTTAGAAATACAACTTACAGTCCTTAGGGCACACAAGATACTGCTTACCACCTATATTCATTTCAATGTTTGACTTTAGGCTCTCCAAATCTCCATCGTCGAACAGTTTCACTTGATCCAACAACTATTGTGTTATGTGATCGCCAACTAGCTTGGCTGATCTCCACTGTTGATCAAACCCGTACGATCTAACGCCTATCGTGCAATCTCGCATGAATTCTTGCACGACTGATATATGATTGAGAGCACGCGAGAAAAGTTGTTTTCTCGTGCTACGTGTCACTCAGGCTAATCACACAAAATTTAGGAATTCCACTTACAGCTTTGAGGACATGCAAGAAATTGCTTACCACCTATGAAGACCGCTCCATCATTCCACATGGTTTTTCTCTTCTGTCGCCACGTGACTTAATGTGATCCATCCATCTATTCACTTAATCTCTGTGATAAGATCTTTTCCATTCATCTCCCGGTAATCATGTTCATCCATCGATTCACCTAAACTCCACAATAAGACCTCTTCCACTCATCTTCCGTTAATCCTGTTCAACCATCTATTAACTCAACCTCCTATGGTAAGATCTCCGCCACTCATCTTTCGTTAATCATGTTCAGCCATCTATTTCATGTAATCTCTTGCGATAAGATCTCGCCACTCATCTTCCTGTGCACTGCTACTTCATTACGTCTTCCTTTCGTTGATTTTGATCTTCGCTTGCTCTTCCACTTGATTCCTTCCCAAATGTTGTTCTGCATATCATTTAAATTTTGCCACTCCTAAGTTTCAATTTGGTTATTCAATTAGACTCTAACACTGTCCGATCATAAAAAAACTAGAAAAGTGAAAATAGATTTAGTCTAGTTTCCTTGCTTACACATTAGTTTGGTTTAATGATCTTAACTTCTGTAACTTAGATAGAAACATTAGGTTAATGTTGATTTAGCAATTTTTATTAGCATAGTTGTTTAAATGGTTATTAGGATATGGTGTGATTTAGCATTACATGTTGTTTTCTTCATTATTGAAGTAGAGTAGATCTCTTAGAATAGATTTTCTCTTATTCCATCAAAGAATCAAGCTTCTTCTGACTCTATAGAAGTCTCGCTTGGAACCCCTCAGGTCTCTTGTGAGATGAACAAGTGTCAACAAGGAGGACCTTCAGCTCTACTTGTGCATATAGCACTGTCACCTCCAAGTTTGTACGGAACTCGAGTTGATAAGTAAATTTGGTAGCCCAGGAGTTGCCACATCCTTGTTGCAATACCGGTGCTCGTCACAAGCCTCAACAAGTGATTCCACCTCACATTCGGATATCACTGACCATCACCAGATCAATTTCCACCCAAGTTGTCTAGGTATCGAGAGTGTTTGTTAAAATCAATGATTCTAGAACTAGTAACTCAACCCGAATCTTCGATTAGGCTCTCAAGAATTTGTCTAGCCAGGTCTTCCAGGACTTGTAACTCAACCCACCATGGGCTCTAGAGAATTTGTCCAACGAAGGCTTCATGTACTAGTAATGCAACCCAAGTTGTTCATGGCTTCCAGAGCATTTGTCCAACCAAGGCTCCAGGAAATAGTAACTCTACCCACAACAAAAGGAACATGAGCACCAAATAGAAAACAAAAGTAAAACAAGCAGCACGATGGCTATCCAAGAAATGGAAAGGCTAGTAAAAACTATTGTCAATCTAGGCAATCCTTCATGCCAATGATAGATCATAACCAAGAAACCACATGCATGTACCATGCATCCCAAAATTAGCATGGAAACCATACATAGAATTTGATACCTGGAAAATAATCCAACTATAGTTGTTGATCCGCCTATTCCCTTACACTTCTGTGCTTTCCTGTGCCTTCTTTCCCCAATTCCAAGTGAATACTTGAGTGCTCCAAGCATGTTCCAAGAATGCTCTGAGTGTGCAAGAGTATGAGAGAGAAAATAGAATGAGAGATCCACCCAAAACCCATCAAAAGGCCATGACTAATCGTCAAGAGCCTTTTTATCATTGAGGCCTCTATTTTCTTCAATTTCATTATTTTTCCTTCAATTTCCTTCTCATGCAAATTTGTGACCTTTCTCCTTCCTTTTTCCTTAGTTTCCTTTATTTTCAAAAATAAATGCCAATTAACACCTATGTTCCTTTTCCAATGCCTTTTCCAATATCCTTAGCCATAATAAAATGAAATTAACACCCACCAGGATGTTTTGTGCACCATTCATCTTGGAATACATGTACCATGACCTTGGTGTTATATTTTTTTATATGGAAATTTAACCAGGGATTGTTACATGAATGGACCTTAGCTATGATGAAAAAATTCCATAATATCAAGAACAAGGTTTAGAAGCTACCAATCCTGGTCCTTTTTCTTGATAATTTGGACTCTTGTCTTCATAACAGAGGTTCATTCTATACCATGAGCCTTTTTTGTAGGATTTTTACATCCTTGGTAGAACTCATGTCTGTAAGTTCAATTGTATAAGGAATATATTGGTATATGTTCTCTAGTTTATAGGATATTTAGATCCTAACAATATCAAAATCTTCCTTTCAATATTGTCTGAATGTTTTTTTCATGTATTTTCAATTTTTTCTATGTGGGTATACTCATAAGTATGCAGATTTGGTACTTGTTAGATGTAGAATTTAATCCTGCATCCAACGAGTGTCTACACTTGAAATTTGAGTAAACTTATAAGGAGATAATTCAAAAGTAGAATAAAAACATTGTTTCCTTTCTTTTCATTAAAAATTCATAACTCTTTTTTTTTAATTTTAAATATTGGTTTATTATTTTCCTTAGGAGGCCCATTTTATACCTCAAAATTCCCCTAGTGAAAGAACGAGCTAGTGGGTATTGCAACAACTAACTAATGGGTGTTGTAGCAATTGGCTGATGAGTGTTGTAACAACTGTACCAATACCTATGATGACACCTATAACAACACTTTTAGTATCACCAACTCTTGTAACAACCTTCCTAAAAACTTGCAACTAGTGTATAATAGCTGAGATGGTCCATAATGAATTAAAATTTCACAAAAAAGAAGAATGTGGATCTTCAAATATTATATGATAACCCTTTTGTTAGAATTATTTTAAATATTATTATGAAATTTAATTTCATGTAAGTAATGCTTAATGATAAATGATGATTGACTAAGATGGGACATAGATTCAGAGGTATGTAGGAGGAGGATTTTCTTATAAGCCACATCTTCATTTAAGTTATCACCTAAATCCCTATTGGAAGACATGACCCTACTACAATTATTTAATTGAGGAAATGCGCTACTGACCGAGAGGACGAGTCCATAGACCACATCATGGGTAGTGTTGATAAAGTCAACATGTAAGAGGAGTTGGGGTAGGTAAGGGAGAATAGCATGATGTTGAAGAATAGAAGGGTAGGCCAAGAAAGGGGTATTATTATGCACAAGACAAAAGAAAGTGTGCGAATTCATTGAGAAAAGAAGGAGAAACTAGTGTCTCCCTACCAGTGTATTCCTATATGTGCGTAGGATTGCAACATTGATTGGGAATTACCTGTGCTTCATAGAAGCCTGTAATTTTTTTATGTGCTTGGGAGGCATATGTTGAGACTATGTGTTAATGTCAAAAGAGGGTTCAGTGGAGTAAGGATGGTTTAGTGACATCGAGGCTAAGAAATCTATGGGATTATTGGCTAAGAATCAGTAGGGACGTGGTTGTGTTCTCGAGGTTAGTAAAACCACTAGAGACTATGTTGGTTGATAAATTATTGAGAGGTGAAGGAATCCCAGAACTAGTGGGTTGATAATACTTGATGTAGCCTTGGGGGAAGGGGGGGTGAGAACACAGGTGTGAGCACTACTAAGAAGTTAATGGCGAGTGTGATTTTATTCCTTTAGAAGTAATGCAATTCATAAACCTGCTCAACTAAAATTATTTTCACCCTAGTCGAACCCCTATGTTTTTATTATTATTTATTGAGAGCCATTGCGATGTTATGGCTAGGAAATGGGCTTTGTTCCTTACAAGTGAGTGATTAGAAAATAAATCCTAAGAAATTTTCCTCCTAAATATCCGATTCCATACCAATGGTGGGTTCCTGCAAGAAATATCATTCGTGCATTTAGCCTACGTTTGGGTGGAGAGTTGAAGTCACACTCTCAGCCACTAACTATCTACTTCATAAGATAAGTTTCTTACTTGTGTCAATGTGCATATCAATGGAATGTGAATGTCTATTTCTATTGATATATAACTATATTATTGATGATAAATTCTTATTCCTTTCTATTTTGATGAGGAATTCCTATTCTTGTGTAATGTTATGAGGAAACCATGTCTCTATGTTCATGAATGAGATTTATGCATGTTTATTTCCATGGTGTGAGAGATATGTGGAGTCTCTATTTTCACTAGTTAACTATGTGATGCATGGATTGTGTTGTGGGTGGCCTTGTGTCATTGAGGTAAATGTGAAGAATTCATTACTTTACACACACACACACACACACACACACACATATATATATATCATATATATATATATATATATACACATATATCTAATACCTTGTTGTCATTACTACAATACCCTCCAAACATTTTACTACCTTCAAATTTTGGTGCTTCCTTATGATCATGCCATCTTTTGTTTCAAGTCATCAAAGTTATGCCATGTCACGTTTTTTAAGTGTTCAAGTCTTCATTTAGGAATCATAAGTTTTGAGCTTCTTATTTTCACATGCCCAACTCTTGATGTCTTCATAAGCACACATCTCAAGACAGACTAATCATACATCATAATGATAGTTTTGTGCAATCTTCACTGAAAGTAACTGCGTAGTTCCTATTGATAGTGACCGTGTAACTCTTAGCCATAGTGATTGCACATTCCTTAATGCCAGTGTCTATGCATTTCTTAGAGACAATGACTACCCAGTGCCTCATGGTAGTAAGGACCCACTATTTTTGAAAATGTAATTGCATAGTTCCTTGTGACACTGATTGTGTGCTTCTCACCGAAAATGTAAGGGAACTCCTTATAGATAGTGATTGCACACTCTTTGTCTATTGAAAGAGTGTACTTATTCAAGTTAGTCAATTCACTCTTGGCTTCTAGTTTCCTAACATCCACTAAGAACACTCGCCAATGTTAACCATAGTTGCATGCTTGCTCTCCCTATATAAATATTCCATTCTAGAGCTCATATTTATATTCATCATTCGCTTTTGACCTTTGTGCACTTTTCAAGCACAAGGATCATTCTCTCACCCTTGCTTGTGAATGCCTCGTCTTCTCGGTGAGTTTCTTAACTGTCACATTTTCTTTTACACGTGTCACTTTTTCTTTCTTTTTCTCTTACATGCATCATTTTTTCTTACTTTCATTCTTACATGTGTCGCTTGTGTTTTCTTTGTGTTTTCATGTGTCTCTTTCACTCTTGAATGTGTCACTTTTGCTTGTTTTCACACATCTTAAAGAGCACCATGACACACCTTTTAGAGGCAGCGCCAACACACTCTCTTGTACTAGTTCATGCTATTTATTATTAGAACATGTGGTGGACACACACTAATGGCATATCACACCTTTGGGTTACAGTCAACACTTGTGTTGTAAAGGTACATCTTAAGTGTCTCACTTGGAGATAAGTGTCACTTTTACATCATTTATTGTATACATGTTGATTTTGAGGATTGAGTATCTTATTGTTATCTGGACGATCATTTATATGTGTGTGATCATTTCCTGGAGTTATTGTATTTTCTTACTCTTACTCTCTTCTTTCACTAATCTCAGGTTCAATCATTTTGGGAGTTTTTGCTGTCCTCATAACCTTCTCAATCAATGACCAACCTTTCATCCCTTATAAAATTTTCACTACAAAGTCATAAGCCACAATGGTGAATCCCTTACCTCATAAAATTGTTCTCTACACAATTCTAGAAGACAACCTCCCTCAACTACACATTGAACAACCTCAGAGCACAGTCACTCCTTCTTTCTCATTACATTTTCTCAAATACACAATCATGATTAACCCTACTATGAATTATGCACTACACATTCTCAGTGGCTAGAGGGGCCATCTCTAGACCATTACAGTGCTCAACTACATAGTGCCTTAAGCCTTTTCCTTAGCCATTACACACTGGATAGTTAAAATGCCCATGCATGTCACTCTTGTCTCTTATATAGCTCAACTTTTCAATCCCTTGGCTTGCCTTGCCACTAATATTCATTGCATAGTCTTAGTGGAAAATGGGGCCATCCTTTAGCCCTTATAGTGTTCAATTGTGCAATTCATGGATCCTCTACCTCAAGCATTGAACACTACATAGTCATAGTGCCCGAGCTTCCTATCCTTGCCTCCTCAACTTTCTGAATGCGTAATTCATGTCTTGCCTCTCCCTTGGCACTGTGCATTGTGAAATTACACTACCCAATCCTTCAGTTCCCACCTCCTAACTCTATGAACTGCACATTCTCAGGCTTCTCTCTCAATCCTTCTGCATCCCATCATAGTCATCTCCACATGAGAAAACAAAGATATAATAAGCGATTTTGGGGATGATGTTGTCTTGCCATGAGTGAAATTCACTTGTAGGTGTTATCAACCTATCATGACAAGATGATGCTCAAGGAGGTTAGGAATAAGAGGTTACAACAAGGACACCTGTGGATACAATATAGAAAGATGTTGTCATGTAGGAGTAAAGGAATTCTAGCCTATGAAGGAGAGATGGAAACTCATGATGACATGCAAGAATCCAATACTTATCTAAACCCTTTAAAGGGTGATGATGAAGCACATCATAGATCAATAATCAAGAGTTGAATACATAATAGTGGAGAAAGGAACCTCACATCAATTTCCATCAAGTTTCATGTCATAGTCACCAAATGTAAAATGTAAGAGGTGTGTAAGCCCAAGGGTTGCACAGGAAATGTTAAAAGTCACTAGAAATACCTAGAGTCATGTAGAAGCTCAAAGGTCACATAGGATTTCAAAAACATATGGAAGCTCAACGATCATGAGGGAGGTCAAGAATCATAAGGGACGTCGAGGGTCACCTCACTCATTATAAATGAACCTTCATAGCTCAAGAATATGGGAATTTTCACCTTGGCTTCTCTATCTTAGCATAAGAGAGAATAACATTCTTTGGAGGAGAAAGTGGTGATTTAATGTTCCACTATTAAAGATAGTGTTGCATCATTGCAACTATATATCTTAGAGCTTTCGCTTAATCTTTGAATCTCTCATAGATGATGCACTTTCATGCATGTATCGTGGATGTTGTAGGACTATTCTTTTAATGGTTATTGTATATGTTTATGTTCATACATACTAAATAAAATGAACTGTTTCATTGGTTTTGGTATATATATATTTTTAATGTGCTTTGTTACTTGCTTTCATGATTGTTGTTACTATGTGAAATATTTCAAAGCTTAACTAAGAATTATTTCTATGCTCTCATTTGCCTTTAATAGAATAATAATATTAATTTTCTCTTAAAGGCTCACTATTTCTACTTTGTTCATGGAAGAACCTTATATACATTGTAATTATATGCTTCACAATGTCAACTTTATTATCTCAAAGTTTCTATATAATATCTTATGTTGATAATTTCAGCCAAGTAAAATATTTAAGAATAATGGTGGTTTGGCATATTATCCAAATGGGGCTCCTACTCCAAGTGGCGTGAGGTCTAACTGGGACTTCATACCGGGGAGATCCCCTATGTTGGTGTATTTATAGCACCATCAACAATTGGCACTAGAAGGAGGGCCAAATGATAAGTTTAACCCATTAAATATGTTTTGAATATATTATCTTGAATGGTTTCTTCCGAAATCATAATCTCAGGATGTTTTTTGAACAAATCAAATCTTACAATCCCCACAAAAATCACTCATAACTTGTCACATCTGAAGTTTTATGGAAAGGGCCCAACAACCATGCTTGGGCATATGCTTTTATTCATTAAAAATTTCCTTCCTAATGGAATACATTGTAGTGATGCTCAGGCTAATTTTTTTATCATTACACTTGAATGTTGTGTGAAGCATTGGTGCCATACATTACCAATTGCTCTTATTCATTCATTTGAGACACTTGTTAAGGAACTTTGTGAATCTTTTGACAGGTATAATTATAAATATGTATATAAAAGGATCAATTAACTTATAATGAAACCTAGTGAATCTTTAGAGTATTTTCTTGGTCGATTTCTTCACCTTTGCTAAGAATTTCCCAAAGAAGATGTCGATTCGGATTTCATGAGTGAGAAGTTTCAACATTTGGCTTTAGTCTCCTTGAAACAATTCACATCATATTCTCCTGATGATTTTTCTCTTCCAACTTTTCTTGGTCACAAGGCATCTCCTTTATTAGAGGAGGAATATATTACTCCTTTTATTCCTTCCCCTCCTCATTTCCCATTGAAAAATAAAGGGATTCATATTACTGAGTTTGGAGTTGTGAAATATGAGAAACCAAATTGTTGATCTGTTTCTCCCACATTCATCTTCTTCCAATGAACAAATTTTCATTCAAAAAGGCTTTCATGGTTATTATGATTCCATCAAATCTAATCCCTTGATTATTCAAGATAGCACTAACATGCATTATATTCAACTTGAATGTGATTCAATATAAAGTAGTGTTTCTTCAAAGGATATATGACATCCTCTATCATTTACACCTCATGACCCTCTCTAACTTGATTCAATAAATCAATCTATTGTAGGAGTAAACGCCCCAAATACTTTTGGTTCTCAATTTGTTGGTTCACATGGTGATTAGTTACACAATTTCCATATCTCATGGGTAGAGGAGAAAACGAGTGAAGACACTTTCCATATTTCTTCTCTCTTTCATATTATTCCATGTAAAAATTATGATCAATCAATGTAGTGTTCAAGTTTTTGTGATTAGTGTTGTTTGAGGATCGAGGAAGATTTACATATAATAGTTTTGTTGTCAACATTTCAGAGCTACTATCCTCCTCCATTGTCGAGATGATCTTGATAACCAGTCAAATGATCTAAAATCCTTACTTAAGTTGAAACGTTGGACAATCATCACCCTTCCATTCATGTTTCTGCTAATAGATGAAGTGATTAGTGCCCAAGTACATTGGATGATATTTTACCTCTTCAAGGAGACCTGAATTTGCAAGGCTTCAATCTAATTATTGAGCAACCTTCTCATAGTTTGTGAACTCCAATTTTGGATTGGGATAATATTTTAGTTCAGGATGGTCTTGAAATCCTTCTGATCCATGCATTGTCAAATACTAAACTAGAACAATTAGTTTATCAGGCTTTGGAAACTTTAATATACCATGTTGAAGGAGAGCAATGGCAATCCCAAAATTAGTTTGACATATCATTCTTTGAATGCTATGAAAGTCCTATTCATTCAATTAATATGTAACCTCCTCACGATATGATCTTAAATTTACATGCCTACCATGACCAATACCTTCTCTTTTGTGACAATGGATGTTCAAATAATATTATACATCATAACATGAATGATGATCTAGTATTGTCGCAAGTTGATATGGCTATATAGGATTTGAATTCCAAGTCTGATTCAGGTGCAAGTGATCTCTCTCCATATGGGTATTTTCATATTCCTTCCTCTTTAATACATTTCCAATTATATCTTGATATGTTTGATGAGTCTTCTACACCAACAAGTTATCTCTATCCTTTATATAATTACCATGATGGATTTGACTACAATCAAGTACCTGATGGTGTAGTTTCACAATTAGAAGATGAAAAGATTGAATCTATTTTCATGTTTTTTTCATTTGTAAATATTTCATAGGCCAGGAGGAAGATGTTATATATGTCCAAGGAAGCCCTCTGACTAAGTCATCTAGATTCTTTACCCATGAAGAGTGTTATAGCATCATTCATACTCTTGTAGTCATGATTCTTTTATATGGCCTTGGGCAGCCTTCTCCAATTCATCCTTGTTAATACATTACAAAATATTTTTTTAAATTCCATACATGACTTTGCCCTTATAAAAACATGTGTACATATGGGGTACCATAATACCGAACCCGTGTACATAATTTAAAATATGAAAAAAACAAAATTCCTATTCTTCGGCAGGGTTTATGAGTTTCAACGAAAGCCCACCTATAGGAGCTTGTTCTCTAATTAAATTAATTGATTTCTTGTGGTATTTATACACCTCATGGGAAGGCTAATTGATAGAAGGAGATAGGATATCAAAATTATAGCCTTTTTGTCCCCAGATCAAGTATGATCTCCCTATGCCTCCCACACTTCCAGTCATAGGAAACCCTTGATTTCTTGCAGAGATGTTCATCTTCCATTATATGACATCATTTTTCACATATTGAGGTGATATTTTAGGCTTTGGCTAGATGGATCCAGAGGAAGATTCATTGGTGCCATGGATGGATCAGGTTGTATTCTTCCACTCGTATTTGTTGTTGTCAATAAAAGAAGCTATGTCCTCTTCTTGAAATGCTTTCATCTCATCTTTCTATAATTCATGTCTAAGATATTATGATTTATACATATATACTTGATGATCTAACATGTCTAATATGAACATTCTTTCGAAAATATTCTATGTATTTTCTCCTTTGGTTTGTGTTGCGGGTCTGAACATATTAAAGAAGCAGAGGGTTTGGACCCTATAGAATCTACATCAGACGTAGGACCTTTAGGTATTCTTCCTAAACCCACTTTACTAGTTTTTAGAGTGTGTTTGCTTCAATGAGTGCTTCTTGTTGATAGTTTTATTTCACTCTGTTAAGGTTGTCAGCCTTTACCTCAGGGAGTTTTCTCCTGCTAACAAAATTGGTGACTCTATTGCGGAATAAAGTATTGTATTTCTAGAAGGGTTGTTTTATTCTTGATCTAGGCTATTTGGTCATGTTTCTTGATTTTTCCAAACTTATTGATTATGCTGCAGTTTGGGTAGTTAGACTGATCTTTCAGATCAACCCTATACTTTTTATTTTCCCTTATTTTTCTAGCTATACACATTTTTCTTTGGACACAGTCGCGTACACACACAACTAATTCCAAAGGAACTCACGTACACACATGTTTCTTCAGTCATAGTCACGTATACATGCAACTTTCATGATACACAGTTGCATATATCTTGAAAAGCTTTATTTTTTCATATATTTTCTTCGAATTCTGGGAAGTAGTCTAATTTTACTACTTTAGAATCATTTACTGTCTGGAATGATTTGATTTCGTGTTGTTGTCAGTTTCTTGGTCTCCTTTTGCAAAACAAAGTTTTCAACATAGTGTTTTCTCTTTGGTGAAGTTTTGGGCTTTTGAGTTTGGATTTCAGACCTTTTGGAAAAGTGTCTGACTATTCCATACATCTGGAATAGAGATTTTTTTTCCAACTTGTTTTAAGATCCGATCTTTTCATTTCTTCATTTGCATTCTTGAAGTTGCCTCTTTTTTCTTCTTTTTATTGATTTGAGAAAGTTTTGCAACTTTGGTTCAGTGAATTTTTTTTGGTTTTCTGAGATCTTTTGTTTGCTGAATATTTTTGTGCCTTTGTAATCAGAATTTTGAAGTGGTTTTACCCCTTTTGTTAGCCTTATCATTTCAATGGTTGTTTGTGGCCAATGAGATTTGGTGCCTTTTCACTTGATTTTGATTTTAAAGTCATTGGTTGTTTTTCTTCTTGAATCTTTTATTAAAAAGTATTTTAAAAGGAAGAAATGTAAAAAACATTTGTTTTTGTCTTCCTTTTCTTTGTTTTGGTCTTTTGTTTGCCAACAAATGTGTGAATCATCCTTTGAAGTTGAATTTTGGTTTGCTTGAGATTCATTTTTCTTGGATGTGTTGGTTCTCTTTGTTTGCGGAATTTTTTTACTTTAGGATAATACAATTGTTGTTTCTAAAAGTATTCCTCAGAATATTGCACTTAGGAATTCTAGTATACATTAGGTAGTTTTAATTTTAAACATTTTAGTCTCTTTTGATGGATGATGAGTGTGTAAATGTGAAATTAAAAAAAAAAAGGAAGTTTTTCTTTATTATGTTCCTCATAGAACCTTTGTAGAAACTAGTTTTCATTGAAGAAAAAGAGTTGCATCTTCATGTAGCTAGGTTTTATATTGATTTCTTTTGAGTCAAAACACCATCAGTTGCACTTCCATTTCCCTGACTTAAATAACAACCACTTAAAATCAAGCTTTTAATTTAAATGAACAAAATTTTAATTTTTTCATATATATCAACTAGTATAGGGAATTTAGGGCCTTAGAATAGGTGTGTAGACAGTTAACACTCCAAAGCCACTCTAAACTGAAACATAGAATTTGATTAAAGAGTGCAAAATGTAGTCTTGTTAAGCTATTTGGGAAAGATCTTCTAACACATGAGTTAAGCATGAGGATGAGGAAAGATAGGGAAAGAGAGATACCCCATCTCCTACTTGTTGGATCCCGCACCCATGACTGTTTCACCCGTCCTCTAATACGAACTGGTGAACTTAGTAGCCTATCCTAGGGACCACACATGTGACTGTGGGGGGGAATACTCATGGTACCTAAGACCAAAGTTGTATCACTTTCATAATAGTTTTGGGGATGTCCTTGCAAAGCTCGGGTACTTGCACTAACAAAGGCTATTTTCTGGAGGTCAACATAGCTATTTCTAATACCTTTGCTAATAGGTTTGGGCCATAATTATCCCAAACTATCTTTGGAACATCCATTACCTCACTTTGTTGTATTTTAGTGTCTGATCCTCATCACTCGGAGTGGAAATACTTGGAAGCTTCTTGTTTGGTTGTATCTTTAGTGACCTTATAGTGGAGTGCTCTTTTCTCTTTGTATTTAGCTGGCTTTAGGTGGATTTGTCTTGTCACTTTTAGACCTTAGATTTTGAGTGACTAACCAACCACTCCACTGGTCTTGAAAGGCTTTTGATATTTCTTTTTAAATTGTGGATTTGCCTCCTTAAGGGAAAATGTTTTATTATGTGTCTCTATTCCTTGAAAATTCATTTGAACAATCCCATAAGGGAAGGATCTATGTATAGGTTGGGTATGACCAATATTCTTGTGGAGGCAAACCAAGGGACCCCTCCAAAAGGGTATCCTTGTGCTTTTCCTTTCTTTGGAAATGTTGGTAGCCCCTTGATGGCTACTTTGAATATTCCTGGATTGAATGTTGGACTAAACGTTTGTATGTGGTCCAGTCTGAATATTACAAATGTTCTTAAAGCTTCTCAAATCAATGCTTTATTTCAAGGACATCAAATGGGTGTTAATTGTTCATCTGCTTCACAAGAGAAATCTAGACTACCTCTTTCTCCTCCATCTTGTAATAATGAATGTAAAAAGAAGAGGAAGAGGAAGAATAAGAAGAGTAATAGTTCTCTCCATGAATTATCACCAACCTATGCAAGTCATGTTGGAGATGAGCCTCGAGCCGCTGCAAGTCATGCTGGGGGCATATGTCTAGTCACTCCAAGTCATACTAGCAATGGATCACCTACCTCTGTGAGTCAGATTTATGTTGACTTACCTTATTTTGTGAGTAGGAATGGTGGTACAAGCCCTATCTCTCTTGGGAAAGAATCATTAAACTCTACAAGTCATGTTGGGGACTCTCCACCAACCATTTCTAGTCATGTTGGCAGAATGGATTTTGTTCAGAGGCCTAGGTGTAGAAAATTTAAAGTTAAGTTCTTGTAAGATATGTAAGGGAGATCATCTTACTCATTTGTTCCCTAGTATTTCAGTGGTACGTCTGAGTCTGAAGGTTCTTCTACTTCCGAATCTATTATGGTTTCTCAACAGTGTAATCAACCACTAGTTGATGACGTGGTCGAGCCAGTGAAATCTTTGGAATATTCTACTCCTCTTTTGGGGGGTCAAGTGCCTAACAATAGAGTCTTTTTGATTTTTTGTTCAGATTCTTCTAGTCTAGGGGGAATGTTTGTCTCTTCGAGTGTAGCCCCTCCAAGTTCTAAGAGTGTTTCCTTTGATTGGGATAATCCTGTGGAGCCTCGTCTTCCTTCTGTTGCACCTTTTCAAATAAGGGTTAGATTTAGTTCCACAAATGTCTATTGATGAATGGTGGATGAAGGATGCTCTGCAAGTATTATATCCTCTTCGACTTGGAAATCTTTGGGGTCTCTAAATTTGTTGGTAGTTGAGAGTCATTTGTTAGCCTATGATAGAATACCAAGTAAATATATGGGTGTTCTTCCTCAATTTCCTATTACATTAAGTGGGAATCCTAATCGATATGGTGGTGGTTGATTGGACTTTAGACTTTAATATGCTACTTGGGAGTGATTATTTCTATGCTATGAATGTTGTGGTGTCTTCACTCTTTCGAGTGATGTATTTTCCTCATAACGAAAGTATTTTCACTATTGATCAACTTGCATCTAATAATCACCCTCATAATCTAAATTTACTTTAGAATACTACTTGGTATATTCCAAGTGTTCATGTAGATTTTGACCCACCACTTATATCCTCAATGCTCAATTGCATTTGAGAAGGATCCTTTGAGCTGTTATTTTCCTTCTCAGGACTTGGTTCCAAGATTTGATCGATTGATTTATCCTATGGGGGTATGGGACCCCTTAATTCCCTCTTTTGATCCTTCTAGTTCTCATGATTTATTGGAAATTAAGTTTCCTTTGCAGGAGCAACTTTTTGAAGCCATGAGTTTTAACTACCAAGGGAGTCCTTGGCCTGAACCCCACAAGGGGCTTGTCTTGAAGAATTATTATGCGTAAGTTGTAAGGATGTGTGGTTCCCTGTACCATATTAAATATATAAGGTACACATTTTTCAAGTTTTGTATTCTATAACACAATATTTTAGCTGAAGTTTATATATGGGATGTATTAAGTTCTTTCCTAATGTTCCTAATTATGTCTATAGAACTTGGAAGACTTCAACTTTGGGAATTTTTATGGTTGATACATTATGATAGGTATTGGTTCTCGAAAATGGCATATAGGTTAGGTTTTTAACCCGCATTGTGCATTTATCAGTTTCCTTTTCCATATTTACCTTAGGATCGACCCCACCAAGATGTGACATGAAACCTTCTCATTGCTTAGAAGTGTCATAACTTGTGCGGTAGAGCCTACCTTATCATGGGCGCCCTAGATAGAACCTTGTTGTCACTTGGTACCCATGCTTAACTTTTCTTCTTAGGCTCAGGAGTCCTCTTTAGTCCTGACATGACTTTGCGATGAAGCCTCATTCTTCTTCTTCACTATTTTTGTGGCTTTATACCCTAGAGGCTCCCATGTGTTAAGTTGTATCGATGCATTTCATATTGACTACTTGTACCTTGTTGGCCTTAAGTTGACTTTGTTTGGACTCATATATAAGACACTTTTGACCGAGGCCTTTTTACAAGTTCAAAACCATGTATTCAATTTCCTTTGCGACTTGACACCTTACACTCGTGGAAAGAACATTCATTTGAGTGTCGTTGACTAGTTTTGCCACCTTGCATTGAGTAATATGAATGTTCTAGCCCCAGGAACTAGAACATGTGTTTTTAGACACTTGTTCTTTCCATTATACTATCAACATTATTTTATTCTTTTTCAAGCTTTAAATATGTAAAAGGAAAAAAATTATATAATATAGAAAGAGCGAGAATGGGACATTTACTTCCATATTTTAAGGTAGCAAGAGTCAGTTATGTCACCCTTGAACAAAAAACTAAAAATAAATCTTTTTTCCATTTGGGGATAGAACTTAGTTTGACTTTAGGAGAGCCATAACCTTGTTATTGAGTCAGTCCTCCCCCAGTTGGTTATCTCTTCCAATGATATGGAGAGTTTGTTAATGCCTCCTGCATTGTAAACTTATACAAAGTTGTTTTATGTTTTCGTATAGTCATATATCAGTCATGATTTTCTTCAAGGGAATTTAACCCGTGTCGTCCATTTTGCGGTGTCTCTTGACTCATTTTCAGTTGACCATACCTAGTTTGTCAGAGTTATCTTCAGTATCACATTAGTTATTTGGTCCTTCGCTCATGCTGGTTAAGAAGGTCCCTATTGACTTCTTGCTGGCGGGTTTGCTCTTATCTACTCCAAAAAATTTCTCTGAGAGTAGGCCTAGAGACGCACCTTGGCCCTATTTACATCATTTAAAGGTGACCTTGTGCTCAGAATCGATCAGTATCTTGGGTCTTTGACTCAGTGGTTTCCCTTGTGTTCGATGTCATCTTACATTATCACACATTGGGATTCATGCAGTACCCTGGTTTCCATTTCATCCTATTGGTGGATTCCTCGCCTCTGTGTCAGCTTTCATTATTGGTTGGTTGAAATGGTTTCTATCACATGCTAGCCACATCTTGTGTACACCTGAAATGTACTTCAGAATGGTTACTTCATCTCTTTTCGTCTGAGTTCTTCCAAAATTATTGGCTTGCGGGTTACACTTGCGTTGGTTGATGTGGGATGCCTTAATTCCTTCCTTCCAGCAAATTTTTTCCCGTTAAATCCAACTCATTTATTTGGGAATAAGATATAGAGTCCTTTTTTTCAATACCTTAAGGTTTGAAGTCATTAGTGGTAAACTCCTTTGCTATCCATAGTGAGAATACATCAAGGTCTCCTCATTGATAAATTCTCTCAAGTGTTCAACTTAAACACATTTATTCACACTTGTTAGATTGTACTAGAGTACCTTGACTCTCATCATCATTATCAGGGTGTTGTCTCACGTTTTTCAACGACATACATCAATGACCGGTAACGAAATGATTTCTCACATGGTTGACTTCAACTCATTTATTCCCATTGTGTATAAATGTATCATCTACGGTCGGTGAAGACCTTGGGTTGTGTTAGCATCTTGTTTCACTCATCAGTCCTTTCATATTTTCTATTAGTGTAGCTAGACACCCTTATATGTGTAGTTCATCTCAATAACATTCTATACGTTGACACCCGAGTTTTGTGCAGTACCACTGTTCTAGCTATATGACATGGTACTATTTTGGAGATAAGTTATGCAGTATCAGTGATCAGACATTCTTCGAGCATAATTGATCAATTCTTATACATGTGATATTGAGACATAGCTCTTCTCTCCTCCTTTGCGACAATGATAAGATGATTCACTATGTATTATTCAATATTATTTGTACCCTTATGTATACATGATGGATTCACTTTGTACTTAATAAATGAACATGCTTTATTGTCTTTGAGCATGGGTATTCCCCCCTCATACATGAGTCTTCTTTTTGATTCCTTACACATGTATTCAACTGTTTGGAATCTGGTGATGTCCTCTCAGGTTCTTAAATGATATGTTTGTGAACTTAATACATTTAAGCCATCATGTACCCCTTCTTACATCATATACTAGGGGGCTTCTGTTATATCATTATTTAGAACTCCTATAGTCATGATGCTTTTATCTGGACTTGGGCATCCTTTTCCCATTTAGACTTGATCATATATTAAAAAACAATTTCTTAAATTCCATACACAACTCTTCCCTTATAAAAGTGCGTGTACATGCAGGTACAATAATATCGAACCCGAGTACACAAATTAAAATATGAAAAACAAATCCTATTTATCGGGCAGGGTTTACAGGTTTCACTGAAAGCCACCTACAGGAGCCCGTGGACTAACTAAATTAATTGATTTCTAGTGGTATTTATACACCTCATGGGAAGGCCTAATTGATAGAAGGAGATAGGATATTGACATTATAGCCCTTTTGTCCCCATATCTGATGCAATAGCATGTGACTTGGAGGGAAAAATCTTCAAACTTATTCCAAAAATCCAGAAAAATCTACAGGCAAAGGAGTGGGGTCCTTTAGCCATCAATTTCCATGCTTTTCTAGTTTAAGATAAGGATAGAATTTAAGAATAAGACCATGTTGTAATAATCGCTTATGGATAAGCTGTAGTAAGCTTTATAGGTAATTGCTTTAATCGCTTTAAGTAATTGTCATGCTTTTGTAAGAGATAAGGACTGAGTGGGATTTATCTATTATGTTTTAAAGGAAATAATGGGACTTCTCTGTGGGTTGGCCCAGAGACATTGTGATCTGGAAAAAAGAAATCTCTTTATGCATTTGAATTGATGGTTCTCTATTAAACTGGTAATTGTATGCGTGTATCAGTTCGATTCTTTTCTTCTGAGTTTCATATCAATTATTTGGCCTAAAATTTCCAATTAACATGGTTGTTGAAGCCTTTAACTTGTGTTTCCTTCATATTGGCGAGTCTGGCTTCTTTATTTTCTTAACAGAGTTCCGCGGGCAAAATACTATTTTACACAGAGAAATCGTGAAATTACTTAGCCGAAGCAAAGTTCCGGACTTGAAATTTTATTGTACAAAGATTATACCCTCATTGGGTTTAAAACCTTTATCGCATCACTAAGTGAGACTGAGATAGAGCTAAACTGTTGAAGCGCCGAAATCCATAGCGCGACACTACCAGAGCCAAAAAATTATAGGGAGGCTTTGATAGCATATCGGGTCCATGATTGTTATCGCATCACAAGATTGGAGCAGAGGAGCAAGCCTTTAGAATATTTGGAATCAACGATAGTGATCATCAATAGCCATGGGTCATATCACATCAGGGATTCACCAATGATAAAGCACCGATAATGTATTTAAGTGCCGATAGTGTTATTTCATCCCTTTGAAATAAAAGCTTGCCGACTGTGTTAATTGCGTTTAAACGCATTTCCTTTGGTTTATAGCGTGATAGTGTATTTTACACTATTTTCCTTAGTTCCATTCAAAAAATCCCTCTGATAGTGTATTATTATAATTCCTAGGGAATTATAGTCCCGATAGAGGATAAGGGGCTCTATGTAATAATTTGTGACCGATAACAAGGGTTGGGGTGATTAAAGAGGGAAGAATGGTTATTTGAAGGAGCAAAGGGAATTGTTATAACAATCAGTCTAGCAGTAGATGACTAATACACTAGTGAGAGAAAAATAAGGGTTCTAGCCAGAATTAAAAGAAATTATATCAAGATTTCGACATTGGTCTATATCGTCTGCACCCAGGCCACCAATATCAAGTATCATTTCCCCTATTCCTCCTACACTTTCAGTCATAAGGAACCCTTGTTTTCTAGCAGAGATGATCATATTCCATTATATGACATCCTTTTTCACATATGGGTGTGATATTTGAGGCTTGGGTTAGATGGATCCAGATGAAGGTTCATTGGTGTCGTGGATGGATCAGGTTGTATTCTTCCACTCCTATTTGCTATGGTCAATAAAAGAAGCTCTGTCTTGTTCATGAAATATTTTGATCTAATGTTTCTATAATTCATGTCTAACATATTATGATTTATATATGTATACTAGATGATCTAACATGTCTAATATGCACATTCTTTGAAATATTTTCTATGCATTTTCTCCTCTGGTTTGTGTTGCAGGTCTAAACATATTGGAGGAAGTAGAGGGTTTGGACCCTACGAGATCTACATCCAACATACGACCTCAGGGTATTCTTCCTAAACCCACTTTACTAGTTTTCATAGTTTGTTTGCTTGAATGGGTGCTTCTTGTTGATACTTTTCTTCCGCTATGTTAAGGTTGTCAACCCTTACCTCAGGGAGTTTTCTCCCACTAAAAAAGAGTTCCATATGCTAAATCTTAAATCTAATCAAGTGTTATGAAATCAGCTCACAAAAAGATAGGAAAGAAAGATCAATGCCTTAGAAATTAGCCTCTTCGAGGGGGCAACCTCCTTTGCATTACATAAATGAACAATTCTTCGATGATACAAATGACAAAAACTTCTTTCTATATATAGGAGTCTAAGGGGTCACAATATAATCAAAGAAGACATAACAATACTAATACACAAAAATAACAATATTGGGCTTCTATGGGGCACAATAATAACAATATGGGGACAATAGGGGCACAACAATAACAATAAGGGCTACAATGACAATAGTAATGGGGGAATCACTAGTATTATAGGTACCTAATATCAAGTGAGTTCCATTAACAATGTTTTCAATGACATAGTTGATGCTAGTGGTGCATATTTACCCATTCATATTTTTAAGACATCCAAATTTGATGATCTATGATATGAAAGTTTAGGGAATTGTCAGGTAATCCTGGCACTTCATCTCCCACTAACAGTTATGTTAGGTTCTCTCAATCCCTATGAGATCCCCAAACTAGATTGGATCCATATTTTCTTGCTTGATTCTTTCCTTATTATTATTTCACTGGGCGCAAGCTCACTCTTGAAGGTATTGACATTGCTTAATACAACCAAAATTTAGGAGATATCTCTAATATGAGATCTCAATTATACCTGACACCATTTGGTGTAGGGGTCCCATCCATAAATATGACTCGCCTTCCATTTACTTAAAGATTCTCCTTGGCTTAAGAAATTAGCATGAGAGAGAAGTGCACATGTGATTTTGAATGAGAAACAAATTGTGCCTTGTGAAATGTTTGATTTTAGATGTGTCAAGGTTCTTTTACTGCAAGGGAGAGAAAGTGAGTCTCTAAGACATAAGTAATCGTATTAATCTTATCGATACACATGTGCATAAAAGATAAATAATCGTTAGGCATCAAGCGAAATAGCTCACATAGATGCCACACTCATTAAATCATCACAACACATTTACAAAACATTAATCACCCAAGTCACCAAAATAGTTCAATTACTTTAGTACATATGAAGGCCAACATAAACAACACAAATTTAAAGAGTAGTCTCAAAACATCCATGATCTATGAATGAAAATGAGTTGTCCAAATGGCTTCAAGTATTAAGAAAAAAATTCCAAGATACATAATTACAATGAACACAACTAACTCCAATAGTGAGTGTTAGAGCTACTACATGTTCCCTAAAAGTACTATCTCTATCTCTCTTATGCCTTGTGGGGGAAGCCAAGGTTAAAATTCGTTTTCTTGAGTAATGAGTATCCTTTTGTAGCTTGAGGCATGACCTTTCATATCCTCATGACTCTTCACTTTTCAACTTCTAATGACCTCTGGACTTCTAGAACCCTTGGACTTCCAAATGAATTTTGGAATTACATATGACTCTTGGAATTGTATGTCTTTTAGACTTCTATATATGGCTATTTTGTCCATACATGACTCTTGGAATTTCATTTCTTTGTCTTTACAATAATTACATGATTACATCATAATCTCGACATCATCGTATGACGGGGACATGATGAGTCACTATAATTGATGGCTTGGATTTGTAGTGACTCATGACATGGATTTTCTTCAATAGGTGATAAGGTTTCCACTTGTGCATTTGATCTCACATGTAACTTCCATGTCGTGGATGTCTTCACCCTCAAAAGGGTCTTTGATCACCTGGAGTCTTTAGGATGCTTCAATCATCAATATTTTGATGTGTTCTTTGTTCTATAATGCCTCCTTTGACAACCCTCTTTCACTGATCTTCTTCATGCATCATTTCCACGTTGTTCTTAAAATACTTGCAACTGTAATTATTGGGTGCAGGAATTGCACTTACGCAAGCTCCTTCAACACTTAATAGTCAATCTCGGGGTTTTGCAAACTTAGAGACAAAGCACAGGTAATACCAGAAGTGGTATGAACTTTTCCTATTTTTATTCCTACTTCTCAATTGAAATCTCGCAAAATCAAACATAAAAAATAACAAAGGACAACTGACACCAAAGTAATTCTAGTGCTGGAATGTAAAATAATGAATTTACGAAGAAATCAAATAAAGGAACTTTCACACTATTGTAAAAAATATTAACTGCTGAAGTAAAAATCTATATGTATCCTCAGTATTGGTGGTGGCAGTTTCACAAGTGGGCTCTTGAAAATATCTACCTTCTAAATTATTTTCCTTCTCATACTAAGTGGTCATTCCTGTACTCTTGCAATTTACTTGCACTAGTACATGTACAGAACTTATGTGAGAAGTATAGTTTACACTTATACTGAAGACTTATGTCTTCATGTAGGGGCTCTAAGCCTCAAGGCTTGGAGCACTCTATTCCTATAACAAGACACTAGCTCTTGTATCGGAACAGAGCTTCCTACACCAAGTATTCCAATTTACTTTTGGGGAAATAAAAAGGGCATGTTAACTATAAAAAGGATTGCAAATGCGAGCAGAATATAAAATAACTTGCACATGAAAATGAATGCTTCAATCAACTAAATCTCGCAAATAGAAATAAAATTTTAAGATGAAAACAATCTTCAATAGTTAAAACATACCTTCTTCAGTGAAAGGGTTTTCATGCAATCAAATCTAACTCAAAACGGGTTCACTATAATATTTCATATTACTTTTAATCCTTTTCCTTAAATCATGATGTGTAGACATAAATTAAGATATTGCAACAACGCTCTTTTCTATCTCATGAAGTCATCTTTAATCTTTAGAAGTTTAACTTTTAATATTAGAAATGCTTCCTTGTGATGATGAACGCTTACTTTGTAGAAATAGATTAAATCATATACAAGAAAAATAATAAAACACTTGCTGTAAATGAAATAGCAAACTAGAGTGCAAAATCCTACATGCATTGGTGTAGGAATAATCTTATCTGCACGATCCAAGCGAAAGCAAACCAGAAAAGAAATTACAGGAAGTAAAGTAATTCAATTTGACTTTCACAAAACGAATTCATTCACACTTTGACTGTTTAACGAAATAGATTAGAATTCATAAGCAAGAATGAAATTAATATTTAAACCATGCTTCTGCAAATAAACAAAGTTAACACACATATTTAAGATAACAAAAGAAAGAGGGTAAACAAGCTAGGTTGGTTGGGCCCTAGCCAACTAGCTCATTTCCCGTTTTAAGAAACGAGAATCTTCAGCACGTTAATAACACATCAATGAAGGATTAAAACGTAGAGTGAGAAAATCATGGCGCAACTCCTTGTGTTAATTCCAATCAGAAAGTATACATTATGAGTTCAAGTCTAGTCCATAACGAGGGTGACAACGAGATTACAAATTAACTAGAAATTACAATTGCACTACTATTGCTACCGCTAACCTAGTTATATATGAGAGCTATACTTTATACAACCCTTCTACCTATGGCCATAATCGACAATTCCACAATCGTTCCAAATTGAGCCTTTCAACTGAAATGAAATAACAAAAAAAATATAAAAATATGCCAGAAGCTATAATAAGCTGTGAACTAATCATTGGCCATAGACCTTATCCTCGGCCATATCCCTGACGATCCTCAACTTTAGTTCAACTCCGGATGACCACAACTGAAATGGACAACGTGGACCAAGATGCCCACGTGAAGTGATCGAGCTGTTACGCAGATCACAGAATGGATAGTTGTCGGCAGTGTAGGAATCTAGTTGCACTAGATAAAGTTAGTACACTGATTAATACTTTAGCTTATCAAATACTTTAGGAAAGAAAATATAAGTTACAAGAAATATTAAAGGCACAAAATCTATTTAAAATGATTAATTAAGCACCTAATAAACCTTAAACATGAAATATGAAGTTTATGTAGGAATAAACAGTATTCTTGGACCAGTGCAGGAATGAGGACGTTTATGGAGATAAACAAAGGTTAATTATTGTGGTTTTGTAATATGAAGGGGGTAAAAATAAAGCATTTTGTCCTACCCAAATCCTCCCATCCCTAAGCTATTGTGTATCCTCACACAACCTTTAACTGCTGCAAAAATCTTCAACATAGGGAGCCATCTTTCAATCCTGCACTTGGATACTGATCCCTGCTTTCACTACGTTTGTCTCCTTACCTCGGGCTTTCCTAAGTTGTTTGGTCACCTTCTTGAGGCGCTTGTATCATTTAGAAGCTTGAAACTTCCATACCTTGACTTGACTTTTCTGTTCTTTGACCTCTTCTGCCAACTCTATCTTGCCTTGCTTCTACGAGGTCTGCTCCTTCATGACCTGGTTTAATGCCTCCAAGTCATGAACTTGTTGTTCGATCTCTACTATCTAATTATTCAGATAGAGGATAGAGGTATATTTTTCCAGCTCATCTGGTGTAAGCACTTTTTATACAGCTAATTCAAAACATATACCATCGTTTCCAAGATCAAAGTTATCTCAACCATCCAATGTCTGCATCACAATATCATCAAGGGTTTCTATGCTAGGAGTTTCCATGTCACCAAGGGTTTCGGTCCCATGCGCATCTAAGGGGTTTTAGTACCCTGTACATCCAACTCATCATGGGTTTCAGTACCATGTTCATTCAAATCACCAGGGGCTTTAGTACCCTCTTCATTTAACTCATCAGGGGCTTCAGTACCCTGTTCATCAAAATTGTCGAGGGTTTCTATGTGATGTGCCTCGTCATCTACCTGACCCTCTGACGGGTCGTTACTTGCACTTGGTGTCATTCTTTTCTTCTTCAAATTATGAAGGAAGTCTAGCAAGGGTATGTCATCCTCCTTCTCTGCATTTTCTTCATTCACCACAATATGAGCTGCTGCATTCGCAAGAACTGAGAGGTTGTGATCTCCAAGTGAAGCCTGGGGTGACTTGTCAATCCAAATCAGGGAGATCGACCTAGCACAACTTTTCCACAAAGAGACAACCATTCTCTTAGTCAAGGTCATGGTCAGTCTTCTTTTGGTTGAGGATAGAGTTTCTTCAATAGAATTCTACTCTGCTTTCACCCATTTGTTCTTGATTTTTGTCTTGGTAGGGTGCGGGGTCTCGACTTTTCTCTTATTTCTTGCACTCTTTCCAGCTAACTCCCCTGCACTTCCTTCTCGAAATTCTTTCAAGAATGGTTCCAAAGTTATTTCCTTAGCCTCCATCTCTTTCTTAACCAGGATTGCAATGAGCCTGTGATGGTACATTTTATATGCAACCCAGCTTGCACCCCCATTTTGTACTCCTTTCACCACTTTCTCTAAACTTCAGAGAAGGTAATAAGGGAAATTGATGCGTTTTCCTAATTCAAAATGCAACAACAATTGGATATGGTACATTAGAGTTAATGTGTAACATCCCTCATAGGTCAGAAACTTATATAATATGTATAGGAGGTCTCCCCATTTTCCAAGCATGGCGCTTTGTGGAAGCCCTTTCTTCTAGTCGACTTTAAGCTTCCGATCGACCACAAATCAGCGCCATCTTTTCTTTTCGATCCTCTCCTTTTTGAACCATTGTTCCCTTGCGGTTGACAAGCCTATAGCTCATGCTATAGATTCTTCCGTGACCTCAAATTCTAGTGAGCCTACCTTAGCTCAGCCTCCCTCAAATGTCTTTGCAAATTCCATAGCCACGGCCATATCGAAGCCATCGAATTTCTGCAAAAATGGGATAAATCCTGATTCTTGCAATAATGTAATACTAATTTGATATTGAGTTGTCCACTCAATCTCCTTCATAATGATGGTTATGTCTCACGGGCACCATCATATTTGAATCCACCTCAATTCTCTGTCATAGCCTTAGGAAGATTTCACACTACAGAGTGCAAATGGGATGTCGAGAATTTTATGATGGAGATCCATCTGTCCACCACCTTATTGATCCCTTCCATCCAATCATGTGTAATCATTAAAATAATCCATTTGGGATTGATGCACACATGTATCAATCCACTACGAGCAGGCAATGATAATTGGAGGAGGCGGAAATTTTTACGGTGGCAATGTAACGATCATGGATGATTAGATTATGAGGTAAGGCTATCATGAACAAGGGATGGAGGATATTTTCAAAAAGAGGTAAGTGTGGGGTTTTGGGTAGATCTGTACTATCCATGTTTGCCTCATAATTCACATAAGGTGTACTTTTGTACTCATTAAAAATATTAGACCTTAGAACCGAAAATACCTTGCACTTTAAATGAGTTCTCCCTAAATTAGTAAATGATAAAGCAAAGTATTAACCAAAATTTAAATAATATAATGCTATGATATATCACTGTGGTAGTAATTCATCTATAGAAATAAAAATCAAATTTCCCAATAAGCGTTCTGCATCAAGCGTTCGTATACTATGTTAAACATTTTTTCACTGTGTTTTCACAGTTGGGCGCATGCTTCCACTAAACCTACCTACATTGATCATGCGCGTTCCTGCACTAGGGATTTTTGTGGCATCAAATAAAGAGGGACTAAAAAAATTATGATAAAACAAAGTCCTTTGGTCGGACTAAACAAATTTGCTTGAATATACAAGAGAAGTTTTATTCACCATTCTTTGGTGTTTCATGAGCATGCCTTTTGATATGACTGCATCAGATCCTGCAATCAATCCATGAGGGAACAAAGAAGTGGGAAGGGGTAATTTTTAGAATGGGAAGGAATATCATAACAAGGATTCCAAGAATAATATAACCAAGGGGGATAAATGAAAATGGGATGTGGGAAAAAATTCAAGGGGGAAAAAGAGGGATCTTACGGAATTGGATAGGGATAATTTTCTTAGAAGAAAAAGGAGGGTGATTCAGTATGGGATTAAGAAAAGAAAAATAGCAGGAATTAAGAAACAAGAAAATAGAAGAAAGGCAGAATTTTATCTTCAAGATCTGCCCGCACTGGTGCCAGAAAAAGTAAATGCAGTGGGAATTAAGCGTTTACCTGGATAACTAGTTACCCCAAACTTGGATAAGGATGTGGTTCCTTGAACTTGCTTCTTCTCAGTGACAACTAGCATATCTAAAAATCAAGTAACATTCCCTTTTTTTATTGAAATTTCAATCTCCCTGCTAGCATGCTATTTTTCAGGTTGATCCTTCTGCAATCATGTCAGTCAACTGATTTTCATAATTACAGGAAAAAAAATTATATTTTTTTTTGTCATTTTTCTTCTCTTTCATTTATTTATTTTATTTTATTATATGAGGAAAAAGAAATAATTATATCTTCAACAGGTTGGTGTTTCCACCTACCATCTCCTTTTTCAGACTATTGTTGGACTTGCTCCATAAAATCTCCTTTAGTAGGGGGCTAAAAATACACCTTCAATCTATGCCCATTTACTAGGAACACAGAATTCCATCCATCAATATTTTTTATTTCTACTGCTCCATTCTCAAACATTTTGACCACCTCATAAGGTCCCATCTAGCATGTATGGAATTTCCCTTTAAAATATTTAAATCTAGAATCGTAAAGGAGTACCCAATCGCCTAGTTGTAACTGCTTCTTCCAGATAGACTTATCATGCCACTTCTTGCGCTATTGTGAACCAATATGTTTTGTTGAAAAACATCCCTTCGAAATTCATCTAACTGATTCAACTGTAGAAGAAGCTTCTGTTGTGCTTTAGAGATATATAGCCCTAATCAGACTACAGTCCTAAAAGTCTTGATCTGGAACTCTATCAGCAAGAGGACTTGTTTCCCGTACACCAACTCATATGGTGTGCATCTCGTGCTATTCCTCCAAGTGGTTCAGTATGCCCATAAGGATTCTAGTAATTTGTCATCCCAATCCTTTCTAAGGATATTTACTGTCTTTGTAAGGATGGACGCAATCACCTTGTTTGTGGATTCCACGTGACCATTTTCTTGCAGGTGATACGGTGTAGATTTCTTGTGCTAGATTTTGTACTGCTCCATCACACTCTATTCCAGATTAGAAATAAACTATGGACCATTGTCAGTAACAATTTCTCTAGGCACACAAAATCTGGTAAAGATTTCAGTAGCAAAAGAAACAACTTTAGCTTGTAACCATTTGTAACGAAATCTATACGAACCAAAATATGCTATTTATTTAATGATGTTGGATTTATTGGTCCTACAAAATCAATTTAGAAGGCTCAATCATAACCCGAGGACATAAAGGGATTTCATTGGTTTGATTACGTTGGCCAATTCACTGGCAGCTATCTGTTAGGCCCCTATACTACTAGTGTAACCCCTTATTGTTATTAGTACAACCCACTTTTTATATTGATGTACCCATATAGTGCCCATATTGTTACTAATGTGCCCCATAGAAGCCCACTATTGTTACTATTGTGCCCTTACATTATTATTGTTATGTCGGCTCTGGTTATGTTATGACCCCTTAGACTCCTATATATAGAAAGGAGGTCTTTTCATTTGTATCATCCAAGAATTGTTCATTTATGTAATGTAAAGGAGGTTTCCCCCTCGAAGAGGCTGAATTCTAATGCGTTGATCTATCTTTTCTATCTTTTCTTGAGCTGGTTTCATAACATTTAGTATCAGAGCTTTGGATTCTAGGGTTTCGCTGCTCCAAACAGGTCATCGTGGAATTTTCGCTATAAATTTTTTTCTGTGACGTTTCAAAAGTCGCAAAAAAAACCCATGTGAGATGAGATCGTGCTAAACAGTGGGTCCGAATTTCAGAGCTTTTTGCGATATAGTTGCGGAGATATGATCTGAGGAAGTTGGTCTTTTTGCAGACTCCTGAATTACATTCAAAACAGGTGACTTGGGGAAAATAGTCATAACTTTCTCTCTGAGAATTGGATTGAAATTTCATAAGAAGGTACAGAAAGAGGATGGACTGTAGTTTCTTGTATGCATTTTTTAGATCCATAGGTCGAAAAATTGACACACGACACTTCATACAAGTTCACTCTTCTTGAAAGGTCTACAATCAGGTCATCTTGGGAGATTGTGTATAACTCTTTTTTGGGGAATCCAATTTGGATCAGACTGGTGGCATTGGAAAGTGGTCACAGAGGGCTACTACAGGTAGAAATTTCCGAACTTAAATATCCGCAAGTACAGAGTTATAGTCGTTTCAAGTTCGAGGTCCTAAAATCAAGAAAAAGCAAGATGAGGAAGTTTGATGGCAAGGATCCGGTAAATTGGATACTTCAAATGGAGCAATATTTTGATATACATGGTGTACCATTGTTACAAAAGGTATGCATTGCATCTTCATATTTAGAACCGGATCAATTTTTATGGTATAAAGGTCTTTGTTCTCGTAAAAAACTTGTTACGTGGTCAATTCTCACGGAGGAAATGATAGCACATTATGAGGATACAAAGAGCAACACCTTCTTTAGAGCAACACCACAACAATTGGAAAGAGTAAAAGGGCTTTGTGACATATTTTAAAGTAAAATTATGGCAACAAGGAAGTATACCCCTCACAACTATAAATATGGACGTGTTGTTCCTCCTAGCCTTCCACAACCTACAAGCGTTACACCACAACAATTGGAAGAAAAAAGAGAAAAAGGGCTTTGTTACAATTGTGATAGCAAATGCACTAAAGGTCATAAGTGTGATGAGAAGAAATTATTTTACATAGAGTATGAAGAGGAGGAAGAAAATGATCAAGAAACATCAAAAGAAGAGGATATATACCAGGACCCAACCCCAGAGAAAGAAGAAATGAATCAGAACATATCTTGTAAAATATTGGCAAGAATGACCACTCCTCAAACTCTCAAGATAGAAGGAAATATCAAGAAGAAAAAGGTGCAAGAAGTGAAAGATCACATCAAGAAAGAAGAAATGAATCCAACCATATCTTGTAATTCACTGGTCGGAATTACCACTCCTCAAACTAGCAAGACAGAAGGACATATCAAGAAGAAAAATGTTCAAGAAGTGAAAGACCACATCGAGCGTCAAGAAATGAATCCGACCATATCTTGTAAAGTATTGGAAGAAATTACTACTCCTCAAAATCTAAAGATAGAAGGACATATCAAGAAGAAAAAGGTTCAAGCAGTGAAAGATCACATCGAGCATCAACAACAAGTTCTCCAACTTTTAAAGGATAGCGCCACTTCGGTGCAAAATCAAATGAAACAACAGGTAGATCAACATCATAGTGAAAAATGTTTTGAAGTAGGCGATTGGGTATTTTTATTGGTACATCTAAAGCAAGATATTTATGAGAAGGAAACGTTGGCAATACTACATGCACTTAAAAAATGGAAACCTTACTGAATGGGAAGACTCTTCAAGGATGAGGATGTGGAAGCATTGTTTTGTGCTATTTCTATTATCCAACCAGATTGGATAAATGAAGCAAGGGATGAATGGAAGAAGGACAAAGAAGTATGGCCACTTATTCAAAACTTGCAAAAGATCCCAATTCAAACAATATTGCCAGATATTGAAAAGGAAGGAAAAATCATTTGGAACCTGGAGCAGTCATAGAAACAAGAACCCGAAAGCTACGAAATCAATCAATTTCAGAGTATCTCATCAAGTGGAAGAACTTACCCGCTGAAGATTCCACATGGGAGGACAAGAATTTTATACAGAAGCATCAAGAACTACTCAAGCATTGAGGACAACATTTTTTGAAGGAGAGGGGCATGTTAGGCCCCTATACTACTAGTGTAACCCCTTATTGTTATTAGTACAACCCACTTATTATATTGATGTACCCATATAGTGCCCATATTGTTACTGATGTGCCCCATAGAAGCCCACTATTGTTATTATTGTGCCCTTACATTATTATTGTTATGTCGGCTCTGGTTATGTTATGACCCCTTAGACTCCTATATATAGAAAGGAGGTCTTTTCATTTGTATCATCCAAGAATTGTTCATTTATGTAATGTAAAGGAGGTTGCCTCCTCGAAGAGGCTGAATTCTAAGGCGTTGATATATCTTTTCTATCTTTTCTTGATCTGGTTTCATAACACTATCACATCGCTTGACATATTGTTTGGCATCGTTAAACAAGGAGGGAAAAAAATAGCCAGCTCGTAACACTTTGTATGCAGTCTGCTTATCAGCAAAGTGACCTCGGAAAGGTTCATCATGGGCATATTTTAAGATATCAAACACTTCTTCCTCTCTTACACATCCATGGATAATAACATATGGTCTAGTGTAAAAGAGGTCTCCTTGAATCCAAGAATATGCAACACTTTTTTGTATAATATTCTGCTTTTCACGAGCAGATAAGTGAGGTGGTGTTTTTCCAATGACTAAATAGTTAGCTATGTCAACGAGCCACGAGGATTATGTCGACACAACAAAAATATGTTCGTCAAGAAAATCATCATGAACAGGAATTGATTCAGTAGGATTATTTAATCCTGAAAGATAATCTGCTACTACATTAGATTTTCCTTGTCTATCAACAATAGTAATGTTAAATTCCTACAACAATAATAACCACCTAGTTACTCTATATCTAGTTAATGGTTTACTCATTAAATATTTTATTACAGAATGGTCAGTATGCATGAAGAATTCATATCTTGTAATGTAATGTCTGAGTTTATTAATGGAAAAAATTATAGCTAAAATTCTTTCTCAGTAACTATGTAATTTAGTTCAGCAGGTGAAAAGTTTTTACTGATGAAGTAAATAGCATAGGATTGTTTGTCTTCTTCTTGTCCTAAAGTTTCACCAATAGTAGTATCTGAGGCATCGGAGGAAATATGAAATGGCAGGGACCAGTTTGGTCCTCTCAAAACTGGTGCCTGAACTAGTTTTTCCTTCAATGTCTCAAAGGACTGTTGGCAAGTTGTGGACCAACAAAACTCGCTATCCTTAGCCAAAAGTTAGAAAAGGGGGGTAGCTATCCTTGAGAAATTATTAATGAATCTCCTATACTAGCCTGCATATCCTAGAAAACCTCTCACTTCCCTTTGAGTTTTGGGTACAGGAAGACTCAAAATAATTTCTATTTTTGCAGGGTCAACTTGGATACCATTGTCGAAAACAAGATGGCCAAGAACCACTCTCGCCTTGCACATTAATCTGCATTTTTTTTCACTCAAGGAAAGATGAGATTCTTGGCAACGAAGAAGTACTTTTTTGAGATTATTGAGGGCTTCCTGAAATGAATCACCAAACATAGAAAAGTCATCCATATAGATTTCCACACACTCAAGGTCAGCAAAAATGGCAAAGACTACCCTTTGAAAGGTAGCCGGGGCATTACATAGCCCAAAGGGAAGCATTTGATAAGAAAATGTACCCCATGGACATGTAAAAGTGGTTTTTTCTTGATCCTTGGGTGCAATCTTTATATGGTTATAACCACAAAATCCATCTAGAAAAGAAAAGTACTTATTACCAGCAAGGGTATTGAGAACCTGGTCGATGAAAGGAAGGGGGAAGTAATCCTTAAGAGTGGCTTTGCTCAATTCTATGTAGTCAATGCAAATGCACCATCTCCCATATCTTTTTGGGAATAATACCAATGGAGGGACCCACTGGTTATCAGGAATAGGATAGATAAAATCAACATCCAAGAGTTTTTGCAATTCTTCCTTTACAAAATCTCTTAGAGCTGGGTTCATATGCCTTTGGGGTTATCAGATGGGTTGGGGTCCATCCTAAATATAGATATGGTGGGTACAAGTTTTAGGAGGGATGCCTTATCTTCATAGCCCCATACAAAGGCATCAATATGGTTTCGCAATAAATTCACAAGCTGCTCTTGCTGGGATGAATCCAAGTCTGAACTGATATGAAAGGATTTGCCTGGACTAATCGTAACAAGAGTGGAATCAGGCTCAAGAGTACACATAGGTGTTGCTAGAGATGGTATTGAGGGAGGTAGAGGGTCGTGACTTTCCTGAAAATCTAGACTAAAAATCTGACTCACTGACTGAAAATTGGGCATGGTGTCTAGATTGTTAAGGAAGTCTTGAATCTCACCCTCCTGTGAAGACTCATCATACTGATGTATCATGGAAATAGACTGAGGCTCCTCATCACTATTGTAGTATAACCACAAGGTGTCTCGGAGCTCTTGAATGGATCTAGTGGGTGGATACAAGGTGACCTTCTTCCTAGAATCTCCATGGAAAATATAAATGCCACCAGAACAACATCTGATGTAAGCATCGGTTGTAGCAAGCCATGGTCATCCCAAGATCAAGGGATGTCCTCCCACAGGATTCTGTGGTGAAGCACAATGAAATCTGTGGGGTATTCCCAAGAGTCTAATGAAACAACCACATCATCCAACGCCCCTTCCGGCTTGATTTTAGATCTATCTGCCAATTCAAGCACAATGGGAGTAGGACGAATATGGACCAATCCAAGTTGATCCATGGTTTTCTTGGTCATAATATTAATGGCCACCCCTAGGTATATAAGTACATTAGAGACAATGATATCACCTATCTGAATAGAGACAATAGGGTTTTTGTGGTCAATATATTTCTCCATGTGCATACACCTGTCATTAACTTTGCTACTCTACCAACAAATTAAATATTTTAAGGTTCCAATCTTCTCCTTCCTAGCCTCTTGAGATAGATTTCCCTAATGATTTTTGTACAAATGAGGATCTCTTTGATATCTAGGAGGAGAGGTACCTTTATAAAAAGGTTCCTAAGCTCAAAGACCATGCTAGACTCAAGAATGGGGTCATTCTTCTCAACAACTAGCCTCTCTGGATAGGGAGGCTAGTTGGAAGAAGATGACAAAGGCACTGAGGATATGGGGATGGGCTGGATGGTGACATATTTTTCAGAATGGTCAGGAGTTTCCTCACCTTTCTCATCGATAATCACCATAGACTTCTTCTGTTTTTCTGAGGTTATTATCTTTCCTGATCTCAATTGGAGATCATTGACTCCAACTGGCATGGACTAATATCTAGATGAAGAAAGTGAATTCATAGAGTGGATCATTTGTATCACTTTGTTATTGGGGTTGGGTAAGGGTTGGGAAGGCAGCTGAGGAGGTCGAAATAGTGGAGATAAATGCAATGGTGGTATTGGCTGACTCAGATGAGGCAATGATGGTTGTGGCATTAGGTAAGGTGCATATGTAGGTGGGTATGACTGCATAGGTGTAGGATAGGAATGGTGTGAATGGTTTGGCCCTCTCCATCCTTATTGCCAAGATTGGGAGGGTTGTCGATAATGATATTGGTTCCCATGCTGCCAATGTTGAGAGTAACTAGTGTTAGGATAGGAATATGGATGTGCATCATAACCAAAAAGATGCGGTGGAAGTTCAGAAGCCATACCTATACTTACCTAAGGCCAATTTCCTCATGCTCCCATAGCATGCAATGATTCGGATTTAGGTTGCCGTCCTTCAAATACAACTTTCAGCCCAGGTATGGAGGGACATTTTTTGATGGCATGGTTCTCTGTACAAATAGCAGATTTATTAGTTCCTTTAGAATCAAGAGGACATTCTCTTAAAAGGTGCTTTTTCCTACATTTTGGACAAGAAATAGACAATGAATCTTGTTCCTCTACAAGTTTTTGCTAAAATTTCAAAGAGTCTATTTGTTTGCTAGTAGTATTCATTATTTCAATTTTCATATTATCCATTTTGTTCTCCAATCCAATAATCATAGCATCATTAGATTCAGTTTTCTTATTTCTATTCTGAATTCCTTTACTGGATCAATATTGGCTCCTCGAGAATTTCTTGCACAAGTCACATATTTGATCAAAAGATTTATGAGCAATGTCCCCTTGTCCTAACAAATTTAGATTATTCCTAGCATCATCAGTAAGCCGACGTAAGAACAAGGTTCTAATGGTACTTAGATCAAATTCATGCTTTGACCTCTGGAGGATGTACAAGAATATCTCTAAGTAGTCCTCTATAGTTTCATCATCATTTTGCACAATAGTAAAGATTTCACCTTGAATTTCTCTAGTTTTACAATATTCCTGATATTTTGACAAGAACACTCTCTTCATCTGTTCCCAAGAATCTATAGTGTTTCTTCCTAGTCCCATGAATCAATGGAGTGTTGCGTCATTGAGAGTTGCAGGAAACAACTTTAACTTCTGAGCATCAGATGAATAATCATAACTTCTACATAAAATATCAAACTCAAATAAGAAAGATTTTGGGTCTTCATGTACCTTACCATAGAAATGAGGAAGAGCTGATAGTGGAATATTTTTCATTTGTACTTGTATATCGTTGTCCACAATTGGGAATCCAAAAGTGGATTGTTCCTCATTTACCAGATTTTCACCAGTTCCTTCTGCATGGTCTTCATGATTTGCCATTGTTTCTCCTCCAAAATAACGCTCTAAACAGGTTAAGAAGGCTGACTATGGGTTCTAATAGTCCCCTTCTTCCCCTTTGTGGGTTGTGTCACACCTGGACAGCTGCTGCTAGAGTTCAAGTAGATTGTTCCTGCATGATGGGTCTGGGTCTGTTTGGACTTTCTGCTTGCAAAAGAAGGCCCAATATGAGATTTGATTTCAGATTTATCAGTATTTCCTTGGCTGTTAGTGGGCTTCGGAGCCTTACCTCTCTTAGGTATTCATTTCAAAAAATGACAAAACAAAATTCGAATAAAATGTTGCAACTCAAAAATATCTCATCACTTATAAATTCCTTCAAACAATAAAAGCACACTGCAAAAAAAATAATAGAAAACTTACCCCTATTGCAGAAAAATGGAAAATTCTTACCAATTCAAATCACTTCCCAGGAAACAATGGCAAAATGTTAGGTGCGGGAATTGCACTTAAGCAAACTGCTTCCACAATTGATTGTCAACCTTGGGGTTTCGTAAAATTAGGGACGAAGCATAGGTAATGCCAGAAGTGGTATGAAATTTTCCTACTTCTATTCCTACTTCTCAATTGAAATCTTGCAGAATCAAAGAGAAAAAATCAGAAAGAAAAATAGACACCAAAGTAATTCTAGTGCTGGAATGTAAAAGAATGAATTTGTGAAGAAATCAAATAAAGGAACTTTCACACCGTTGTAAACAATCTTAACTACTATAGTAAAACTCTATATTTTTCCTCAGTATAGGTGGTGGCAGTTTAACAAGTGGGCCCTTGAAAAGATCTACCTTGTTAATGGTTTTCCTTCTCATACTAAGTGGTCATTCGTGTACTCTTGTAATATGCTTGCACTAGTACATGTACAAAACTTATGTGAGAAGTATAATTACACTTATACTAAAGACTTATGTCTTCATGTATGGGATCTAAACCTCAAGGATTGGAGCACTCTATTCCTGTAACAAGACACTAGTTCTTCTACAAGAACAGAGCTTCCTACACCAAGTATTCCAATTTACTTTTGGGAAAATAAAGAGGGCATGTTAACTATAAAAAGGATTGCAAATGCGAGTAGAATCTAAAATTACTTGCACACAAAAAATAATGCTTCAATCAACTAAATCTCGCAAATAGAAATAAAATTTTAAGATGAAAAAAATCTTCAAAAGTTAAAGCAGACCTTCTTTAGTCAAAGGGTATTGCATGCAATCAAATCTAACTCAAAATGGTTTCACTATAATATTTTAAATTAACTTTAAGCCTTTTCCTTAAATCGTGAGGTGCAGACATAAATTAAGATATTGTAATAGTTCTCTTTTCTATCTCATGAAGTCAACTTTAATCTTTAAAAGTTTAACTTTTAATATTAGAAATGCTTCCTTCTGATGATGAATGCTTACTTTGCATAAATAGATTAACTCATATACAGGAAAAAAATAAAACACTTGTTGTAAATGAACTAGCAAACCAAAGTGCAAAATCCTACATGCACTCGTGCAAGAATAATCTTATCTACATGATCCAAGCAAAAGAAAACCATAAAAGAAATTATAGGAAGCAAAGTAATTCAATTTGACTTTCACACAACAGATCCATTCACACTTTGACTGTTTACGAACTAAATCAGAATTTGTAAGCAAGAATGAAACTAAGATTTAAATCACGCTTTTGCAAATAAACAAAGTTAACACACACCTTTAAGATAATAAAAGCAAGAGGTTAAATGAGCTAGGTTGGTTGGGCCCTAGCCAACCAACTCGTTTCCCCTTTTTAGGAAACGAGAATCTCAACACGTTAATAACACATCAATGAAGGATTAAAAAACAGAGTGAGAAAATCATGGTGCAACTCTTTGTATTAATTCCAATCAGAAAATATACATTATGAGTTCAAGTCTATCCCAGAATGAGGGCGACAAAAAGATTACAAATTAACCAGAAATTACAATTGCACTATTATCACTACGGCTAACCTAGTTCTATCTAAGAGCTATACTTTACACAACCCTTCGGCCTATGGCCATAATCGACAATTACACAGTCGTTCCAAATCTAGCCTTTCGGCTGAAATTAAATAACAAACAGAATTACAAAAATAAGCCAATGACTATAATAAGCTGCGAACTAATCGTTGGCCGTAGACCTTATCCTTGGCCATATCCCTGACTATCCTCCACTTGAGTTCAACTCCGGATGACTGCAATTGAACTGGATGAAGTGGACCAAGATGCCTGCGTGAAGTGATCGAGCTGTTGTAGAGATCAGAGAACGGATAGTTGCGAGTGGTGCAAGAATTTACCAACAATAGATCAAGATAGTACAATGATTAATACTTTAGCTTATCAAATACTTTAGGAAAGTAAATATAAGTTACAAGAAATATTAAAGGCATGAAATCTATTTAAAATAATTAATTAAGCACCTAATAAGACTTAAACATGAAATATGAAGTTCATGTAGGAATAGACAGTGTTATTGGACTAGTGCAGGAATGAGGAGGTTTATGGAGATAAACAGAGGTTAATTATTATGGTTTTGTAATAGAATGGGGGTAAAAATAAATAATTTTTGCCTACCAATAGTAATTAATCATGGCAAGCAAACATCAGATCAAAAAATCTCCTATATTAACATGTTTCATGGAAATTTTCTATTCATGACTTAATAGTGTGCTTGGGAAAAGCAAGGAGAACTTCTGGGCACAAGAGTGCACTTTGAAAGGCTGAAGGCTTGAATATTCGAGGCTCAGGGATGTGCTCATGTGCTCACGAGGAGGGAGAAAACACAAGGGACGATGTAGGGCGTAGGTCCTAAGGATGAAGGAAGAAGGAATGGGTTCACTTGTGCAACCAAAATTTGTCTAAGTCTAGAGGATAGAACAAGGGGCAAACACAATGAGTTTAGACATGAAATCATGTGCAACACATACAAAATCATCAATAAAACTTACACAGTCTTGGCAAGTGATAAATATACATAAAGATGCATGTTTACAAACACTCTCCATGTACAACATAAAAAGTGTGTGCTAGTGCGACCAAAAGTATGGTTTTCCAACAACAAAGGGGTTATGACCATGAAATGTAGTAGAGATGTTCTAAAAAATGCGACGACACTTAAGAATGATAAAGAGCACTTGAAAAATATCAAATAACTTGAAACAACACTTGAAAACTAAGGAAAAACTTGTTGTGACAGTTAGTTAGACTCCAAAATTTAGATGTAGTGAAATTTTGGAGGGTGTTGTAGTAAGGACAACACTTGGTGACACACTAGATGAACTTCAACTTCTCCACCTTGGAATAGTATTTCAGCTAAAGGGTCAACCCTTTAGGAAGTATTTATTCACTAATTAGATTACCTTGAATCCCCCCTTTCAAATCGCTTATATATATATATATATATATATATATATATATATATATATATATATATATATATATATATATATATATATATATATATATATAGATAGATATCACCTCACTTCACTTCACTTGTTTCAACAAACAAAATATATGCAATATCGTAATTGTTTCAATCTAGGAAAGGGTAATATGCACCACAAGTTTAAGATATTAATAGTATGAGTTTCATCTCCGGTGTTTTCTCTTCTACCAGTAGGCCTAAAAAGTACCCTGGTGGAGTCATTATAGGGGGACATATGTTGCCTCATTGCCAGTAGGTCTGGAAAGTACCCTAACAAAGTAACTTGCTTCACCTCCCTGCATAGGAGGCCTTTCTTTTATTTCACCATTTTTGTACTTATTTAATCTGAATGCGCTTCAACACTTATTATGTTCAATGGGTGGAATATGGATCTCGACTTATTGAGAGCAGAGGAGGTTGCCCCTTTAGAGAAATATTTATATAACCTTTGATATTGGTTTGATCCCTTTAGATTTTACCCTTATCCTTTCTCTACTAGATTGGATAAACATGTAACACACCAAGTAGATTTAACACCAAGTTAAGAGTTTAGATACTAGAATAGATGTATATATAATTGGTTCCCTCAAGGTTTTCCTTTTGGATGCATTGTATTTTTTGTTTGAAATTATCTCAACCTATGAAATCTTCCAAAAAAAATAAGAAGAAATAATATATAGCCAAGCATTGTGGTTGTCACATTTCCTCTTTATTTCGACATAAAACCCTTCTAGGCCATGCACTATTTCACACAAGGTCTTATTTATATACAATGACCAAAGAACAAAACAAGATAGGACACAACTTGACATGACACACATATGACTGACACAGAAAATAAAGAAAAGGAAATGAGAGAAAAAATGTACACAACATGAAACTTAGAACTACTATTGGAAATAATGCTTCAAATCTCAGCCATTTATGGGAAGAGAGTCAGTCCTCCTGTCTAAGGATTTCATCTTGAAAGTATTATGACCAGTATTTTCTTCGATGGTGAAGGGGCCAATCCACATAGGCTGGAAATTCATATATTTTCCTTTCTCTTCATGGGATTTGCCCAACTTCAATACTAGATCACCCACATCGAAACTCTTTGTCCCTACAGATTTTCTTTTGAGCCAACACTTAATTCAGTTTTGATGGATGGAAAACATTTCTTTGGATTTAATCCTTTCTTCCTCAAGTTTAAGCAAGGTATCTATCCTACTTTGAACCGAAAGGAAAGCTCTACCTTGGGATTTTTGGGAGAGTTACAAGGCTGTGAGATATAGGTTTGAAGGCAACATAACTTCTATGCCATAAACCAAGAAGTATGATGAGGTTTTGATGGAAGGATTAGGAGTTACATAGTCAGGCCATAATGCAGTTGTCAAAGCATTGTGTCAGTTTATTTTCTCAGAGAAAACACTTTTCTTGATTATGCGGATAAGATTTTTGTTTATTGATTTAGCTAAACCATTTTCATGTAGGTAATGGTTATATGCATGCTTTAATACAATAACATTTTCTAATGCGAATTCATAAAGTTTCAACAAAGAAAAATAAGTCACATTATCAAATAAAAGAGACATTGGAATGCCAAACCTAGTTATACTGTTTTGTTGCAATAAGTGGATGAATTTCTAGTCATTAACTTTCCTTAAAGGAAATTCTTTTGTCCACCGAGTAAAATTATCTATTGCTATTAAAATGTATCAGTGTTGTTTTGATGAATATGGGAATATTTCAATAATAACATCTAGTCCCCAATTAGGAAAGGTTCCTCAACTACTACTAGTAGCAGTGGGATGGCTAAATTTTGATCTTTCTCAATGTATCTCTAACAAGATAGGCACTTGCGAGCATACACGTGAGGATATTTGAATAATGAGGGCCAATAATAACCAACCCTCATTACATTATGTGCAGTTGTATCACCCGTATAGTGACCACCTACTGGTCCGTCGTGTAAATCTCTTATTAACTTCTTCGTGTCTTGAGGCTCAAGGCATCTTAGCAAGACACCGTTATGGTGTTTTATGAAAAGCACTCGATGACCGAGCTAATAGGATAGATATTTAAGGATGACTTCCATCTTTTGTTTTTTTTATAAATGTGGGGTAAATGTGTCATTCTCTGAGAATTCTCATATGTTTGAATACCATGGCATTGTTGAGCTTGTATGGGGAACTTGTTCAACGTTACACATTTCTATTTCCTGCTCCCATCTAGAAAGATCTTGCTCTAGAGCATCTCTCCCTTTTTCTACTAATTGAGAGAGGCCATGAGACTTAAAGGTATGAACTAAATTAAACTCCAGATCATATTCTTGTAAATAGGTCATCTAATTTTCCCTCTTCTCAACTAGCACCTGCTACACAAAGAGTGTCCTAATCATTGGATGAGGAAAATATACAATAATGTGAGCTTTAAGGAGATAGGGCTTGAAATGGTTGATTTCCTTATACAAAACATTAGCTTGTTTATCGATGGTAGGATAATTTATCTCTGAACCCTGTAAGCCAACATTCATGAAATAAATAAGCAATTTGTTTCCATCAACATCCTTCTGAGTTAGTACAATCACAATATATGAATTGGAAGAAAAAGCGTAAAGCAAGAAATATTTTCCATAATCAGGATTAAAAAATGTAGGTGCATCAATGATAGCTTGTTTGACTTGAGAAAAAGCATTTTTTCCCTTTTTTCCCATTTATAAATCACATCCTTCTTAATCATCTCCTGTAGAGGTTTAACTATCTAAGAATAATCAGAGATGAACTTACACAGGAAAGTAATCTTCCCTAGGAAAGATTACATAACTTTCTTAGTCACCAGGGAAGGGATCTGAGTTATAGCTTTGACCCTTTCAGGATCAAATTTGATTCCACTCTTTGCAATGATGTGTCCTAAGAGAGTACCTTTAGACACACCAATTAAGCTTTTCTTGGGATTGAGAGGAATCCCATATTTATGACACCACTTAAATATTTCTTCAGATGACGTACATGATTTGATTTTCTTTAGGAGAACACAGTTACATCATCCAAATAAACAATTACACTTTTGAAATCAAGCCATGAAAAAATTGTCCATTTCTCTTTGAAATGTAGCACCAACATTTGTAATCTTGAATTGCATATGCTTAACAGAAAAGGTCTCCCACTTGGTATTGAAGGTGGTTTTAAGATGATCTAGTTCTACCACTAGCACTTGATTATAGCTAGAAAAATAATCTAGCGATCAGAACATTATAGACCTAGATACTAGTTGGAGGATATATTCCATGGATGGAACTAGGTAATTATCTTTATTTGGTACTCAGTTAATATTGTGAAAGTCAACACATAACCATATATCACTAGATTTCTTTCATATTGGGACCAAATTTGAAACTGAAGTAGAATGTCTAACCTTGAAAATGATCTTAGCATCCAACAACTTCCTCAGCTCCTTTTGAGTTAGCGGTTGTTGCATTCGATGAAATTTCCTTAGCTTTTTTTGAAAAGGTTCCACCCCTTCTTTAATGGGAATGACATGTTGGATAATATGAGTATCATATGTCTTCAAATCGTTGTAAGTCCATATAAACACATCACAATACTATTTGAATAAGCAAATGAAGGGTTGTCATTTTTGTGGAGAACAACATGTACCCAAGTTTAAATATTTCAAATCTTCTTGAGTTCCCAAGTTGAACTATTGAGATGACAACTTGGAGCTCTAAGTATTAGTATTAATTGGTCCTCTAAACTACTCTTATAGGTCATATAATTTTTCTAGGGACACTACACCTTTAGTTATAGCGTTACTTTTCATTGCATCAAATGTGTCCTATAAATCCTTATCGTGCTCATCCTCGTCAATGGAAACATCTTTAAATACATCTGTATTAGTCATAAAATCATAATTTATTGGCCTTCATTGAAAACAATAAAATTAGTTACGTTATTAGGCATATATGGTTTATATATAATTTCTATAGAAAAACCATTTTTCAAAGGCGACATTCTAGCGACTACATTACCTAATGTATATGTTGTGGTATTTCTAGTCTAGAAACAAAAATAATATCAAAAGCTTTAAAATAATTAATCAATCTCCATACATGGCATTAGTAGTTTTTAAGATTTGATGAAACATAGTGGATAGTATCCCGTATCTATCGAGTAGCCACTTCTTAGTCATTATTTAACTTGAGAAAATATACCTTTAGATCAGGCCTTCTCTAAACTAGGAATGAGTGCTTCATATCTAATAGTATTATTTGCACACTTGAACTCCAAACAACATAGATATGATGTACTTCTTATTATGTGGATCTACGAGTATGCAAGAAAATCCATATCCATCTTGTGTTTTTGAACCATCAAAGTACATAGTCCATATATTATTAGTACTAAACTGCTTCCTATACTATTATTACTATTATGTAAATCTATATTACATGATTCATTACCACTAGTTGGAGCACAATGAAGGAGCCTCAACTATGTATCAGGTGGGACAGATAATTTCTATGCTTGATAACACCCATGATCAGTTTCCAAAAAAAAAATTCCAAAGATTAAATCAACAAAGGAAACAGGGTCATTATGCCCCTCAAGTGGTGTCACAGTATATTTCATGCATGGTTCACTCTCCACCTGAATTTGGTTATTTTTTCCCTTATATGAAGTTATAAATGTGACCAATCAGTAGCAACATATACTTGTAATTTACTAGGCTAATCTCAACTTAAAACTACGCCATAGGCTTCAGGGATGTCCATAATTAAAATGTTTATAAATTTGTGTACTTGGTTATCAGATGACAAAAGGGATAGTAACATTCTTCAGTTGACCAATTTCTTGGACAAGGGATTTGTCCAGTTGAATGATTTGTGCATCAATTTTATCCCATTTGGCATTGATTTTCTTAGCAACAGATAATGGCATTACAGTCACAGATTCACCCAAGTCGACTAAACAATTATGGACATTGTAATTAAAACTTTCAAAAGTTATAAAAAATGGGGGGATGAGATTGTTAGCATCTAAAATTACAACATTAACTATGGATTCAAGAGTTCCAGAAGACTTACCAGAAACCCTTTGAGAAGTAGAGGTTTTATCACCTAGTAAAGGTTGTGAGAAGGATTGGAAAAGTAGTTCACGCTGGCCTACTACCTTTACGAGCTCAAAAATGGAAATATTGGCACAAGCACTCTTCAAATATTCAACTATGTTATAATCAATAGTTTCATTTTTAGCAAGTAGTGTTGAAGCACCTCGAGTTGTATCTTGATTCGAAACTTCCAGAGTGATAGGATTATTTTTACTACTAGTAGAAGTATTCTTAGAGACAACAACACTTCCATACTTATTTTGTGTTTTTCTGAGTAGGATTAGTTGGTGGTGAGATCCTTCTTAACAATTGCTCCTTTAATTTTTGTCTCGTCGCCTCCTGTTCAAGAATGGGTGTTGGGTGTTTTAATTGTCTGTTAAATCCCTGTCATTTAATTTGTCAACACGGGGATTTCGTAAAATTAGAAGAAAACCAAAACATTTTGGACCTCAGATGAGACTTTTGTAGGAGGTTTGTTTAGAATGGAAATAAAGAATGGAAATGCATATTACAAATAAATTCTAAAACTAAAATGTTTCTAGTTCAAGGTGCAACAAGCAAAGGAAGAGGCTCCCAATTCAGGAGGAACTTATTGTCCTTCCCCAAAGTATTGTCCTCAAGAAGAAAAACTAAAGAGAAACAATATGGGATGTATAGAAAGCATGAGAAGAGACTCCTAACTTAGGTGGTCCTGGTTGTTCTTCCTCATAGTTCTATTCCAACAACATTACCATGGCATAAACTCAAAAAGAATTTGAAATAAAAAATGAAATGAAATTTAATTATTGTTCAAACCAAATAGAAGGAGAGCCTAACTTAGACTCCTGGTTGTCTCATCGTATGCTAATTAGAACTCAACTAAAATTCATTCATAAGCATAAAAAATCAAGAATTCATAAATAACCTGAAACTAGAAAAAGAGTGAATTTCAATTATTACTCATATCAAATGGAAGAGAGCCTAACATAGACCATTGTTTGTCCTTTTATATGCTAGTAAGATTTAAACTAAAATTCATTCATTAATAATGAAAAATCTTCAAACATCTAAGTAATTAAATGAAAATAAAATCTATAATGAAATAAATCTATTATGAAATAAAATCTATGATGAAAGAAAATGTTCCTTTGATCCTTTCAAGTGATTTCAATTCTCTTAAGAACAAAGTGACAAACTATTCCATAAATTCATATACTACATTAAGACAATTTATATCTAAAATTGTAGAAATAATTTTTTTTTATATTCCATCATAAGTTAGGATACATGCTCCAAGAGTCCTCCCTTTGGAATAGAGGAGGTACTCCTATTTATACAAAAACATAAGAAACTAACTCATTAATGGAGATCCACTAATCCCTCCTAGATCCACAAATCCTTCATATGGTTACAACCAATATGAGACACATATTCCTTTATCCATGATTTTTCTCCATGAGATATGCTTGACCCCTATCCCAAATCTCCTTCAAATCTTCAAGAGAATTCGAATTTGAGTCTTGGAGGCCACATAAGAGTGTCTTGGAACCTTCCAAATCACCTACACATGTCACCACTCTTATTCCACCTTTAGGTATAAGCAAATACATGTTATTTTTCTAACTTTTAATCATAAATTCACTTTAAATACATAAAATAAATAACTTTGGAAAATGAAAATATGAACCCATATGGTAATGGAAATATAATGATAATGTGATGAAATGAGGTGACAAAATGAGGATAAAGGTGAAAATGGAGTGAAAGTGTATGTTAATTTGGAAGCCCAACATGCCCCCCAACTTAAGTTATTGCATGACCTCATGAAATCTATTGCATTGATTTACTTTAATCATGATTTGATCTTTTGAATTGTCTTCCTTTTATATGAACTTTGGTTGATGTTAATTCTTCTTTCATCTTTGCATAATCATTTGATAACTTTGTTCCTTTTGCAAAGTGTCCTTTTGAAAAATATTTGATTGCAACATATTACTTTGGTTGGTTCTTGTGTGGCAACCAAATTTTATTAGTATTGGCTCTTGTGTAACAATAATTTTGTTATTTTTGTGTTGCATCAAAAGACTTTGAAAACATTTAATCAACCATTCATTATATGATCATCATTTGAAAAACATGTAACATTTTGAATCATAATTCAATAGTAGTTTCTTCGAAAAGTATGTTGGTTACGATGGAATGTGTATAGAGAACATATATGACATATGAATGTTATATATATCACGAAATGTGAATATGAGGTGTGAACATGAATTCCCCCTCCAACTAGAGATATGACAATGTGGAAAAGGAAGTGAGGAACTTTCCAAAGTTACAATTTTAAGCATTTTAAGGAATTCAATGACTAAAAATTAGAAAACCACATACCTTCACTTACGCTCAATGGACATGAGTTGTGGATGCTAAAGAGTGTGGTTGTTGATTCTGTTGGATCATGGAGTATGTAAACAAACGAATTTGGATCTTCTTTTGTGTTCTCTTTGCTGATGACAAGGTTTGAATCTTTATTGCTGCTATAATAAATTGATCTACTGCAAATCGTTACACTGATATAGTCTTCAATTGTTACAACACTTGATGGTACAATTCTACTCATGCGAATAAATGTGTTGATGTCAAGCATGAAGAGAAGCCATTGGATTACCAACCATTAATGCATGTCATTAACCATTGTGAGACAACTCACCATTAATGTCAATGAGTGCCAAGGTACCTAAGTACATCTTCTGAAGGGCGAATAGATGAGATGATGTCGAGCCACTTGCAAGATCTAACGATCAAATGACATTGGTGTATTCCCATGATTGTTGGAGAGAGAGCCCGTCATTGAGGCATACAAGCCTCAAGGTACTACTAAGGATTCTAGCCTTGAACCTAGATAATGTTCTGATGTCGATAGGTGAAGATTTGTTAGAAGGGAGGCCTTAAGGAATCCTCCATCATCTAACTCAAGCATGAAACAATAATTTTGAAGGATTATGGATGAGAAATTTTGTAGTAGATCAAGTTTTATTTGGAAAAATGAAAAGGAAATGGAATGAATCAACTTTGTAGAGGAGCTGAATGTCTTTATTGATGGGTTATAGGTTAGTGAAAGTGAGGCAAGAAAATGACTGTGAAGGAAAATTTATTGACTACAAACGTGAGAATGCAATGATGTTTTATTGACTGAAAAAGGAGGAATACAATGATGAATGTAAAGGGAAATGAGGTGAATGTTTTATTGATTGAAGAAGCATGGATGCAATGGAGACATTGGCATCTGAAAGACTTGCAAGTGATGGATCTGATCTGACATCATGTGCTCATGCATTGATGTTTCATCTTTGTTGCTGCTTTGATCATTTTCTTGTGAAAGAAATGTGGTCTTTTAGAGGCTTTTCAATGATTTGATAGGTATGATGGCATTCTCCCCCCTGTCATACCCAAAATCATGTCCTCATGCTTGAAATGGGGTCTTTAAAAGACAATGTTTGTTTGTGGTCATTTGTTTATCTTCTTGGAACCTGCAAAAACTTAGTACTTTTTCTGGAATGAAATGTAAGTTTATCATAATAGAGAAGTGATCAATCTTGCTATTTATGACATTTACAAAAAAAAAAACTAAGAATTGGTACTAATAAATCGAATTCATGAATTAGAAACCTAAAGAATTTGTACCTGTGTCGAAACTAGTGCCTCATTTTATCTTTTATATCTTGTCAGCAATTTATTCATTATTTAAATGTTTCAAATTCTGATGATATCTTTCTTATTATGTAGATCTTGTCGATATCTTTCCAGTGACACTTGAATCATTGAAATCCATTGTCAAATGATAAAGTTGTGCTTATTTGAAATTTGGGTGAAACATTAAGGATTGTAATCAGGTTTCTCAGTTGCAGCATTGTGCCCTTCCTGCATCTAAAAGTCATGTATATCTTATTTGGCTGAACGATGACATAAAATTTTCTAGTTTGTGATGTCATTGGCTTCTTTACCTGCAAGACTCAAAGAAACATTATCATATAAAAATACTTTATGAAATGAAAACGCATGTCTACAAGATTCAATCTTCCATCTACAGGATTCTCTTTAAGGCACTTTGCAAAACAATAATCCTGTAGATGAAGCACCCTTATCGTTCTTCTTCTTGATCCATTTTTAGTGTTGAGAAATGAGCTGGCAGATGGAGGGTGACTGTGTAATAGTGATGTGGTAGTGAGTGACATGGCAAATGGATGATGTGACATGTTAACTGTTTGAATGATGATGTGGCAATGAATGTGCATATTGGCTAATGTTGTGCTGCCATGTTGTGGTAAAATTGTTGTTTAATTAATGTTGTATCAAAATTGTAGAATAATTAACAAATTCTAATCCCCACAAGATTTAAACTCATGACATCTATTATGCAATTTGAATGACTTACTAATAGATCAAAAGTCACATTTATGAATTTAATGGAATTTTGGAAATTTTAATTATTCTAAAAATGAAAATTGAAACAACAACATGACAAGTGGTCAATTTAAATCCAAGATTTTTAGGAAATTATGATTCCAAAATATTTTCCAAATCATTTTCCATATCTTTTGAATTCATCATTTCCAAGATTTTTAGGAAAATGGGATTCCAAAATATTTTCCAAATCATTTTTCATATCTTTTGAACTCATCATTTTTCTCCAGAAAGTGGATTTTTTAGACCAATTTTTATTATATAAAAGATTGGGAAATGTTTATAATTCTTTTTATATATTTGTTTTTTGTTGTAGGTTGTAAACATGGAGAAAATATCATTTCTAAAAGTGAGAATTTTTTTGTTATTTAATTATTAATTTATTATTATTTCTTTTTATATTGATTGATTTTTTTCTCTACAGCTTGGCAACGCTACTAGGTGGCTGGCCATGGCTCTGTGGTTGGGCCATTGGATGGTCATGGCCTTGGCTTTGGCTAATTGAAAACTGTTTTGTTTTTTTCACATAACCTCGCAAATAAGGCTCCAGAGAACCCTGAAAATATCTCAAACAGTTACGAATTTTGAGGAAATATCTCGTGCTAAACATAATTCACTCTGTTCTGAGAAAAACCCATGTTTTATATTTTGAGATTCATTTTCATTTGGTGACAAAATGCATTTTAAAAATGATGTTTTTAACCTCTGCGAATTTAGCCTCTGCCCAAGTAACTGCCAGGTGAAATTCATTTTTTTTTCAAAATCAATAGAATGCACAACTGTCTTTCATTTTTTCAAAATCACACATAACATTTGCAACAATTTGTTTTGTTGGCTTCCATGAATTATTTTTTATTTGTTTAAATAATCAAATCTCTTTTGTTTTGTTTTGTTTTTTTTAATTTACATGTGATCCATTCACTATATATATATATATATATATATATATATATATATATATATATATATATATATTATATATTTATATTAAAATGAAAATAAACATTCAAATTTTTTATGTTCCATTTTAAAATTTAGTATATATCTTTAATTTTAAAAGAAACAAATAATGAAAGAGAAGAATCACTTTTTTTCTTCTTCTTTAAACAAAAGATATGCTAACATGAAAATTCTTTTTTTGATCTTCCAGGTCACACAAAGTGCATGAAGAGAGCATACTTGAGATTTCATTAATCGATATTATTATTATTATTATTTTTTTTTTTTTATTTTTTTAATTCGGATGCAGAAAATAAAATGAAAAGAATCGTTCTCACACCTGAAATTATAACTCTTCAATCTTCTTTCATGCCCTTTGTTCACAACCGTTTGTTTTATTGCAATTTTTTCTTGCCAAGGGTTAGTAAATGGGTGGTTCTTCCTGCACCAAAAAATTGCAAATTTGTCCTAAAAATCGCAAAAACTTGTTTTTTTATTTATTAGTCCTATCTATTGAAAAAGAAATCAAACATTCTCTTAAGTATAAGAGAATTTCCAATGCATCCATTTTCACAACAAGATTATGAGTAGACTCATATCCAAGTTTGAAAAGTAAACCCTATTGAGTTTTTGGACACGATCATGAAGATTGACTAGTTGAAACCAAATTTGAATGTAATCTTTACTTTTTTTATTTTCTTCAACTGTCATATCATGAAGCTCTTTAGATCTTGTTTTTGCAATTGAATTTTTTTATTTTATTTTTTTAATGAATGGGGGTTCTTGATTTTAATGTTCTATGTTTTCTATATACAAATGCAAATAAACTTAAAAATAAAAATAAATGCCTAAACACATCTAACCCTAAATGAAAATGATGTTAAAAAAAATTGTTTCCTAAGCAATCCTCCTAACTTAATTACATCTAAGTTTGCTTCCCTGGCAATGGTGCCAAATGTTGGGTGTTTTAATTGTTCGTCAAATCCCTGTCATTTAATTTGTCAACCTGGGGGTTTTGTAAACTTAGAAGCAAACCAAAAGATATGGGACCTCAAATGAGACTGTTGTGTCAGGCCAGGGTAACTCCACATTGAACGAGAGACAAAACTGATTGATCTTATTCATTAGGTAACTCATGTTTATATACAAAAAATAAAAACAGATCAGTTCATCTTCTAGATGACTGTCCAGTTCACCCATCTGTTTTGGATTAGGTGTCAACATTCCCCCCCTTAATCTGAAGGGATGTTGGTGAGTCCAAGCATCGTTCTGAATCTTTCAAGCTTTTCTCTTCCAAGCTCTTTGGTGAATATGTCTGCAATTTTCTCATTTGTGGAACAATGACGGAGATGGATTGTTTTGGCCTCAACATGATGTCGGATCAGATGATATTTAGTATTGATGTGCTTAGTACGATCATGGAACTTTGGATTCTTGGCCAATTTTATTGCAGATGTGTTATCAATCATGAGTAGAGTAGATTTTATTTGTTTTACTTGCAAATCTTCAAGAATTTTCCTGAGCCACACAATTTCTTTTGTTGCTTCAGCTGCTGCCACGTATTCTGCCTCTGTTGTGGAATCTGCTGGTACTGATTGTTTGCGTGATCTCCAGGAGACAGCTCCTGATCCAAGACTCATAGCATATCCTGAAGTAGATACCCCAGTTTCTTTGTCTCCATCGAAGTCTGAATCAGAGTATCCAATCAAGTTGAAGTCGTCCACCTGTGTATACTTGATTCCAAGGTCTTGAGTTCCCTTCAAGTACCTTAGAATTCTTTTTGAAGCAGACCAATGTCCCTCACAAGGCTTTTGCATAAACCTGGAGAGGATTCCAACAGCAAATGAAATGTCTGGTCTGGTAGTAGTGAGGTAGATGAGACTTCCTACAAGCTGTCTATACTTTGTTGCATCCTCAAATTCCTTTCCTTCAATAGATGTGAGCTTCAAGTTTTGTTCCATTGGAGTAGAAAGGGGATTGCACTCTGTCATGCCAAATCTGTTTAACAAATCTCCAATGTATTTCTTTTGAGAAAGAAATATGGACTTTGGATGTTGGGTTACTTCAATGCCAAGATAGTAATGAACATAGCCCAAATCAGTCATTTCAAAAAAATTTCCCAATTCTTTCTTTATGGATGCAATATAGCTTTCATTGTTCCCTGTCATTAAAAGATCATCTACATATACCAAGAGATATACAACTGTTTTGCCAACTTTCTTGACAAATAAAGTTGCATCATCAAGATCAAAATGTTTGAAGTTGAGTTTCAGAAGATGCTCAGTTAGTTTTTCATACCAGGCTCGTGGTGCTTGTTTGAGGCCATACAAGGACTTCACAAGTTTGCATACTTTGTGTTCATGTCCTTTCACAGCAAATCCTTCAGGCTGGGACATAAAAACATTCTCTTTTAGATCTCCATTCAAGAATGCAGTTTTTACATCCATTTGATGGACTTTCCAGCCGTTCTGAGCAGCTAGTGCAAAGAGTGTCCGGATGGTGGCCCATTTTGCTGTGGGAGCAAAAGTTTCCTCATAATCGACCCCTTCCTTCTGTGCAAAACCTTTTGCCACAAGCCTAGCTTTGTGCTTGTCAAGTGAGCCATCAGCTTTGTACTTGTTCTTGTAGACCCACTTGCAGCCAATTGGTTTGGTTCCAAATGGAGGATCAACCAGCTTCCAAGTGCCATTCTTTATGAGGGCATCATACTCCTTTTGCATCGCTTCTTTCCATTCATCATGAGAAGCAGCTTCTTTGAAGGAAGTTGGTTCAAAATCTGTAGACAAGTTCAATTCACAATCATAAGTAACATCCATATCAATAGGTGAATTAGAGTTATCTACATCACCTCCATCTTGTCGGTTTGTATTTCTGGTTCCTGTTTTTCCAATTTCATCAGGATGAACACTTTCAAGTGTCTTTGTCAGCCACTTTGGGGGACCTTTCTGAGATGGTCCAGGCTGTTCTGTTGATTGAGTTGGGTCTGAATCAAGATTGAGTCTCCCAATTCTATCAATTACATCACTTAAAGCATCATCCGTTGTTGGAGTGTCATGCAGGGGAGATTGTTCTTCAGAAGAAGATTCCACATGTTGATCTAGTATAGGAATCCCCCCTTCAAGATGTGGAATCTGATTATCAAACTCTTGGAATGATTTCGGTTTTGTGAATCTATCCAAGTGATCAAGTTGCCGCTCAACAACACTGTCAGATTTGGATGATTCAAGAAAAATGACATCTCTAGATAAAACAAACTTTTTATTTACTTCATCATAAAGGCGGTATGCTTTAGATGTGTTTGAATACCCCAGGAAGATACACTTACGACTTCTAGCACCAAGTTTGTTTCTATGTACCTTTGGTATTAAAGCATAACAGGTGGAACCAAATATCCTGAGATGTTTTACCGAAGGAACATGTCCATACCACAATTCATAAGGAGTCTTGTTTCTTATAGCACTAGATGGACATCTATTCTTTATATATGCAGCACATAGAACAGCATCAGCCCAAAACATTGTCTTTACATTTTTGAAGAAAAGCATGGATCGTACCATATTCAAAATTGTTCTGTTCATTCTTTCAGCTACACCATTCTGTTGAGGATTATAAGGCACAGTTGTTTGATGTTTAATCCCATGTTGGCGAAGATAGTGTTCAAATTCATTTGATGTATATTCTTTTCCATTATCAGTGCAAATAGACCCAATATGAGATTGTGCATCATTTTCAATCCATTTATGAAAATTCTTGAATGTTTGAAAAGCATCAGATTTGTTCTTCAAAAAATAAACCCAACACATTCTGGTGTAATCATCAATAAATGTCATGATATATTTATTTCCATTTGCAGAAGGAACAGGCATTGGACCACATAAATCTGAATGAATAAGTTCAAGCTTCCTATGTGCTCTTGAATGTGAATCATGAAAAGACTGTTTGCTATGCTTTCCTAGAATGCAAGCATCACATTGTTTATGTTTTCTAGGAATTGTAGGCAAACCAGCAACACCATTTTTCTTCAACAAGAGGAGACTATCATAGTTTAAATGTCCAAATCTAGCATGCCATAATAAACTTGATGGAAGTGCATCTTCTTCATGATGAGAAATATATGAGAAATGTTGTGCATGAGCAGAGGTTCCTTGCAATTTAAGAAGTCTTTCTTCTTCTATACCCCTCATGACAAGTGAGTGGTCAGATGCCTTTCTTACCTCAAGCTTGCCATCAAACATGTGAATGGAGTGACCTTGCTGGCGGATGTGGACCAGGGACAGCAAGGTTCTCTTGAGCTGTGGGAGATATAGAACATGATCCAGAAGAAAGTCTGGAAGACCAGGCAGTTTAAGCCTGATTGTGCCAAGCCCTGATGGCTTGATTTTTGACTGATCTGCAAAGTATACTGCTCCATCAACATTGTCATTGAAATCTTCAAAGAAATCTTTCCTATGAGTCATATGACAGGTCGCTCCTGAATCAAGCAACCAGTCATTTTTCGAAGAAGTAAGTGAAGCATTAAACAGATCTTCATTTACTTCAATGTTACATTGTGCCTCAATATAGTGAGCGGATTCAGGTGCTTTACCTTTGTCTGTGTCATCAGTTTTACCTTTCTACTGGTTTCTTCTCTGCTCAACCTTGTCCCATGGTAGCTTGCATGTAGAAGCATCATGTGATCCATTTCGTTTGCAACGAATGCAATGCAGATCTGCCTTTTTTGCTTGAGGATGTCTGCCCCCCTGCCTCTGAAGTATCTTCCTCTTCCTCTTCGTCCACCTCTTCCTCTTGTAGAATCTTGAGCAGGATGCTTTTCTTTATGAGCAAGGCAAACAGTCTCTTCAGAAGATTCAAGGACTGTTTTCTTTCCAAAGGCTTTCTCTCTTTCAGCAAACTTTTTCACAAGAGTGTCAAAGGTTATATCTTTAAGATTTCCATTTGCTTGTAAAGACTCAAGATAATTAGAGTGGGTAGGATAGAGTGCTTTGAGAAAGGCAATAAGAGAGATATCCAGCTCAACCTTAGTGGATTTAATATCATGCATTATAGACTTTATTTCAGATGCAAGAGCAAGAGGATCATTATTTTTCAGTTCAAGAGTGAAGAGTTTAATCATGAGCTGAACAACTTCAAGTGCAGAATGTGTATCATAGAGTTCTTTCAGCTTTTGTAAAGCTTCAAAGGCATTGGAATAGGATGAAATATGACGACTTACTTCCTCATTTACAGATGCTGCGATCAATGCATAGGCTTTGCTGTTCTTGTTTTCCCAAATAACAAGTTCTTTATCTGATGTAGGCTGCACAAGGTCTTTGTCTTCTTCTCCGACACACACTCCTTTCCACAGATCATTGTAGATGACGGTGTGTTTTACCATCCAAGAAAATTCAGAATAGTTCTCCTTGCCAGTGAGAACTATTCCGACCATAGAGATGATTGAATGCATTTTATAAAAAAAAACTTCTTCTGAAAAGAAAAACTTTTGCTGATAGAAGGAACTTCTTATGACAAAAAAAAAAAAAACTTTCCTAGCCTATTCCTTCTGCCACAGATTCCAAAAAAAATATCAATCTTTAGATGTTTAAGACACTCGTTCCTTTATAGCCAAAAACTGTCACATGCTACTGAGTAATTCTATACATTTTACTGTTCTCGGCTCATTGCAGTATTCTATGTATCTACCTTTAGAATTTCGGTTTTCAATACAGTTTATATAAACCTCGGCATCGGTCTTCAATACAGTTTATATAACCTCGGCATCAGTCTCAATACATAATTCTATGGCATGGGTTTCAATACAATTTGTCAATACACAACCTCGGCATTGGTCTCAATATATAATTCTATGGCATCGGTATCAGATATAATCAACTGTAAGTAGTGTACTGAAAGAAGCAAACGAATGCAAGCTTACACCTTTGGCTCTGGTGAAGCACAATATGACGGAGAAGAGATTGAATTTTAACGACCAAATGAGAGTGGCTATCACGTGGCCAAATCCCAATAGCAGCGGCCGAATTCCCAAACAGTAATTTCAAACTGGTGAAAGCACTGCAACTCTGCTACATTGAAATGGTCATGGAGGCTATGGGTCTTCTTCGTCCTACCAGAAACAAGAGCTGCTCCCGGGGCCGTTCCATTTGCTCGCCATCAGAAACCTTGACATGAGGGGAGAGTCTTCTCACTAGGCGCTGGAAAAACTGAATGGATGCTAAATCGAGACTGTTAAGATTCTCTGTCAAGCAAATTCAAGTAGGAGAAAGCATAGAAAAACTCACTGTGTGTCTTCTATTAAAACGTTTTCATTGAAGACCACTGTAGGTAGCATATCTCTGAATTCCTTCTTCAAACCGCATTCAGTGGGCTGCATTTCATTCCACAAGATCTGGGATGTCAACATGCGATGGAGTGCTTCACCATTATGCCCAAAGATAGGCCTCCGGATTCGTCACAACTATTGATATGTAGTTCTGTCGGGCTATGGGAGAACTGGCAGTTTGGGCAAGAGATGAAAAGCGGCTATGGCATATGCACCAGTATTCATGCGCAGAGAGGCAGCAAAGCAAAAAAAAGTATAACAACGCTTCTATGCATTCATCAACGCTCAGGTAAAAAAAAACGCACATCAATTACTTATGATCTGAGGGCGCAGTCTCCAGAGGTGCTCAGAACAGTCATATAGAAGGACAGAGGGCGCAGTCTTCAGCAATGGCAGTGCTTTTATTATAGAAAGACAGAGGGCGCAGTCTTCAGTGTCAGGGAATCGCTCAGGATAATGCAGCGCTCAGCAGGAGTTACACTATTTTGGGACCTGTGCTCTGATACCATGTCAGGCCAGGGTAACTCCACATTGAACAAGAGACAAAACTGATTGATCTTATTCATTAGGTAACTCATGTTTATATACAAAAAATAAAAACGGATCAGTTCATCTTCTAGATGACTGTCCAGTTCACCCATCCGTTTCAATGGAAATTCATATTAAAAAATAACTTCTAAAACTAAAAACTTTCTAGTTCAAGATGCAGCAAGCAAAGGAAAAGGCTCCCAATTCAGGAGGTCCTGATTGTCCTTCCCCACAATATTTCCTCAGGAAGAGAAACTAAAGAGCAATAGTATGTGATGTATAGAAAGCAAGAGAAGAGACTACTAACATGGGAGGTCCTGGTTGTCCTTCCTCATAGTTCTATTCCAACAAAATCACCATTGCATAAACTCAAAAAGAATTTGAAATAAAAAATGAAATGAAATTTAATTATTGTCCAAACCAAATAGAAGGAGAGCCTAACTTAGACTCTTGGTTGTCCCCTCATATGTTGATTAGAACTCAACTTAAATTCATTCATAAGCATCAAAAATCAAGAATTCATAAATAAATTGAAACTGGAAAAAGAGAATGAATTTCAATTATTACTCATATCAAATGGAAGAGAGCCTAACTTAGACCATTGTTTGTCCTTTTATATGTTGATAAGATTTAAACTAAAATTCATTCATTAATAATGGAAAATCTTCAAACATCTAAGTACTTAAATGAAAATAAAATCTATAATGAAATAAAATCTATGATAAAATAAAATGTTTCTTTGATCCTTTTGTAGTGAGCTCAATTCTCTTAAAAACAAAGTGACAAACTATTCCATAATTTCATATACTACATTAAGACAATTTATATCTAAAATTGTTAGAAAGAAAACTTTCTTATATTCCATCATAAGTTAGGATACATGCTCCAAGAGTCCTCCCTTTGGAAGGGAGGAGGTACTCCTATTTATACAAAAACATAAGCAACTAACTCATTAATGGAGATCCACTAATCCCTCCTATATCCACAAATCATTCATATGGTTACAACTAATATGAGACACATATTCCTTTATCCATGATTTTTCTCCATGAGATATGCTTGACCGGTATCCCAAATCTCCTTCAAAACTTTAAGAGAATTCGAATTTGAGTCTTGGAGGCCACATAAGAGTGTCTTGGAATCTTCCAAATCGCCTACACATGTCACCAAACTCATTCCACCTTTAGGTATTAGCAAATACATGTTATTTTTCTAACTTTTAATCATAAATTCACTTTAAATACATAAAATAAATAAATTTGGAAAATGATAATATGAACCCATATGGTAATGGAAATATAATGATAATTTGATGAAATGAGGTGAAAAAATGAGGATAAAGGTGAAAATGGAGTGAAAGTGTATGCTAATTTGGTGGCCCAACAATGGGCCCTTTTCTCCTAAAACTGTAATGACCATCTTGTTTCTGAGGAGGGGCTTCACTTTGTGGTTTTTCTTCAACGCTCTTATTATTAGTATTAAGAATAAAATCAAAAGCATTAATTGCATGTCAAATACCTGTACTTCCTCATTCGTTGCAAGTTCATTTGTTTCTTCTATCTATTCAAACAACTGCTTTTCTAGTAAAGTATCAACAATTTTTATGGCCAGAGAATTCATGTTGTGATTCCACTATGGGCATGTTTTCTCTGAATTCCATTCCTTATGAAAGGAATACTAGTTATCCATGCCAATACCTTCAATATTAAACATAACATTTGAAATCTAGGTAGACTTAACTATTTGGTAGTTGTTGTTATTCCTTCTGAATGGGAAACACTTGGGGGGCCTACTACTCGTAAAGGCCTTGCTTGACTTTCTTTTTAATTATGAGACTTCATTAGTGAGTGCCTTTATAGCTTTAGTCAAGCTTTAAATATCAACATATACCTTTTCTTTGGCTTTCCTTGAAGAGGGTTGTGACTTATTTCCAATATCCTTGGAGTCTTTAGATTCTTCATCATTAGTAATAGCTCTAATGGTGCACAGGTATTTCTCCATGATGATCGCTTCTACAAAATTTAGAGCCAATGTCTACTTTGCATCCATTTTTGTTGGCATTATGATACAAGTGTTGTCCTTGATGGGAACTCACTCAGAAGCAGGTACAAGTGATGGCAACTCAATCAGAGGACAGATCTTAGTACATCAGGACAAGAAAGAGATATACGCAGGTTCATTAAGGAAAATCAGCGTATACACGCAAGTTGGCTTCAGTAAAAGCGCGCACATGTGAAAACGTACCTTTGGTCCGTGGCGGTTAGTCCTTGGAAGTTGTGCCTATGGTTTTGGACCATGGTGTCTTGATGGTCGTGTCGATCCCTAGTTTTGAAGTTGATGGTATTGTGTTACTATGGTTTTGGACCGTGGTATTGTGAAGGGCCTAAGGCTATATAAGGAGAAGATCATTAGGCAAAGAGGGTGAAGAAAGGGTGTCTGACGAAGTGAGAAGATCTGGTATTGCTGGTTATCTGTTCGGGACGCTTGGCAAGGGTCGGATTTGACAACGAAGGTATAAGTAATTATTTCTAGATCTGCATGCGGGTTGCCTTTGGAGAAAGCGCGTATACACGCGGTTTTGGTATAGCGAAGTAGCGTATGCATAATAAGATTTGATATTTCAGGTTGCTGTTCATTCTGGTGGTTGTTGCAGAGTTCTGGGCTCTGGTTTGTGTTTCTGTGTTCTTGATGACAGGGCTTCAGTGATTTAGTATTGGGTGATTTAGAGAATTATGATGCAAGTATAAGTTGATGATTGTATTGCAGCAGTGTTTGTTTTGTACTCATGGATCCAGTGTGAAAATTGATGAAACGTGGTCCCTGTAGGAAAGAAGGTTGTAGCCTTCTGTAGGGTCAGTACCTACGTACTAGTCAATGGATCGGCTAGTACAAGAGCTGAGGGGGTTGTAGCTCCCTTCCAGAAGTAGTTGGAAAACGAGAGAGGGTTGTAACCCTCTGCAGGTTGTATCCTGCGTACTGGTAAAGGACTGCACCAGTACATTGTAAAAGAAGTTTCTTATTAGAGACGAATTGCAGCAGGTGGTTTTCACCCACATTGGGTTTCCACCTTATATCATGGTGTTCATGTGTGTGGCTTTTATGTGATGATCTGTTCTGTTATACTGCACCTGTTTACTGTCAATGTGGTTAATAATGTTTAGATGCATTTATTGAAGATAAGCTAACTGAATCATAAGATTTCTGGATATACGCTAGTTGCTTTAGACACAGTAGCATGTACACGTGGGTTCACTTAACTGAAGTAGCGTATATGTTTCTGAGCATGAAATTTGAAAAGTTTTATTGATCTGATAATACTGATTCACCCCCCCTCTCAGTATTATTTCCAACAATTGGTATCAGAGTAGGTCCTTCAGAGGAAGCTTGATCGCTTGAAGGAAAAGATCCATCAGAATGGCTAATCCAGAAAGAGAGGCACACATCAGGCCACTAGTCTTTGACGGGAACAATTTTACCCACTGGAAGATAAGAACCACTGCATATCTACAATCACTTGGAGCAGAAGTTTGGGGAATTGTAGAAGGAGGATACAAATTCCCATCAGCAACTCCTACAGATCCAGCAGAGAAAAAGCAATATGAGCTCAATGCCAAAGCTGTTACTGTCCTATTGAGTAGTTTGACACAATCAAAATTTATGAAGATCATGCATTTCAAATCAGCTAAGGAAATATGGGACAAAATCGTTACAAGCTATGAAGGAGATGATCAGGTAAAAAGAGCTAAGCTTCAAACTCTCAGAATCCGGTATGAAACTCTTAAGATGCATAGTAATGAAAGCATAGCTAATTATTTCCTGCGTATGGATGAGATTGTAAATTGTATGAGGGATTTGGGTGAAGAATTTGAGGAAGTTGTATTAGTTGAAAAGGTTTTGAGATCTCTGTCTGCTAAATTTGATTCTAAAGTATTTGCCATAGAAGAAAAGGAGAATGTGTAGAAAATCACCATGTCACAGCTTCACGGGATCTTAACTGCTTTTGAAATGCGACAAGAGGTACCATCAGAAGCCGCATTCGAAGTGTCAGAGGAAGAAGATGAGGTAAATTTTGTCAAGAATCTTGAACGGGGAACTGGACAGTTCAAAGGTAAGCTACCTTTCAAATGTTTTCTATGTGGTAGAGTTGGTCACTATGCTGCTAGATGTCGTCATAACAAAGGAAAGATATCTGAAGAAGATGGTAGAAGCTATTATACCCATATTAAAAGTTCATTCAATGATAGTGAAGATATTAGAAGTCTCATGGCACATGAAAAGAAGAATGCTTCATCCAATAATAGTGAAGATATTAGAAGTCTCATGGCACATGAACAGAAGAATGCAGAAACTGAAGAAGTTACCAAATTAAATGAACAATTGGAGACAGAAACCAAGGTAAGGGAGCAATCGCAGGATATAGTAAAGGATCAGAGCATAACTATTCAGAGACTTGAATCAAAGATCCTCTCTCTAAAAGAAGATCTTAAAAAATCAAGAGAACAGAACAGAGAAGCTCTTGAAGATCAAGAACATGAAGTGATCAAACTAAAGCGACAAGTGGAAGAAGGAAGAAGAGCTGAAGAAGACCTAAGGAATCAGTATCTAGAAAAGGAAGAACAACATCAAGTTGAGGTAAATATCTTGAAAGGTAAATTAGAAGAAAAGGATAAGCTTTTACGATTTCAAGATAGTACTAAAGTCTTGGACGATATTCTTAATAGTCAAAGGTCTCCTGCTATCAAAACTGGTCTTGGTTTTCATGAATATGTTGAAGGTGAATCTAGTTCACAAGGTGAGGCAAGAAACTCTAATGAGAAATCTGAAATGCTGAACAAGGAACAACCAAGGAAAGAAATTCCTTAAGGAAGATCCTTTACTCCTAACTATGGAAGTGATAGATGATTATTTCCTCCTCTGAATAATGTTGAATGTTATGTATGTCATAATCTTGGACATGTTGCAGCCAGATGTAGAAGTAGAATGGTTCAAGACTATTACAAAAGATCATCGCATCCCAGGTATTTCAGAGGATATTGCTTTGCCTGCAATGAATATGGACACGAAGCAATTGACTGCAACAGAAGGAACGTGAAATATGTAAGATGTTATACATGCAACAAATATGGGCATAAAGCAAGGGAATGCAGGAGCAGATTTCAAAATTCAAAACAAGAGGACCATCAGAAGACAGAATTAGAGACAGAAAGGTGTGGCATAACTCAGTCAGCTGACACAACAGAAACAGGGGAATCTGAAAGTGATGAATTTCAGTATTCCATCTTGCATACGCTGATATATTGAAGACAAGTCGCGTATATACTCGAGTTACAGGCTGAAAAGTCGCGTATATGTAGAAAGGGCAGCAAAACAGACCCAGGAAATGTTTCAGTCATGGTTGGCTCAGGCTCAAGGGGAGAATAAAGGGCAGCAGAACAGACTCAGGAAATGGTCATGGTTGGCTCACGCTTAGGGGGAGCATATACTTCAAACAATTCATTGTTGGCATTATGGTTAGAAGTTGCTGATGAAACTAAATGATACATCTTGTTGTTTGATCAGAGGAATGGTATTGCAGGCTTATGCGTATGGTACAGATCATATATGATAAATGATAGTTATTGTTGGTCTTAGAACCTGCATCTGCTCAGGGGGAGCATGGATGGATTGATACAACTTGGCATATCCAAAGGGGAGCCAAATCAGAAACTTCAGCATGTACTCAGGGGGAGTATGGACAGCAGAAGGTATACCAAAGAAGAGAATATCTTGGTCCGCCCTTTGCCCTTTATGTCAAAGGGGGAGAGTGAATTGGTGTGGTGGTTGCCATCAAGTCCAAAGGGGGAGATTGTTGGCATTATGATACAAGTGTTGTTCTTGATGGCAACTCACTCAGAAGCAGGTACAAGTGATGGCAACTCAATCAGAGGACAGATCTTAGTACAGCAGGACAAGAAAGAGATATATGCAGGTTCATTAAGGAAAATCAGCGTATACACGCAGGTTGGCTTCAGTAAAAGCACGTACATGTGAAAACGTACCTTTGGTCCGTGGCGGTTAGTCCTTGGAAGTTGTGCCTATGGTTTTGGACCATGGTGTCTCGATGGTCATGTCGATCCCTAGTTTTGAAGTTGATGGGATTGTGTTACTATGGTTTTGGACCGTGGTATTGTGAAGGGCCTAAGGCTATATAAGGAGAAGATCATTAGGCAAAGAGGGTGAATAAAGGGTGTCTGACGAAGTGAGAAGATCTGGTATTGCTGGTTATCTGTTCGGGATGCTTGGCAAGGGTCGGATCTGACAGCGAAGGTATAAGTAATTATTTCTAGATCTGCACGCGGGTTGCCTTTGGAGAAAGCGCGTATAAACGCGGTTTTAGTATAGCGAAGTAGCGTATGCATAATAAGATTTGATATTTTAGGTTGTTGTTCATTCTGGTGGTTGTTGCAGAGTTCTGGGCTCTGGTTTGTGTTTCTGTGTTCTTGATGATAGGGTTTTAGTGATTCAGTATTGGGTGATTTAGAGAATTATGATGCAAGTATAAGTTTATGATTGTATTGCAGCAGTGTTTGTTTTGTACTCATGGATCCAGTCTGAAAATTGATGAAACGTGGTCCCTGTAGGAAAGAAGGTTGTAGCCTTCTGTAGGGTCAGCACCTACGTACTAGTCAATGGATCGGCTAGTACAAGAGCTGAGGGGGTTGTAGCTCCCTTCTAGAAGTAGTTGGAAAACGAGAGAGGGTTGTAGCCCTCTGCAGGTTGTAGCCTGCGTACTGGTAAAGGACTGCACCAATACATTGTAAAAGAAGTTTCTTATTAGAGACAAATTGCAGCAGGTGGTTTTCACCCACATTGGGTTTCCACCTTATATCATGGTGTTCATGTGTGTGGCTTTTATGTGATGATCTGTTCTGTTATACTACACCTGTTTACTGTCAATGTGGTTAATAATGTTCTGATGCATTTACTGAAGATAAGCTAACTGAATCATAAGATTTCTGGATATACGCTAGTTGCTTTAGAAACAGTAGCGTGTACATGTGGGTTCACTTAACTGAACTAGCATATATGTTTCTGAGCATGAAATTTGAAAAGTTTTATTGATCTGATAATACTGATTCACCCCCCCCCCCCCCCCTCTCAGTATTATTTCCAACACTTTTAACAAAAGAAAAAGTGTTCATCGGTAAGGCAACAATATAATGATAAATAGTGATGGAATCATGAGGGTGCGTGTCTGGGGGAACTTGTTCATTATGCGGCTAAACCCCTAATTGAAATGCTTGATTTTTTCCTTTTCCCCCATCTTAATATTTTCGACATCTTTTAATAATATGTCATGAGTCTTATCATCTATGAATTTCTCCAATTTTGTTTTCTTAAATTCCCCCCAACCATAGATTGAATTGATAGGTAGATTATGATACCATGTTGTTGATCTACCTTATAAACTGAAAGGGAAAGGGCTATAATCAACATCATTAGATCATACCTCTAACATCCTTAGGAAGATGTAGAAATCATCGATATGATATTCTACCTTAGTTTTCTTTTCAAGATCAAAATTTGATAACAACTTCTTCAGATGTTTGGGAATTCTATGAAGGTTATCTAGAAGAGCGAGTGGCCCTTAAACTATCCAATCCAAGTCCTAATCTACCATGTCTTAGTCTCCTTTCTCCTTCTCCTTTTTTGAATCCAACAAGTCTTTTAATTCTTCTTTTAAACTATCATTAAAGTGTAACTAAATTGTCGACTGCTCTCCATTATAAAGAACAATATCTTCCTCATATGCTTGGTGAGTCAGTGGAAGAGACTCCTGCTGAACTATTTTTTCTAAAGATTGTTAATTCCTCAAGAGTGGAAGAAACCAAATCTTCCACCAATGCAACCAAAACACCAATACGAGTTGTTTATTTCTTCTTAGGATGACGAGGAAGGTTGTGAGAATTAGGGAGTAAACTAATAGCTTTTACAAACTAGCTGGTAATGGGATGAAGTACCTGGAGTTGTTCATAGGTAATTTGTAGGCCAACTCTGGACTAGGTTGAGAATATCCTCAAACATGAGGAATAGGAGTAGGGATGTTACATGGGATATTATTGCCATGTATAGTAACTCAATGATTGGTATGTGAAGAGTTATCAACCATAAAAAACTAGTTGTACTCCTTCTAGTGCCAAAATGTTGATGATGTTGGATACCGACAACATACAAGGGATATCCCCTATATGAGGTCCGAATTATACCTCATGCTATTTGGTGTAGGATTCCCATCCAGAAATATGGTTCGAATTTTGTTTAATTAAAGATTTTCCTTGGCTTAAGAAATTAGCATGAGAGAAAATAGCACATGATTTTCAATGATAGTGAGAGTGTGCCTTGTGAAATGTTCGTTTGTAGATGTATCAAGGTTATTTCATTGAAAGGGAGAAAAAGTGAGTCTATAAGAGATAATTAATATTCCTAATTTGATGGGGAAACACACGCATAAATGAGAAAGAATCGTTAGACATCAAGTGAAATAGTTCACATAGATGCCACAATTGTTAAATCATCCCAACACATTTCCAACAAGTAAATAACCAAAGTCACCAAAATAGTTCAATTGCTTTAATACGTATGAAGGCCAACATAAACCAAAAAAATAGAAAGAGTAGTCTCAAAACATCCACGATCTAAGGATGAAAATGTGTTGGCTAAATGGCTTCAATTATTAAGAAAAAGTTCAAAGATACATAAGTACAATGAACACCACTAGCTCCAATAATGGAGCATTAGAGATGCCACTTCCTCCATATGATAATTCTCTGAGCCCTATCCATCAAGCAAACTGTATAATGAACTCATGAATTTTGCATACAAATTAGGAGGTGTTATATCTTTCACATTCTTCCAATTCCGCTCTGCAGTTAATGCATTCTTCTTTGCAGAGACTATCTATTCATATAAAGTCTGATGCAGCCTAGAAAGCTCATAATAAGTATCATTGCCATAGAAAACAGATCTCTTCTCTCATATGTTGCTTGAAGTAGTAGAGTAGAAATTCTCTAACAGAGGCTTGGCCATGGACAAAAAGCGATCCATCACCATCAATCACCATTTCCAGATTCACTTCCTGAGATATCTTCACCACCATCAGAAGCATTCTCACTATCATCAACCGATTTGGGTGCACTCAGTTTACGATTGCACTGCTTCTCTTTCAAACATGGATTGCTCAGAGAATTATTGTTAGTTTACGTTATTGGTAAAAGCTAACTGTCAATAACACTAAAGACTGTGAACCATCAAATATTGAAGAGGCTGAGAGCTATCAGTTATTATTTCATAAATACACTAAGAACTGTGAACGAAGAAAGAGGTTAAGAACTATCAGTACCAGTTAATAAGAAACCCCGTAGAGGTTCAGAACTAGCAGTTATTATTTCATAATACACTAAATACTCTGAACAAGAAGTTTAGAACTACCGGTTAGCACTAAGTTATTATTTCTTAATAGTAACATTTTCCTAGAATTCGACAATTTGACTATAAAGCAAGCCTGCCTGGGAATAATTAGTTTTTTTTTAAAACAAGTATTGAAAGAACTGTTTCAGAGTCTTTTGGCTATTTCAAAAATGCAAATTCATGAGGGCTTCTATAAAAAAATTGTCCAAAGCCAGTAAAGAAAAGTCCAAATTCTTTGAACAGAAGTATACTAACTGTGCAAAGTCATGGAAATCCAAGACCATTGAAAATATACCATTGAATACTATAATATATATATATATATATATATATATATATATATATATATATATATATATATATATATATATATATATATATAATAAAGAACATAAAGCCCTCAAATTTAGAAGATCGTCTCAAATTTGGTTTTAGGGCATAATTCTCTTAATACTATTGTTTTGCGTCGGAAATTACAACCATACATATGTGACATTTGGTTTTAAAATTTGAAGGAGATGTTCTTCTTTGGATGGTTTCCTGAATTGATTTATTTTATGTTAATATTTTCATAGTCTAAAAAATATTCTAGTGTGTGATTTAGTGATTTATGGGTGACTACTGAAGAATGCAAATGACTTGAAGCAAATGATTTCCTTGATCTTTGATTACTCTATATCCATTGATGTTTACTTTCTACATCTACTCACTGGTAACTAGCATAAGAAAGTTGTGTTTATATGGATAATTAATGCACTAAATAATGTAAATATTGTGCTATTGCATTTGTTTTATTTTATGCTCCACATTATTAACAATGATAAGGAAAAATCATGAGATGCAATTAAAAGTATGAAATAATCGATCAACTTTTGTTAAGCTCTCTATAAAAAGCCAATTTTCATAAATAACGTAGGAAAATATTGAAATTCCCTTAGTAGATGTATCATTGATGAATTATGTAATTGGATATGTCAAAGTATTGGGAGTGAAACAATGTTTTATAGAACGTTGGTAAGGCTAGTAATAGCTTAATTAAAGGTTAAGGTTCTAGATGTTGAAACTTGCAAATAAATAGACTACATTAGAATTAGTGCACGTCATTAGTATTGAAAGAAGTTATGGTCAAAATACAATGGGCATACCAAATCATTCATAGATGATAATGATGGTAGTAGTTCCGATCATTTCAAATTCTAAACTGAATAATTAATGAGTGAAAATTAAAGTGGAAGAATCCCTATTCCAACTTGAACATGGGTGAATCTACGATAATAGAGATCAAGTGGAAACTTGATGAGAAAAGCAAATCTTTTTAGGATGAACAATGAAAATTATGCAACTAATGAGTAAATCATGAGGGGGCAACAAGCCCTCATGCAGGTAGATTAAGCATAAAATAAGACTTAAATAGGGATGACCTCTTGTATGTGCGCTATTTGGTTAAGAAAAATATGTATAGTGATCATGGAATTTTAACTTGATATTGATGATTTAAATGATTATACAATTGGTACTATCTTAACAATGAATTTCACCAGAATTTCCTTGGGGAAAGAAGAAATATGATGAGAGATTAAGACTCAAGATGATGAGGCTCATGTGAAATTTAACAATGTATTTAGATAATTATACCTATGGTGTAAATGGGCAAATTCTTAGTTGAAAGAAGTCGAAATGATTATTGAAAAACTAATTGGCGTCTTGATGAAAACATCACACTAATAACATTGATGAGATAACATAAATCCTAGATGGATGTTGAATAATCTTAGTTCATAGTTGAATGGTTGTAAAGTAAATGAAATTCATTTTTCTAATGAATCATGATAAGAATGATGAGGTATTATGATGTTATGTAAAGGTAAATTGACATATTCATTTACTACGTGATGATAGGTATTTAATGTTGAAAGCTCATGATGGATATGATATGCATAACGTGGCATAGGAATTATGATGCTATAATATGAGGTTTATTGACATGTGGTTCATTTATTATGTGAAGTCATGATATTTTTTTATTGCAAATATGTTGATGTTATGGTATTTCATGAGGTGAAGCAGGTGATACTTCCGTAAAAATTTATGACATGCATGAGCACGTAGTTTGTTATTATTCATAATGTTACGATTAACAATGATGAATGTTACATGATGACATGCAAGACTTGGCATGTGGATTATTTGTTATGATACTATGATAGTAGAGCTAATGCATTGGTTGCATGTTGAGGTGTGATGATTCACAGGACTCCACAAATGGGCCGAGAGGGCCAATTTATTTGATGATCTTGTGCGAGCCCATACGCACGAGGGAGAATAAGTAACACCATATGGGCTGGGGACAAACTCAATCAACACTACATATGCCAGTGGTTCCTTTGTCTTGTGTATAGCTCTTGATGGATAGCTCTAGGAGAGCTATGGGACCATCTTGAGGAGGCCAAGTGCCTGATGTTCTAGGCTTGGTGCCTATTATTGGATTGGGATGCCGAAGTCTGGAAGGGATGTAAAGGACTTCGATGCCTGGAGCTGTGCGCCTTAGTAGTTGTGGAGGGAGTGGGCCAGCCTTGCCAGATGCCCGGGGTCATTGAGTACCGGATCGGATGCCTGCCTTGGGGCAGATGAGGTCTGAGTCAGGCGCGAGCCTTGGGGCCAGCCTTGGACTAGGATACAGACCGGGTCAGGCTTAGCCTGGTGCTGAAAGTGGGAAAAGGACAGAGATTCCTTGAGATTTCCCGGGGTGTTGGGGACTTTCGATGCCTGCTGGTTATATTAGTTCAGCAGAGGGTGTTGGCAACATGAAGTTAATAAATAATAAATAATAAATAATAAAAATAATAAATAATAAAAATAATACAAAAATAATAATTAACAATAAAAATAATGAATAATAATAAATAAATCACTTAATAATAAATAATAAAAATAATAAATCATAAATGTTAAATAATAAATAATATATATTATATATAAAAAAGAAATAAATAGTAATAACCATATTAAAGCTCTAAATAAGAATAAATAAAAATAAAACAATAAAACTATCAAAAAGAAGGAAATAAAACAAGAAAGCTAAAAATCAAAAGAAAAGTAAAGAAATAAAACAAGAAAAAAAAAAAAAGTTGCATGCAGACACATGGAGTGTGTGCATGTGGTTCCCCTTCCAATGTTTTGTTCTATTTAATAGATGGTGAGGAAGATGAGAGGATTCCGGCATTCCATCTTTCCGAGATTCTATCTTTCATTCTCTTGGGAGAATGGTATACTAAGACCTAGGAGTCACTGGCAGTAGAACGTTGATTGAGGGCTCGGGGGTGGCCAGTTGTAGCAAGATGTTGCACAATTGAGCCTACGGTTGGGTGGAGAGTCGTCCCCAAAACCTTGTTGCAGACATCAGACTTCAACCGAAATCACAGGTAAGTATTCTAATCATAGTTTTGAACTTGAAGTTAATCAGTGGAATTTCATGTTGAATATCAATTACTTGATTAATTACATGTTTACTTCGGGCTGTCATAAGTACTATCTCTTTCTCTCTAATGTCTTGTGAAAGAAGCCAAGCTTAAAAGTCATTTTCTTTAGTAATGAGGATCCGTTTATACCTTGAGGCATGACTTTTCATATCCTCGTGACTCTTGAATTTCCAACTTCTAATGACCTTTGGACTTCCAAATGACTTCTGGAATTACATATGCCTCTTGGAATTACATGTCTTTTGAACTTCTATATGTGGATCTTTTGTCCATACATGAATCTTGGACTTCCACTTGTATTTACAATCATAATTTCCAAATCATCATGTGATAAGGACATAACAAGTTATTATCAATGGTGACTTGGATTTGTAGTGATTGATGACATCAAATTTATTCAATAGGTGACAAGGATGAAACTTGTGTGTTTGATATTCCTTGCAATTTCCATGTTGTGGATGCCTTCACCCTTCAAATGGTGTTTGATCACATGGAGTCTTTAGGCTGCTTCAATCATCAAGCCTTTTATGTGTTCTTCATTCCTGAATGCCTCCTTTGACAACCCTGTTTGAATGCTATTCTTCATGCATCCTTTCCATGTTGTTCTTAAAATACTTTGAACTCAAATCACTCATGGAAAGAAGAAATCGACTTGAATTTTTTTCTATCCTAACATGTTTCACGCAAAGTTCATGTTCATGAATTAATAGTGCACTTAGGAAAGGCAAGGAGAAATTTTGGGCACACTGCAAAAGGATGAAAGGTTGAATCTTTAAGGCTTCAGGATGTGCTCGTGCTTAAGAGGAGAGAGAGGACTCAAGGGCGAGAACAGGGTGCAAGTGTGAAGAAGAAATGAAGATCATTCATGATTCCCAAGTGCATTGTGTGTTCAAGGGAGACAAGGAGGGTGCAAGGTGCACTATCAAAGGATGAAGGATGAGACTTCAGGGCTTCAGGGTATTCTCATGTTCTTAAGAGTGATAAGGAGGGAATAGGGAACATTTCTTAAGGTTGAAGGGCTTAGGTTGAAGGGGTTTCCGAGTGTGCTCAAGGAAGGGATAGTTCTTCAAGTTGAAGGAGTGAAATCATAGGAAGACTTGATTTTTTAGGGTGCAGCTCAGAACAGGGAAGTGGAATGATCCTTGGGAGTGCACTATATGGTCTTGGAGGGCACAAAGTGAACTTTCCAGTAATGAAGGATTCCTGATCAAGAATTAAGATTGTGTTTTTGTGCTCCTTTCCTTAATGGGTTCACTTGTACAACCAAAATTTATCTACATTTGGAGGATAAAACAAGGGGCAAACATAATGAGATTAGGGATGAAATCATGCATAACACATACCAACTCATCAATAAAACTTATATAGACTTAAATAATGATAGATAGATATAAAAATTCAAGTTTACATACACTCCCCAAGTAGAAGGAACAACATATGTGTAATTGTGACCAAAAGTGTCATTTTCCAACAACAAAGGTGCTATGACCATGAAATGTACTAGAGATGTTCTAAACAATGTGATGACAGTTAAGAATGATAAAGAATAATTGAAACATATAGAATAACTTGAAATGACGCTTGAATACTATTGTCACTCCATTATGAGTTTTCAATTGATCAAAGTTGCCAAAGAGAAGTGAAGTTTGAAGCCATATTCCAGGCCACAAAAGCACTCAAGGCTAAATCGGACCATCTCTATTGCATAGTGCTCTGAACGAGCTTTCAAATAGTCTATAGAAGTCCAACAATGGACTACTTGATCAAAAGTTAGAGCAGATTAAAGATACCCCATTCAAGGCCATAGAACAAGGGAGAAATGGAAAAGTGTCAGGCTCATCGCAAATCGCAAATTGGGACTTACTGAAGTAGAACCAAATAGGAAGACATCAAAAGTTTCAATCAAATGATTTCTAGTATTGCAAATCACATATCAACAAGACCATGCTTATCGGTGATTAGAGGTCCAGGAGCTCATCGTAACCGCAAATCAGTGGGTTCTTCTGAAGTAAAACAGGGATCATGGCAAAATCTACGATTAGCCGATCGCGATATCTCATACTGATGGGTCTGGTATGTCGGTGATTGACAATGTTAAATAGAACCCAAGGTAAATAGGTTGCAATAAGGGCAAGCACTAATGTAGTGCTAAATTACCGAGAAAGGCCGAAAAACTATAATGAAGAAAATTGATGCAAAACAAGGGTGGGCGAGCCTTTTCTCTCTCTTCTGGGAGGCCATGTGACACAATACCATTGGCCCATATGTATGACATGGAAGATGACATTAAAATGACGTGGCAATACTGAAAATGACCTGAGGTACTGAGGACATGTGTCACATGGATTTGACATTTTTAGGGCTCCTTTGGGTGGCATTTTTGGGTGACACAACTCACCACTCACAAGGTGACACTCAACAGTATGATGTCACCCATCGCAATCACAGATCGACGATTGTACAAGTCGATTCCCTCCTCCACCATGGTCCCCCTAAGCTTGTGATTGCGATAAGTGGGGGAATCCTCCTAGATGCGATATGTTATGTGGTCTTTCCTATAAAGTTTTCGCGTCTAGACGAATTGGAGAACACTATAAAGAAAGGTGAAAGGCCTTCCGATCCTCCAGTGTGATTTTTATACTTCTGGTGGGGCCAACCTCACAGATCGGTGGTCATGGGGGTTTAAGGGGAAATATTAGTGGCAACCCTAGGAAGCACCGAAGTGTGGGATTTCACGGATTAAAGGAAAAATGCCCCCACAAAGGCCTTAAAGGGCTCTAGCACCCTTAGGCTAAGCCCCTGGTTATAACCCCCAGTCATATGAAGAAAGTTATGAAAGGAGCTAAAGTGAAAGGGGCTAATGGGGCTCGATATTTGTTTATTTCACAACGTTTTTACAACAAAAGGGAAACATAGGAATGTCCTCCATATTGCCACAAAGAGAGCATCACCAGGTATATTAGGGCGTTGATAGTGTAGGACAGAGCTTTAAAGTTGTGATGGGTCGGAGACTGTGGCTTTAAGGAAAACAAGTGGTGCATTCAAAATCGATATGGGCTGATTCGAAAAGGCCCATTGTGACACAGAATTAGGGTTAATGTTGATAGGAGTGGAAAGAGACTTGGTAGCTCGGGAGGATTTAATTCTCAGGCATGGTGTCCCATAACAAAGAGAGACAAAGTACCACCCAAGGGTCTTCTATTTCAGTACTATGGCATGAAGATGATGGTGCCCACTCCCTACTTTATATAATGAATGGCTCACGCATTAAAGGCACAAATGAAAGGAATTGGTTGAGCGGCACAAGAAGCCAAACAATGAGCTAATTGCAACCTGAAGAAGATACGAGCATAGGGATGGGTACAGAGATATTTCATTTACGTTTCCGTTTGATTTTTTACTTATTTACTATCCTATAATGTTCGTCCTTTCAACGAGGCAATTAATTCCACAATGTTTTTGGGCCACAAAGTCATTCTTGGCCGAGACAGATAGTCAACCTGACAACTAAGACTATGCCAAAGATATTTTTGTTGTAATGAATGTCCATGCTCCCCTCTCCAGATAAATAAGGGGAAGGAACACTTAACAATGGTTCATAAATTCTAAATAAAATGCTACATGTAATTTTCAGACTGTATGGCTTTGTAATACATATCTTTCAGAATATCAAGGAAATGGTGGTGATTCCCCCTTCAAGTATTACAATATGTTGTCCCTATGTTAAAACCCATTTATGTTCAAGTTTCTTCTCTAAATTCATGCAATCATAGCTGCTAGAAATATTTCAAACTTCCTCACAGATTCATTTGTATTGATATGTTAATGCATGTGCCTGTAACTTCGTCACATATTCATTTGTATCGACATTGTTAATGCATGTCCCTGTATGGGTCATCGAAATTATATCTTTAATAGTTGTGCTTCATGAATCATAGCACCCTATCCCTCTGTTGTCTATTATATCTACCTGTAACTCAAATAAGTGTAGGAATTCATAAAGCTGCAAGCTCTATGTGTTAAGCATAGAATTCTTGATGCTGTAAGCTCCATATAATGAGTTTCTCCTTCTCATTATCCTCTATAATTTCTATACAAAATCTTATTCAACTGTAAGTCATTGACCTACTCAGTATCCACTATTTTATCATATTTATGAGATTTGTATATGTGAAGAAGTACTAGAAATTCATGTCTTACTCCTTTAGGTGAATGAACCAACTGCTGGTTGATTTGAAAAAAGAGGTGAAGAGACGGAATGGCGAGTGCTAGGGTTTGCCATCGCAGGGAAGGTGATACAGTGGTTGGAGATATGGCGTGCATCATTCTTCATGGTGCCGAAAACGTCTTCTTTGTGGCTTGGTGTAGACAAGGATCCCAAATCCTTCCAGATCGATATGGCAACATATCTGTGGGTTTCTACGGCTTAAGGAATCATATTTTTATGAACCGGAAATGCCAGGAATCGCTCAGAACAGATGCAAATAGAGACAGGTCCAAAAAACCCGGTACGATCCATGGTCTGGTCACTTTTCCGAATCAAAGGTTAACTGAATACGCCGAGGGTAGTGATCTGTGTGATCGATCCTTACGGCAAGGTATACAACGGGATCAAGCAGTGAGATCCCAAATGGTGGATCACCTCGGTGCATGGTCAAACGCGGAAGATCCCGGGGTGATGAGCAGTGGGGGGCCAAACTACGACTATGATCAAGGCCGCCGCCATGCCACACTGCTTTTTGAGAGCAAGAAGCGCCAGAACGCAAAAAGAAATGGTAGGGGGGGTCTGCATGCTGCAGATCTGCTCCCCCTTTCAAAGCAGTGGCCCAATCTTTTCAGATCCGGCCCAGATCTACCTGAACCAGCCAATATTTGAGACCCCAGGCAGTAGATCGGTAACACCAAGCACAGATCGAGCAGAGGGGAGGAAGATCTAGACATGCACAAAGGAAGACAACTCAAAACGAGACTGGATCTGGAAGTTTGGTTACAGCCAGAGCAGGTAAGATCAACTCGTTTTCAGATTTTTATTAACCTCCCTGAGGGGAAAACCCGATTATTGTGGGTTCATGCAGAAGGCACCATCTTGCAGCTGAAACAGCAGATATGGACAGAGCTGGGGTATCCAGTTCAAATCCAACATCTGATGAGTGGTAGGTGGTCCCTCTAGGACTATAGAATGATGAAAAGCTATGAGATCAACCCAAGGACAACCATTGTGTTAAACCTGAGACTGAGAGGAGGGGCTCCTCCTCAGGGACAGTCAAGCAATTCAGGGGGAGTCAAGGGGAAAGCAGCACCTCAGCACCAACCCAAAGGAGGCATGTCCTACAAAAACATTTTACAAGGCAACAGAGATTCGGGGCCCTCGCCAGACCAAGGAGGAAATAAGCCCAAGCCATACATTGTAGATCAATTGGGACAAACCCCAGCTCTGAATTTTGACTCTTTAGGGCTTGATGATTTCGTCAAGTCCTATGAAACGCAGGCCCTTATATGCCGTTTTAACAGTTTTTGGCCAAAGCCAATGGATCTATTCCACTGGATCTTCACCAATTGGACCATGGAATGTGACATACACCTATGTTCCAAGGGGTTCTTTATAGTAAGATTCACATCCAAGGAAGTCAGAGATTCAATCATCAGTGCTGGGCCATGGTTTTGGGGAACAGCAGGGCTGTTCATGACCCCATGGTTTCCAGATTTCGACCCAAACACAATGACTGTATCCATAGTACCGGTTTGGGTGCACCTATACAACCTTCCTCTTCACTTCTGGAGTGAACAAGTCCTGGAAGGTATTGGGAACAGCATAGGGAAATATATCAAAACAGATCTGGAAAGGATTGATGAAAGGATCTACACCTTCGCATGCATTTGTGTGGAAGTAGATCTAAGCAAAGGGTTGCCGGATAACATAAGGTTAATCTACAAACAACAGAACTGGTTACAGGCAATAGACTATGAAAACACAGCTTTCAGATGTAGGCTTTGTAGGCAGACAGGACACCTGCAAAGCTCATGCCCAGAAGCCAAAAAAGTAAACAGTAAAAAGAAGCAGAAAGGGAAGCAGAGGAAAGGATGGAAATACACCACCCCAGACTCAGAGGACGAAGAATCAAAAGTGGAGGAGGAAGAGCCTATTGCAGAGAATGCAGAGGTTCCTCAAGAAACAGAGACACAGAAGGGTACCACATCGGCCACAAAGGACCCACAGAATCACTCAAATCAGGCAGAGAAGAATCAGACAGAGATGACAAGTGCGGACCAAAGTATGGGAGGCATTAAACGACATCACTAGTCAGACACTTCAGACTCAGACAAAGATTCAGGTCCACAACATGTAGAAACGCAGTTAGTAATTGCTTCGATTGAGCCCACTCAAGGAGAGTGGCGCAAGGTCGAAAAGAAAAAAGGGAGAAAAACTTGAAGCGTGAGTTTTACTCACTGCCGGTATTCAGTTTTTCTTCCTTTCTCTCTTCTCTCTTTCTCCTTTCTTATTCTTTGTGCACGTTAGTCTGTTAACGTTGCAGGGGGTGCGTCAGCACTCGAATCCTTGGGAATTCTCAGCATATGCAATGTAACTTTTTATTTTTTTTTTTCTTAATAAAAAGTTCGCTTTTTCTTCGGAAAAAAAAAGGTGAATGAACCAACCCATTATCTATATATATATAGATACAAACTATATGTGATGTCTCCATTTGTAGAAAATCATATGAGACACACAGAATCTAGACGTGCCGAGGCATTGGTCTTGTAATAAATCCAAGGATATCTTTGGGAGCTACAACATATTTTGATGTCATTGCCAAGGAATGTATTGAATGGTTTTTTCCCTAGGATACAACAAATTGAGCACTCTTTGTGTAGGTGAGCAAAGGAATTCTGACTGCATCCACTTCACCTTAGGGACTCCACACAAACCCCATCATCACTCATCATCTTGGCTTTTAAGAAGCCTCACACTCACTCAGATACCTCCCAGCAGAAAGCCCCATTTGTATTTGACCCAGAGAAAATAATTTTTAGAAAAGTTTGGAAGGAGAAAACACCTACTACCTGCACTACCATCTCCTCAAACTTTGAAGCCTCCTCAACTAGTTCTCAGCCTATTTTTAGTCACTACTTTGGAATTACGCCTAAAACCCTTACATACCCTCCTTTCAGTCTAGTCACTACTACCACTATGTTTTTGGGCCAAGTTCCTCAAGAAAATCTCAATCCCCCTCCATTAATCCAAATGGCTCCTCCATGTTTTTTAGTAAATAAATATACACCTCTTAATTTGCCTCATCCTCTAAGTGTTATGCCCCAAGACTACCTAAAGCTTCTACCTAGGTTCAATGGGGAATATGATAACATTGCACAGACACATTGAAACCTTGTGTGCCTTTGCAGAGAAACTAAACATGGAACAACTGGACATGGTCATGAGATGTTTTGTACAATACTTTGATGGAGAGGCTAGAAAGTGGTTCAAAGCATTACCAAATGCCTCCATCACTACCTGGGAGGCACTTGAAAACTCTTTCACACAGAAATGGGGTGAAAAGAGAAACCATGAGTACCTCCTCACAGAGTTTAATGCCATAAAGAACAAGACAAAAGAGGATATCTTAGAATTTATAAGAAGGTTCAACAAGCAGTATAATAACTTGTCAGTTGAGATAAAGCCACCTCCAGTTGTTGCTTGAGTAGATTTTTTGGGAGCCTTTGAATTTTAATTTGGCTTTAATCTAAGGGAAAATAAGTCTCTCACTCAAGATCAACTCCAAATCGATGCACTTTAGGTGGAAGAAAATTTTGCCTCAATAGGAAAGTCAACAGGAAAGCAAGAACCTACTAAGAGTAAAAGGGGGAAAGAAGAGGCATCCTCCTCTGGTCGAGATAGAGAATCATTATACCCGAAGTGGGACAAACTGGACAAACTCATCCAAATTTTATCACAGAAGGTTGGAAATCTTGAAATTGATAACACGAGCCTCTCCAAACAGAATTCTCAAGTCAATAACTCGGGTTACAACCCGCAGTATAGAAGACCTCCATTGAAAGTACTTCCAAGAGAAAGGAAGGAACAACTTGATTAGATCCCTCATCCTATATATTTAGAAGAGGATCTCGATGAGGAATATTTGGATACACAGGAGATACATGGAAATTTGTATTATACTCTTTCTGAAGAAGAACATGAGAATATGGCTCACTAGGAAGCCAACCATGATAGAGAAGCAACCACAGATGAGGAAGGTATATATTATTATTGCAAAAAGTTTGCAGATTTCATGCAAGCACAACCCCAATGTAAGTATAATCTAATATCTCCGAAGAAGAAGTCAAGAGAACCATAGCAAAAAGAGGAACTTCTCCCCAAGTTATTCGTCCAGTACCAGACAAGGGGAAAGGTAAGCTAAATCCTAACCCTTCCAAGATAAAAGTATCTGCAAATCAGAAGAGCAATAGTTCTAAGGGACACACGAAAAAGGAGGGACCTGTTCTTCTGAAAACTTCCAGTGGGGGAAGAAGGAACAGAGCTAGGAGGAACAAAAAAATCCCAATCCACATTCAATCTCCAGAAGGAGCTTGAAAAGTTAAAAATTCTTGTTCGTCTAACTCAACTTCTAAAGTAGCCTAAGTACAAAGCTCAAGTCTCTCAATTCATGCATCCACCTACCTCAACACCAACTAATGGTAGTTTAAAACTTCAAGAGGAGAGGCCAATGGTTGTTTTTGGGCCGCATGTGGAAGAGTTGGATCCTTCTACTGCACCCTTCTACGTGACCCTAGTAATCCACGACCTCTTACTACATAATTTCATGATGGATTTCGGAGCCTCACACAACCTCATGCCATTAACAATGATGGAATTGTTGGGCTTGGAGATCACTAGACCATACAAGGACCTATACTCCTTTGACTCTAAGAGAGTCAAGTGCTTAGGGATGATAAATTATTTGGTGGTAAACATGGCTCAGATCCTTGTGAAGAGTGTGGTAATGGACATAGTTGTGTACGATATTCCTCCTTGGTTCAACATGCTCTTATCTATATATTGGGGTTCTAAGGTGGGGGCCTCTATCAAGTTAGATCTAACTTATGCCACTATTCCCACTTTTGGAGGTGAGAAAAGGAGGATGTACAAAGCATCTAGGTTTGTAAAAATTGTGACCCGAACTAAAGGCATAGAAAATTCCCTAGTGCATGGGAAAGAAAGTTACCTCTCTTGCCTATTCCTAGAAGAATATGAGACCTTATTAGAGGAAACATTAGTACACCTAAAAAGGATGTTAGACCACCAGGACTTAAAAGAAAACAAAGTATGGAAATTATACTTTGATAGAGAAAACTCAAAAGAGATAAATGGAGTTGGAGTATTGTTGGTATCTTCAGAGGGAAGCCTAATACTCCTCTCATTAAATATGGAATTTGAGATGACCAACAATGTGCCGGAGTAATAATAATTTCTCCTTCAGCTGCAAATGACAAAAAATATAAATATTGAATGCCTAACGGTCTATGGAGACTCTGAGTTTGTCGTAAGATAGATCAAAAATCAATGTCAGGCCAAACACTCCATACTGAGGATGTACTAGAATGAAATGTGGGATATAAATGATAATTTCTTCATTTCCTTTAATATCCAATTTCTGCCTAGGGAAGGATGCAACATGGCTGACTCCCTTGCTGTATCAGCTAGCAGCTTCAGGCCCCCTGAAAATCGCTCCTCGGATATGAGGTAGAAGTCAGATATAGACCCTTAATACTTAATAATGTCAAGCATTGGTAGGTATTTGAGAATGATGAGAAGGTAAAAATATTCATAGAGGTCATGGGGAAGTTTTCCCACTCCACCATCAATCAAGAAGAAGAAGAAACAAATAAATAAGCCACTACGTGGAAATACATAGTGGTTGGGCGCAAAAAATTTCAGCTGAAAGGGAATACCATCCCTCACAGACTGGTCCCACTAGAAAGGATTTTTAATAAGGATGACATAGTCTCCAAAACAATGGCCCCAGAGATAGATGATCAAGTAGAAGACTGCAACATCAGATCAGAGGAGGAACCCCATATGATCAAGCTATCAAAAGGAATACCCTTGAAATATAGACAATGGTATTTAAATGTATTCAAAACTTACAAGGATTTATTTTCTTAGTCTTATGAGGATTTGAAAGCATTTGATACTAACATCATTCATCTTAAGATTCCTTTGAAAAGTGGAATAATTCCATGCAAATAAAAAGTCAGGCAGACAAATCCACTCTTACTCCCTTCCATTGAAAAAGAGGTGAGAAAGCTGCTACAAGAAAAGATCATAGTGCATTTAAGGTACTCTGAATGAATGGCCAACTTAGTCAATGTCTTGAAAAAAAAACGGAGATATAAGGTTGTGTGTTGAGTTCCAAAATCTAAATAGGGCATCATTGAAAAACAACTGCCCACTGCCTAACATGGATTATATATTGTAGAAGGTGGTTGGCTTATCTAGAATTTCCATGATGGATGGGTTTTCTAGTTACAACCAGGTGGCAGTCCACCTCGAGGATCAAAATAAAGCTGCTTTTGCCACCCCGTGGGAAACATTCATGCATGCTCACATGCCCTTCGGCCTTATTAATGCAGGGGCCACATTTCAGAGAGCCATGGACATAAATTTCATAGGGGAGAAGGAAAAATTTGTGGTGGTTTATTTAGATGATATCACAGTCTTTTCTAAGACTGAAAAAGAGCACATCCTCCACTTAAAGCTCACCTTTGAGAAATGCAGGAGGTATGACCTTTCTATGAATCCTAAGAAGTCTTAGTTCACCTTGAGTGAGGGGAAGTTACTAGGCCACATAGTAGCACAGGAGGGTGTGAATATTGATCCTAAATGATTTGAAGACATCGTTGTTAACGGGAAAAGTGTCTGCTCAGAACACCCCTATCCCACTAAGGTGTGATAGTACCTTAGAAACAAACAAGGAAAACTACTTTCGTATTCTTCTTTATGAACTATAAATGAAGAGGAATAGGATGAACCAACCTGTGTCTTGTGCTAGTCCTTTGATCCAATATCTCTCCTCTTTGACAGCTTCCAGCTACCTGCTCCCTTACTTGCCCAGCTTCACCAAGTTCCTGCAAAATCACAGAAGAGGAAAACTACACAAAGACATGGATTTATATTCATAAATAGCTTAGGATCAGATTTAAGCTAAACATGCAAATATAACAAAACATCATTGGTACACAAGCATGTAGGCGAAACTCAAATAGTTTTATTGATATAACAAGAAGGTCCAGGAGGAGTTACAACCGATGATTCCTGATCCAGCATCAACCCCCTAGCAAAGGAATCCCCTCTTCACCTCCAACAAAGCATAAATCACCCAATGCACTGATCTCTATCTCAAAACCAACAGCAATACTCTGCAATGTACAAAATTCCAGCCCCTGGATCTCTGGGATGAGGGATCCATATATAGATGTATGCAAAGAGGATGAGTCAGCTTATGATTTGACTAGTGGCTTCTCTCTGTCAGTTCTTGCTTCCACTTGGAGACTGAGAGCCTCTTACTCATCCTTGGTCGAACTCAGTGAGGCAAGTGTCATTGGGGAAGATTCTGGAAGCTTCCATTGTCTGTCCACCTCGTGGAATGACACTGCCATTTGTCATTTCCCGCTCAGTGCACCCTGGTAGTGCATTTAGGTGCGTTGCAATGCACCTAGCTAGTGTACTTGGGTGCTATGCAACGCAGATAGCTAGTGGAGCAGCTGAAATGATCCTGATTTGACTGATTATGAGCAGTTTCTGGTGGAGAACTTCTAGGAGAAGCTGTAATTGGTTGACCTTGTTCCTCTAGGGGTAGGAACAACACTCTTAGGGACTTAGGATCCCTTGGTTTATGGACATTTCATGCTTAGAGCTGTAAGGCACAAAAATGTCTATAACAGTTGCCCCCTAAAGTATGAGGCCGTTTATCGGGTGAAAGGCTTTATTAGGAGGATCCGAAGTTCTTTCAATGCTGGGAGGAGACCTATAATAAGATAAAATACAATACATTATCTTCATACTGTTTTCATGATCTAGCTGAGGCGGGCATTCCCATGCTCAGCTTTATAAATTCATTTTTATGTACACAGGATAGACAATCGTCTGATGGTAGACTGATGATTCTGATGAAGTCATCATCCTTTTGGTAGGATGATTATCTGTGCTGCAATGCTGTACATGTCAATGTCTTTATTTTTCCTGAATATATATCGCAGCTCGGATGGATGAAACTAGATTTGGGGTCTTCAATATCGTCCGATCTTCACTCGAAGTACAAGTCGATCCATGTGATAAATGTTTTGAAGTCAAACATGGAAAGACATCGCTTGATTACCAGTTGATGATGTAAACTGTTAACAAGCGCGAGAGGAATCACCGATAATGATGATGACCCTCAAGGTATTGTAGTACAATTCACGTGGTGTGAATAAAGGACTTGGCGTCGAACACCACGCAAAATCTTTCGGTCGAAGGTCATTGATGTATACCTGTCGCCGGAAGTGAGAAACTTGCCATTGAGGCATGCAAGCTTCAAAGTACTGAATGGGGTGTTCCTAGATCAACTTCTTGGATAATCAGCTGATGTCGACAAGAAGCGATCCGTCAAAGGAGGGCCTTGATGAATCCCCCATCAATGACACGGAACGGAGCAAATGATTTTGATGGAGGTGAAAACGGTCTGATGACATATGGTTCAGGATGATGGTCATGAAAGAATGAAGTATAATGTATGGTAGTGGATGGGACACGGATGACTTCTCTGGATGACTTCTCTTGAACATGTCGGCGACACTTATGTGATGGATTGGTAGCATTTACCCCAAATGTGGATGGTATGGCGTGACCATGGCGATTCGACCGGTGAATGAAACAACCCAACCCGACTTAGGCATGGAGTGGAAGTGTCATGTTCAAGAGCGACTTGCTACCAATAAAGATTCTTTGAGTTTCTTCCCAATTTTTCCCCAGTCATTGCTGACCAGTACCTCTTTATTTTTGTCAAACTTGAGGAGGATAACATATGCTTGTTCTATAATTTTCCCTTCGGGCAAACCCATCTCTATGTTTTAATGAGCCTAGTAATAGTGAAACTCGTTCTCGTCTAAAGACAAGTTTGTCGCTATTAATCTTTTTAATGAGTTTAACGACAAAGATAACTTGGTCCTTTTCATTTTTAGAGAGTCTGAAAAGGTACGTAAAGGTAACTCCAAAATTCCTTTTTCGTCATCTAATCCCTTAAGTCCGAAAAAGTATAAAACAATACAAAAGGGATGAATTTTTGATAGTTTTAACGAGCTGAACAAAACAAGCGCTCGATCTTTTTGTGCAATAATCCCTCAGGTCCAAAAAGATTAAAATCTAGAGGAGGGATAGCACTTCCGGTCGGTTTAATGAGCTGGAAGGCCAAAACTCGGCAATCTTTTCATATTTTACAAGTCAGTTGAAAAGAGCTTAAAGAAGATTCGTCTTTTGAGGAACGAGTGATAAAATGGGTAGCAGCTGATTCCATGTAAGGGTTGGAATTTTCCAATCACGGCAGTGTCACAAGGATGGCTAGTGAAATCACTCTTCGTAGCTGTTCCTCAAAATGGGTAAACAATCAAATGGAGGTGAATGATCGGCCAATGGAAAAGTGGAGGTGACGGTGCAAACACGACCAAGGCTTTAATGGCTGAAATGCTTCATTCACGGTGGTTATTTACCGTGGAATAGTTCATTTTTTAATGAGCTTAAATGCGGTTGGAAACACTTGCTCATGTCTTATGTTTATTTTTTAACGAGCTTGAACTATGCGCTAAAACTGCTCGATTAATCCAGTCATATGATAAGAATGTCTCATATAAAATGGCAACTTTTATATTTTTGCCCCACATCCTTTCTTTATGCAAGTTAGGTGACGACTAATCCTACGAGTTTAAAGGGTTAGAGGTCCTAAAAATTTAAAAAATAAATAGTCGCCCCTCGCTTGCACTCCAAAAGGTTTGCATGCCCCCAGGTATAAAGTATGGTTTCAAGGTTACCCCTTCTTTAGTCCAATAAAACATTTGTTTTACCGGGAGAGGCCTACCTCTTACAGGTTACCCAAAGATTGCTCAATTCGCGGAGCAAACAAAACACTTCTTCGGCGATGTCTACCGAGATAAACAAAGGCGAGTGACTCAGTTCTGTCAACTCACATAACTTTGACAAGAGAATCTTGTTCTAGAATAACCCCTCTTCCAATCACGAACGGGGTACAGACTAGTCATATTCTCTCGCGGAAATCTACCCTATACCCGAAGTTTTCCTGCCGAAACAGACCAGGATGCATGCCCCCTGGGTTTCAGTCATATCCCTCCAAATTACTCACGCTCATCGGGAGGACGGACTGGAGATTGAGACATTTCTTGTGTGAAGAGACCATTTAGGGATGGTGTATGACTATTTGCTATGCGTGATCCGAGAAATGAAAGCTGGTCCACGAGCTTGACCACTCTTCCTTCGTGCGGAAAACACATTACTCTAAAGAGTGAGGAGACGATGGCTCCCATGCAATAAATATAGTCTCGTCCAAGGAGTAGGTTATAATCCAAGGGTCCTTGAACTACCATTACATTCATTTGAACTGTCTTCCCTCTCAATGTTATGGGCACATTGGGAAGGATCCCTAAAGGTCGACTGGTTCCTTTGTCAAAGCCTGTTAGATTTCTCATCTCAGGCAACAGCGATGGCCAACCAAGCGCTTTCCAAGAAATAGAGGAAAGGATACTCACAGAAGCCCCCTCATCTATGATGGTACCAGCCATGACCATTCTATATATTTGAACGATAATTCGGAATGGTATGCTTGCTGGTAAACGGGGTCTGCCTAGTTGATTCCAGTCGAAGGAGACAACTAGGTTGCTTGGAGGTGGGACCGAGTAGACGGCTGGGTATGGCTCTGACGAACTTCACTCCTACGGTAAGGGAATGGGTAGATTGCCCCCACGTTCGTCGGAGTCTGTGTTGATGAAGAGAATTTGGACGGTGTCATCCTTGTTCTCTTCAGTGACTGTATCATCCGAAGATAAAACCTCTGAAGGCAAGACCGGGTCAACTGCCGCCTCGACCTTTTGACTTTCATCTGGTATGGATTCATATGGTTTATCTTCGATGATAGGCGCTTCAGCCGACCACTTGAGCGGGCCGGCTGGATTCTCAACTAGCGACGGACTCGGCAAGAGTTTTTTATATCCAGGAGGAAGTCGTAACTGTGAAACCGGATGATCATCCAAAACTCTTTTCACTTCGTCTAAGAAGGGACAACGGTGGACGGCATGATTTCCTTCGCACAGTTTACAGGGAAATCTAGCTTTCCCTTTTTGTCCTGGGGCTTCACTTTCGCTAGTTGACGGTGTGCTTTCAACATGATCACCAGAGGTTGATGACACCGGATTGTGCAAATGAGGAGACCAGTCCCTTAGTATCCGAGGGATGCAAGGACAATCTCTGTGAAAGTGGTCTCCTTTGCAAATGACACATGGCGATTTAGGCCTGGTTGGTGCAGTGTGTAGATTTTCGTTAGACGACACTCATTTTCCCCCATTCGCCTTTGGCTCCTTCTTCTTCTTCTCTTTCTTCTTCTTCTCCTTCTTCTCCTTAGGAACTTGGCTTTTGGCTTTGCCAGCCCTATCAAGCGAAGAGGAAGGAGTAGAGGAAGAGGAAGTAGACGGTTGGTGGGCAACTCTAGACTCGTCTAATTGCTGATTCGATTGTTCAGGAATAGTGGTGTTCTGAATGACATTGGTTGAGAAGAGCCAGACTGGCAAGCCAATTGTCAGTCCTGGAAGCGACAATGTGGCCATATGGGGTGCACCAACATCTCCCCAAGAGGAGAAGGGACTAGGATTTCCACGAAGGGGAATTCCTTAGCTGGTAGACTCCATTTTCTCAACCTAAGATCAACGTAGGAAAAGGGTATGAATATTCCGTTTAAAATAAATTTTAAGACGCTTTGACACAACTTGTTTTTTCAGTTTTAAAGAGTCGAGAAAAAACAAAAGATGACTCTAGTCTCCTTCGATTTTAATGAGCCTGAAGTGACAAGTGCTCAGATGGACCTTTTCCGTTAAGGAGTCTAAAAAGGAACGAAAGGGACTGCTTTGGAGATCTAGGTAGAGGGAGTACCAAACCAATCGCAAAACTGCAGAATAATTTTTATGGTACGGCAGTCAATCTTCCCGAATGATGTGTTCGGTGCATTGCGATCAGTAGGGCGGCCGACACGGCTTCCTATGGATAAAAGGTTTTAAGCCTATAGGGGTCTCCCAATATATACTCGACGGTACGTGGGAGCACAAGTCTGTACTGGCACTTATCGTCTCAAAGTGGAGGAATCACCCAACCATCAGTGAGGACAACAGTTACCAGGCTTTACGATGCCGGAATACGTCTCTAGCCTGGACCTCTAAATGTTGTGCATTAAGTTCCAAAGCGTTGTCAGATTCATTCAATTTATTTTAAGTTGATCTTTCTTAGAAGTTTGCCTTTTGGGATCACCACGAGATGTAGATGTAATTCCTAAAATGCAATCTAAAGATGATAGGCAAGCTTTTATCTCTTTTCAGCAATGAAATCCTAGCTACAAGGGAAAAAGAAAGACACAATCTTTTCTCAAAGAGCAAAGAGCACACTGTAGATGCACTTTTCCTAAATCAAGCCAAACAGACTATCAATATGCAAATGCACATATGCATGTATTTGTTTTCACTTTCTTAATATTGATGCCTAAAAAGAAAGTTGTTGTACAAATCTAAATTTGCTTTCAAGTGAAAAACACAAACAAGCTTCTTTTCGAAATCAAAAGGTAGAGAAGATTACGACACTTTATGATTTTCAAATAAACACTCGTTTTGACACTAGAAAGTGACAAATTCAAACCAAAGACAAAAGTAAAACCATAATCGACTGTCAACAGCAAATAAACTTTCTCCTAAGATCAAAATCGACACTTACGACAGATCTAAATCCAAGGATGACAGTATGACTATTCTACTTTTTCAATGGAAAACTGTAAATGATGTAACAAACACACAAAGAACATCTACAGTCTTTTTGTACAAAGGAGGTGGAATTAAGGCAAAGAAAAGGGGTTTTTAAACAGACACACACTGATCATAGGCTGCAAAATCAGAGACAAAACTGAAAAAATGAAGCAAAGAACCTCAGCTGCATAGGGCTAGGTTGATCAGTGCACCTGTTACACAAAGAAACTGGATTGCAGCGCAGGTAGCCCTCTCGAGAACTACGTTAAAATGCAGAATCTCTTCACAGAGCCTGCGCTAGGGCAGAAACGAGAATTCCTTCCGGGTTCTGGGTCACGATTTGCAGTTTAATCTATGGATTTTGGCCGAGTAAAAGCAATCAGTAATGCACAATCAGAGGGTGGATTTGAAGGAGGTCTAAGAGCTATCACAAAGGGTAATTAGATCATTTGTGAATCAGCTGTTCAAATCATAAACAAATCCAGTGAATGGATTGAAGTAGCAGGTGTCTACTTTGCATTTGATAATGGCAAATGCAGTTCGATTGCTACTTCTGTGTTTATGAAACAAACAACAAGAGAAACACAAACAAACTAACTAGACACGCTCCCCAGCAGAGTCGCCATTTTGTTAACGGGAAAAGTGTCTACTCAGAACGCCCCTATCCCACTAAGGTGTGACAGTACCTTAGAAACAAACAAGGAAAACTACTTTTGTATTCTTCTTTATGAACTATAAACGAAGAGGAATAGGATGAACCAACCTGTGTCTTGCGCTAGTCCTTTGATCCAATCTCTCTCCTCTTTGACAGCTTCCAGCTACCTGCTCCCTTACTTGCCCAGCTTCACCAAGTTCCTGCAAGATCATAGAAGAGGAAAACTACACAAAGACATGGATTTATATTCATAAATAGCTTAGGATCAGATTTAAGCTAAACATGCAAATATAACAAAACATCATTGGTACACAAGCATGTAGGAGAAACTCAAATAGTTTTATTGATATAACAAGAAGGTCCAGGAGGAGTTACAACCGATGATTCCTGATCCAGCATCAACCCCCCAACAAAGGAATCCCCTCTTCACCTCCAACAAAGCATAAATCACCCAATGCACTGATCTCTATCTCAAAACCAACAACAATTCTCTGCAATGTACAAAATTCCAGCCCCCGGATCTCTGGGATGAGGGATCCATATATAGATGTATGCAAAGAGGATGAGTCAGCTTATGATTTGACTAGTGGCTTCTCTCTGTCAGTTCTTGCTTCCACTTGGAGACTGAGAGCCTCTTACTCATCCTTGGTCGAACTCAGTGAGGCAAGTGTCATTGGGGAAGATTCTGGAAGCTTCCATTGTCTGTCCACCTCGCGGAATGACACTGCCATTTGTCATTTCCCGCTCAGCGCACCCTGGTAGTGCATTTAGGTGCGTTGCAACACACCTAGCTAGTGTACTTGGGTGCTATGCAACGTAGATAGCTAGTGGAGCAGCTAAAATGATCCTGATTTGACTGATTCTGAGCAGTTTCTGGTGGAGAACTTCTGGGAGAAGCTGTAATTGGTTGACCTTGTTCCTCTAGGGGTAGGAACAACACTCTTAGGGACTTAGGATCCCTTTGTTTATGGACATTTCATGCTTAGAGCTGTAAGGCACAAAAATGTCTATAACAATCGTCCATATTCTTCTGCCTAGGAATAAGAAAGAGGTTCAAGCCTTTCTGGGGAAAATAAATTTCTTAAGGAGGTTCATACCTAATGATGTAGAAATTGTAAAGGGTATTACGGACATGCTCAAGAAGGAAAATGAATTCAGGTGGAGCCTTTCCCCTAAAGATTCTTTCATTATCATTAAAGGAGATTTGGTTGAAGCCCCCGTATTGGTCAACCTTGACTATTCAGTGCCTTTCTACATATTTTCTTTCACCTCTCCACATACTATTGTTGTAGTACTGCTACAGAAAAATAAATATGGGTATGAACAACCCATCGCCTTCTTCAGCTAAGTTCTAAGGGATGCTGAGCTAAACTATAACATATTGGAGAAGCAAGCATATGCACTAGTGAAGGTTTTGAAGGCATTGTATTATGTATGTGCTGCAATTAGAAAACACAAAATTTGTCCCAATGACAATAGTTAAGGACATCCTGGTGCAAGGAGAGAATGAAGGAAAAGGGGTAGATGGATAGCTAAGGTACAATAATGTGAGCTAGACATAAAGCCTACCAAGCTCATAAAAGGCCAGGGGTTGGCCAAGGTTTTATCTAAATCTAACTGCCAAGATTTAGGGATAAACCTGATCACAGAGGAAGGCAGACCAGAGGAGCATCGGGGTGGGATTAAAACATCTGAGAAGAAAATCTATTCCAAATATGAGGGGTCACCCTGGTATAATAACATCATTCACTATATCTTATTCCTGAGGTTCCCATTGGGGCTAGATAAATCCAAATACCAAAGTTTGAGATTGCAAGCGCAAAACTACATCATATCCAATGGTCTACTCTACTAGAAGGACTCGGTGGGAGTAGTTCTGCTATGTTTGGTAGAGGGTGAAACCCATAAGGTGATTGAGGAATTTCATGGATGAGTTTGTGGAGGACACTATAGCTAGAGAACCACAAAACATAAAATCCTCAAGGGGTAATTCTACTAGCCCACACTATTTGGGAATATTCATTCCCAGGTAAGGTCATGTCCAATGTTCCAAGTGTTTGCTTAGAGGAAAAAGCTTTCTCCTCTCCCCCTGATTCCTATACATGTGGAAGAACCTTTCAGATAGTGGGGATTAGATTTTATAGGAGAAATAAACCCACCATCCAGTGGCCAACACAAATGGATATTGACATCCACATTTTATTTCACCAAGTGGTTAGAGGCCATCCCAACTAGAAATTACACAGACGTAGTGGTAATCAAATTTATGGAGGAGAACATATTGTCTCGTTTTCATTGTCCCTTAAAAATGATCACTGATAATGCTCAGGCCTTCAAATATTCCAAGTTCACCAGTGCCTGCAATAAGTTCAATATCATCATCGGGCACTCCACTACCTATTATCCTCAAGGTAATGGCTTGGATGAGTCTTCCAACAAAATTGTAGTAAGGTGTTGAAAAATACCATTGCCAAAAGTTAGAGAAACTGGGAATCCCACCTAAAGCTTTCCTTATGGGCCAATCGGGTAACACCTAAATGATCCATGAGGAAATCACCTTTTGAGCTAGTGTATGGTAAGGTTGCAGTCTTCCTGATCCAATTAGAAATGTTGGTGGTGAGGTTACTACAAGAAGTAGACGAAGAGCCTAGTGCCTTAACATGAAGGATAAATTAGCTAGTCCAGCTTCATGAGAATAGAGAACATGTGGCGGCCAAATTGTCAAATTACCAACAAAAGATGAAATCCTTTTTTGACTAAAATAGAAGGCTAAGGACCCACCACTTCAATCAGGGGATTTACTTCTCTGTTGGGATGTCTAACGGGAAGACAAAGGCAAACATGGATAATTTGGCCCGCTATGGTTCAACGCTTTCAAGATGGCAGAAGAGAGAGAAAATAACACATACTTTCTTGAAAATCTGGATGGTGAATTTCTGGAACTACTAGTAAATGGTTAGTTCCTCAAACTTTATTTCCAAAACTAGAGGTACCTGTCTCACACCCATTGTAAATACCAATGTGTGTATTGTAATTGTTGTATGTAATTTTCAGTTTATGTTGAAAAGAACATTTGCACATAATTATAGCTTGTTTAAAAATGACTCCATGCTCAATGGAAGGAAAGATAATGGTCTGCAGGTTCTTAACACATTGCCAGAAAGGCACTATCCCCAGTTGGAACCAATGTTGTCGCTCATTGCATTATGATTTTTTAGTTGATCAAAGTTTCCAAAGAGAGGTGAAGTTTGAAGCCATCCTCTAGGCTACAAAAACACTCAAGGCCAAATCAAACCCAATCCATTGCATAGTGCTTTGAACGATCTTTCCAACAATATATAGAAGTTTGAAAATGGACTCTTGGATCACAAGTTAGAGCAGATTAAATATACCCCTTTCAAGGCCATAGAACTAGGGAGAAATGGCTAAGGTTCGGGCTCATTGAAAATCACAAATCAGGGCTTACTGAAGCAGTGCCAAAGAAGAAGACATCAAACTTTGTGATCTACTGATTGTCAAAATCACAAACCGTATATCAATAGGATCAAGCTTAGCAAGGATTGGAGGTCTAGGAGTTCATTGCAATAACAAATAGGTGGGTTCCTCCAAATTAAAATAGGGAGCGCGACGAAATTTGTGATCAGCTGATCATGATATCACATATCGATGGGTCTGGTCTATCAGTGATCAACGATATTAAAAAGAACCGATGGAAGATAGGCCATGATACAAGGAAGTGTTGATGTAGTGCTAAATTACTAATAAATGCCGAAAAACTTTAATGAAGAAAATCGATGCAAAACAGGGGTAGGCGAGCCTTTTTCTCTCTCCTCCAGGAGGTCACGAGGTGAAATACCATTTTCCTGTATGTATGACATGGTAGCTGACATCAAAATGATGTGGTAGTATGGAAAATGAAATGGCAGTAATGAGGACACGTGTCACATGTGTTATCACCTACATTGACCTCAAGCTGAAGGGAGGCAATGCTAGGGTAACCACAAACCAAGCTTACCCAAGTAGCTAACCCTACTAGGCCTGGAGAGGGCTCTCTCCATAAGGATCTCAATCAAGATGACTGGATCAGGTAAAATATTTTAGGCTAGGTATAGTAGCTCGAAATTTTTGATTGAATTTTGTTGGTGTTTTGCTGGATCAGGAGGAGCTGGGCAGTTTAGTTCTGGGAAATTAGGTCAGAAATGGAGGGTGTTCTATGGGGCAAGGTAGGCATAGGATTTAGCACATTAGGCTTGATGATGTGAGGTGTTTAAGACTGATGAGGAACTAAGAAAGGCATCTGACAATCATGGAACCTTCTCAAATAGTAGAAAACATGAAATATTGAATGATTTCCCAAGGCAAAGCATTGTTACAATGGATTCTACCTATCAAACTTGATAACATTTAATAAGAAGAAATGAAATGAATGATGGCATACATAAAACATGTAAACAAATGATTACAAAAGAAGAAACTATGCTAAATCTCCATACCGTAGGGATCCCATAAAAATAGCTCCAAATCCTATTAATCTCCTTGCCAAACTGCTTACAATGATGTATAATTAGGCTATGAGCATCCAAGTGAGTCCAACCAACACAATGACTGAGAAAATACATAATATAGGCTTCAAAACAATAAATCCTATCCATAGGGATTGAATCCATGAGAGGAGGAATTAGTTGCACAAAAATTTGAGCAGACAACTGAAGAATAGAATGCTGAAACTGAAACATTCCTAGTATGAAGCAAACTGATTCATTCATCTTGTTTAAGATTTTCATCTAATGTATCTACCCTAGGTAACATAAATACACTTTAATTACATCATGTTTTTTCATTACATTAGTCAAAAACCAAAATCCCTGAGGTAAAAATTGAAAAACCAAAGAAATAGTGAAAAATTGGGCTGCCTGTCAAGTGCGCAGCGCCTCTCCTGGACAAACGCGCAGCACCTTAAGGAAACACACAGTGCCGAATTCAAATCAAATTTTGAGTGCCTTCCCAATGCCCAAATTGGGTGTGGGATAGCTCATTGGAAATATTTTCAAGTCTAATTTCTATAAAATCTTGAATTTTTCAATTTGGAGCTCATTTGCCCTGTCAAAAGCCCAATCTCCCAAGACTGGTCAAAATGTGAAGAATGAGGCTTGCAAAATGCAGAGAGTTGTTTCAGTCAACGTTTTGAGGTCTTCCTCAACTCCAAATTGATCTCATGATAGCTCAATGGAAATAGCTCTGTGTGTAGTTATCATTTGACTCATTAAGCAAGTCATTTGGTCACTCTAGCTAGGAGAAATCTTGATTTTCCCAAAGTCACTCCAGAAGTGCAGCAACTCTCCTGAGGCAAATGATGTTTTGGAAATTTCTCCCAAACCATGAGGCTAGTGTAAAAACTGAAGGATTTTTTTCTTCTTGAGTCTATGATGGGAAAAAACCTCTACCAATTTTGTCAAATTAATCTTTTCTTGCTTAGAAACATCATTTGAATAAAACCTATCCGGATGTGCGGAACAAGGGATTTGTACAAATCAAGGGAAATGAAGGGGGTGAGTGGCTTCTAATTTCTTGAGAAAATTTTGGGAAGTTTGGAGGGATGTTAGGAAGCAAGGGAAAGTAGAATTTCAAATATTGAGTGAGGGTAAGGGGTCTAAAAGGGAAAAACACATGCCTAACCTAGAAAAGTGTTAAATTGTAGCAATAGGCTAGGGTTTGTGGGAAAATGATGAATTTAAGGGATACCAGTGATGGAAAGTGTTTAAGAAGGTATCTTAATTGTAGGGAAAGGTGTATGAGCATCAGGATACAAGTTTTGTTGATGATTTTACCATCCAAGGAAAACTACCTTCAAAACCCTAGGAGAGGGAAACGAGCCTTACCTAAGCACAACCGAAGTACAAAAAAGGTGTAAAATGACCCATTGGAACCTGAAATAATGATGACAACTCTTTGAATGATGATACACTTAGTCGAATGGTGACATGGACCAGTACATGCAAGACTTTGGAAGGAGTGAAAACAATCCTAGACCTAATACCTAGTGACCAAATTTTACTTGAAGACTCACTAAAATGATAAAAATTTGATTTCGACACCCCAACACCACTTTGTAAGAGCATATTTGATCACTGGTGGAAGATTGCAAAGAATAACACTAACAATGTGGATTTGACATTTTGAAGGGTCCTTTGGGGGACATGTCTGGGTGACACGTGTCACCACTCACAAGGTGACACGTGGCAGTATGATGCTACCCATTGCAATCATAAATTGGTGATTGTACAAGTCAAGTCCCTCCTCCACCATGGTTCTTCCAAGCTTGCGATTGTAATAAGTGGCAGAATCCTCCCGGATGTGACATGTTATACGATTTGGCCTATAGATTTTTCACGTCTCGATGAGTCAGCCAATGCTATAAAGAAAGGTAAAATGCCTTCCCCTCCCGCAATGTGATTACGATACTTCCGATGGGCATGATCTTGCATATTGACGATTAGAGGGTTCAAGGGGAAATATCAGTCGCAACCCTTGGAAGCGCTGAAGTGCGAGATTTCACAGATTAAATGAAAAATTCCCCCGCAAAGGCCTTAAAGTGCTCTATCACCCTCGGCTAATCCCTTGGTTCCAACCCCCAGTCATATGAAGAAAGTTATGAAAAGGAGCTAAAGTGAAAGGGGCTAAGGGGGATCGAGATTCGTCTGTTTCGCAATGTTTTTACAGCAAAAGGGTAGCATGGGAAAGTCCTCCATATTGCCACCAAGAGAGCATCACCAAGTATATCAGGACACCGATAGTACAGGACAGGGCTTTAAAGGCACAATCGGTTGGTAGCTATGGCTTTAAGGGAAATAGGTGGTGCATTCAAAACTAGTATGGGCTAATTCAAAAAGGCCCATTGTGACATGGAATCAGGGTCAATGCTGACAGGAGTGGAAAGAGACTTGGTAGCTCAGGAGGATTTAATTCTTAGGCATGGTGTCCCATAATAGAGAGAGATGAAGTATCACCCATGGGTCTTATGTTTCAGAACTGTGGCATGGAGTTGATGGTGCCCACTCCCAGTTTTAAATTATGAATGGCTCAAGTAGTAAAGGAAGAAATGACGGGAGTCGACTGAGTAGCAAAGGAAGCTAAACAATGAAATAACTGCAACCAGAAGCAGAGATGATCAAACGGATGTGCACAAAGATATTTCATTTATGTTTCCATCTAATTGTTTACTTATTTATTGTCCTGTACTGTGCCTCATTTCAAAGAGACAATTAATTCCGCAATGCTTTTGGGTCACAGAGTCATTCCTGGATAGCTAGTCAGCCTGATAGTTGAGACTGAGCTAAAGATATTTTTGTTGTAATGAATTGTTGGGTTGTGTTATATTCTTTCCATGACTAGCCCACATAGTTAAACAGGGGGTTAGAGGGGGTGCGGACCCCCACTTCGTTGTGCCGATTGTGTAGCGGGGGGGTCATAGGGGTTTTGAGGCATACCAATAGCCCCACTTTATGGGGTATGGGGTAGCACCTCGAAAAATTTTGGTTTTAGACCCTATGTTAGCATGGGCAGACCCACCTATGGTTTTGTGCATGATTTTCGTACATGTCTTTGGACGCAATGGTTTTCAGTCCATGGTATTGGACGCGATGGTTTTTGATCCATGGTATTGGATGCTTCGGCATGTATAAATATGTATTATAACACTGAAAGGAATAAAATGAAAAATCAAGCTAGTAGTCCCGGTTTTGGGATCCAGGGGGAAATATTTGTGTATATGTGTTTTATGTGTTATGCTATCGCATTGTTTATTTTCAGTGTTTTAGAATTCGTATGCAGGTAATTTCTATACAGGGTTAAAACCTACATTTGGTATCAAAGCAGTTTTGGCTTCAAGGGGACACCTTTATTGTTGAGGGGTTGCGCTCAGGCCTGTGGTAGACCCTGTTCAGTGGGAGATCTACGAGATCAATTTTGGTGGTGAAAGAAGATGGCGAGTAGTGGAAAGATAGAGATCAAGAAATTTAATGGTCAGAGTTTTGAGTTGTGGAAACTCAAGATGGAAGATCTATTGGTGGATAAAGATCAGTGGATTGTAGTAGATCCAGGTAATAAACCAATGGGAGTGTCCGATGAAGAATGGAAGAAGTTGGATCAGAAGGTAAAAAGCACAATACAATTGTGTGTCTCAGATTCAATATTGCTAAATGTATCAGGGGAATCTATGGCAAAGCCTTTGTGGGACAAGTTAGGGACTTTGTACGAATCTAAGTCTCTGGTGAATAAACTGTTCTTGCGGAAAACACTGTATAACCTAACGATGAAATATGGAGACTCGGTGACAGAGCATCTGAATGCATTTAATACTGTGGTAAGTCAGTTAGCATCTGTTGATATTAAAATTTCAGATGAAGATAAGTGCATCAATTTGTTGTGTTCTCTACTAGATTCGTGGGACAGTCTGGTTATTACAATAGGTAGCAATGCAACTACCTTGCAGTTTGATGAAATAGTCTCAGCCTTGCTGACATAGGAGATGAGATGGAAAAATATGGAGAGCCAGAATGTTGATGCCTTGTCTGTATGAGGACGGTTCGAGAACAGAAACAAAAATAAGTCATCAAGTGGGTGATATAAATCTAGAGGGAGATCTAAATCTCTAGGAAGACCTGTAAAGGTGGTGTGTTGGAAATACGAAAAGGAAGGGCACTTCAAAAGGGATTGTAAATCTAAAGCTGCTAAAAAAGGAAAGAGATCTGATGATGCTCCTTCTGTAGAGGCAAAAACCACCTCAGATGAAGGTGGGGATGTGTACTTGGCTTCTTCAAGTACACATGTAGATCATGAAGCATGGTTGATTGACTCAGGTGCATCCTTTCACTTCACTCCACGTAGAGAGTGGTTCTGCGAGTACGAGAAATATGATGGTGGTGATGTCTTCTTAGGGGATGATAGGAAGGCTAGAATCATTGGTCGTGGAAATGTAAAGTTGAAGTTGCAAGGTGGAAGGGTTAGAACACTTCCAGGTGCTCTGTATATTCCTTCATTTTCTAGAAATCTTATTTCTGTAAGCAAACTAGATAATTTAGTTGTAAAAACAATGTTCGAGAAGGATACGTACAAAATAGTTCGGGGAGCACTAGTATTGATGTGGGGAGTTCGAATTGGAACTCTGTACAAGCTGCAAGGTAGCACTGTTATTGATGGGTGCAAAAGTTCTGTGGTTTCTGAAAGTGGAGTAGAAAATCTAGTGGTCTCTGGAGAGAAGACCATGTTGTGGCATCAAAGGCTTGGACATATTGGATAGAAGGGCCTTTGAATACTTCATGGTAAAGGTATGGTAGAAGGTATGAGTAATAGCTCTCTGGATTTTGATTTCTGTGAAAATTGTGTTTATGGGAAGTATAATCGGGTGAGTTTAACAGATATTAGAACTTGTGCACAGTGATGTGTTTGGACCTGTGAAGGTTCCATCACTGGGTAAGTATGTGTACTATGTATCATATGTAGATGACTTCTCAAGGAATACATGGATATATTTCCTTAAGAAGAAATCTGAAGCCTTTGACAGATTTAAAGAATTCAAGGCTCTCGTGGAAAATCAGACAAAGAATAAGATAAATGTGCTGAGGACAAATAATGGTGGAGAGTTTTGCAACAAGGAATTTGAAGAATTCTGTAAGAAGTGTGGTATAGCACGATAGAAGACTACTCCATATACACCTCAGAAAAATGGAGTTGCAGAAAGAATGAATAAGATGTTGATGGAAAGGGAAAGAAGCATGCTCAGTGGTGCGGGGTTAGGACAAGAATTTTGGGTAGAGGAGGTGGATACTACATGTTACCTGGTCAACAAGTCACCTTCATTAGCGTTGGAGGATAAGACTACACAAGAGGTATGGACTGGTAAGAAACCCTCTCTTTCACATATGAGGATATTTAGATGTGATGCATATGTACATGTTCCAAAGGAGAAACAAACCAAGTTGGATAGTAAATCTAAAAAGTGAATCTTTATTGGGTGTAAGGATGGTTTAAAGGGTTATAAGATTTGGAACCCAGTCACATGGAAGTTTGTGCATAGCTAAGATGTGGTGCTCAAAGAGGTAAAAGATGTTATTAAACATGAATTCCAGCCAAAGGAACCTGAGAAGATAGAGTTTGAGCTTAAGGAGGAAGAATCGGACTCTATAGTAGAGGAGGAATCAGAAGATGAAGAGCCGCAAACTCTGGGTGTGAGAAGATCAGTTCGAGAAAGAAGGGAACTAGAAAGGTATAGTCCATCTAATTTCTATTCAAATTTTTCTTTATCAATTACTGACGATGATCCCAGAACTGTGAAGGAAACAGTAGATTCAGAGGATGGAAAACTATGGAAAGAGGCCATGGTTGATGAAATGGCATCTTTGCACAAAAATGAGGCTTGGGATCTGGTGGAGTTGCCGGTTGGAAGGAAAACCATTGGCAGCAAATGGATGTTCAAGAAGAAGACAAATGCAAAAGGAAAGGTGGATAAATACAAAGCTCGGTTGGTAGAAAAAGGTTATTCCTAGGTGCCAGGAATTGATTTTGGTGATATTTTTTCTCCTGTTGCCAAGGTAACTTCTATTAGATTACTTTTATTGGTTGTTGCTGCTTTTGATTTTAGGGTATAATAGATGGAAGTGAAGACATCATTTCTTCACGGGGATCTGGAAGAGGAAATATACATGAAGCAACTTGAAGGCTTTGTGGTGAAGGGTAAGAAAGAACTGGTATGCAAGTTAAAGAAGTCTCTGTATGGGTTAAAACAGTCACCAAGGATGTCGTATCAGAAATTTGATACATTTATACGAGGACTTGGCTTCACCAGAAGCAAAGCAGATCACTGTGTGTATTTTAAATTAATTGGTGACTATGTTATTTATCTGGTCTTGTATGTGGAAGATATGTTGCTGGTTGGAAATGACAAAGAAATTATCCAAGATTTGAAGACCCAATTTTCCTCCAAATTCTACATGAAAGATCTTGGTGCTACAAACTATATTTTGGGCATGGAAATTAAAAGAGATTGGGCAAAGAGGAAGCTCTAGTTAAAACAGAGGAAGTATGTCGAGACAATATTGCAGAGGTTTAATATGCAGGATAGTAAACCAGTGAAGGTTCCTATTCCTGTAGGTGTGAGGTTATCTTCCGAAAAATGTCCCAAGACACAAGAAGAGGAAGAGGACATGTCCCGTGTTCCATACGCAAGTGCAGTCGATAGCCTTATGTATGTAATGGTCTGTACTAGACCAGACATTGCACATGCAATGGGAGTATTGAGCAGGTTTATGTCAAAACCAGGGAAGGAGCAGTGGACAACAGTGAAGTGGGTTTTCAAGTATTTGCATGGCACTAGTGATTATGGTTTGTGCTACCAAGGAAGATCAAGATTGGATAGAATGTTATATATTTGTGGATTTTTTGATGCAGACTGGGCCAGAGATCTGGATCAGAGAAGATCTACAAGTGGGTATTTGTTTAACCTATTTGGAGGTGCAGTTAGTTGGATGAGTAAGAAACAATCTATAGTGGCACTATCAACTACAGAGGCAGAATACATGGCAGCCACTCATGCAAGCAAGGAAGTAGTTTGGTTGCAGAGATTGTGTTCAACTATGGGGTTAGTACAAGGAGCTATAAGGATAGACTGTGACAGCCAAAGTGCAATTTTCATGGAAAAGAACCCTGCTTATCATTCAATGACAAAGCACATTGATGTCCAGTATCACTTTGTGAGGGATATGATAGAAGACAGAAAGGTGTTGTTGGTAAAGGTGGACACTTTGAAGAATACCGCAGATGCATTGACAAAATATGTGAGCTTTGAGAAGTTCTCTTGGTGTAGAGAGACAATGGGCATTTCAGGGCTATAAAAATGACTAAGCTCTCTTGTGGCCCCCTATGGAAAGGAAACAACAAGTGGGAGAATGTTGGGTTGTGTAATATTCTTTCCGCATCTAGCCCATATAGTTAACCAGGGGGTTAGAGGGGGGGCAGAGCCCCCCTTCGTTGTGTCGATTGTGTAGCGGGGGGGGTTCACAGGGGGTTTGAGGCATACCCGTAGCCCCACTTTATGGGGTCCAGGGTAGCAACCCTGAAAATTTTGGTTTTGGACCCTATGTTAGGATGGGTAGACCCACCTATGGTTTTGTGCATGATTTTCGCACATGTTTTTGGACGCGATGGTTTTCAATCCATGGTATTCGACGATGGTTTTCAGTCCATGGTATTGGATGCTTCGGCATGTATAAATATGTATTATAACATTGAAAGGAATAAAATGAAAAATCAAGTTGGTAGTCCTAGTTTTGGGATCTAGGGGAAAATCACTGTGTATATGTGTTTTATGTGTTATGCTCTCACATTGTCCATTTTCTGTATTTTAGAATTCATATGCAGGTAATTTTGTATAGGGTTAAAACCTACATGAATATCCATGCTCCCCTCTCCAGATAAATAGGTGGAAGAAACACTTAACAAAGGTTCAGAAATTCTAAAGAAAATGCTACATGTAATTTTCAGACTGTATGGCTTTGTAATACAGATCTTTCAGAGTATCATGGAAATGGTGGTGATTCCCCCTTCAATATGTTGTCTCTCTGTTAAAACCCATTTATGTTCATGTTTATTCTATGAATTCATGCAATCATAAATTCTAGAAATATTTCAAACTTCCTCACATATTCATTTCTATTGATATTTTAATGCATGTGCCTGTAACTTCATCATAGATTCATTTGTATCGACGCTGTTAATGCATGTGATTGTATGGGTCATTGAAATTATATCTTTAATAGTTTCACTCCATGAAACATAGCACCCCATCTCTCTGTTGTCCATTATATCTACCTGTAACTTAAATAAGTGTAGGAATTCTTAAGGCTACAAGCTCTATGTGTTAAGCATAGAATTCTTGATGTTGTAAGCTCCATATGATGAGTTTCTCCTTCTCCTTATCCTCTATCGTTGCTCTACAAAAACTTATTAAATGGTAAGTCCTTGAACTAGTTGGCCTCCACTGTTTTATGCATATTTATGAGATTTGTATATGTGAAGAAGTACTAGAAATTCATGTGTTACTCCTTTAGGTGAATGAACCAACACATTAGATATATATATATGTGTGTGTGTGTGTGTGTGTGTTTGTGTGTGTGTGTGTGTGATGTCTCCATTTCTAGAAAATCATATGAGACACACATAATCTAGATTAGCCTAGGCACTGGTCTTGTAATAAATCCAAGGCTGTCTCTAGGAGCTACAAGAAAGACCAAGGTGAAACCTGATGTGAAAGTTAGGTAGGCTCCAAAATTTGAATGTAATGAAATTTTGGAGGGTGTTGTCGCAGCGACAACAGAAGGATTTCAACATTTTCAAGTTAATATTTTTAATCCTTAAGACAGAGTCTTTAATAAGATAAAATATTCTTGTTTGTTTAATTATCCTTCATGCGAGCCCCTTGTATCATACCCAAGGTTAGAAATCATATCTTTCGTAGATGCACACAACTTTAAAGCTTGTTATTCTGATAATCAAAATAAAGATCATTACCAATTGAAATATTTCTCCTTGTCAAATACTTCCATGGATGATAAACTTCTTATGCTTCTAGTGTATGTTAGGAAGTCTATCATTCTGGTAGCACAATTTGTCCTTGAGTGTCAGCAAATGCTTCAATCATCTGGTAGATGTAATTAATCAAGATGATATCAATGTTGGATATGATTTGACACACGCTTCTGATATTTTGTTAGCCTAGTTCCACTATTCTTTGTATCACAATTGGTTTTTTGACTTTTCTATAGCAACATTCAATGTTAATCCCATTGGCTCTTTTTTTGTTGGTCTGGTCTTTATATATATTCAAAATAATGCTCTCATACACTACAAAACATGAATCAATAATTTTCGAGCATTATCATATGAGAAGGAATATTCTCTAATTCGAAGTGCTTGTAGAATCTCTCAAATTAACACATCATTATCATTCAATAATGGAACATCTCATGCATTAACCATTAGAGTTGATCAATACACTAGACTTAATAGGTATGATCCCCTTAACGTTTTTCCCATTAACTTATATTATGATAGTTGTTGGTTTATATTCGATCCATCTCTTGCTTTCTCAAATATTAATAAAGGACTTGGAGCACTTCAGCTTTCGCTGATGGTTATGTTAGGTCTCCACAGTATTGATGAAATGTATGAGAAATATATGTTTATGTTTTCTTCACATGATATTTATCATAATATGGATTCGATAATTCAAGACTTATCTTTGCATAAATTTCGATCTTTTAGAGCTGGTTGTTTTTATGATCCAATTGATGGTTGGTTGGAGGAATCATATCCAATAAGTTCAGATGTTAATAATAAGTTCCAATCCTATCATGAGCTTAACACATATGGATGTATGTTTAAGAAATGTCGTCAAGGTATTAATGTTTATCATCCTATATATTATGGTATGTTTGCAGGTTGGATAAAGCAAGCTTTCAAAGCACACATTTATGCTTGTAGCTTCATCATTACTTATAGGTAATCTAAGTAAATATATTTATTTTTGTACATTATTTTATTTTCCTATTAATCGTTCCTGTCTTTTAGATTACTGGTCGAGAACAAATTATAATGTTGGATTAGAAATTTAATTTCACTTAGCCCTGACCTTGTACCTGGTTATGCTAGGTTTAGGCTTAGGTGCATTTTATGTTTTTCTTTTGCATCATGCCTGTAGATTTTAACCCTGTGCATAAATTACCTGCATACAAATTCTAAAAATAGAAAATAAACAATGGTGAGAGCATAAAACATAAAACAAATATACACATATATTTTCCTGTGGATACCAAAACCAAGGCTGCCAGCTTGATTTTTCATTATGTTCCTTTCAATCTTACAATACATAGATATACATGCTAAATCATCCATAAACCCAAATCCATTAACCCTAGATTAGAACATAATCATAGTTCCCTTGACCGGATCTACAAAATATCATGGACCAAAAACCATCATGCCCAAAACCATGTGCGAAATCAATGCACAAAAACATAGGTAGGTACACCCACCTAATATAGTGTCCAAATATTTTTTTCCCAGGGCACTGCCCCACACCTCTCAGAGGGCGCCTACCACCCCCCTCAAACCCCCTGACAGGGGGGCGACATGACTAGTACCCTATTTGCCCCCCCTCTAACCCCCCCATTTCACTACTAGGACTAGTCATGGAAATAATATAACACAACCCAACATTCTCCTGCTTGTTGTTTTCTTTCCACAGGGGGCCATAAGAAAGCTTAGTCATTGATCCAGCCCTGCAACACCCATTGTTTCTCTACACCAAGAGAACTTCTTAGTGCTCACAAACTTTGTCAATGCATTTGTAGTATTCTTTAAAGTGTCCACCTTTACCAACAACACCATTTTGTCTTCTACCATATCCCTCACAAAGTGATACTGAACATCAATGTGCTTTGTCTTTGAATGATTATCTGGGTTCTTTGCCAAGAAAGTTGCACTTTGGCTGTCACAGTTTATCCTTATAGCTCAATGTACTAACCCCATACTTGAACACAATCTATGCAACCAAACTTATTCCTCACTTGCTTGAGTGGCTACCATGTATTCTGCCTCTATAGTTGAAAGTGCCACTACAAATTGTCTCTTACTCATCCAACTGACTGCACCTCCAAATAGGTTAAACATATATCCACTTGTACATATTCTCTGATCCAGATCTCCAACCTAGTCTACATCAACAAAGCCATGGATGTTCAAAACTCTGTCCAATCCTGATCTTCAATGGTAGCACAAACCATAATCACTAGTGCCACGCAAATACCTAAAAACCTGCTTCACTATTGTCCAATGCTCCTTCCCTAGTTTTGACATAAACGTCGTCAATAGTCCCACTACATGTGCAATGTTATGCTCTTAACCTGCAAAGTAATACCCAAACACAGAATATGCGAAGAAAAGATACCCAGAACACAGAATATGCGAAGAAAATATACCCAGAACACAGAATATCAATGATTTTATTATTCAGAGAGAAATGTTCATAGGCCTCTTCAAGGGGGCAACCTCCAATAGAGCAGAGCTCGATTACAAAAACAAGACACGATACTCCTCGCAGGGAGTCTCTATCCTTTATATATGACTCATACATGCAATACCACAGGCCAATACCATGGGTTTTATTAATACCATCTATCTAATACTACCGCCCATTTACCATCTATCTAATACTACTGCCCATTTGCAACTAACTGTGGTCCCGTCATTAATTGCGGGTTAACCACTTACAAATATTAATACGGGCTTTATTGACTCTTGACTATGACGTGATCCCATGACATAAATAAGGGGGTTAGGGTGGGACCCTAACATGCCCTCCCCCTTAAGACTAGCCTTGTCCTCAAGGCTGAAGCTGCGGAAACTGCTGAAGAATAGTGGCTGGTTCCCAAGTTGCATCTTCCGGAGAGGTGTCTTTCCATTTGAAGAGGACCTCCTTAATCATGTGGCCGCGCAGGTGCTTGTCTCGTGTGTCTAGAACCTGTTCAGGTTGAAGCCAAATTGACCCTTCTTCGTCCAATTCAGGTAGACTGGTTTGAACTTGGCAATTGTTCCCAATCACTTTCTTGAGGCACGATACATGGAAAACTGGGTGGATTTTTGCTATAGGTGGCAAAGCCAACTTGTAAGCCACTTCTCCAATGCGCTGAAGTACTTGGTATGGTCCGTAGAATTTTGGAGAGAGTTTTTGACAACCCTTGTCTTTGAGTGATGTTTGCTTATATGGTTGCAGCCTCAAAAAGACATGATCCCCTTCTTGAAATTGGCGCTCTGAGCGATGTTGGTCGGCCTGTTGCTTCATGCGGTTCAGAGCTTGATGAAGATTCTCGCGCAGATGGGCGAGCATGGTTGCGCGGTGTTGTAGGAGTTGATCCACGGCTTGTACTTTGGAGCACCCCATGAGATAAGAAGTAGGGGAAGGCAGAATTTGACCATAAACTGCTTCATAGGGAGTCATTTTGGTGGTGGCATGATACTTGGTGTTATACCACCATTCAGCCAGAGGTAACCACTGTACCCAAAGGTGTTGCTTTTCTGAAGTGAAACACCTAAGGTAGGTTTCTAGACATTTGTTGACGGCTTCAGTTTGACCATCTGTTTGCGGATGATATGAAGTACTGAGTTTGAGTTGAGTGCCTTGTATTCTGAAGAGTTCCTGCCAAAAATTACTGGTGAAGATCGGGTCGCGGTCGGACACAATAGAAGTGGGCATGCCATGCAATTTGAAGATCTGATCCATGAAAGTTTGAGCAACCAAAGTTGGTGTAAACGGTTGGGGTAGGGCGCAGAAATGAGCATACTTCGACAGTCGGTCCACAACCACCATGATGACTGACTTGTTCCCAGACTTTGGAAGACCTGTAATGAAATCCATGGAGACCTCCGTCCAAATTGACGCCGGAATGGGCAATGGTTGTAATGTGCCTGGTGTGTTGACGGTTTCCCCTTTGTGGCGTTGACAGACGTCACATTCTGCTACCAAAGTAAGGATGTCCTGTTTCATGCCGATCCAAAAAAATGATCTTCTGGTGCAAGCATACGTCTTCTGAAAGCCCGAATGTCCTGCAATGGGAGATGAGTGCAATTCTGCCAAAATGCGACTTTTGAGGGTGGATGTTGGTGATCTTACGACTCTGTCCTTGTAGCGAAGAATATCATTCTGCCACGAGTAGCCCTTGCTAGAATTAGGATCTACCTGCAATTGAGAAATGAGTTGGGAGAGCCCAGGATGTGAAAACCATTCTCTGTGAGCCTCTTCAATCCAGTCTGGAATGGGGAGGGAAATTGCGAGCAGAGTACTTTCCTCCTCAAATTGGCACGACAATGCATCTGCTACACTGTTGTCTTTCCCTTTCTTGTAAATGATCTCATAATCATATCCCAGCATTTTGGCTAACCATTTATTTTGTTTTGGGGAAGATAGGCATTGCTCCAAAAAATATTTAAGACTGTGATGATCTATGCGGATTTGGAAATGTCGCCCCAACAAGTAAGGTCGCCAGGTCTCGACTGCATGTAAGATGGCCATCATTTCCTTCTCGTAGGTAGATTGGCCCAGATTCCTCCCACTTAGTTGTTGGCTGGTGAAGGCCAATGGTCGCCCTTCCTGCATTAAGACCACTCCAATACCTGTACCCGAAGCATCACATTCAATGACAAAGTATTTTGTGAAGTCAGGTAGTGCTAAGACGGGAGTGGAACACATGGCGGTTTTGAGAGCGGTAAATGCCTATTGTGCTTCCTCGTTCCAGAAAAAGGAATTTTTCTTTAGGAGTTGAGTTAGGGGCTTCGCTATGCGGCCATAGTTGTGGACAAATTTACGATAATAGCCTGTGAGACCCAAAAATCCTCTCAAGCTTTTCAAGGTCTTAGGTTGAGGCCATTCTTGCATTGCCTGGATCTTTTTGGGGTCCACCTTGACACCTTCACGCCCCACAATGTGGCCCAAATACTCAACTTCTTCCATGCAAAACGAACACTTAGACATCTTGACAAATAATTTATGCGTGCAGAGTAGTTGCAAGAGTAGATCTACATGCTGAATATGTGCCGCCCAAGTGCCACTATAGATGAGGATGTCATCGAAGAAGACAAGGACAAATTTTTTGAGATATGGTTTGAGGAGGTGATTCATAAGGCTCTAAAAAGTAGAGGGGGCATTACAGATACCAAATGGCATGACCAGGAACTCATAATGGCCTTCATGAGTTCTGAAAGCCGTCTTGGGAATGTCGACTTCCTTCATGCGAATTTGGTGGTAGCCTGAGCGAAGATCCAACTTAGTGAAGAATTGAGCCCCATTGAGTTCGTCCAGCAAATCGTCAACCACCGGGATGGGAAATTTATCTTTGACTGTCAACTTATTGAGGGCCCTAAAGTCGGGACACATCCGCCACTCCCCATCTTTCTTGAGGACCATGACCACTGGGGATGAATAAGGACTAATGCTGGGACGAATGACACCTGCTTCCAACAATTCCTTGATGATTTTTTCTATTTCATTCTTTTGGGTGAACGGATATCTGTATGGCCGCACATTTGGGGGTTGGACCCCTAGAACCAATGTGATGCTATGATCATGTTCCCCTCGCGAGGGTGGAAGCTCATGAGGCTTGTCAAAGACCGTACGATGTTTATTTAAAATCTGTTGCATCTCAGGATGAATTGGCAGAGACATGGTGTCGACTACCTGGATGGCATTAAATTGAGCTACCACTCCATGATGGCCCTTTTTTAACAATTTTTCCATCCTATGCGAGTTGATGATAGAGGGGGCTCCCGCCTGTAGTCCACGGAGGGTATGTGTGGAGTTGTTCTGCTTAAAACTCATATATAACTCCTGGAAATCCATTGTGATTGGCCCAAGAGTGCGGAGCTGTTCTGCGCCTAGGACAATGTCGCAACCCCCCATGTGTATTGCAAACATGTGGGTTTTCAATTGATAATCCCCCATTTGAAGTTTGACATTTTCACAACGACCTTCACATTTCATTGTGCCCCCATCTAAAATTTGGTCTTGGAAGTTAGAAACTGCCCGGACAAAACAATGTGCTGCTTCAGCGATCTTTTGATGGATGAAATTATGGGTACTTCCACTATCAATCAAGACTACTACTGGGCGATGTTTAAGAAAACCCCTGATTTTGAGAGTTTGAGGGGAAGAAATTCCTGCCAATGCATTTAGCGAAATAATTGGTTCATCAGATACAATCTCCTTTTGGTTATCTTCTTCGATCGCCTCCGGTTCCTCAAGTGGTGGATCTTCCTCGGTGGAGCTGTAGTCAGTGGCATATATTTGAAAAAACTTGGGCTCTTTGCATTTATGACCCGGGGAATATTTTTCATCACAGTAGTAACATAGTCCTTGCTTCCTTCTTTCGGCCATTTCTGCAGGTGACACCTTTTGAATCTTAAGTTTCTGAGTCGTGTTGGGAGCCTGTGAGGGACGACCTTTAGCGGGGAAGTTGGGGCGGCTGGATTGGGCTGTTAATGCACGTTCCACCTTACGAGCTACCTGGCAAGCCTCTGTCCATGTGGGAGGGTGGTGGAGTAGAACCTGAGCTTTGATGGCTTCTTTAAGACCGCTGATAAAGCATTCCATGTAGAACTCATCTGTGAGACCCTTAGTGCGGAAGGCTAAGGCTTCAAAAGCAGTAATATATTCCTCCACTGTACCCGTCTGTCGGAGCTTAGTGAGACGCCCCAAAAAAGAGTCTTCCTGTTCAAAGCGATTTCGAAGAGCTTTGGCAAATTGGGCCCAATTCTGAAAATGTCCATTGCAACGCTGATGCCATTCCTTCCATTGCCATCGTTCATTGTCCAAGTACATGGTGCCCACCATAAGCTTAGTCCCCTCATCTATGATATGATTCAATTGGAAATACTGCTCCATTTGTGCTAGCCATGCGGACGTGTGAAAACCGTCGAATTTATGCATATCCAACTTGGGAGGTCGCTGACTGGGTGGTGGGTGGGTGTGCCAGACGTGGGGAGAGTGGCTAGACTCACCCTCATGGTATTCATGACCATTATTCACCTCCTCGTGGGCTGGCTCCTTGCCCTTCGGTGCGTTCTGTATCTGGATACTTATTCCTTTAATCTCATGTTGTATTTCGTTCACCGAAAATTGGATGGAGTTCACCTGGTCTTCAATTTTGTCCATCCTTTCATTGGCCATTGCTTGAGCGCGAGTTTCTACCATACACCAACCTGATGAAAAATTGGGACCGCCAAAAAATTTTTACTAAGAAATTGAATGGTACCACCTTGCTCAGCTCGTCGTCCTGATTTTGATGGGCTAGGTCACCAATAAGTGCCCCAGAAGATCTCAGACTTTTTTTTTTTTGGAAAACTCCTAACGGAGTTTTACTCCTTCCTGATCAATACTGCAGTCGCCAAATCCTCAAAATGTCAATGCCGCCAAAAGTCCTGCGAAAATTATATCCAGGTACAGGAACCCTTCACAACTACTCCGATCTGGTGGATCTGAGAGATCTGAATGGTGGAACAACTGCTGCTGCTGATCTGATGGAGCTGCGGGACTGATGTCTGCTGCTGCTGCACTTGCTGATCTGGAATAGATGATGTGTGATCCCCCGATAGAAAGGGAACTATGGTCTTGAGGAGTGTCAGGTGCTACAGATCGCAATATACATAAGGGTCTGACAGTAGTACTCGGCCCAATGTTTCAGGGCTCTAACTAAGGAGGATCGACCGTACCCTTAGCCGTACAACCCAACTACCCTATCGTACGGGCGAGTAATCTCTCCGAGTGCTGTTCTCGATGTACTGTAGCCACAAGATGGCCGAAGGTTTATCTATGGTGAGGTTTCAAGGGAGCTAGGGGGCTTCCTATATACCCAGAGGGTACGTGGAAGACAGTCTGTTCGCGGTTCTATCTAATGCGCTACTACTCGAAGGGGTACCCACAAGGGTGACCACCTCTTGTATTTCCTGCGTGCATGCCTCCCCAAATCCGCAGGTTTATGCGCTTAACGACAGATCCCGTGGTTTAAAGACGCCGGAACACGTCTCTAGCCAAAAAAAAATTTGCTAAAATTTGGAGATCCCACCGAGCCCTGGAAAGTGCTCTGATACCACTTGTTATGATCTTAACCTGCAAAGTAATACCCAAACACAGAATATGCGAAGAAAAGATACCCAGAACATAGAATATGCGAAGAAAAGATACCCAGAACACAGAATAGCAATGATTTTATTATTCAGAGAGAAATGTTCACAGACCTCTTCGAGCGGGCAAACTCCAATAGAGCAGCGCTCGATTACAAAAACAAGACACGATACTCCTCGCAGGGAGTCTCTATCCTTTATATATGACTCATACATGCAATACCAGGGGCCAATACCGTGGGTTTTTTTAATACCATCTATCTAATACTACCACCCATTTACCATCTATCTAATACTACTGCCCATTTGCAACTAACTGTGGTCCCGTCATTAATTGTGGGTTAACCACTTACAAATATTAATATGGGCTTTATTGACTCTTGACTATGACGTGATCCCATGACATAAATAAGGGGGTTAGGGTGGGACCCTAACATGCAATTTCTGGTCTATTACATACCATCACATAAATTAGTGTACCAATTGCACTTGCCTATGGAACACGGGACATGTTGTCTTCCTCTTCTTGTGTCTTGGGACATTGTTCAGCATATAACTTTACACCTACATGAATAGGAACCTTCATCGGTTTACTATCCTGCATATTAAACCTCTACAGTATTGTCTCAACATACTTCCTCTGGTTTAACCAGAGCTTCCTCTTTCCCCAATCTCGTTTAATTTCCATGCACAAAATATAGTTTGTAGCACCAAGATCTTATTAATTTATTAATTATTATTTTAATTAAATATTGGTTAGCCTAAAAATTTTCATTATTAATTTATATTAATATATATTAATTAATATGTTAAAAATCATTTAGTTTATTAATAATTTATTAAATCATTTTTAGAATCTAATTCCCTTTAATTTAATTTACAATTTTATTTTTAAATCATTAATTAATCAATTAATTTATTAATTAATTATTTTAATATCCTATAATACTTTAATCATCATTAGATTGGAATATTTAATTAATAACATTTCACTTTCTAATTTAATTAATATCTATTACATCTTTTAAGATTGGAATTATTATATTAGTTAGCTTTAAAATTAATTAATAATAATTATTAATTTGTTTATTAGTTAATTTGACTTAATCATATTAATTAGTAATTATTATATTAGTCATCCTTAATTCCTAATCTCCTAATATGATTTGAATTATTTTCATTATTTTCGTTATTTAATAATTATATTAATATATTAAGTAGTATATTAATTAATTAATTAATCATTATTATATTTAATTATTAATATTCAATAATAATAATTAATTATTATTCAATATTAATTAATTATTCACATAATAATTTCTTTGTGGTAGTTTTATAAAAATTTTTTTATTAATTTCTTTATTATAAATATAATAATTAATAAGAAATAACATAGTAAATATGATTATTATTAATTATGTATTATAATTAATTAATAAAAATTTAGGAAATAGTAATTATTTATAATAATATGTATAACAAATAATGTTATTAATACTAATTAATTATTTATTATAAAAATTAATATCAATAAAATAAAAATGTAATTAAAAATATAAATATAAAAATAAAAATATAAAAATTAAATAGAAATTAAATAGAAATTCAAGCCGACTCTTTGTCCTCTCCCATTCTTCCTCCTCATTAGTATTTATTAAAGTCTTTTGCTCTTCTTGGATCATCATTCTTCAACCCTGATGATGGATCCCACTTGGGATTTGAAACGTTGGTACAAAGATGTTAAAACTGTGGATTCTCCGATCACTGATTCAAAAAAAACTAGCCACAGATCTCTTAAATCCAAGATCTTTCATGTCAAATTTGGAGGACAATTTGGTCTTTTAATCTTGGATAATTTCTTTGTCATTTCCAACCAGCAACATATCATCCACATACAAGACTAGATAAATAACATGGTCACCAATTAATTTACAATACACAAAGTGATATGCTTTGCTTTTGGTGAAGCCAAGTCCCCATATAAATGTATCAATTTTTGATAGCACATCTTTGGTGATTGTTTTAACCCATACAAAGACTTTTCCAACTAGCATACCAATTATTTCTTACCCTTCACCGCAAATCCTTCAGGTTGCTTCATGTAGATCTCTTCTTCCATATCCCCATGAAGAAATATTGTTTTCAGATCCATCTGTTCTACCTCAAAATCAAAAGAAGTAGCAATAGATAAAAGTTATCTAATAAAAGCAACCTTGGCAACAGAAGAAAAAATATCACCAAAATCAATTCCTGGCACCTGGGAATAACCTTTTGATACCAATCGAGCTTTATATTTCTCCACCTTTCCTTCTACATTCATCTTCTTCTTGAACATTGATTTACTGCCAATGGGTTTCCTTCCTACTGACAACTCCACCAGATCGCAAGCCTCATTTTTGTGCAAAGATGCCATTTCATCAACCATGGCCTCTTTCTAGAGTTTGTCATTGTCTAAATCTACTACATCCTTCACAGTTCTGGGATCATCATCAATAATAGATAAAGAAACATTTGAACAAAAAGCAGATGGACTATACCTTTATGGCTGCCTTCTTTCTCGAGTTGACCTTCTCACAATCGAAGTTTGTGGCTCTCCATCTTTTGATTCCTCTTCTGTTGTAGAGTGTGATTCTTCCTCCTTTAGCTTAAACTCTATCTTCTCAGGTTCCTTTGGTAGGACTTCATGTTTAATAACATCTCTCACCTCTCTAAGCACCACATCTCAACTATACACAACCTTCCTTATTACTGGTTCCAAAGCTTATAACCTTTTAAACCATCCTTATACCCAATAAAGATTCACTTTTCAGATTTACTATCCAACTTTGTTCTTTTCTCCTTTGGAACATGTACATATGCATCACATCCAAATACCCTTGGATGTCAAAGAGAAGGTTTCTTACTATTCCATACCTCTTGTGGAGTCTTATCCTCCAATGCTGATGAAGGTGATTTGTTGAATAGGTAACATGTAGTCTCCACTGCCTCTGCCCAGAATTCATGTCCTAACTCGGCACCACTGAGCATGATTCTTGTCCTTTCCATCAATGTCTGGTTCATTCTTTCTACAACTCCATTTTTCTTAGGTGTGCATGGAGTAGTCTTCTGTCGTTCTATACCACACTTCTTACAGAACTCTTCAAATTCCTTCTTGCAAAACTCTCCACCGTTATCTGTCATCAACACCTTTATCTTCTCCTCTATCTGGTTTTCCACCAAAACCTTAAATTCTTTAAATTTGTCAAAGAGTTCATATTTCTTCTTGTTGAAATATATCCATGCATTCCTTGAGAAGTCATTTATAAATGATACATAGTACATAGATTTACCCAGTGATGGAACCAACATAGGTCCAAACACATCACTGTGCACAAGCTCTAATATTTGTTTCGCCCTCTTACCACCAGAGGGGAAACTCACCTGATTCTACTTCCCATATACGCAATCTTCACAGAAATCAAAATCCAGAGAGCTATTAGACATACCTTCTATTATACCTTTACCATGAAGTATTCGAAGGCCCTTCTCTCCAATATGTCCAAACCTTTGATGCCATAGCATGGTCTTTTCTTCAGAGATCACTAAATTCTCTGCTCCACTTTCAGGAACCACAGAACTGTTACGCCCATCAGTAACAGTGATACCTTGTAACTTGTACAGATTTCCAGTCCAAACTCCCTGCATCAATACCACTTCTCCCCGAACCATCTTGCAAGTATCTTTCTCGAACATTGCTTTTACACCTGCATCATCCAACTTGGTTACATAAATCATATTTCTAGCTAATGCAGGAATATGCAAAATACCCGGAAGTGTTCTAATCCTTCCACCTTGCAAATTTAACTTGACTTTTCCTCGACAAATGATTCTAGCCTTCCTATCATCCCCTAAGAAGACATCACCACCATCATATTTCTCATACTCGTAGAACCACTCTCTTTAGGAAGTGAAGTGAAAGGATGCACCTGAGTCAATCAACCATGCCTCATTATCTACATGTGTACTTGAAGAAGAAGCCAAGTACACATCCCCACCTTCATCTGAGGTGGTTTTCGCCTCTACAAAAGGAGCATCATCAGATCCCTTTCCTTTCTCAAGAGCTTTATATTTATAGTCCCTTTTGTAGTGCCCTCCCTTTCTGCATTTCTCGCACACCTTTACATATTTTCCTAGAGATTTAGATCTCCCTCTAGATTTAGATCTCCCACTCGAGGACTTATTTTTGTTTCTTTTCTAGGACCATCCTTGTATAGACAAGGCATCACCATTCTGGCTCTCCATATTTTTTCATCTCATCTCCTCCCTCAGCAAGGATGAGACTAATTCATCAAACTACAAGGTAGTTCTATTGCTACATATTGTAACAACCAGACTATCCTACAAGTTTGGTAGAGAGCACAACAAGCTGATGCACTTACCTTCTTCTGAAATTTTAATATCAATAGATAATAACTAGATTACCAAAATATTAAATGCATTTAGATGCTCTGTCACCGAGTCTCCATATTTCATCCTCAGGTTATACAACTTTTTTTTGTAGGAACAGTTTATTCACCAGAGACTTAGATTGGTACAAATTCCCTAACTTGTCCCACAAAGCCTTCATCATAGCTTCCCCTGATACATTCAGCAATACTGAATCTGAGACACACAAACACATTTTTCTTTTTACCTTGTGATCCAACTTCTTCCATTCTTCATTAGACACTGCCATTGGTTTAGTACCTAGATCTACCATGATCCACTGATATTTATCCACTGGCAGATCCTCCATCTTGAGTTTCCACAACTCAAAACTATGACCATTAAAATTCTAAATCCCTATCTTTCCACTAATCACCATCTTCTTTCACCACAAGAATCGATCCCACAGATTTCTGACTGAAAAGGGTTTACCATAGGCCTGAGCAAAACCCCTCAGCAAGAAGGGCATCCCCTTCAAACCAAAACAACTCTGATATAAAATGTAGGTTTTAACCCCATACAGAAATTACCTGCATACGAATTCTAAAAACAGAAAATAAACAATGGTGAGAGCATAAAACATAAAATAGATATACACAGAGATTTTCCCGTGGATCCCAAAACCGAGACTACCAGCTTGATTTTTCATTATGTTCCCTTCAATGTTACCATACATATATATACATTCTGAAGCATCCATAAACCCGATCCATTAACCCTAGATTAGAACATAACCGTAGTTCCCTTGACTAGATCTACAAAATACCATGGATCAAAAACCATTGCGCCCAAAAACATGTGCGAAATCCATGCACAAAACCATAGGTAGGTCCACCCACCTAATATAGGGTCCAAAATATAACAAAACCCAACAATGCCATCCTTAAATTCTACTTTTCATTTTGTTATTTACATTTTCTATGTTTTCATGTTTTCTATCATGATTGTTATTTCATGTCTCTTTTATTTTTTATTTTCTTAATAAGACTAGGTATGAGAGTTGCTTCATTTGGCTCAAATAAAACCATGTGGAGATGCTTGCAAAGGGAAATTGTGGAAACTAGAAACACTTGTCTTACCTTTGGTCCACTTCTTTGCTTGGGCCTAAATATCTTTTAAGGTCAATGGCACACATATGGAAAATATATTTCATCTTAAATGAAAACCTTATTAGATTCGTGATGATTGCATCTATAATAAGATCTCTGTTCCTTCAATTGGCCATTTATATTGATTGGTTTAATGTGTTAGCTCAGTGAAGTAGAGAAGGGAAAGGAGGAAAAAATTAAGCATACTAATTCCAGAGGTGTATATATAAGAGTCTCTGCAAAACAACAAATAACCTCTCTTGCTCATAAAATAGGTTAGGATCCCTCTTTCACCTATGGAAAAATAAACATAAAAAAAAATGCCAATGAGCATAAAATTATAAAAAAATAAAAGGTGAAAGAAGAGAAATGCTTCTTACATAGAGAGGTGAAGGAAGCAACCTTTCCATGGTATTGAACATGCTCGATGACAACGAAGTAATTCTTGTGATTCCTTGAAGTGACTCCATCAGGGTACTGAATAAGATTTTTGGTAGTGAAGCAACACGAGAGATAATAATAAAACTCTAAACATCTTAAACTCATTGAATTTACAAACTTCTACTCCCTAATCAAAAACCTTGAAGTTTGACTAGTATTGTGAAATGCGTTAAGCCAACAATAGGAATAGAAGGAAATACATCTGTAACCAGGATAAGGAAGCTAGGGTGATTAATAGGATGAGACAATAATTTCATAAGGCTATACCTAGTGCTTAATGTTAGACATAAATAGAGAATATGTATTTCTTCCAGCATGTCACCAAGTGTTGTCACTGCTACAACGCCCTCCAAATTTTTTCTACCTTCAAATTTTGGAGCCTCTTTACGTCATCAAGGTAATGCTCGGTCATGTTGCTTAAGTGTTCAAATATTCCTTTAGGAATCCTAAGTGTTGAGATACTTGCTTTCACATTCCCAACTCTTGATGTCTTCACAAGCACACATCTCAAGAGAAGATAAGCATACTTCACAATGACAGTGTTGTGCACTCTCTGCTGACAATGATTGCACAACTCTTGGTTCCATTGACTATGAAATTCATAGTGATAGTGACTACACAACTCTTAGCCACAATGATTTTGTAGTCCTTAATGCCATTGATTGCACAGTTCTTAGAGACAGTGACTATGCAGTTGCTCAAGGTAGTCATTTCCCACTCTTTGTGAACAATTGACCGTGTAGTTCCTTGTGACAGTGATTGTGAAGTTATCACTGAAAATGGAAGGGAATCCCATACATATACTGATTTCATACTCTTTGTCAACAACAAGAGTGTACTTCTTCAAGTCCTTTAATTCACTCTTGGAACCTAGATACTTGACATGCACTAAATGCGCTCACTAATATTAACCCTAGTTGCATGTATTGTCTCCCTATATAAAAGGTCAAGTCTAAAGCTCATATTTATATTCATCTTTCACTTTTGAGCTTTATGCACTTTTGAAGCACAAGGAGTATTCTTTGACCCTTGGTTGTAAATGCCCCATCCTCTTGGTGAGTTTCTTAACTGCTTCTTTTGCTTTTACAAGTGTCTCCTTTTCTTGCATTCATTCTTACATGTGCCACTTCTATTTTCTTTGTGTTTACATGTGTCACTTTCACTCTTGCATGTGTCACTGTCACTTGTTTTCTAACATATTAAATAACACCATCACACACTTCTAGAGGCAGCTTGAACACACTCGCTTGCACTATTTGATGTTATATATTATTATAACATGTGTTGGACACACTCTCATGGAATAGTGTACCTTTGAGTTACAGTCCACACTTGTGTCATAAAGGGTCATATTAAGTGTCACACTTGGAGATAAATTTTGCTTTACTCTAATTTTTTGTATACATTTTGAATTTTAGTACTGAGTATCTTGTTGTATGCTCTTACTCTTACTCTCTTGTTTCACTCATCTCAGACTTACTGATTTTGGGAGTTTTCACTATCCTCATAATTGGCTCAATCAATGACCAACCTTTCAGCCTCTAGCAGCTATGCACCACATAGCCTAAGCCACAGTGGTGAATCCTTGCCTCATGAAACTACACACTATGCAATTATAGAAGAAAAAATACCTCAGTTGTGCTCTGAGCAACCTCAGAGCATAATCACTCCTTCTTGCTTGTTACACTTTCTCAACTGCGCAATACTAATCAAACCTACCATGAATTGTGCACTATGAATTCTTAGTGGATAGTGGGGACATATCTGGACCCTTGAAATGCTCAACTTCATAGTCACTTGAGCCTATTCCTTAGACACTATGCACTACGTAGTTATAGTGCACAAGCTTGTCACTCTTGTCTCTTGCAGAGCTGAATAGGATAATTCCTTGCCTTGCCTTGCCTCTGTGATTTTCATAGTCTAAGTGGCCAATGGGGCCATCCTTCAGCCTTTGCAATTCTCAATTTCATAATACTTAGATCCTCTCCTTCAAGCAATATGGACTACGCACTTATAATTCCTAATATTGCTATCCTTGCCTCTTGGACTTGCCAAATGAAAAATTCACGTCTTGCCTCTCCCTTGACACTGCGTATTATGAAATTATAGTGCCTAATACTTCATTTCATACCTCCTATTTCTGTGAACTACACATTCCCATGTTCCTCTCTCAATCATTGTGCACTGTCCCATCACATTCAACTCCACATGAGCAAACCTAGATAGAATACGGATTTTGGGGTTGTTGTTGTCTTTTCATGATTGGACTCCATTTGTAGGTGTTGTCACCATATCATGGTAAGATTATGCTAAAGAAGGTTAGCAACACGAGGTTAAAGAAGGAAAATCATGGAGAGAAGACACGAATATGCTATCATGCAGGAGTAAAGGAATTATGGACCAAGTTAGAGAGATGACAACTCATGATGACATGGAAGACTCCAATACATATCTAGGCCCTTTGGAGGGTGAAGATGAAGGACATCATAGATAAATCATCAATAATTGAAGACACAATAGTGGATAAAGGAACCTCACGTCAATTGCCATCAAGGCTCATGTCACAATCACCAAATTATGGTCATTCCAAGTGTCAACGGAAGAGTGTTGTTTGGTCCCATGTTTTTTGCCACATTATTGGTGGAATGTAATATTATATTTTGAAAAAATGAGAAAATTTAAAATGTATGGAAGCCTAAGGGTCACTTATGGAATGTGAAAAGTCACTAGAAAGTCTTAGATTCATGTAGAATCTCAAAGGTCAGATAAAAATTTGAAAAGTCACATGGAAGTGGAAGAGTCACGAGGGAGGTCAAGAGTCACAAGGGAGGTGGAGAGTCACCTCATTCATTATAATTAAAACCTCATAGTTCAAGAAAAGGGGACTTGTCACCTTGGCTTCTCTAGATTGGCATAGGAGAGAAGATCATTCTTTGGAGGAGCAAGTGGTGACTTAATGTTCCACTATTGGAGCTAGTGTTGCATCATTGTAACTGTGTATCTTGGAACTTTCACTTAATATTTGAAGCAATTGTAATTGACACACTTTCATGCATGTATCATGGATGTTGTAAGACTATTATTTTAATGTTTAAAGTATGTGTTTATGTTCATACATAGTAAATAAAATGAACTTTGGCATATATCTTGTTGAATGTTCTTTATTACTTTCTTTCATGTTTGTTGTTACTATGTGAACTATTTCATAGGTTAACTAACGATTCTTTATATGCTGTCATGTGTCTTTACTAGAATAGTATGATTACTTTTCTCTTAAAGGATCATGCTTTCTACTTTTTTTGTGGAAGAACCTTATATACATTGCAATTTTATGCTTCACAGTGTCAACTTACTTGCTTATATCAAAGTTTATGTATAATCTCTTATGTTGATAATTGCATACTAGAAAAGTCTTTAAAAATAATGGTGGGCAAGCCTATTATTCAGATGGGGCTCCTACACAAAATGGTGTGCGGCCTATTTCGGACATAATATCGAGGAGAACCCCCATGTTGGAAAATTTCCAGTATTGACAACAATATATATATATATATATATATATATATATATATATATATATATATATATATATATATATATATATATATATATATGGTTGAGTGTCAGGGTTTTTCCATTAACATACTACACATACATGTATACAAAATAATGAGAAGAATTAAAAGTTTGCGTGACTCCAGGTAGGCCAAGAATAATGTGAGCTAAGACATAAAGAGTGCTGAATGTTGATGACCATAATGTCATACTTGACATGGAAGGAAACGGTCTCGCCTCAGGCTTGCTTGTAATGTGTAAGGTGTGGTGGTTGTGGTAACGACATGATGAGATTGATGGGTGGCATGGTAGATATGGGAATTCCTCGCATAATTTGACATGGAAAATTTTGTCTCACCTCAGACCATTTCTAAATCATAAACACATAGAGGACCAAGGGAAAGAGGTTGAGGAAATGTCACCTGTAGTCTAAAGGGGCACGATGAAGTGGCAGGACCCAAAAGGATGTGGACAACTTACAAGGTTCTCATGTTGATGGGGAAACCACGTGGGCCACAGTGTGAGTGCCACATAGTAGCCATGCTGAATTAGTGGGGTTTAAAAGGTCCAAGTTTTAATTGGCTATAAATTTGGATCCATAATTCAAATTGAGGAAAAAATTATATTGTCAAAAATATCTCGATGAGTTGGACGAGATGGTGATATAATTTTTAGCTTCAAGAAAATTGAGGATATAGGAATTTTGTGATACCATTTCCATGATAGGACTATGGAGGTCTAGTTGAAAGTATGTAACACCCTCCACAAATCTAGTTTATCCTAAGTGGTGGAAGGGAGTGTTACATAGTGGTGTTGGAGCATAGTTCAATTCTTGGATCTGAATGGGCTCATGAATAAGTAAAGTGGGCCTAAAAGAATATAGTTAAAGGGTTCTAGTACAAAATGTATAAGATAAATGTGAATATTATTATGTGATTCTTATAATATTTGATTTGTGGAGTGCATGCTAACGCCAATAAGGTTTCTAACATGTTTAGTTATTTTGTTAGATGTAGTAACTTGGGACTTAATGTTCACATAGCCTCTTAGCTATGTTCTTATGAGATAATAATTAACGTGATAATAAAAATTCTATTCATATTATTAATTGGTTAACAGTTACATGCATGTGACAACACATAAGAAAACATCAAGGAACTACAAAAGAGGAAAGGGAATGAGTAGTAGAATGGTGCAGTATAACACTGATAGATGTCAACATGGGATTGAATAGGACTTGATGGAGAAAGGAAGAGAGAAGGTTACCCTTATTGGATGGGTACTTGTAGAAGGATGAGAGCTAAATTAAGGAGCTATAAAGCTAAAAATGAGAAACTTGTTAGGGCCAGAGAAAGGTAGGTAGAAATGAATGAAGTCATAATACAAAGCCCAACAGAGCGGTAGAGGCAAAGGAAACATGAATTAGGAGCTAGCTACAAAATTAAGAAGAGTTCATTAGGACTTGGAAGGCCAAAGCTAAAGAGTATTAACGCAGAGGGTGGAAAATCCAAGAAGATAAACTATCATGGTAGAGAAGATATCATGCGGTGGAAATCCTCTCAGTACTCCCAAGAGAAGGATAGAAATACCTAATCAACATACTAGTGCTGCAACCAAAAGGCACCATTAGTAGAAAATAAAGAAGACGGAATTTATTGTTGTGTATGTGTTATATTATTTTCATGACTAGTTGTAGGTGTTGTTACATTGCGTCAGGCGCAATGGGGAGGTTTTCAGGAAGTGGGGTTAGCCCGCTTGCATGGTTTCTATTGGTGCCTAAATCTACCTCAAGCTGAGAAAGGTAGGATCCAGGGCCAACATCAAACCACGCTTAACCTGGTAGCTAGCCCTACTAGGTCAGGAGAGGGCTCTCTTCGGGTCAATCTCAGCAAAATATGATCAATAAGGGCTTGAGATGACTAATATGCTAACTAATTTTAGGCTAGGTATGTGTGTAAAGAGTTTTATTGAATAAAATGATGTTTTTGTTGGCTCAGATGGAAAGGCAGTGTTTGGGTGCGAGGAATGAGGTTTAGTCTGGCAGAAATCTCAATGGGGTAAGGTAGGCAACTGATTTGGCACTTCAAATCGAATGAGATGGAGAGATTAGACAGGTGAGGAGTTGAAGAGGGCAAGAAAATCAATGGATCCCCTTCAAACAATTGAAAACATCAAAAGCTAAAGCAAACCCTAGGTAGAGCACTGTAATTTCAATGGATTCTACCTTTTCCCTTGTTTGTTTTAGTTAAGAAGAAAGCAGGATGGATAATGACATACATAACACAATTAAATTCAAAATTATAGAAGAAAGCACTGTACCAAAGAAAAATGCCACATGGATCCAAAAGAGTGTTGCAAACCTTGGTCTCTATTCCTTAGCCAAAACTGCTGATATGAATATACAATGAAGCTCCAAGCTTTCTCTAGAGTCCAACCATGCTAATAACTGAAAGATCACAATATATAAAGAAACCATAACTCATCCTAGCCTCTAGGCATCGAGCTCACAAGTTTAGGAGCTGTTCCAACTAATTCTAAACTGAGAACTAGAAATCAGGCAGTGCAACAGCTTGCCTCTAGAAACTAGGGAACTGATTCATTCAGTTTCAAACAATTTTTTGATAGATGAGTCTACCTCCATAAGTGAAAATTAGACATAATTAAATCAAGGTCCATCACTTTACATTAAATTACATCACAAGTTTGACATTGAGAAGGAGAAAAAATCAAACTGTCAAAAGCTAGGCGAAGAACAGAGCATTCTTGGTCAAACTAAGCCAAATTTACGCAATGCGCCGCGCCAAATTCTCTATGCGTAGCGCCTTTTTGAAGCCACTTTTGGAGGTCTTCCCGGTGTTAAAATTTGCACCAAGGGTCCTTGTTAGAAAGGTGTACCTGGCTACTTTCCAACCCAAGTGAAATTTTTGAATTTGGCCTCCATTTTCCCCTCCAAAATTCAATTCTCCCAACACTGCTTCCTGTGTGTCAAAATAGGGGCAACAAGGTTATTTTTTGAGTGTTTTTGACCTTTTTGAGGGCTCAAAACCTATCAAAATTTCTTGGCCATTTGTAGGCAAGCATATTTTTCCATTCAAAATCCAAAAATGCTTATTTTTTTTCATTTGGAGGCTCCCATCAAAAGCGAGCGCCAGGTGGCGCAGCACATAAAGCAGAAAATCTTGTTTTTTGAGCCAAAAATTCCAAAAATGAAAAAAGTGCCCCAATTTTTTTGAAATTTGGGATGAGTGCTCTCTATCAAGTGCTATTTCGGGCTAAGGAAGCCTCAACCAAGATCTGAAGTCTATCTTGCTCCTTTCGCCTCCTCGATGCCCTCTTCAGCTTTGCCTTTAAGCTCCTGATTCTCTTCTTGCAAACTTTTTTTCTCACCATGTAATGATAAGCCATATACCTCAACAATGTCTTTTCCCTGTTGGCCTTCTCTAGCATCATTTCCCAAGTGCAAGTTTGTTCTCTCAAGCCAAGATTTCCAGACATGTTCAATCTCTTGCTTATACCCATGATCACTGTGTCTTTCCATTGTTTTCCTTTGGTTTTGAAAAATGTGGTTGTATATGGATGGTTTTGTGGATAACAATGTGAAAATATGGTGGAGGAATGAAATGGGTAAAGTGTATGGAAGAGAGTGTAAAAATGTATGTGTGAACAGAGTTTAGGGATGGGAGTAAGAGTTTTAGGGATGGGAGTAAGAGTTTTAGGGATGTGAGTAGGGTTTAGGGATATGGATAGGGTTTGGGGAGTGTAGCATTTGGGAAATTATATGTGGATAATGGGATTAAGGAGAAAATGTATGAGGGGAGTGAGATTAAGGGGATAGGGTATACAACCATTAGTGCAATGAAGAAAACTAGGGTTTCACCCTAGAAGCTAGGGTTTAGGATAATGGGAATTGGGGATAGGGGTGAATGAATTTAGGGATATGGGGGATAGTGAAATGGGTTAAATAAACTAGAAAATAAGTGATGGAATAAAAGGTGAGTGAGCGATGGCAAAAAAAACAAATTTAAAAACCCTAAGCAATCATGTTTTGAACAAAAATTGCAAGGAGGTAGGGTTTTGAAAAGTTTTCACTAAATCATCATAAACATCTTAAGGCACACTTTAATTGGCATTTGGAGAGTTTTTGACTTACTTTGGACTGCAGCAAACCAAGAAAATTGAGAATATGGATGAATTTGTGGTGAAAATGGCTTGCAGATCTATGCGTCGCGCCACAAACCCAATGCGCCGCGCCACCAAACCCAATGCATAGCACTTTTTGCAGGAGACTTGTAGAGGGCTTCCCGATGTCAAAATTGGGTGGGGGATAGCTTTTTGGAAAGTGTATTGAGTCTACTTTCCAACCCAACTATAATTTTTCAATTTTGAGTTCATTTTCCCTGTCAAAAATAAAATCTCCCAAGACTGGTCAAAATGTGCAAAATGAGGTTGCCTAAAGGCCTCTCTGTTGCAGTCAACTTTTTAAGGTCTTCATCAACTCCAAATTGAGCTCATGATAGCTGATTGGAAATATCCTTGTGTTTAGTTATCATTTGTCTCATAAAGGAACTCATTTGGCCAACCAAGCTAGGAGAAAACTTGATTTTCCCAAGGTCACTCCAATGGTGCATCAATTCTCCTGAGGCAACTGTATTTTTGACAGTTCTCTAAAACCGTGACACCTGTGTAAAAAGTGAATGAGGTTTTTCTACCTTGGCTTATTTTGGAAAAAACCTCTCTCAATTTTCCCAAATTCATCTTTTCTTTCTCAGATACATCATTGAAGTAAAACCTATCCCAATGTGTGGAACAGGGGATTTGTCGAAATGAAGCGAAATGAAGGGGATAAGGGGCTTCTAAATTCTTGAGAAAATTTTGGGAAGTAGGGAGAGATGTTAGGAAGTAGGAGAAATTTTAATTTCAAATATTTAGTGAGGCGAAGGGGTCCAAAAGGAAAAAACACAAGCCTAGCCTAGAAAATTGCCAAGTTGTAGCAAGAAACTAGGGTTTGTGCGAAAATGAGGAATTTGAGGGATATCAGTGATGGGAATGATTTAATAGGGTACATTAAGGATAGGGTAAGGTGTATGAACATTAGGATACAAGTTTTGCTGATGATTTGACCATCCAAGATAAATTACCTTCAAAACCCTAGGAGAGGGAAATGAACCTTGCCTAGGCACAACTGAAGCATGAACAAGGTGTAAAATGTCCCATTGGAACCTAATATGATGATGAAAACCCTATGAATTATGGTACACTCGGATGAATAGTGACATGGACCAACATTTGGACAACTTTGAAAGGAGTAAAAGCAAACCCTAGGCCTAATACCTAGTGACCAAATTTTGCTTGAAGACTCACTGAAATCACAAAATTTGACCTTGACACCTTAAAATTAATTTTCAAGAGCATGTTTGATCACTGGAGGAAGTCTGCAAAGACTGACACTAACAGGTTCTATGGCAATGCCTCAAGATTTAATTTTTTATGCAGATCCAATAATAGTTGGGCGGACACAAGTATGGGGGGTGGATCTGAAGATGGCGGGTGGACCTACCCATGGTTTTGGTCATGGTTGTTTTTTCCCATAGTATTTTGTAGATCCAATCAAGGGAACTATGGTTATGTTCTAATCCAGGATTAACGGATTAGGGTTTGTGAATTCTTCAACATGTATATATAATGTATTTTAACATTCAAAGGAATATAATGAAAAATCAATATGGTTTTCTTGGTTTTGGGTTCCAGGAGAAACTATTTGTGTATATTTTATGTTATCACCATTGTATATTTTTCTTTTTAAGAATATATTTGCAGGTGATTTCTGTACAGGGTTAAAACCTACATTTATGATAGAAGAATTCAAGAAGGCATAGAATCCTATATTTTTTGGAGAGGTGAATAAGGCTAAAGAGGCAGAGGCATGACTGCTATAGATGAGGAAGTTTTTAAGAGTCCATAGCTACTATTAAAATATGAAACCAAGGGTAGACCTTCCTACTAAAATTTAAAGTTGATATATTTTTGGGAGCCTTGAAGAATGTCAATAACATTTAAGAAGAAGAGTTGTAGTGGAGGATATTTGAAAAGTATTTCCATGAGAATTTCCTTTCTAAAGGGTACTATGACAACAAGTCCAAGGAGTTTTATGAACTCAAATGGGGAAACTTTTAGTTGATGAATATACAACCAAATTCTTGGAACATTAAGGTACATTCCCTACATCAAGGAAGAAAATGAAAGATTCAAAGGTATCTTAATGGAATTCCACAAAAATTCAAGGATAGAATAGAGTTTGATGAGCCACAAACTCTAGATGATGCTATTTGGAATTTGAAGTACTTTTACGATAAATCTAAGCACATATATGAGTACAAGATTGATTGGAAATCCAAAGGAAAGCTCAACTATAAATGAAAACGGTAGAAGAATGTAGGATGCCAACAAAGTGGAAGTTTGCAGTTCATCAGTATAGTGGGCCATGACCATTCCTCTAAACCTATTAGAGAGGAAGTGAATGGGACCCGAAGGAAACCCACTGGATGTTGAAAATTTAGGGAAGAAAATATTAGGAGAAATTATCCTCAGATTTATAGGAAGCACCCAAGAATACACAATATACATGAAGCACATGCCAATAGTGACGTGGCTCAAGACGTGCCCAAAATTTATTTTGTTATGGACAATTGACAAGATGACCACTAAGAATATATCATTGAAATGAAAGACATAATTTATAATCAAGATATATCTATTTTGTTTGACCCTGATTTGAATTTTATTTATATCAATATATCATTTGTTGAAAAATGTGCATTAAAAAACGAAACACACATTGAGTCTTAGATAGTCTAGTTGGCCATATGGATGAAAAGGAGAGTGGAGAACATGGTAAAATCATGCCACTTGTGTTGACTGACATTCCTACTACCGCCAATTTTAATGTATTACCACTAGGTCCATATGATGGTCTGATAAGGCTGGATTAGCTACCCCATCATTGGATGAAGGTTGAATACTTTGAGAAATCGTTTGGATGCCTCAATGGGAGTGGTGAAAGGATTGTGCTACAAGGAAAGAAAATGCTTAAATGAGTCAAAATAATTACAACACAATTTAAAATGAGTTCCTAGAATGGCTACAATTTTGTTGTTGTTCATGTAACCAACAATATTGAGAGCAACAATAATAGGGGTTGATTGGAACATGTTGTTCTAAAACAATTTGAGGATGTTTTTCTTGAGGAAATCCCATTATTTCCACCACACATGGAAGTTGAATTTTCGATTGAATTAATTCCTAGGATAGTGCCAACACGTCAAAGGTCCCTTATCAAATGAGCACTCCAGAATTGATAGAACTAAAGATACATCTCAAGGAAGTGCTAGACAAAGGCTAGTTGAAGTGTCACTGTGGGGAGCATTGATCTTGTTTATGAAGAAAAAGGATGGCACACTCAAGTTGTGCATAGACTAAAATAAGCTTAATAAATCCCACCTTAAAGAATCAATATCATTTACTGTCGATTGATGATTTTTTTGACCAATTACAGGGAGCAGTAGTATTTTAAAGTTTTATTTGAGGTCTATGTATCACTAGGCACACATTAAGGATGGGGACATTTATAAGATAATGTTCATGAAAAGGCATGGACATTACAATTTTTTGGTTTTTCCCTTTGGGCTTACTAATGCACCTAATACCTTTATGTGCCTCATGAACAATGTGTTAAGTCCATACCTGGACAATTTTGTATTGGTGTTCATTGATGAAATATTGGTATATTTGCATACCGAGGAGGAGCACAAAGAACATCTAGATTTAGTGTATAGTTGTTAAGGGAGCTCAAGCTTTATGCAAATCTTAGCTAGTGTGAATTCTTCTAGTCTCAGATCCAATATTTAACACACATAATCTCAAAGTATGGTGTGCTAGTCAATCTAAAGAAGGGAAAAGTAATTATGGAATGGCCAAAACCCAGGAATGTAACTGCCATTTTATCATTCAAGGGGTTGAAAGGATACTAAAATAGGTTTATAAGTAACTTCTCCAAGATTGGTGGCCTAATCATAACATTGGAAAGAAAACGAATTAAATTCCTATGGATAATTGAATATGATACACGTTTTGAGAACTTGAAGAATTTTCTAACTCATGCATGAATATTGAGAATAAAAAACACAAACAAATACTTTTTTGTATGCACATATTCCTACAAGGAAGGACTTGGAGGATTCTTGATATAGGAAGACCAAGTGGTTTGTTATGGATATAGGAAGTTGATTAAGAATGAGAAAAATTTATTGGCTCATTATTTGGAATTGATTTCCATCCTTCTTGCATTGAAGATGTGGAGACATTATCTCATTGGAAGGAAGTTCCCTTTAATGATAGATCATGGGGGTATGAAGTATTTATTTGACCAACCAAAATTAAATGCTTGGAAAGCTAGGTGGCTAGACTTAATTAGAAATTTTGATTTTCAAATTAAATATACAAACGAAAAGGAGGTAAAAGTTTCTAGTGCACTCAACAAAAGGTTATAGTTTTTCCATAAAGAAATAATGATTTCATATGGAACAGGTCTTCAAGAAAAGATTAAAGAAGTTGAACAATAAGATAAGAGGTACCAAAAAATAAAAGAAGTCTTTGTAGCAGGAGCCCAAAGGCAAGAGACATAAGAATTTACCCCTCCCAAAGGACAAGTTGTTACGATTTAAAACCATGATATATATTCGTTGTGAGATTGAGTTGAGGAGGCCCATGTTAAATGAGTTTCATAAAGCCTTATTTCGCCCACCTAGGGTATCAAAATATGCTAATAGACATCAAGAGGTCATATTATTGGCATAGTCTAAAAAGAGATGTGGTTGAATTTATTTCCAAATGCATATAATTTCAATAAGTAAATGTTAAACGCAAGGACCCAACAATACTACTATAATCCATCCCCATTCTAGAATGGAAATGGGAAGTGATTTCAATGTATTTTATTATACGTTTTCCAAGGAAGTCGAAGCAACAAGATGCAATCATGGTTGTGGTGGAAAAGTTGAGCAAGGTAACTCACTTTATGGCTATAAAATCCACTCATAGATCAAGTGATGTGGCTAAAGTTTTCTAAGAAAATAGTGAGGCTACACAGGGTATCACAAAAAGTTGTCTCCAAAAGAGATGAAAAATTCACCTCAAAATTTTGGAACGAGTTGGTTGTTGGTCTAGGGATAGAATTACCGTTTAGTAAAACATATTATATGAAAAAATATGTGAAGGCCAAGAGGACAAAAAGAGTGTTGAAGGACATGCTTAGGATGTATGTCATGAATTAGTCGAGGAAGCGGGAATATTTTCTTCCACTAGTGGAGTTTTCATATAACAACGGATACCAAGAATCCTAGTGGATGAGTCCATTTGAGGGTATTGATGGAAGAAAATGAAACTCCTATTATTTAGAGTGATCTAGTGAATAGTGTCCATATTGAACCTGATATGTTGATCAAAGAAATGGAACAAGAAATGGTAACCATTGGGTAGAAATTAAGGGTGGCTCAAGATAGGCAGAAGAGCTATGCAAAGCAACATCAAGTGCACACAAAATTGAAAGTGGGAGATCACATGTATCTCCGAATTAGACCCAAGTAAATATTTTTGAAAGCTGGGTCTTGTGCTAAGTTGGAACCATGGCTTCGTGGATCATTTTAGGTTTTAGAGAGGATATGAACAGTGACATGTAGACTGGCCTTTCCACCTATAGAGAAGGTTGACAATGTTTTCCATGTTTCTTTACTTAAAATATGTGTACAGGATGTTAATCATGTAATTGATTGACATGTGCTACATGTATAAATAGAGGAAGTGTTCCAACAAAAAAATTTATGCATTCTAGATTGAAAGAAGAACATGCTCTAGAACAGAGTAATCAAATGGTTCAAGGTGTAGTGGAAACACTTTTGACTAGAGGAAGCCACATGGGAGATGGCTGAGAAAATGGGGTTAGCATACCCACTTTTCTTTGTCGGTTAAGAAAATGTAAACATGTATGTAAATGTAAATGTATATGTAAGTTAATGGGAAGAGATGTGTGTATAGAACTCTTATAGATAATGTATTTTTGGGTATAAAACATCGACCACATTGTTCCTCTATGGGCGTTAGGTCTATGACAAGCCTTTTGTTAACCCTTTATAAATATTATTATGAATTTTAATTTCATGTAAAAAACTATTAATGATAAATGATGAGTGACTATGATAGGACAAAGATTCAGAGGTTTTCAAGAGGAGGAGTTTCTTGTAAGACAAAACTTCATTTAAGTTAACACCTAAATCCATGTTGGAAGAGTTGGCTCTATTGACAATAATTAATGGAGGAAAGGGGATCATGAATGAGAGTATGAGTTCGTAGAGCACCTTGTGGGCTAGATTGATAGAGTCAATGCACAAGAGGAGTCAAGGTAGGCATGGGAGAACAATGTGCCATTCAAGAAGAGGAGGGAAGGCCAACAAAGGGGGATTATTATGCATAGGATGAAAAGAAAAATAAAAGGGGGAGAATACACTAAGAAAAGAAGGAGAGACTAGTATCTCCCTATCAGAGTATTCTTGTGGTTTGGGATTCCCTATGCATTGCAGAAGCCTGTAATATTCTGTTGAGGTCTCAAAAATTGCTCCTTCAATACATGGGGAAAACCACCTAGTCCAAAACTTAAGGCAACTTATTTTCCGTTTAGGTAGAGGCTCTAACTAGGGATAATGGGTCTAGCTTCCCAATGAAAGGTTATTGAATGGATCTGTAATGCTTATAGTGAAGTGAAATAGATGGATTTGTAGTAATGAATCAAATGGAAAACATATGCATTAATCTACTCTATAACTCGGGATTGTTTAACATTTATCTGGATGTGATCTATAATGATTTTCCTTAGTAAATGACAATATAGATTTCCCAAACACAAATGGAAATGAAAATATTTCAATATGATTACTTTGATTAAATAGTTAATAAAAATAATGTGTATTACTCATATCGGATTTAGAATATCAAAGAAAATTGTTGAACATGTATTTAAAAAAATCAATGGAGGCATGATCATAAATGAGTACATGTAACACCCTTTTTTAAATCCCATGTAATAAGCAATCTGAAAAGATAAATTCACTATTTATTTATGAACAAAATAGAGGCACAAAGATAGAAATACCAGATGTACATTTCTCAGCTCATAAAAGAAATAGCAGCAGTTTATTCCTTCCCACAAAGATGATTCCATGAGTACAGTAATGCAACTTCTCAAAATTCTTTATGAAAATTCCTAAACAATGTTCTATTCCTTCTATTGATAAAAGGATGAAATTAAAATAGTTTGATCTTTCATAAGCCTTTCTTCATAAAATTCAGGACCTTAGTTTCATACAACAAGTATGCTTAAATAGCAGAAAATAACTGAATCTATTGTGAACAACGTTGAGGGCATTTAAATAGATCCCTTCGATATGCTTAAAGAAAAAAAAAATGGTAGCAGTGTTCTAAATGTGATTTTCTGTCTTCATCAGCTTTGTGTGTTCCATCAGAGTCTCTCAATGTTTGTTTGTCTATTTGAACTGAGCTATTTCTTATCAGCACAATTTTCTTCTTCTGTCATGTACCTGAACATGAAAACAAGAATCAATAAGTAAAAATTAATGAGACCGATAAGTGAGTTTTATGTGAAACAATTCACTTTTGCAAGAAATCAGGAAAAGAGTAGAGTCATAATAAATTATGAACACAACCATCATGGAGAGTAATGCGGAGTGAGGTCTATGGTAAGACAAGTCGGACTTTTACAATCTTATCGTAAAATCGCAATTGCTTTTAGAGTTCACTGGGGGTATAACTTTGAATAATCGCAATTGTTTTATGACCTAGAGTACTCTAAACAAAATCAAAATGGGGCTTTCTTAAAACATATCACAATCACATGGAGGTCAGGAGTACTTTAAATAAAATCGTAATCGCCGTCGCTGAAAGGTGGATGGCTAATGGCTTTTTTGGAGGCGACTGGAAGTTGTAAGTGGTTTGTGGGGAGGGGGATTCAGATATATTGTTTGGACGAAAAACCCCTTTTTGGAGCCCCCTCCTTTCTGAAACTTAAAATGAGCACAGGGAGGTATGAAGTCTCATCCATCATTTCATCTAGGTAGATTTGAGCCATTTTTTAAATCAAGGCAAGTTGAGCTTTTCAATCTCAATTCGTGTTTGGAGCGGAGGCAAAGGTACAAGAAGGATTATGAAAGTTTTGATAAGTCTGGATGCAAAATCATTTATATGAATTTAAATATCGTGTAGGGTCCGAGTGGCCTAATTGTTATCACAAATCAGTTGGGGTGAAGGATTTGTTATAAGTTGTGTCCCTATGAACTTCCAATCGCAAAGTCCCAGGGCAACTGGGCAGTGTCATGACGATTGATGTCATGATGTGACATGGCAGGTGACGTGGTGATGACATGGAAGCTACCATGAAGTATGACATGGATATGACTTCATTGATGATGTCATATCACAATCGGCATTCGAAAGTGTGGAGCGGGGTAGAACCTTTAGACTCTTGCGATTGCATGGAATTGATATTTTAATGAATCATAGTGAATAATCCCTACGGGTCCGGTTATATCGCATATCGCAATCGGTTAAGGCAGGAGGCAGGAGGAAGGATCTTTGGAAACTACGATGGCAGTAGATGCGAGATTGTTTATGAATGGTAGTGTATAATCCCATAGGGGTCTAGGCTTAATCGCAATTAGAATTAGTTATGGTTAAGACTTAAGTTCCTTGGAACCTTTTGCGATAGTCATGGACGTGGGGAGTTTATGAATTGACATGTATATTTTCTCATTGGGTCCAGTCTAATTGCAATCACAATGGAGTTTGCCGGAGGGGTCTTGAGCCTTAGAGCTTTCTTTATTTGTGATGTGGGGAAGTCTTTGCCTTTAGAAATTTTGCGAGGCAGAATTTGGATGAGTCGGAGTTTATTAAGACATTACCTTTGGGAATTGAAAACTCTGATTATTTTATTTTTTTATTAAATAACCCATATCTTTTAGTACTTAAGGTTTTTGAAGCCTGAGTATAGTTTTCGTCTTGGGGGCTATTAATTTTTTTTTTGATAATCAAGGTTTAATACTTGGGTTTTAATTAAAAATCCTAAGCATTAAACTTTGGTTATAGTTCTTTATTTACAATTTTTATGTTGATTTTCTAAAACTAAAGGGTTCATATTTTAATATAATAAATTTTATAGGAAAATTATAATATATTTTAAATGGGGGTAGTTGAACAGTACAACAATTGGCAATTCACTAGAAGAACCAGTTATCTCTGATAAATGAAATTTTCCAACAATTCAACAAAAATATCTAAGAAGTGGAAACTATTTTTCGAAATATTTAGATAAATAAAATTAATCTCACTATAAAACTCATTAGATTGAAATTTGTTTTAAAAACCTTTCGTGAATGAACAACTCCTATTTACTTGTGCTAGTCATTAATCAGTTTATAAAAATAAAGTAGGGGGAATTTTACGACTTAGTTTGAAGTGTACTCATTTGTCACAAGTAGAGCCATTGCTTCCAGCAGGCGTTAATAGCCTCGATAGGGTTACCTTTTAACCAACAAAAATCTAGAATCCCATCCATTCATAGTGCAATAATTAGAGGTAATTTTTTTTTTAATGCTAAAAAGCCATTGTCCTAGTTTGGTGGCTAGATAACGATAATGCCATCCACCGATAATAATTAAAAATGAAAAATCTTGCTCGTGATGAGACCCCTTATCTTATAATTAAAAATCATAAGCCATTACCCTAATTTTGTGTTCAGTGTGGTAATGTCAGTTTAATTGGTTCTGTATGAACATGGCAAGCAGGCTCGTGATGAGACCTCTTATCTGTTTTGATTTATTATATTTTAGAATTACACTCTAAAAATTCATTTTTTAATGGATGGGGAGGATTATTGATTTCTTAAGAGTTTTGGATGACGAATCCCAGTTAAAAGTGCTTAAGTCGTAAGACGGTCTTTACTTTTTAAGGATAACCTTTTTGACTGAAACTTGAGCAAAAGAATATAATTTGTTAGGTTTTTTAATGATTTTACAACTTAATGGAAAGATTTTTCAGAGTTCTATAATTTTTATCTAATTTTCAATTTTGGTAACCACTTCTTAAAAAAAATTTACCTTCAAATTGAAAAATTAAAATAACTTCAAAAGATGTTTGAAAATTCAATAGAATACAATTTAACATTTTATTAGCAAAATCTATAAAAGGAAAATAAGTTGCAGTGGGATATACAATGGAATTGATTTTACAGATTTTATTATTATTATTATTATTATTATTATATATTTTGAAAATTCCTAAGAAAATATTTTTTTTAAGATGAGCCCACTTACAAGGAGAGAATCTCCCTTTCCTGATAAATCTTAAAGTATAAATGTATATGGGCTTATCCATTCAACAATCTGAAATGGACGAAGCCATAATTTTTGAAATTTGGTATGTTTCCCCTTTTCTTAATGTGTTATGTCCCACTTGAGAACTAGATCTCCAACTCGGAAGGACCTTTGTGTGACTGAACTTGCATCATAAGAAGCTTTCACAATCTGTTGATGTTTTGTGTGTCTGAGTTTTTCCTTTTCCCTTTCTTCTTCTAGTTTTAGGATTTGCGAATTTATTAATTGCAAGGAAGAAGAAGGTGTTTCTTCAATAAATTGAACTAGGGCTAATGAAGGAAGAGCTAAATGTGAAGGAATGATGGCTTCCTTCCCATATACTAATTTGAATGGAGAAGTTCCTATAGAGGCCTTCTGAGTTATCCTATCAGCCCATAGAGAAAATATTAAATCTTTGTGCCAGTTTCTCTGATTTTGATCTACAATACTTTTGATTATTCTAAGGAGATTTTTATTGGTGGATTCTACCAAACTGTTTCCCTAGGGATAGTAATTAGCAGAATATTTGAGTTTAAAACCTCTCCTAATTGCAAATTCAATGATACTGGTACTTGAAAAATAAGATGCATTATCAAATATAAGTGCAGAAGGTAAACCAAATCTTGTAATGATAAATTGATCAATAAATTCAATAACAGATTAAAAATTGGCTACCTTTAGTGGAATTGCTTCCACCCACTTACTGAAGTAATCTGCAGCAGTCAGAATATATCTATGTTGTTTAGAAGAATGAGGAATGATATGACCTATGATATCCAGTTCCCATTGTTTGAAAGGTTGTTTGATGTTGACTGGCTGCAGAGGCAAGGCTGGTTTCCTTTGTCTTCTAGAAGAAGTTTGGGATGTTTTGCATTTCCTCACATATACGTGGGTATATTTGAAGAGAGTGGGCCAGTAGTATCCAACATGTAATATTTTGTGTGCATTAGTATCTCCTCTAAAGTGTCCACCTACTGGTCCATCGTGAAGTTCTTGGAAAACTATTTGTGCTTCAGATTTTTCAAGGCATATTAATAGTATGGAATCATAGTTTCTCCTAAATAACACATTATCAACAATCTCATAATGAATTTATTTTAATCGTTAAGCTCCTTTTATTTATAATTGAGTTTAGGAGGATCATATCCATTGTTCAAATAAAAAAATAAATCAATGTATTGGGAATCAATATCAATTACACTTACCTCAGAAATGTGTTCATTGTTACCTATGTCCCCTTCAGCTGGTATGTTTGATTATCCTGTAAGGATCTTCCAAAAACCTTTCCCTCTGATAATTTGGTTGGTTTTGTTTCAATATTGTACTCTTGCAGAGATGTTATCCAATTTTCTCTCTTTTCTCCTATTCTTTCTTCACTAGTAATTGCCTCATTGCTGGGAATGGGACTATTACTTTCGTGTGTGTTTTTAAAAGAAAAGGTCTAAAATGATTTACATATTTATATACAACAAATGCCTATTTTTCTACTTCTGAATAATTCAATTCAACACCCTAAAAGTTTGAATTGAAAAGTGAGATGGGTGCTTCAATTTTCTGAATATTAATTTGTGTCAAAACAATAGCATAAGACGTTGAAGAAGCAAAGATATATAAGATGAAATGATCAAAGAAATTTGAAGTATTTAAAGAAGGAGCATTGATTATTGCATGTTTGATTAAATCGAATGCTTGCTTTTCATGATGACCCCATTTAAAAACTGTCTTTCCTAATAATTTGTTGTAACAGAAAAATAATTTGTGAGAAATGAGGGACAAACCTTGTAACAAAATTGATCTATCTAAAAAATGATTGCATGCTTTTTTTGTTATATGGTGGAGAAATTTCTGAAATTTCTTTTATTCTATTAGGGTCAATGTAAATTCCATTTTTTGACACAATGAATCCTAAAATTTTCCCTTCACTAAGAGCGAAAAAAGACTTTTTTCAGATTTAATGAAATCCCATATTTTCTACAATGTTCAATTTTTTTTTAAGTTCTGCAAATGATTATTTTTGTTCTCTGAATAAATAGTAATGTCATCTATATAAACAACAAATATCTTGTTTAACAATCCTTTGAAAGCTATATCCATGGCTCCTTGGAAAGTGGCCCCTATGTTTATAAAACCGAATGGCATTTTTTGGTAGGCATAAGTTCCCCATTTGGTTACGAAAGTAGTCTTCAGCCTATCATCTGGGTAGATCATGATTTGATTGTATCCTGGGAAACCATCAAGAAAAGACATAAGTTCAGAACCAATAACTGATCATAAAATGTGTTCCATAATGGGCACTGGAAAATTATCCTTTTGACTAGCCTTACTAAGATTCCTAAAATCTATAAAAATGAAGATATCACCATTTTTCTTCCTAACAGGTACCAAGTTGGAAACCCATCTTGAATGCCTAACAAGAAAACTAATTTTAGCCTTAAGGAGTTTATTTAATTCCATTTTGATTTGATTTTATAAGTTCGGATGAATTTTCCTTAATTTTTGTTGGACAAGTTTATCATTAGATGTCATTGGAATTGTATGTTGAATGATGGAAGTATCAAATGTTTTGAGATGTTCGTAACTCCAAGCAAAGACCTTATATTTTTTTAACAAATGAATGAAGGATAATCTTTCTTTAGACTAGAGACCAAGTCCTAAATTGATGTTACGAGGTTTAAGATCTGTCTCACGATTTATTAATTCAAATCTCAAATTTGAACTTTGTAATTTTGAATTAGTAACTCTTTTAAATCTGTCTTTTAAATCATAGAGATCCTCAAGTTTAACTACATATTTGGGTATAGGATTATCCTTGATTTTTTGTTTTAATTGATTTTTGTGTTCACCTTCATCAATTATTTGGTCATCATATGATTTTTCAGAAGTTAAGAAGTTTAAAATGTCTTCATCATCATTAAATACCCACCAATTGGTGATATTATTGGGAATCGATGGTATAAAGATTAATTCTACAGAAAATATATCGGGACTGTAATCTTCAGATGGGATCAGTTTTGATGCAACGTTAGCAAGAAGGTCAGTGTTGGCATTCTGAATCTTAGGAATAATAGATTGTTAAACGCTAAAAAATGTGAAGTGAGAGACTGAACCAAGGACTGATAATTCTTCAAGTGTGTAGAGATATAATACATCATGTTTCTTACTTGTTTAACTACAATTTCTGAATCTCCAAAAAGTTGAAGTTATTTAATGTCAAGGATAATTTCTTTGTACATACCTTGGATCAATGCCTCATATTCTGCAATATTATTTGTGCATTCAAATTCCAATCTGCAAGTCAATATTGTCTTTAGACCTTTAGGATTAATCAATATGAAACCTGCTCCTGCACCATCACTTGATTTCAACCCATCAAAATACAATGTCTAGAATAAAGAATTAACTAATGGTTTTTATAACATATTTACACATCTGGAAAAGTCTGTCTGTGAAAATTTTTCAATTTTATAAGTTATAGAATTACTAAGAAATAGTGACATTTTTTCTTTACAATTCTCAAAAAATGATTCAGTAGAGTAGTTTCCAAGAATGTTGTTATTAAATGCTATTGCCTCATTTTAATATTCAAAATCTGTTATTGAATGCTTCATATGTTTTTCTTGCTTGACTCTAATTTGATTCAGCTTTCCATTAAATGGGAGCCATAAGTGAGACCAATCAGTGGCAAAACAACCATGTAGTTTTTATAACTAGTCTCTACTAAGAATTAAACCATAGAAATCTGGGATATCAACAACTAATATATCAATTATTTGACAAACTTCAGGATTTGAAGATAATCTAATAAGAATTAATGTCATTTCTCCTATGAATTTTAATTTTGTCCTATCGAGATGCACAATGTGAACTGGAGTTTTCTGGGGTGACATGTTTAATTTCAGACGGAATGAATAAGGCATGACATTCGAAGAAGCCCCTGAATCAACTAAGCAGTTATGTACATTTTTATTAAATATTTTAAAAGTCAAAATAAAATTAGGGTTATGTGAATTAGATTTGTCACCTATTAGAATAGCATTAGAGGAATCGAATAATGAATGATAGGAGGTTTACCCATTCCATTAGAAGCTTTGGATACTATAGTAGTAGGAAGAGGGGAAGCAAGTACTGCATTCAATTCCTTCAGTAAAAAAATTTGATGTTGTTTGAGTTTAGTGAGTTCATGAAGGGAAATGTTTGCTTTTATTTTCTTTATAACCTCAACTATATTGTACTCAATAGTATCTGAAACTTCTAAGGTTCTCGGTGAAGATGGAGAATTGGATGAAGACGAAATTTCTTGTGGGGAAATGGGAGTGGATTTTTTAACAAAAGCTTTATCTTTAGTAGTGGAAGTTGAAGGTTTCTATTTTTGAATTGGTTGTATAGGATCAACTAGACCTTTAATTCTTGTGCTAATAGGTAATTCTTCCTACTCATTTTCACTATCAGAAATAGGAAGAATAAAATACCATATTCCATTTAACTCAGCTATTTGTTATTCTTCGGATTCATTAGCAGAAAATGCAGCTTCTTCCTCATCTTCATCATCAGTTTTTGCATTAGAGATCATGTTTGGAGGTTGTGGATTAGGTGGCTAATTTCTTTTAAATGGCTTAAAAGGATTTTTGGAAGAAGATTCAGCTACTTTTTTTTTTATCTCTACCATATCATTAGACAAAGTTTTAAGGATTTGTTGCAAGCCTTCAAGATCAAAGGGATCTTTAAGTGCTTTCCTTTTTGGCTCATCCTTAAATGCAACTTTATTTTTCTGCTTTCCTGATATTTTTTCTTTTCTAGTGCATTTATCCCCTTCTCTACAGACATAGCTTCTTTCATGTTTTCTATCAAGGTATTTTTATTAGCTCTATCTACAAAAATTGCTATGTTAGAAGGAAGAGATGAAATATACCATTCAATTTGTACATCGACACCAAGTCTAGAAGTAGCTGGGATTTTATTTAACAATTTGCTAAATCTAGAATTGAAATCTTTTATCTTTTCCCTTGAATTCATTTTTGAATTGGAAAGGTCATTGATAATAGATGCGGTTGAGCGATCATCACCAAATTTAGTCAAAAATAGCTCTTCAAAAATATCTCAACTAGTAATAGAATTGGCTGGTAATGAGAAGTACCAAGACCCTGTTGATTGTTTAAGAGTGTACGGGAATAATCTAACAACAACGTCTTCTTCATCTACCTCATTGAGGTTGGTGGCTAACATATAGTTGTGAAAGTGCTCATCAACAGGTAACCCATCATCAAGATTGAATTTGGGAAGCCATCTTTTAAGATGTTTTGGTAGAGGATGAAGTGGTGTTGGCATTTGAACAACTCTTGGATTAGACCATGGTCTAGCTACCATTGTAACAGCTGGGGAGGTGGATGTAATGAAAGAAGAATTGGTAGTTGTGATAGTACTTCTTGAGGAAAAACTAGTTATTTGTGTAGAGGAAATGGAAATAGATGAATTGAAGGGTAAAGAGAAAGGAAATGAAAAAGGAAGAAATGGAGATGTTGGTAAATGAGAGAAAGAGGTAATTCCACTAGTAGATGTTTCGAAATCTGATGTAGCAGTTTTCATTCAGAGGGGTTGAAGTGGAAATTCAAATGGCGAGATGCCAAGTTTTGCACTTTGGGACCGTGTCAAAACACTAGTTCCGTGAAAAATAGAAGTTACAATTACTTTAGAAAATTCGGATGATTCAGGATTTTCTGCTGAAATGGAGACGTCTTCCAATTTCTTTATCAAAGTTGTAATTTTTGGTGATTTTGGAGTATAATCCGCAAGGATTACCTTAGGAAGTATTTGATGAGCCTCATAAATGGGTAATTATATGGGCTCGTTTTACCTCCTAACCTAGTCAAATCAACCATTTTCATAGCTTATTATATGTTTTTTTAATTATATTTATGCTTATGGAGTGAGTTGAGTTAGTTATGAATCATGATGCCATGTGGTCTAACATGTGTTTAATGCAGATTATTGATGAATTTTGAGGTCAAATTCAAGGATCCAGTGGACAAATGGTAACAATAACTCGAAGTGGACAAAGGAGAGGACTTATAGGAGGGAATCCACCTCATTTATTACTCCTCACCTTGAATTCCCCTTCATTCAGCTCAGAGTACAAGCAGCCAAGTCATGCACTAGAAGGTAGCCGAGCAAGCGGAGGATGACTAATGATTATCTCGAGTTTTGGGAGCCAAGCCTCCCTGATTTTAAGGAAGTTGTTGGTAGCTTCAGTGGTATAAGTAGAAAGGACTAGGGCCTCGCTAGGGTGGGATTTTTGTCAGATTTTTGTTGAATTTTTTCTTATGTAAACTCTGATCCAACTTCAAGCTCATTATTTTTGAGACAATTTCATGTAATCTTGTTATTGTTTTGATAATAAAGATGGATTCCTTTTTGATCTAGCACTGAGTTACCTCAGAGGGCTGAAGCTCTTGGCTTAGGGCCCAATCCAAGTAGCCAAGCTCCTATTTACTTGAATTTTTATGTTTTACTTCAGTTTGTAGATTAGGTTGCTGTTAGATGTATTTCTTTTATGGTTAAGAATAGATTGCTTTTGGTGATTCAGTAGTTTGCTTCCATTTGTGCTTTCTATAGCAAGTTAAGAAGTGATAAAGAAAATATTTAAAAGGTTAGTAACAGTGACTTGGCCTCTCTTCCTCCCTTTGGGACCATGATTTGAGGCAAAGACCCTCTTGCTGCCCCAAAAACACAGATTTTCCTCATGCATAGGACTTCTAGTGTTTGCAGCCTTTTAGTGGTTAATAATCTAGTTTTTCTTTGCTTCAAAACTTCTTCATCATGCTCACATATTTATTTACAATAGTATTCTTTCATGCTTTCCTTTCTTGTATTAGTTATCGGCATATCCTTCCACAGATCATAGTTTAGACTATTTTGATGCAAAACTCTATTTTCCTAGATGCACTCATTTCATTGTTTGCTTGATTTCCTGGGTTGACTGTCAGTTTTGTTATGCAATAGATCTCTTATAGAAATAGGCCAGCCTATCATCCATCCCATCCTCCATCTGATCCATTCCCTACAAGTCGCCCAAGTCTCCCCTCAATTCTGCCTTAGTTTCCTGCATTTTCCATAGAACATCTTCCTCTCTCGTTGAGAAAATCTGATCATCTTTCTCTCTCTTGATGATTCTTGGTGGAAACTAGGTACCCTAACACCTCATTCCAACCTTCATATACCTTTTCCACCCACTCTGACACCTTCAAAATAGTGAAAACTGCTCTCGGCCTCCTCCTGTAGGCATCCTGTAGAACGTTGTTCTCATCCTGTAGATTTCCTGTGTCCTCCTATAGATTTTTCTGTAGGCTTTCTTTTGAAGGCCGAGTGTGGGAAAAGCCTCTAGAAGGCCACCTAAGACCTCCTAGGACCCATCCACACCACCCTACATCCTCTCAAGTCCCAAAACCACCCTCCAACGCCACCTATTTGCTACCACACTCACTCACAATAAATTACATGCATGTCAAATTCACATAAAAATATATAAAAATCCAAAAAGATGGTTTTTGCCTATTTACTTCCAAATTAGCTTAGTTAGGTGTTTTTTACTTCCTTGAGTAGGTAATGGCATTCGTTTCATGGTTTTCAAAGCACTTTCTGCAAAAGTAGAATTAGTTGGTTAATTAGGGTTTACTAGTTTTTCTTTACATTTCAAATTTTCTCCTTTCCGTAGCTAGAGTATCATATGTAGAGTAATCTTTCTCCCCTTTCATCACATATAGAGCTTCTTCTAGAATCCATAGAAGTTGGCTTGAGCTCCTAGTGATATTGCGCTGACTGACCAAGTGACAACCTGCAGTAAGAACCAGTACTTGTGCATACAGCATCGATGCTTCCAAGTTTGTTACAAACTACCGGGTTGACAAGTGTAAAGTAGGCCGCCCAGGAGTTGCAGCATTATTTCTGCAATACTAGTGCTCATCACTTTTTGGCGCCGTTTCCAGGGAAGTTTCAGAGTATTTTGTGATTATTGCTTTCTTCTATTTTCCATTGCAACATTCTCCTAATATTTTATTTCAACAAAAGTAGACTAGTCATTTCCTTTCCTTTCAAGTTCTGCATTTCCTTGCTTTCCTTTTCAATTATACAAATTTCATTTCAGCAAGTTCATTCAGTTAGTTGCAATTTGTTTTGTTCAATCAATTTTAGTTTTTTCGGTACTATATCTATGGGGAAAAAGAAACAAAGACCAACCAAAAATATTTCTTTTCATGCCTCATAGGAATAGAGATAACTCAGGAAAATTTTTGCCCAACACCCCCACTGCTTCACACAGCCAACCTTCTATCTTCTTTAGTGGCTGCGATTAAGAAGAACCCTTAGGTGAACAACTAGACATATTTTAAGAACCTATATGGGAAGAAGAAGAGGAAAACATTCCTTTGAAGCCAATGGCTGAACACAAAAATGCTAGGGGGAATGGAGAGAAAATAGAGGGTACCTTTCCCATTCGGGAGACCAATGTGGACACCAAAATGAAGAATATAAGCCCTTCCGCCCTACCTCATTTCCATGGTTTGACTACAGAACATCCTGACACCTTTTTTTTGAGTTTGTTGTTATCTGTCGAACCTATGACTATGCAAAGGATGAGAAAAAGTTAAAGTTTTTCCCTTCTACTCTCAAGGATGCAACACTATGCTAGTTCATGGGATTACCTGGTAATAGCATCACAACTTGGGCTCAAATGCAACAAGCCTTTAACAACTAGTATCGAGACTATTGTAGGTCAAAAGATACTAAAGAAGAAATTTTCCAAATGACTATAGGAAGCGATGAGTCCCTAGAAGATTATGAAGAGAGGTTCCAGCTCAATTACAAAAGGGTCGGGTGTACACTTGACCCTGAATCTCTGAAGCTGGTCCTACTCAGGGGAATTTGGGAAGATCTTTTAGACACCCTCCATCTACTGGCTAGAGGAGACATCTACCAACTATCTTATGAGGACATAAAGACTGTTTTTAGAAACCATTATAGAGTAGCTAGAAAGAAAGGTAGGGGAGTCAACCCATAGCCAGTACCTCTTCCTCTAACTCATCCATTAAAGGAGAAATTGGAATCATGCTGGAAGACTTCAAGAGTGAGATGTTGCAAACTCTTGCCATGCAAATGGATACCTTACATATCAAAAGGAAACAAGAGGAAGCAGAGAGGGCTTTGGCCCATTTTTCCCTAGATGCACCAGGAGGCATCATAAGAATGAATGCCCATTGAACTCTATAGAGGTTTGTTTAGTCTATGAAGAAAATCATTCTATAGACAAGTGCTCTTCCTTACCCAGACTTAAAGTTGTATATCAAAGGGCTGAGGGAGTCACTGAACAACTCTATTACATAAACCAAAGGAGGCCGCATGGACCTAGCCCATATCAGCAGGGGATGCAAGGGACATCTCAGGAACACTACAACCCCAACCAAGTCACTTCCATACCTTCTTGGGGCCCCCCTGCTCATCCTTTCTAGTCCACACCTCCTCCTTGGTCCTTCACATCTCCATATCATGCCCAACTAGCCACCCATTGATTTCAATCCTATGCTCAACCACAACCTCAGTGGAATGCATCTCATCATGGGTGGAGGCCCCAATACAACTCTCCTCCTACACTTTTGCCACCACCATCTTCACAACCATAACCATTACCTCTTGTTCCACCAAAGCAACCCCAAATGCCTGCCCAACCAAATCTGAACCCAAACAACAGATGGGCTCAACAAGTGTATAGTGGGGAACCAACATGCCCAACTTATGCTGTGGAGATTCAGGAAATTAACTTGCGATCTGGGAAAGTTCTCCTAGATAGCCAGCCTCCACCCAGGGAGGTTGAGGAAGATAAAGAGGAAAGCGAACCTAAAGAAAATCCACCCTTTCCCGAGAGACTATCCACAACAGTCTAGCCTAGCCCAGAAGAAACTGAACTCCTGGGAGAATTTAAACATTTATGTGTGAAGATACCACTTCTCCAAGCCATAAAAGATGTGCCTATCTACAATAGGTTGATCAAAGAAAAGTTATTTAGGCATCGAGGAAGGTGCAAGAGAGATGCCCCAACCATCAATGTCATAGGCAACTATCTAACCCGATGTTAGGGCAGGTAATCTATCCAAAATATCTGGACCCTAGAAGCCTAGTAGTTGATGTCCACATCAATGGCACCATGGTCCCACACACCTTGATTGATCTGGGAGTTGCCATTAATGTGATGACAAAGGACACAATGCTCAAACTCAACCTCCAGGGCTCCTTGAGGAAGACCACGACTATGCTACAGCTTGCAGACCACTCCACCATGACCCATAAGGGGATTGTGGAAGATGTGACGGTCTCCATTGATTCTTGGGAGGACCTTATTGATTTCTTAGTTCTTTAGCCAAAGGCAAAGCTCACTGGGTATCCTCTCATTCAGGGAAGACCCTGGTTGGCCATTTTCGTTGCCTACATCAGCTGTCAAGCTAGGAACATGACCATAAAGAACGGGCATATGTCCAAGCAGTTAATCCTATACCCTCCTACCCAACCCTTTCTAGAACATTATCTACCTCTCTGGTTGGAGGAGGAAGATAAGGATGAAGTCTACTCTACACCACTTTGTGCATTAGACATCGCCATGAGGGGAAAATTGCAAGATGAGGATGATAGGACTGAAAATCTAATTCATAATCCACCTGTTAGCTACCTATACCAATAGGTTTCATATTTCATGATTGGCAAAGAAAGTTCCAAATATGCTCTGCTTTGATGATGCAAAGATCCCATATTTCCAAGAGAAGACAATGTGTGTATATAGCTTGGTGTGGACTCAATTCTGATGGATGGTCCAACAGCCTAATCTGGATCATGCCATGTTTCAAATTTCTATTGTAGATTAGAGAAGGAAGTCTGTCCAAACTGTTTAATCTTGGCAGACCAGTAGCTTAGGTAGAGAAAGTAAGGTTCCCAACTGCTTAATCTGGGACCTTGGAAGCAATAAGGGTAGCCTTAGATAGAAAATCAAAAGAAAAAGCCAAGAAAAAAGAAAAGGCAAATAAGGGTCTGCAAGTCTAAGTGCACCCTCCAAGAAGAAACAAAAAAATGCTAGGCAAGTAGATGGGTAGGCAGATGGGGTTGCAGAAATGTCATTCCTTACAATTGAATGTGTGCTAACCTATTCACAAAGGAAAATCAATGGATTGAGAAGGTCTTCTTCTCCATCATGTTGCAGCAAAGCAAAAAAGTATGACTAACTTCCCATTTTCCCCTTTCCCATTCATTTACTAACATCCCTTCATCAGTTGAGATTCATGGAAGAATTTGAGGTTTTATGCTGGTTCTTATTCCTTTAAAAGCCACATTTCTTGTCTAAAATTCTTTTCATTTTGATCTACTCCCTAAACTAAGTGATTTTCAAATAAACTTAGTGATTTCACTCCTCATTCACCTTTTTCATCCATATTAACCCCTAACATCTATTATCTAAATCCCCTATGTTACCCTTTCCCTACTATTATAACACTATGGTGTATAAACCCCAAGCATTGTATAAATATCCCTCCCCTTGGCATTATAGCCATATGTTCACTATCAGGGATTAAATTGACATCTGGTCAGTTTAAGAGCCCTATGCCGTACCCCTCTTTCCCCTTCAAGAAGTCATTTGACCCATTTAACCCCTTCATATGCTAAAAACCTTGTAAAAACCCCATTACTGTACCCCTAACCCGCTTCGTTTGCAAAATATCCACCAAAAACCCACTTTTTCATTTTATCCAAAGTTCTGGCGCTATGCGCATTTTTACAAAATACATTGAAAAACCATGAAAATCCGCCATATTCCAAAGGTTTCCGCCGGGCGCAAATCCCAAAAGAAATATTATTTTAATCCCGCCCGCGTCCGTATCGTCCGGCCACCTCAACGATCCGTCGACCGTCGGATCAGGCCCTTTTCATCCGACGGCTCTCGTGCATATCGGACCAACCCCGACGTCTGAAAGATACCTTCCGATATCTGTCAGAGGGTGACGTCAGGCCTCTGCCACGCGTCACCCCCACATCGTATCGGAGGTACCTCTGACATTTCCGCTTCCGTATGGAAGGCGGTGCGATATGAAACCGCTAACCACTTCCGGTTTCGGTGAACCCGCCTGCCAACGTCATCGCCAGCGTCATCGCCGTGTCAGCGCCCCGTCCGCCATTTGCTCCACCTGTCTGCCACCTCACCATCCCCGTGGACCTCTCTTATGCCGCCACGTTACCCGATGACGTCATGCTGACGTCATCCGACCTTGACCCCACCTGATGACGTCATGCTGACGTCATCCAAAAAAAGCACCAATGTTCCGAAAAATCCATATTTTGGCCAAATTTTCGCGTTTTTCGCACTTTTGCCAAAAACGCTGTTGCTTTCTCTGCATGGTTTTTTACGTTCAAACCGCGCACCAACCTGCTGAACTCAGCCTGGAGATCACCGACGCGCCATTTCCACCTGCATTCGTGACCATTGCTCGCTATATACCAGGTATTTATCCTTGTGAATCCCTCCTGCGCCTGGTTTGTCTGTGATTTAGCATAAAAAGCTTAAAACACTGAGAAATTTATAATTCACCGGAAAATCCCATGTGCCTAGTCCCCATTTGCACCTGTAAGGTCGAAAATTACCAACTGAGCCTTGTTTGCCCGAGCTTTGACCAAAAAACTGCATTCTGTTCGCGCAATCGCGAACTAGTAACCCAAACCGTACCAATTTGCTGTAAAAGAGAGATTAAGGTTAGACATTGGTCTTATCCATGCATTAAGCAGTATTTCAATTGCTGCAATTGACCATATATCCTCTGTCCTTGAGTAATTCACATTTCTCTGTCAAAGTAAACTCTTTGTGTTGCTCTGCATAGTAACACCAGTCTATAAACAACAGAAATCCTTAAAGTAACCATGGATCCACCAGTAGCCCCGGTGGCATTGAACGTTGCTCCATTGAATGCCCCTCAGAGAGAATTGGAGTGGCAGCCTCTAGCAGACCTGGATTATCAGATATCCGAAGAAATGTTGATGCACAGCAAGTACCACGTTCATTTGCTGAATGAGTTGAGGATTAAACATGAAGCTGGAACAGATGTATTAGGTATTTGTGACTCTTTTCTCCCTATCTTCAAGCTCCCACAGGTCAACCAGTTTCCTGAGCTAATTCACCTATGTCCTGAATGCTATGACCCTACTCAGAGGGCAGTACTTGACCCTTCAGGCTCAGTTGTTTTCTATATCACTCCTAAAGCCATCAGAGAGATGCTGCAATTCAAAACTCAGAAGAAATTGGTTCCTTTGTCACTGAGTGATCTGATTAAGCAAGGAGCCAAGTTGACAGATGCTCAGGTCACTAAATTAAATCAGCTGTACATTGACTCTAACTCTGTGAAGTATCCTCCTATCAACCATGTATACCTCAATCAACTGGGCAGAGACCTAGTAGATATGATCAGTCCCATTCTGGGCTACAATTCAATTGAGTTTGTTGATGAAACTGTGCTGGTAATGATGCTTATGTCTGCCCCTGGCAAGTCTCCGATCTGCTATGACTATGCCACCTATATATCAGACAAAATACATGAGCAATTGATGAACTTGGCAAGAGAAAGGGTGTTCAGATACACCTCCTACATCTACCATTTGATTTTGTACTATCAACACGAGAAATTTCATTTTTCTATGAGAAGAGTGGATGCACAAGGAAACCCAAGGTCAGTAGTCTATTGGTCCTCTGCCTTCCATTGCAGATTGGAATCTCCATACACTTACTGTGAGTTCATAGACCTCTTCATCCACCCAGCCATGTCTATGCTGATGAGCTCACCTCCTCCAAGACTTACTGATGAGATGCAAAGGGTCCTTCAGTTGTCCAAATCATACAGCATTGGGGACTGGTACTTCTACCAGAACCACACGGTCATCAGGATATATGGGTGTGAATTGCCTCCCTACAGATTGCCCAAATATGTGCCCATGAGATTGTTTGCCCTGGAATACTTCAGGCAATTTGGGAATGCTGATGTGCTGCACTTTTCAGGCAGAGGCAAGAAAGCACAACTCAAGGTCAGGAACCAATTAGGCCACTTTATCTACAACAAAAGGGAGGAAGGTTGGAAAGAGGCGGATAGCATGTTAGAATCCCTTGGCTTGCAAACCAGTTTCCTTTGGAAACCTTATGACCCCAATCACTTCATAACTTTAAGAAGGGTCAAGTATAGGCTGTCCGGTTATGATCATGTAAGGATTCCTCACATAGAAAAATATGCAAATCAAGTAAAATGGAGAAGAGGAACCTTAGAGGAGGCTGTCACACAAGAAGAGTTAAATCAAAGAGCAGTAAGAAATCTGAGAAAGATGGCTGACCTTGAACTTTGTTCACAGGTGTTTACTCTTCCAAGCACTCAAGTGGGAACAACTGCATCCTCCTCCACAGCAAATCAGCAAGCAGCTAAAGCAACTGAGCCAACCTCTACCAAAGGCAAGGAAAAGGAAATGGAACCAGAACAGCCACCTCATGAGGAGGTACAGCAGCAACAACAACAGGTACAACAGCCACCAGAGGAGCAGCAAGAGAAAGAGCAGCCACTGCAGCAGGAAAAGGCAGCTGAGGCCCCAATTTTAACTGAGCAGCAGGCTCAGAACACTGTGCCTCCCAGGCAAGAAACTACCACTGAGGCCTCAGTCCTCCAAACTCCACAGAAAGAAGACATAAGCAGAAAAAGGGACAGAGAGACTCCCCTAACCACATCAATAAGTCATGGGGAGAAAAGGCACAGAATAAATCCCCTTTCAGAGGAAGAAGTGCCCATAGGGCAATCTTTGGGCATGGGCCCACCAAGTCTGGAGGCCTCAGCAAGTTCCTTTCAGCAGGAACAAGAGAGGATAGTGGGAGGAGAAGTCAGCTCCTCAAGCCAGCAGAGAGAAGGTGAACTGAGCATCAAACAGCAGTTCATTGATATAAAAAGGAGGAATGAGCCAATAAAAATACAGCTATATAATCATTTGTTAAAAATGGCTCCCACTAACCAGCAAAGACTAATGTCTGCATATGATGTTAGTGAAGGCAAAATGATCATGAGTCACTTCATGCCAACTGCATTGCAACCACAGTCCCCTTCAGACTACTTGAGGACCAATCTTGAGGTCCTTGCCAAGGACATCCACCCAATGGACAAAATCGAATTGCATAAGCAAACGGGTGAGATGGTGTATGCCTCCTTGGCAGACAAGACATTGGATAACTACAGGCTAGAAAATAGCCTAAATAATACAGCTGCCCAACTTGAGTTGGAGAGAGCATCCTCTCAAGCAAAGGACAACAGGATCAGAGCCTTGGAAGATATAATCATAGAGATTGGGCATAACCCCAAGGACATCAAGGGCATACAAGAAATATTGAAATTGAGGGATGCAGACATGGCAGCTTTGAGGAAAAAGATCAAAATCCCAGCAACTATTCACCTTCAAACAGATGAAGTTGCCCAGTAGAGACATGATCAAGATGCCACAGCTTTGCTGGTGTCTTTATACAAACAGCTGATCCAGACTCAAGAAAAGTTGGGAGAATCAGAGGCTGCACAGGCAGCATTGCAAGCATCATTACAGCAAAAGGAAGGAGGTCAAACATCTCAGCCTCCTCCTGAAATAATTAACCTTGAGGAAGCTCCTCCAACTACTGCTCCCCTCACTCAACAAACAGATCAGGCAGCACCTTCTACCTCAGCATCAGCGCCAACGACAGATCAGGCTCCAAGCCTGGACATGCAGAAGCTCAAGAATGAAATCCAGGCCCTGGAAGCCCAAATGGCAGAATTAAAAGAGGCCAGGGAAAATTTGGTCAAGTTGAATGAAAGATATGACAAATCCAAGCAGACTGTAGCAGAAAAGGGCAGGGAAATAAAGGCCCTTAAGGATAAGATAAAAGAGCTGGAGAAGGAGCTCACACTTGATAAAGTGACAGCTGAGCTCAAGACAGTGCTATGGGCCAACATTGGCCAATCCATAACTGATCAATGGCAATATATTGAGACAATTCATGAACAGCTGGAGCTCATTGCAAAAGCACACAGGGAAATCCAGAGATCAAGGGCATCTCTAGGCAATATGCCTGAAGTTGCCAACAGGATGATCAATGTGCTTAATAATAGAACAAGTGCTCAGTTAGCAACTATGGGGATTTCCAACAGGACTGAGACTATTTTGTTAGTAAAAAGGGTCCTGACACTAAGAAACCTGGTGCAGACATTAGAAAGAAGGACCCAAGACATGCAGACAGAGGTCAACAGATTCATGGACAAATTTGTGGCATTGCAAAACAGAGGTCTCCCTAGCTTACTGAACAGCGCAGGAAGACTACTTACACATGAGCAGTATGCCAAGAGGGTCAACACATTCGCCACAAATCATATCACTGAAAGGCCCAGCACCTCAGAGGAAACAGGGCCAGCTACAGGACAAACTCTCTACAACAGGGTAGAGAATTTATTCTTTATAATGAATGAAATCAAACATCTGTTTGAAGTGCCTCCCAATTTCTATAAATACACAGAGGCAGATGAGACTTTGGATGCAATTCTCAGACATCAATTGCCCACACAGGAATGGTGGACTAAGGCAATACAGATGATATTATAAACCAGAGCCTGTAAATCAAATTTTCATTTAAATTCATAAGTTGGCATGCACAGGAAAACTTAGTAAAATCAGCATGCATGAAAAGGGAAGGGCTGAGCCAACTCAGCAGATCATATTCGGCCAACAAAGCAAGATTGACAGCTAACAGGTAACAGGGCCGAAAAGGTCCAGCACGACAGCCATAAAGGCACATTTCCGGCATTAAAAGCAGAACGTTCAGACCGACTCAGTGGCCTCCAAAGGTCAAAGCATCTCCTGACAGATATAAAGAGCATTTATTTTGTATTCAGTGATGTAATAACTTTCTTATCTACTATCTTGAAAAGTTGGTGAACGTATTCATTTCTCAGATGACTCAACGCTTCAGATATTTTGTATGAGCGTTTGTATATATTCCCCCTCGCATAAGTTTGCAGGGGTTGTTGTTGATTTCTCTTCAAGAGTTTCTTATGCTGTATTTTTCCAGACTATTAATACAAAAGTTGATGGAATTTCCAAAGCTCTGCGTTATCTGAGTCGTTGTGGTGTTTTGCTGAATGTTACAGGATTCCTGCGTGTTTCATGGCACAATAAGTCTTCTTCAAACTCTCGTTATGTGTTTTTTGTATCTTCTCATAGCTCATTCATATTCTGTGTTTTACAATTAATGGCAAGGAAAAAGAATAGTTCTAGGATTTAATCACAGATTACCCTAGACTCAATCTATGCCATTATAAATGTTTTCTTCAGTTACAGGTATGAAGGTGTAATTCTTAATTGCTGCACTTTCAAACTATATACTTTCACAGTGATTGTTGTTTCAGGAATTCAAGTTTGCTCCTGTGCAACATATCTCTTTCTCACACTCAGCTTAGTGGAAGATTCTTAATTGCCTTTCACTGGTTGAACACACATCACAATCACAATTTCATATTTGTTCCATGAGATATTTAAATGGCCCTGTAATTCCAGTAACTCAACCCAATATTCAGTCAACCTGTAGTCACAGACTCCATTGCCCAATGAACTAATACTGCCTGAAAACTTACACCATAGATGCAGAAGACATCCCTCAACCAAAACATAAAACAAAACCCTGAACATAATAGCTAGCCTAAAATACTATCAAAACAGAGACAAATCATAAAGAGAGAGCCCTCTCTAATTACAGTTTGGCTAGAAACTATAATCCAAAGATTGGTTAGTGGTTACCCCGGCCGTATTCCCTTGGGAGTCAAAGGGAACAACCTGGGTGTTAACACCACCTTCCAGTGTATCTGCATTAGAGTAAATAGTAAAAGAAACCTAAAACAACCCCTCAACTGATCTCTGTGCAACTGTTTCCACTTCTCTCTGTGTTATGAATATAGAGTTTGGCCTAGAAAGAACCTTGAAATCAATCCATCCCTATCCACTTCCCAGGGGAAGGAACTGTGTAGCCTGCTGAGAAAACACCTATATGCCTTCATTTGGAGTTATAAGGAGATGAAGGGAGTGAACCCTTCAGTATGAACTCATCATATATATATCAAGGAGGATTGCAAGCCAGTTAGGCAGCCTCAAAGGAGGATGAATCCAACACTTAAAGATATTGTTAAGGAAGAACTGCAGAAATTGCTTGATGCAGTATACATCTATCCCATCTCTGACAATGAATGGGTCTCTCCTTTGGTGCTAGTGCCCAAAAAAAATGGTAAGTGGAGAATCTTTGTCGACTATCGGGAATTGAACAAAGCCACTAAAAAGGACCATTTTCCTTTACCTTTCATAGATCAAGTGTTAGAGGTCTGGCAGGAAAAGTGTTTTTCTCTTTCCTATATTAGTTTAGCAGGTACAATTAGATTCAGATCAGCCTAGAAGACCAAGATAAGACCACTTTAACTTGTCCATGGGGTACCTTTGCATACCGGGTCCTTCCTTTTGGTTTGTGTAACGTTCCAGCCAGTTTCCAAAGAGCGGTGCTGAGTATATTTTTTGAATTAGTTCATGATGCAGTAGAGATATACATGGATGACTTTACTCCTTATGGTTTTGACTTTCAGGAAGCCTTATCTAATCTAGGAAAATTTTTAGACAAGTGTACTAAGATGAACCTATTCCTCAGCCCAGAAAAATGTGAATTTTTGATGACTGAAGGGACTGTGCTAGGTCATGCAATATCTCAACAAGGACTGCAGGTGGACCCCAGCAAAATTGCCATCATCCAAAGGGTCCCACCTCCTCAAAAAGTGAGAGATGTTAGAAGTTTTCTAAGCTTAGCTGAGTATTACCAAAGATTCATTAAAGATTTTAGCAAGCTAGCCTCTCCTTTGTTTGGCCTCTTAGGTAAAGATGTCGAATTCATATGGTTGGAAAATTGTCAAGAAGCCCTAGATACCTTGAAGAGCAAGCTCGTGACTGCCCCAATTCTGAGAGGCCCAAACTAGGCCCTACCTTTCCACATTCACATAGATGCCTCAAACAAAGCAATAGGAGTAGCCTTAGGACAAATTGATGAAAGGTTACCGTATGCCATATACTTTATAAGCAAAAACTTGTCAAAGGTAGAGTTAAACTATATGGTGACTGAGAAGGAACTCCTAGCTGTCATGCATTCCTTAAATAAATTCAGATATTATATCACAGGCTATCAAAATTTTGTGCACACTGATCATGCTGCAATTAGATATTTAATGAACAAACCGGATGTAAATTCTTGCTATTAGATGGTTTCTTTTACTGCCGCAGTTTGATTTGACCATTATTGATAAACCTGATAAAGAAAATGTTGTTGCTGACTTTTTGTCTAGAGTAAATTTGCCTGTAGGTGAAGAAGGAATGGTGGATGACCAAATGCCAAATGAACATTTTTTTCTATCTCAGTACTCTCTCCATGGTTTTCCGATATAGCAAACTACTTGGTTTTAGCACAGTTCCCACCACACCTGTCCTCAAAAGAGAAGAGCAAGATAGCAAGGAAAAGCGCCCCTTTCATCTGGATTGGGGGCAATCTCTTCAAACTTGGCCCAGATTAGATCTTGAGAAGATGTGTCAGGGAGGAGGAAGTCTTTGACATCCTCCTGACCTATCATGACGAGCTTTGTGGTGGTCATTTCATAGTAAAAGGAACTGCCTTCAAGATACTGCAAGTAGGCTACTACTGGCCCACTCTTCATCAAGATGTGATGAGATATACCAGCCAGTGTGATCGGTGTCAGAGGATGGGGAAACCTATTCCAAAGGATGAGATGCCCATGTAACCTCAAGTGACCTTTGAGCCATTTGAGAAGTGGGGCATGGACTTTGTGGGGCCTATCAACCCTCCTTCAAAGAAGAAACAATACATCATTGTGTGCACCGACTACCTAACAAAGTGGGTAGAGACAAAAGCAATCAAAGCAGTGACAAAGGAAAAAGTAGCTGAATTTTTTAGAGAGAACATATTTTACAAGTTTGGGTATCCAAGAGAGTTGGTCATAGATCAAGGTAGTCAGTTCATTTTCAATTTGATTGAATACTTGCTCACACATCATAGAATCACGCACAAGACTTCAACCCCTTACCATCCACAAGCCAATGGGTAGGTGGAGGTCACTAACAAAGCATTGGAAGGGATCTTGAGAAAGGTAGTGAGCAGCAGCAGAAAACATTGGGTGGACAGATTAGTTGAGGCCACTTGGGCCTACAACACGACATGGAAGACCACCACAGGGTTCACACCCTATGAGATGGTCTATGGGAAGAAGGCTTTGCTATCAATAGAATTTGAATTCAATACCCTAAGGATGGCAGCTCAGCTAGACCTAGACCTTAGCCATGCACAGAAAGAAAGATTACTTCAGCTCAATGGATTGGATGGACACAGAATGTAGGCCCTTCTCCATACGGAGGTAGTTCAACTTTAGAGAAAGATATCGTATGACAAAAATATCAAGGAGAAGCAATTCCAAGAGGGAGTTTGGGCACTACTCTATGATTCAAGATATAAATATTTCAAGGGAAAGCTAAGGACAAGATGGCCGGGACCCTAAACTGTGGAGAAATGTAATGACAATGGTTCAGTTATGATTAGAACCATTGATGATGAAGCCATCTCCATGCTTGTCAATGGACATAGTTGAAAGTCTACAAGAAACCCCTCTCCAAGCGAGACTTCATTGAAGATTTGAATAAGACAGTGATGGTAGTGGAGCATGTCTTAGCCTCCACTTCACCCACTCACTTAAGAAAAAGGAAAAAATCAAAAAATAGGGATTCAAGTGAAAACCTCCATGAGGCGCTTGAGTCCCATCATTGGGTTGAAAACCTATTTTGAGGCGGCGCAGTGATGTCAAAAAAATGAAAATAAAAGAGAAGAGAGAAAAATAAGATCCCTTCGTGAAAACCTCCCTTGGAGGTGCCCATGGAAGACAATTAGGGTGAAAACCTCCCTGAGGCACCCTAGTTGTTTTTTTTTTTTCAAAATAATAGAGAAAAAAGAGGAGAAAAATGAATTTTCATTTGCATTGTAGGTTTGCAAGAGGACTACAAGAAGCAGCATAAGGTGCTAAGGGAGCCTTGAAACCAACACCAACGCCTATCCTACCTTCCTACACATTTCTCCATCATTCTTGGCATTTCTTTCATGTCACTGTGCTTCTTTTTCAAGAACTGTGTTTTCTACAGGGGGCTCCTGTAGGAATTACAGAGAGCCAGAAATGGGTATAAAAGGTAGTTTGAGAGATAGGGAAGCTTCATAAAGAACCTATAAACCCTCATATAGTCTCCAAACCTCCTTGCCATCATTTTCGAGCCTAAAACACACCCCAAGCATCATTCTTCTTCTTGTCTAAAAAAAAAAAAAAAAAGAAAAAAAGAAACAGTTTTTCAGGAAAAGAAAAAAAATAAATAAGAAAGGAAACAGCACCATCCACCTCACCTGAAGCCTACCTATTACCTCTCCATCTCTATCTACATCTATGGCATCATCCTCACAGCTCCAAGCATAGAAATAAGATGAAGTTTCAAGGGGAGAAGCAGCTACAGGAGCTCCTATAGGAATTCCTGTAGCAGCTGATCCCATTAAAATCCAACATCAGCAGCAAGAGAGTGCAAACAAGAAGGTTGAAGAAGACACCTGAAGCTCAGATCCAGCTAGAGAAGAACCTACACAAGACACAACCATACATCAGCAAGAATCCAACATGCATCAAATGAAAAAAAGGCATGCAACAGAGAGAGAGAGCCATAGCACCTCACAATAAATACATTCAGATCTCAGGTAAGTAACTAACCTGCTCCTCTATTTGGATTTGTGTAATTAGAAGGCATGCAAAAGTAATGAGATGGTTGAGGTTGAATGAGGGAAAGGTGGTCAGTTAACTTGGCCACTTTCATCTAGTTGACTCCACGCATCCGAAGATGTCACCCACACGTGCGCACAGTCAACTCAAGAAAGATGTCAAGGTCAGGTAGTGGAGGAAATGTGAACACCGATTCAATCATGAGGGATGATTACAAGGAGGGGACATGACGAAAAGGCAAGGGGGGGACTAATGGTCTGAATATAGCCAACGTATACTTTTCCATCTCACCCTCCATCACCAGAAATATCCATAAAGGACAATAAGTACTCGTCTCCAAGCACTCTCACCACCTTTTCCTTCATTCTCTCCTCGAAACTCAGCTATAGCAGTTTCTTTGTGCCCCCATAGCCTCGTAATCATCAATCTCCATTGATCTCTCCCATATTTCTGCTCTTAGCATTTTCCATAGGAGCATTTACAGGTTCTACAGGAGCACCTACAGGAATTCTACAGGAGGGACAACAGGCTTCCACAGGAGGGGAAGTGAGTTGTTTGAAGGGAGAAAACATGGGTTTTAGCATGATTTTCAAATTGAGGAGGTAGGTTCCATGCACGCCCTCATTGAATATCAATATATGCAAGTAGTGGCTTCAATTTGAGGAGGAGATAAACCCTTTAGGAGGAGAAAATACATAAAGGAATTTATTCTTATTTTTTAAAAACACAGTCTCTTCTGTTTCTCTATTTTTCTCAAAAATTGTTGTCTCCATCTCCACATTTGGTTTCCCAAAGGATTATAAACAAAATGACAGGAGAATTTATGAGGAAGGAGCCCACCAACTCCTCCGGGATCCATGCACATCCCCAGGTAGTGGACATATTCACAAGAGCAAATTGGATGAACTTTTTTGAGAAATTCTGAGGGTTTGATGAGGAAATTGCGCAAGAATTTGCCCACTCTTTGGTCCCTCACACTAGAACAGATGCCAATATCACCTTTAGAGGTATTTCCATGGAGATAACCCCTGATTTTATCAGTAGGGTCACTACCCTTCCTCTTGGGCTGCCTTGGAGTAAGGATGAGAAACCAATTGTCCAGGCTGCTAAGAAAAACTTTTTCCAAAACAATGAAACCCTTGTAGAGGATAAAAATGGCATTAGAAGGGATAGCATACCATATCCTTGGAATGAGGTTAGCTACCAAATAATAAAATATATTTCCTATGAGGGTAGGTACAACATTGTCTATGGTTACCACTTTAGAATCCTTCATAAATTAAGGTATGGGATGGACACTCTAGCACCTCAAAAGCTCAAAATCCCCTACTTCCTCCTGCAGTTCCTCATTGACTCCAGCACTAAGGTTCAAGCAGGAAATTCAGAGCAGCTAGCTCACCATGGGTTAATCAAAATTTTAGTGGAAGAATCCCTCCATACATTTACACTACCTATAGCATGGGAAATCTTCCAAAACATGACAGTTGAGGATGACATAAAGACCCTAACCTATGATATCAGTCCTACTAGCAGTGAGGAGGAAGAACAACAAGGGGGAGAAGGTGAAGCAACTGGTGACTTAGTAGAAAAATAAAGGAAGGAGGAAGAAACTAAGATAGAGGAGGAGAAAGCTGAAGAAACAGAGCAAGAAGGAACAGAGACAGAAAAAGAGATAGAAGGAGGAGAGAAAGAGGTAGAAAAGATAGAACAATGAGAAGTGTTCCCTAAGACTCTAGAAAGAGGGGCAAAAACTACTCTCACTACCCTCAGTGCACCAATCAAGCCAAAACAAAAGAGGAAAAGGTAGGCCTCCATATATTTCAGGGCTAGGAAGAGCACAATAATCAAAATAGGGAAAACTCAACCCTCTTCAAAAGTGCCAATTACAATTGAAGATTCAACCTCTGCTGACTAAAAATAATCCCCTTCCAAGGCACCTATCACATATGAAAGGGGGACTCCTAGATCTACCACATGGAAAGAAAAGGTAGAACTACAGGACCCAAAAACAGTCCTACAGGAGGCTCAAACAATTCTACAAGAGACACTGTCAAAAATACAGGATACACAAGAGCTCGAGAAAGAAATGGAAGGACAACCACAGTAAAGGAGGAAGAGATAGAGCTATAAGAACCTGATCCCCAACCCAGTCTTGCCTCCTACTACAACCTTCTGGAGGGAGGAAGAATAATTCCACAAAAATTTGCAGTTCCACTATTCTTTAAATTAGAGAAAGAGAGAATAAGAACACACAGGTGGATGCAAATAGCCAAATCCAAAGGAGTTGAGGATATTGGCCATATGGAGAACAAACTCAGAGAAATGGGCAGAGAGTTGAGTGCTATTAGACACAGGGAAGCAATTACATGAAGCCACCTTGAAACTGAAAATGAATTGCTAAGGAGGCAACTGCAAGAGAAAGAGACCCAACTGGCATGCATGGCCAGCTTATCCATGGAAGCATTTCAATGTAGAACACCAGAAAAATACTATGCCTATATCTCAAGGACCAATGGTTGCAATTTCAGATAAATACTTTGGCATAAAGAGACACAATGCCTTTCCAAGATTACAGGTAGTTTATGGAACTATGTGACCAAAGCACATCAGAAGATAAGGCAAAGATGGCATAATTCTACCTACATAACATAGCCCTCATAGACATGAATTTTTGGGACCCTAATGCTAGGCTAGGGGACCTACAACTAATGGCCATGGCCTCATGGATGAACCATGAAGAGTTGAGGGCAGCAGAAATAAGAAGGTTGATGATAAAAGAGCAAAATGAGCCATTAATGATCAGAGCTGAGCCATCAAATCCCATGGAAATCATCAGAACACATAACCTACTTGCCAATAATCCTCAGATTGCCCCTAGATATATAAGTTATCAAGCACAAGGCATTGCACACTTTGAGGATATGCAAAGGCTATTTGTGGATGACTGTGTGCATGCATGCATGAGGAGATGGAACATCTTACCACACAGTTTGCAGATCAGGGAATATCATTCCCCGTGAGGATGAAGGAGTCATTAAGAAGAGTGACACTATACAAGTGCTCCATCCAGAGGCTAAAGGTCAACTGGATTGTCCTCAAACTGAGTCCCCCACTATTGTTAGGCATGCTGGAAGGCAGAAGAGAAGAAGAAAAGGAGGAGCAGTGGGAAGAGATAGAAAGGAAGGCAGGATTCTATGACAAGGAAGAGGAGACCACATCAGAAGCTTGGATGCTAGGGAGGCCACCAGGGCCATAAAAGATGAGGAGATGGACTAAGTTGCTCTGAGGATGAGCAAAACTTTCAGTAGGGGGGTGATGATGAGCCTCATAAATGTGTAATTATATGGGATCATTTTACCTCCTAATTTAGTTAAATCAACCATTCTCTTAGCTTATTGTATGATTTTCTGATTATATTTATGCTTATGGAGTGAGTTGAGTTAGTTATGATGACACGCGGTCTAACATGTGTTTAATGTAGATTATTGATGAATTTTGAGGTCAAAGTCAAGGATCCAGTGGACAAATGATAGCAATAACTCGAAGTGGACAAAGGAGAGGAATTACAGGAGGGAATCCCCCTCATTTATTACTCCTCACTTTGAATTCCCCTTCATTAAGTTCTGAGTACAAGCAGTCAAGTCATGCACTAGAAGGCAGCTGAGCAAGTGGAGGATGACTGATGATTATCTCAAGTTTTGGGAGCCAAGCCTCCCTGATTTTAAGAAAGTTATTGGTAGCTTCAGTGGTATAAGTAGAGAGGCCTAGGGCCTCACTAGGGTGGGATTTTTGTCATAATTTTGTTGAATTTTTGCTTATGTAAACTCTGCCCTAACTTCGAGCTCATTATTTTTGAGACAGTTTCATGTAATCTTGTTATTGTTTTGATAATAAAGATGGAATCATTTTGAGCTAGCACTGAGTTACCTCAGAGGGCTGAAGCTCTTGGGTTAGGGCCCAATCTAAGCAGCCAAGCTCCTCTTTACTTGTATTTGTATGTTTTATTTGAGTTTGTAGAATAGGTTGTCGTTAGATGTATTTCTTTTATGTTTAATAATAGGTTGCTTTTGATGATTCAATAGTTTGATTCCATTTGCGCTTTCTATAGCAAGTTAAGCAGTGATAAAAAAAAGATTCAAAAGGCTAGTAATTGTGCCTTGGCCTCTCTTCCTCCCTTTGGGACCATGATTTGAGGCAAAGACCCACTTGCTACCCCAAAAGCATAGATTTTCTTCATGCATAGGACTTCTAGTGTTTGCAGCCTTTTAGTGGTTAATAGTCTATTTTTTCTTTGCTTCAAAACTTCTTCATCATGCTCACTTCTTTATTTACAATAGTATTCTTTCATGCTTTCCTTTCTTGCAGCAGTTATTAGCATTTCATTCCATAGATCATACTTTAGACTATTTTGATGCAAAACTCTATTTTCCTAGATGCACTCATTTCATTGCTTGCTTGATTTCCTTGGTTGACTGTCAGTTTTGTTATGCAGTAGATCTCTTCTAGTAGTAGGCTAGCCTATCATCCATCCCATCCTCCATATGATCCATGCCCTATAGGTTTCCGAAGTCTCCCCTCAATTCTACCTTAGTTTCCTGCGTTTTCTATAGAACGTCTTCCTCTCTCCTTGAGGAAATCTGATCATCTTTCTCACTCCTGATGATAATTGGTGGACCCTAGGTTCCCTAACACCTCATTACAACATTCATATACCTTTTCCACCCACTCTTACTCCTTCAAAATAGTGAAAACTGCTCTCAGCCTCCTCCTGTAGGCATCCTGTAGAACGTTGTTCTCCTCCTGTAGATTTCCTGTGTCCTCCTATAGATTTTCCTGTAAGCTTTCTTTTGAAGGCCGAGTGTGGAAAAAGCCTCTAAAAGGCCACCTGAGACCTCCTAGGATCCATCCACACCACCCTACATCCTCTCAAGTCCCAAAACCACCCTCGAATGCCACCTATTTGCTGCCACATTCACTCACAATAAATTACATGCATGTCAAATTCACATAAAAATCCAAAAAGATGGTTTTTTCTTATTTACTTCTAGAAATAGCTTATTTAGGTGTTGTTTACTTTCTTGAGTAGGTAATGGAATTCCTTTCATGGTTTTCAAAGTGCTTTCTGCAAAAGTATGATTAGTTGGTTAATTAGGGTTTATTAGTTTTGCTTTACATTTCAAATTTTCTCCTTTTTGCAGCTAGAGTAGCATATGTAGAGTAATATTTCTCTCCTTTCATCACATATAGAGCTTCTTATGGAATCCATATAAGTTGTCTTCAGCTGCTAGTGATCTTGCGCTGGCTGACCAATTGACAACCTATAGTAAGAACTAGTACTTGTCCATATAGCATCGACGCTTCCAAGTTTGTTACGAACTACCAAGTTGATAAGAGTAAAGTAGGTAGCCCAAGAGTTGCAGCATTATTGCTGCAATACTAGTGTTCACCAGTATTATAGGAAACTTCGGAGCTGATTGTACAACTCCTGATATGAAAGTAGTAGATTCTGGAGGGGATCTAGAAGTTCTAGGAGATTTGGAGGGGGAATGACTCTTGGAATGGCATTTTCTTTTTGGATTGGATTTACTCGACATTTGTAGTCCCCAGGTCCTCCTTCTAGCACCAAAAAGTGTTGAGGCCTAAAAAATCACTACTTCAACACAGGGGGAAAACCACCCAGACCGGACCTTGAGACAACTCCTTTTTCGTTTAGGTAGTGCCCCTGATTGGGGATAATGGGACCAGTCTCCCAATGAAAAGTTATTGAATGGATGTGTAATGCTTATAGTGAAGTTAAATAGATGGATTTACAATAATGAATGGAATGGGAAACATATGCATTAATCTAACCTATAACCTGAGATTGTTTAACATTTATTTGGATGCGACCTATAATGATTTTCGTTAGTAAATGACAATATAGATTGCTCAAACACCAATGGAAATGAAAATATTTCAAGATGATTACTTTGATTAAATAGTTAATCAAAATAATGTGTATAACTCATATCGCATTCAAAATATCAAAGCAAATTGTTGAACATGTATTTAAAAATATCAATGGCAGCATGATCATAAATTAATACATGTAAGATTGTTTTTTAAATATCATGTAATAAGAAATCTGAAAAGATAAATTCACTATTTATTTATGAACAAAACAGAGGAAAAAAGATAGAAATACCAGATGTACATTTCTTAACTCATAAAATAAATAACAACAGTTTATTCGTTCCCACAAAGATGATTCCAGGAGTACAGTAATGAAACTTCTCAAAATTCTTTATGAAAATTCCTAAACAATGTTCTGGTTGTTCTATTGAGAAAAGGATGGAAGTACAATAGTGCGATATTTCATAAGCCTTTCTTCATAAAATTCAGGACCTTAGTTTCATACAAGAAGTAAGCTTAAATACCAAAAAACAACTGAATCTATTGTGCAGAGCGTAGGGGGCATTTAAACAAATCCCTTCGATATGATTAAAGAAAGAAAAAAATTTGGTAGGAATGTTCTGAATTTGATTTGTTGTCTTCATCAACTTTATTTGTTCCATCAGATTCCTTGGATGTTTGTCTGTCTGATTGAACATAACTGCCACTTATCACCATATCTATCTTCTTCTCTCATGTACTTGAACATGAAAACAAGAATCAATAAGTAAAACGTAATGAGAATGATAATACTGAGGGGGGCGGGTTGAATCAATATTTGTAAATCAATAATATTTCATTTCCACAAACAAATTTGTATATGCTACTTCACCTAAGTGAACCAGCGTGTACACGCAACTGTACTTAAAGCAACCAGCGTATATGCAGGGAACTCTTGATTTACCTAATTTATCATGCATTGAACTTTATCCAGTATATCAAAGATTAATTAGATGGTGCAGTAAAAGCAAAATAAAGCATTACAGATAAGCATTACACATGAACACCAAGATATAAGGTGGAAACCCAATGTGGGTAAAAACCAGTTGCTGCTGTTGTAAGGAAAAATGTATGTTGGAAATAATACTGAGAGGGGGGGGTGAATCAGTATTTGTAAATCAATAATATTTCATTTCCATAAACAAATTTTTATATGCTACTTCAGCTAAGTGAACCAATGTGTACATGCAATTGTACTTAAAGCAACCAACGTATATGCAGGGAACTTTTGATTTACCTAATTTATCATGCATTGAACTTTAACCAGTATATCCGAGATTAATTAGATGGTGCAGTAAAAGTAGAATAAAGCATTACACATAAGCATCACACATGAACACCAATATATAAGGTGGAAACCCAATGTGGGTAAAAACCACATGCTATTATTGTCACTGTCTTCTTTTAATAATAAGGAAATTTTGTTTACAATGTTGTACTAGTGCAAACTTATACCAGTGCGCAGGCTTCTACCTACAGAAGGCTACAACCTTCTCTCATTTTCCAGTTTCTAGTGGAAGGGAGCTACAACCCCCTAGCTCTTGCACTAGCCAATATGTTTACTAGTACGTAGGTGCCACACTACAAAAAACACCTCTTATACCAGGGAACATGTTTCATAAATTTTCAAACTGGATACTATTGGAACACAACATCATAATCTGAAGGCCATGTTTCATCCAATTTTCATACTAGACCAATCAACAACATCAGAGCTGCAATACAATCATCAAGTACATAAACCAATCACTACAACTCCTCAATCTGATCATTCAGAATACTGTCACTAGAATACAGTCACCAGGACAGAACCCAGAACTCTATAACAGCAAATAGAAACAACTGAAACATTCTTCATAAGGTATACACCACTTCCCTGTGTCAAACCAGCATGTGTACGGGCTTTTATCAAAACCAACCAGCGTATACATCTGCAAATATTCATAATTTTGCAGCTATTCCAGACTTCAATTATACCCAGATTATAACATTTATAGAATAATACATGCGTCAGTATTTCAGATCTAGATTATACATGATCAAAACTACATAATGATAACTCATTTCAAGCCTTAAGATCTTGATCCATCATTAGATCTTATCCCTCATCAACCACTAAGATTCATCCTTGGTTCAGATCCAACAATGCACCATGAGCTAATAAGCTACATACTAGATGTCACACTTCATCAAATATTCGATACATGTGCCCTTTGGCCTAATGATCTTCTCCTCCTTATATAGTTGTAGACCTTTCTCAATACCATGGACCAAAACCACTTAGGACCAATACCTTGGACCAAATAGCTAGGGTCAATACCTCGGACCAAATACTTTGGACCAATACCATGGGTCAAAATACCTTGGACCAAATACCATGGACCGAAAGCATAGTTTTCCAACATATACATGCTTTTCCTTCTGTGAAAGTGCATGTGTATGTATACACGACTTGTATACAGTGAACCTGTCTGTATACACAGCTTGGTGAAGGCGAACTTGCGTAAACCTCTTTTTCTTCATTCTTTGTAGTCTAATCTATAATTCTTTGCTATTAACCTACTGTACTATGATCTTTCATCTGAGTGAGTTGCCATTTGTACATTACTTCTAAACTGCCCTGCATTTTGTCACATCTGTAAACACAACTATCATGCATTCTATCACATCTAATATATCTTTTGTAGATTCATCTAGTTCCCATCTACATGTGAGTTGTTCTGCTACAAGTGGGTTTCCATCAAGTACAACACATACATCATAATTCCAACAATCCCCCCCTTTGGACTTGATGGCAACCACAACACCAAGTCACTCTCCCCCTTTGACAACAAGGGCAAAGGGTCATTCTCCCCCTGAGTACATGATGAATTCTCTAATATGCTAAAATGTACTGATTAGGCTCCCATGATTGAGTCCATGCTCCGCTTGAGCACTAGCAAAGTAGGCAAAAAGATTTTCTAAAAAATAACATGACTCTATAAATCAACTATGTGAGGATGACCTTCCCATCATCAATGACTCATACATCCATCTCCCAACCAAGTGGGGATATACCAATTTTATACATGACAAAAACAAGAAATATTACATCATCCATCCCATGCATAGTGGGGTTACAAATTAGGTCTTTAAATGACCTTTACATTAAATGATATACATGACATTTATAATAAGGACAACTGATCTAAAAAAGACCATGATAGTCATCAACAACTATCATACACCATATATGATCTGCACCATCAACAACATCAGGATCAACAGCCTTTATACTTCTATCACCAAAAGAGTCACCCGAATCAAAACAATTATGCGGATCTATACCAAGATCTTCTAAGATAATGCCAACAATGCATTATTAGAAGCATATGCTCCCCCTGAACCTGTGCCAGATGTTCACTGTCATATTTGATTATTGCATATATCAGTAAGAAATATCAAGGCATCATCATCAACCAGATATATATCAAGTTATCAACAACTTATGAGGATGAACATTTTTCCACATGTTATCAGCAAATTGTAAACATCACCAAACAGAGTAGATAATTGACAGAACCATATTAGACCGCTCTTTTTTGAGTTTGGCCCACTGCTTTTCCTAAAACCAACATATACACAACTATTCCCATAGAAACCCGTGTATGTACAGGACTATGCTTTATGAAACTCGCGTATAACTACCTTTCTCTGAAAAAATAGGATTTAACAGTAGGATGATGCAACAACTTCTCCTAGATTTTGTCTGAGATATTCAAATTTCTCTCTGGGTAGTGGTTTAGTGAATATATCAAAAACTTGTTCTTTAGAGGGAAGATACTCCAATTTGACCTTTTGTCCAAGCACTTGTTCATGTAGAAAATGATATTTGATGGGTATGTGCTTGGTCTTCGAGTGCATGACTGGATTTTTTGAAATACTGATGGCACTTGTATTATCACATAGAATGGAGATGGGTGGAGTACATGTGATCTGAATGTCTTGCAAGGTTTGCATCATCCAAATTAGTTGTGTGCATCAAGACGCAACACTTCCACATATTCTACTTCAGTTGTAGATAATGCAATTGAACTTTGTTTCTCACTAAACCAATCCACTAGCCTGGAACCCATATAGAATGCACCACCACTAGTGCTTTTTCTGTCATCAAGACTTCCTACCCAATCTACATCTGTATATGCATGAAGAGTAAGATTTGTATCTCTAGGATACCATAAACCAAATTTTTGTGTTCCCTGAAGATATTTGAAAATCCTTTTGACTGCCTGAAGGTGTGATTCCTTTGGATTTGCTTGGAATCTTCCAACTATTCCTACTGCATGCATGATGTCAGGTTGGGTACCTGTTAGATAAAGCAGACTGCCAATCATAGATCTGTAAGTTGGTTGATGTACTACTGTTGATTCATCATTTGAGCTGAGACTGCATCCTGTTACCATTGGGGTACATAATGGTTTAGAATCTTCCATGCCATTCTTTTTCAAGATCTTTTTGAGATATTTGGCTTGTGAAAGTAAAATACCATCTTTATTTTGTTGAACTTGTAGACCAAGAAAATAGCTAAGTTCACCAAGCAAGGACATTTCAAATTCTTGCTGCATTACTAAGGCAAAATTTTGACTCATGGATTCTTCATTGCTACCAAAAATGATATCATCAACATAAACAACAATTATTAGCAATTTATCAGTGTCAATCTTTGTATATAGATTGCTATCTGCTAACCCCTTTGAAAAACCCTATTGGTGGAGATATTTGTCAAGACGGTAATACCAGGACCCTGGAAGCTATTTTAGACCATAGAGAGCCTTTTTGAGTCTGCATACAAGTTTTGCATCATTTCCAAGAATGAATCCTTCTGGTTGTTCAATATAGACTTCTTCTTCTAAGTCACCATTATGGAAGGAAAATTTTACATCCATTTGGTATACTTTGAATTTCTGAAAACTAGAAAGAGCAAGAAACATCCTTATGGCTTCACGTCTAGCAACAAGTGCAAAAATTTCTTCAAAATCTATGCCTTCTTATTGAGCATATCCTTTACAAAAAATTCTGGCCTTGTTTCTAATAACTTCTCCATTTTCATTTAGCTTGTTTTTGAATATCCATTTAGTTCCTATGATATTTTTATCATGAGGTCTAGGAACTAATCCCCAAGTATTATTCTTTTCAATTTTCCCAAGTTCTTCATTCATGGCCTTGACCCAGAATTCATCTTTACATGCTTCATTTACATTTTGAGGTTTGGTGGAGGATAGTAATGATAGATAGCTTCATTTCTCTGTAATAGTTCTTCTTGTCTCTACACCTGCCTCTTTTTCCCCTAAAATTTGAGTTTCTAGAAGATTTTTCTAAACATAACTGGACGAAGTCTTTTTTTCTACTATTATCTCTTCTTCTAGTGCTTCATTGGTTTCTTCTTCAGAATCATTGTGATTTGATGTGGGAAAATAATCCCCATCTTCTTCATTGTCGTAATCTTCAGTTTTTATCTATTTTAGATTTTTGCATGCTTCATAAACTACAACATCAATACTTTTTACAATTTTCCCAAGTCTGTTATTATCAAATTTATATCCTTTACTTCAGGAAGAGTAACCAAGAAGAATACCTTCATCTACTTTGGGCTCAAACTTACCCAGCTTTTCATCAGTGCTTTTGATATAGTATTTGCTTCCATAAACTTTAAAGTATTTTATCATAGGAGTCTTACCATACCAAAGTTCATGTGGAGTTTGAGTGTTGTTTACTTGAACATTTGCTTGGTTGAGAATAGTTATGGCAGCGAATGTAGCTTCACCTCAAAAGGTTACAGGAGTTCCAGATTCATCTAGCATAGCTCGAGCCATTCGTTGAACAGTTCTGTTCATTCTACTACTCCATTTTGCTGAGGAGTCCTTGTGGTGGAGAACTGCCTTCTTATTCCATGTTGTTCAAAAAAGTCAAAGAATTCATACAAGGTAAATTCCCCTCCTTGATCAGATTTGAGGCATTTGATTTTGCGATCTAATTCATTTTCAACCAAAGCTTTGAAGGCTTTGAACTTTTCAAATGCTTCATCTTTATGCTTTAGAAGACCTATCCAACACATTCTAGAAAAATCATCAATGAACAATATAAAGTACTCTTCTCCACGAGGTGACTTTTTCCTTGATGGTCCACATAAATCAATATAAACAAGTTCAAAAGGCTTACTAGTTGACCCTTCTTTTTCAATGAAGTGAGATCTGGTTTGCCTACGGAATTGACATGATTTGAAAATTTTATTTTTAGGAATGTTGATATCTAAAATATCACGAACATCTTGGAATCTGCATGCTTTTCTTATTTGATAAAAAAATTAGATGTCCCAATCTTCTGTGCCATAACCAGTTTTCATCATTTTTGCTTAGATAGCACTGTTTTTTTCTTCCCTTGAGTATGTATAAGTTGTTTGGATTTCTTGTACCTTCGATCACGATTTCTCCTGTATCAAGCTCATGAACAACACATCTGTTTGATCGAAACACCACTTCATTTCCTTGATCACGCATTTGACTAACACTCAACAGGTTATAATTTATACCATCTACATACATAACATTCCCAGCTTTAACATTTTCTTTCAAGAAAACAGAGCCTTTAACTTTTATGACAACAGGAGTGTCATTTCCAAATGAGACATTCTTTTCCTTTTCTAAGGCATTATATGAATGAAGTTTTTCTTTGTCACCTGTCATGTGTTTTGAGCATCCACTTTCGATGTACCATTGATTTTCTTGTCCTTTTGCATACAAGGCTATACCACATCTCTCTGTTTGAGGTTCTTTCTTTCTCCATATTTTGGGATTTAATGGAGTTTTCTACTTCTGAGATATTTGCCAAATTTACTCCTGCATTTAGATTCTTCATGGCCAAAGTTGTTACAGATTGAGCATTCTATTTCATTTTCAGGAAGAGAAAATATATTATAGGAGATTTTCTTGATCCCTGTCACATTCCTTTGATTTCGTGCTTCTCTAGTCATGATGGTTTTGTAAACAACACATTGAGTAGCTTTGTGTCCAAATAATGACATGAAAAACATTGACCATTAAAGAAGTTCCTATGATTATCAAATCTATTGACCTGGTGATTGTAGTTTCTATTCATCTTTAAAGCAAATTGAGTATGATTTACCTGAGGTTGGTTGTGACTTCTATTCATCCTTGAAGCAAATTGAGCCTGATTTACCTGATGATCTACTTTATGCCTTTGCTAACGATTGTCATACTGTTTGCTGTTCTTTGCTGCATCAAGATAGCTTTTAGTGGAGGTTGATGACATCTATGATTGAGATGCTTCTTCAGTATATCCAAGACCTGTCTTTATCAGAGGAGAACGTTTCACTTTGATAATTTCATTTAAGGTTTCTGATCCTTTAGCAAATCTAAGATTAAGAGATTTTTTTTTCTCAAGATCCTTTCTTAGATGCACAATTTCACATTCTAGTTTTTCATTGTGTTTTTCTCTTTCAACAAGTTGATATGTCAAGGTATCTATAATCATATTCTTTTCTTCTAAATAGATTTTGAGTTTAGAGATTTCTTCATGAAGGTCATATTCTTCTAAAGCATCCCAAAAATTAACATCTTCATAAGCCATTAGAAGTCTATAGTCATTACTATTTTCATCTTCATCACTATTTGATAAACCATCGCTATCTTCATGAGTATAGTAACTCTTTTTACATACACTTTGTTTTCTACTCCATTTTGCAGATTCCTTCCCTTTATCATATTTATCTTTATGAGGACATTTGGCAGCATAATGACTGACTCTACCACAGGAAAAACATTTGAAAGGTAGTTTACCTCTAAATCTTCTGAAACCTCGTTGAAGCTTCTTGACAAAGTTTACTTCATCTTCTTCTTTTGGAATATGTCCTGATTCATTGAGTTCTTATTTTCCTTCCACTGAAGCTTTAAATGCGGCTTCTCTCATATCTGATGGGCCTCTTTTTCTCATCTCAAAGGAAGTTAAGATTTCGTGAAGCTATTTCATAGTGATAGTCTATAGATCCTGTTTTTCTTCTATGGCAGATACTTTTGATTCAAATTTAGCAGACAAAGATCTTAAAAATTTCTCAACTAAGGTAAATTCCTTTATCTCTTCACCCAGATTCTTCATGCAATTAACAACCTCATCTATATGTAAGAAGTAACTAGCTATACTTTCATCATTGTGCATCTTAAGACTTTCATATTGAATTCTGAGAGTTTACAGTTTAGCACGTTTTACCTGAGAGTCTCCTTCATAACTTAGAACAATTTTGTCCCATATTTCTTTGGCTGATTTGAGCTGCATAATTTTGACAAACTCTGATTGTGACAGACTTCCCAATAATGTATTAACAACCCTAGCATTGGATTCATATTGCTTTTTACCTTTCATATCTGTAGGAATTGCTAATGGAAACGTACATCCTCCTTCCATGATTTCCCTGACATCTATTCCAAGTGATTGTAGATAGGTTGTGGTTCTTATCTTCCAATAAACAAAGTTGCTCCCATCAAAGATTGGTAGTCTGATGGATCCCACACTTTCTTGATTACTCATGATGATTGATCTCCCTTCAAGCAATCAAGCTTCTTCTGAAGGACCTGCTCTGATACCAATTGTTGGAAATAATACTGAGATGGGGCGGGTGTGAATCAATATTTGTAAATCAATAATATTTCATTTCCATAAATAGATTTGTATATGCTACTTCAACTAAGTGAACTAGCATTTACACGCAACTGTACTTAAAGAAACTAACGTATATGCAGGGAACTTTTGATTTACCCAATTTATCATGCATTGTACTTTAACTAGTATATCAGAGATTAATTAGACAGTGCAATAAAAGAAGAATAAATAATTACACATAAGCATCACACGTGACCACCAAGATATAAGGTGGAAACCCAATGTGGGTAAAAATCACCTACTGTTGTTGTCTCTGTCTTCTTTTAATAATAAGAAAATTTTGTTTACAATCTTGTACTGGTGCAGACTTATACTAGTACGTAGGCTTCTATCTGCAGAAGGCGGAAACTCTCTCATTTTCCAGCTTCTACTGGAAGGGAGCTACAACCCCTGGCTCTTATACTAGCCAATATGTTTACTAGCACGTAGGTGCCACCCTACAAAAAACTCCACTCTTCTACTATGGACCACATTTCATAAATTTTCATACTGGATACTCTTGGAACACAACGTCATAATCTAAACGCAAAGTTTCATCCAATTTTCATACTAGACACATCAACAACATCATAGTTGCAATACAATCATCAAGTACATAAATCAATCACTGAAACTCCTGAATCTGATCATTCAGAATACTGTCACTAGAATACAGTCACAAGAACCGAACCCAGAACTATGTAACAACAAACAAAAAGAACTGAAACATTCTTCATAAGGTATACGGTACTTCCCTGTGTCAAAACAGCATGTGTACGCGATTTTATCAAAGCCAGCCAACATATACATCTTTAAATATTCATTCATAATTTTGCAGCTATTCCAGACTTCAGTTATACCCAGATCATAACATTTACAGAATAATACATGTGTTAGTATTTCAAATCTAGATTATACATGATCAAAACTATATAATGATAATTCATTTCAAGCCTCAAGATCTCAATCCATCATTAGATATTATCCCTCATCAACCACTAAGATTCATCCTTGGTTCAGATCCAGCAATGAACCATAAGCCAATAAGCTACGTACTAGATCTCACACTTCATCAGATATTCGATACATGTGCCCTTTGGCCTAATGATCTTCTCCTCCTTATATAGTTTTAGGCCTTTCTCAATACCATGGACCAAAAACACTTAGGACCAATACCTTGGACCAAATACCTAGCGTCAATACCTCAGACCAAATACCTTGGACCAATACCATGGGTTAAAATACCTTGGACCAAATACCATGGAGCAAAAGCTTAGTTTTTCAACATATACATGATTTTCCTTCTGTGAAAGTGCGTGTGTATGTATACTCGACTTGTATACAGTGAACCTGCCTGTATATATAGCTTGGTCAAGGCGAACCTACGTATACCTTTTTTCTTCATTCTTTGTAGTTTGATCTGTAATTCTTTGTTGTTAACCTGCTATATTGTGGTCTTTCATCTGAGTGAGTTTCCATTTGCACATTACTTCTGAACTGCCCTGCATTTTGTCACATCTGTAAACACAACTTTCATGCATTCTATCACATCTGTAAAGACAACTGTCATGCATTCTATCACATCTGATATATATTTTGTAGATTCATCTAGTTCCCATATACAAGTGAGTTTTTATGCTACAAGTGGGCTTCCATCAAGTACAACACATACGTCATAATTCTAACAACGTAGAGTCGTAATAAATTTTGAACACAACCATCATGGAGAGTAATGCGGAGTGAGGCCTGTGGTAAGAGAAGTTGGACTTTTATGATCTTATCATAAAATCACAATCCCTTGTAGACTGGACCGGGGATAGAACTTTGAATAATCGCAATTGTTTTATAACCTGGAGCACTCTAAACAAAATCCAAAGGGGGCTTTCTTAAAACATATCACAATGGCTTGGAGGTTGGGAGTACTTTAAATAAAATCTTAATCACAATCATTGAAATGTGGATGGATAACATTTTTTTTGGAGGGTGTCAAAAGTGGCAACTGGTTTGTGAGGAAGGGGGTTCAAAAGAACAATAGAGTGACACATGGATATATGGTTTGGATGAAAAACCACTTTTCGAACCCCCCCCCCCCCACTTTCAAAAACTTAAAATGAGTGCCAAGGGGTCCGAAGTCTTCTCCGTCATTTGACCTGGGTAGTTCTGGGCCGTTTATTAAATCACGACAAGTCGGGCTTTTATATCGCAATTGGTGTTTAGAGCGGAGGCAAAGGTATGGGTGGGATTATGAAAGTTTCGATAAGTTGAGATGCAAAATCATTCATATCCATTTAAATATTGTGTCGGGTCCAAGTGGCCTAATCTCAATAACAAATCAGCTTGGGCAAAGGATTTGTTATAAGCTGTGTCCCTTTGAAACTCGTGATTGCAAAGTCCCAGGGTTACATGGTAGTGATGTCATGATGTGATGTGGTGGGTGATGTGGCAATGACAGGGTAGCTAACATGGAGTATGATGTGGATTTGACATGAAGTATAACATGGATTTGATGTCATATCACAATTAGTATTCAGAGGTTTGGATCAGGGTAGAAACTTTAGACTCTCAGGATTGCGCAGACATGAGATTTTAATGAATCACAGTGAATAATCCCCACGGGTTAGGCTATATCACATATCGTAATCAGTTAAGGAAGGAGGCCGAAGGTAGGATCTTTGGAAACTGCAATAGCTGCGGATGTGAGATTGTTTATGAATGGCAGTGTATAATCCTGTCGAGTTCGGTCTTATTTGCAATCGCAATCGGTTAAGGTTAAGACTTAATTTCTTTGGAACCTTTTTTGTAGTCATAGATGCAAGGAATTTATGAATTGACATGTATATTTTCTTGTCGGGTCCAGTCTAATCACAATCACAATGGATTTTGGTGGAGGGGTCTTGAGCCTTAGAACTTTGTTTATTTGTGATGCGGGGAAGTCTTTGCCTTTAGAAACTTTACGATGTGGAATTTGGATGAGTCGGAGATTATTAAGATAAAACCTTTGGGAATTAAAAACTCTGATTATTTTGTTTTATGATTAAATAACCCATATTTTTTAGTACTTAAGGTTTTTGAAGCCTAAGTATAGTTTTGGTCTCGAGGACTAATTTTTTTTTTTGGATAATCAAGGTTTAATACTCGGGTTTTAATTAAAAATCCTAACTATTAAACTTTGGTTATAGTTCTTTATTAACAAATTTTTATGTTGATTTTTCTAAAACTAAAGGGTCCCTATTTTTATACAATAAATTTCATAGGAAATTTATAATATATTTAAAATGGGGGTTGTTAAATAGTACAACATGTTCCTGTGTGCTTATGAGGCCTATATTGATCCTATGTGTTAATGCCATAAGAGGGTTCAATGGAATAGGGATTCTCTGGTGATAGCGAGGATGAAAAAACCATGGGCTTACTGGCTGAGAATCACTATGGTCATGGCTATCTTCCTTGGGTAGATAATACCAATAGAGACAGTGCTAGTTAAGAATGTACTAAGAGGTTAAGGCACCCAAGAAATAGTGGGATGATAACACCTGATATAGCCTTGAGGGGAGGGCGAGGTGGGGGGTGGAGAACAAAGGTGTGAGAACTACTGAGAAGTTATTAGAAAGTGTGTTCTTATTCCTATTGAAGTAACTCACCTAACAAAACAAGAGTGGAAAACAAAAAAAAACGAACATTTTCTTCAAAAATGAATATACAAAACATTTTTCTAATATATTCTCGCTATTATCATCAAGTTTAATGTAGATACAAATGCCAATTTAATTTTAATAGCCACATATAAATTAACTATTTTATGCATCTTAGAGTGCATTTTGAAAGGTTTTATAATGTCTTTCAATATAGCTTGTATTTGACTAGAGGTCTAACACTTCATTGAAAATATTCATATTGCATTTCAAATTTGTGCGTTGACAGTCTAAAATGCATCTCTGATTTTTTTTAGGATTTTCAAAAAATCCCTAATTCAAAGGAAAGTGGTTGTAGTCATTGGACTTTGTAATTGTAGAAGCTGGGCACCATGGAATCAAGATAGTTTTCAACATGTTAATAATTTTGATGCATATCATGGAAAGGGATGGTATGCTTAGTGGGATTGTGATGCTAGGAACAACAAATAAAAATAATTTAATTTGTTTTGCATGAAGAGGTCTGGATTGAATAAAATTATTGGATTAGGCTTTTTTCTATATGGGGGGAGAGAGCATTGGAGAGGAAATTGTAGTAGTATACTATAGCCATGGGGAGGGTGATCAAAGAATAGAGGAAGGGAGCGCGGTTGATGTTCAGATTCCAGATCCACCATAGGAAGGGACCTGCCTGCTTTCACAGTCTCAACTATAGGGATCACAATGACTACATCAACAACATTATATCTAGTGTTAATCATGGCCTAGGGCAGTGTGCCCCAATTTTTAGGGTGATTTTCAAGAACACCTTCCTCTACAGTTACCAGAAGGATATTTTGATCATAACTAAGGGTATGTATATGGACTAATTCATTTATTGTAGTAAGTAAGCCAATATTTGATTCCTCGTCTTAGATATATGGCTTGCATAGCTACTTCCTATTATGTATATGTTCCCATTCCAATCCTAAGATTTAATATCCAACAATGCTATGTTATCCAAGACACTACTAGGATACCTGTTTGTTGTTATGTCTTCATTGGCATTCCTATTTTGAGATTTGGTACATGACTAGGAGATCTATTTGATTGATAATATAATGTAACAAATTACAACACTTTGACTAAACAAAATTCAGTGATTAAAGAAAAATAGTAGAGTATAGTAAAAGTTTGCATTGGAGGTTTTTCAAAATACTTCAACTAAAGAAATTTCAGTGCCTATAAAACTATTTGGTTACCAAAACTTGAAACTGATGCATAATAGGGTAGAGGAAATTTTTCTGATAGTGTTTCAAAACATTTATGTCACTATGAGAAAAAAATGGAATTCCTCTACTTGACATGAATGTTTTACAGTGTGAATTTTTTTTGTGGCTAACCATAGTGATGTTCAATGTTCCTTCAACATTGACATTTAAGATCTATAATAACGTAGCATATTGTTTTTATAATTTTATCATCCCTTCAAGAAGAAAAAAATAATACAAAGATCTTATTAATAGTTGCATAAATAGAAAATTGGAGCATTTTTTTATGTGAATAAAAAGTAAAGTTGAGAGAAAAGGGATGATACTATTGGAACTTTGTGCTGCTCTATTTTGTTTGCTATTTCCGTCAGCATCTAGAATCTTATTTTCACTATTGAGAGTGAAAAGACCATGCTTTGTAAATTTCACAACATATAAAATGTTGTTGTTTTTCTCTGCAGATATTCTTGGTAGGACATACTTGTTAATTTAGGCAATAATTTCTTTAGAATTAGCCTATTTCTGATAGAACATCACATGATGTTGTTATCAAGAGTTCTTATAGTGAAATTAATAAAATGAATAAAGAGAAAAGGGTTTTTTTGTTTTCACTTAACACAAAATATTGATAGATCTTTATCATTGCATATGATGACATTGGGAAATTACATACTACACAAATAGGTTCAAATGGTGTCGAGTATGCATTTGCAGTGACAAGTACTCCTTACACCTATTACAGAAGAAGACTAGTCAACATATTGGTATAAAAAAATAACTATCATATGGAACACAAGCTAGTCATTGAGTATGTATATACCTAGATGTCTCTCAAATTTTTTTTTGAGGTACTGTTGTATCTCAATATTCAAATGCATAATGAATGTGGCATGTGTTGTAAGAAATGTTTTCTCCTTGAGATATTTTGTTTTTGTTATGTATTTTGAAGAGAATAATTGACACATATCTTCTTTGCAACCTTTGTTCCATTTCATTGTAGACAGATGATTTTTTTTAACTAGTTATAGCTATAGTATAAAACATGCCCCTAAAAACTAAAACTAAAAATAAAAATAAAATATAATTTTTCAAATTGCATGTAGACAATAAGATGTAACGCATAAGACTAATGGATGAGTGGTCCAAGGTTGATCATGTTACCAATGCCTTGTCGTATTCAAAAATTTCATCTTTAATATGAAATGTATATTGCATTTGAACTTTTTGAGTTGTTGTTACAAGTGTTGTAACTGTTGCAATTAGGAATGTTTTTATGCTTTCTCCCCATTGTTTTATTGTTTCCTTGGGAAAAGTTTGTATTATGCATAAACTATGTCAATGTTTTCTACAGTGCTCATGTTGTCTAACAATGTAATGTAGTCACAATTGTCGTAGTCATAGCTTGTTTTTAGTGCAATATGGAAATTTATGACTGCAATTCCTTTTCCTTGAAAGATCTTTTGATTGTAGTTTTTGTTGGGGTCACTTGGAAAAACCATTGGCACTATCATCAATCCTTGTTTATCAGTCAAATCAGCACACAATATTTGATGAATTTTTGTTGCTTTGTCCACAAATGTGGTGTAGACTACCATGACATCACCATGAAACAATTTCCAAGATCTGCGAATGTTTATTTCTTCAAATGATATCAGATTGATTGGGAGCGCATTCATGTTATGCACAGATCATGCAAATTAGAGTAAATTACAATGATACAATGTTAATGTGTATATGGAATATGTGATAAATGCACATAAGCAATGTGCATAGATTGACTTGACTCCTTGCTTCTCTTTGGATTTATTTTTCTTGTTTTGATGTTGTGATGCTTTGTTGTTCAAAGCTGCAAGTTTTTTTGTTGCAATGCAAGCGGCGAAGAGTAGGAAAAATTAAATTAGTAACAATGGATACATGTTAACTAGTATATATATAAAAAATAAGGAACAAAAGGAAAGTAGATATGGTATTTGTAAATGCTTTCCTTTTCAATTTTTGCTAGCAATAACTTTAATCCATTTTTCTTCTATAGAAAAAAAGAAGTTGCATTAGAAGCTTTCTTTGCATATGGATGCAATGGATGCTTTCCAAAGGACATCAGTAAATGGTTAAGCTTCAATGGCAACAAAAAGGGAAAAAAATGGCCTAATTGCAAATATGGAAAAGGGTTCAAAAAGTTTTATGGTTCACTTTCATATATACAGTCCATTATGAAACAAATTATGTCATGGTTTGACCAATATGTATCCAACTTGTATATCTTGTAGCTATGTTTTATATTAGACCATATATGATCAATGAGCAATGTGTGTAAATCAAATTTGTATCCAGAAGGAAACAAAGGTTGTGGGTATACATATAGTTTATTAATGTCTTTTTTCTATTGTTTCTTTAATGCATGTTGACATTGAAATTTCCTACAACGAAAAGTGGTTCACCAATAGATATATTGGACAATGTTTTTTCAATAATACTTAGTATATTAGGCAATGTAGCCTAGGGTGCTGCATAAACATTGATAATTCTGATTTGAATTCCATTCATAATGATGTTTTCTATCAATGATTCTACGTTGTCTTTTTCAAACTGCATATGTTCAAGGACTGTTGTGTTTTATTTGAAGCATAAGAACAATCCATTTTTTTTATGGTAAAATTTGAAATTGAAGGTTTTGAACTTTGTTGTAATGTATATTATTTCAAATGTGTCTCCTGTAAACACAAAACATCATCATCCATTAGATCATAGTCATTGAGTACATTGTTGATATAGGTTTCTAGGTTGTGAGTGTTTAAAGACATAAATTGATGTGCTTGGATGTGTGTGCAAATACTAATACTTGTAATCTAGTTCCCATTTTGAATTTTGTCATATATAATCCATTTCAATTTCAATTTTTTGTTTAACTCTGAAGTTTTCTTTTTATAAAGGATTTAACAGGAAAAAAGATTGCATGCTCCAAATACGAGAGAAGGTTGTGTCGACTAATCCATGAGTCTGTATTCCAGTAGGGTCAAATACAAGGTTTTGTAGTGTGAGGCCCTATGACATATGTATTTTGTGTTGTTGATAGTGCTAGATGTTGCAAACATTGTAACGAAATCTCTGTGGTGTGAATTCCCAATTAGACTTCACACTATTTGGTGTAGGAGTCCCATTCGGTCATATGGTCTGACCACCATTGGAAAGGTTTAAAGATATTCCTTGGTTACAATCCAACACAAGTGAACACAAAACCACTTTGGGGTAGCAAGAATGTGAGATTTGTGAGACACCCAATGTAAGGTGCATGAGGGAGACTTCCACAACTGTTGAGAGAAAAGAGTCACCAATTAGAAAAGTAATATTACTATCCTAAAGGGGGACCCGAGAAGAAAGAAAAAGGCTCGTTGAATACCTGTGGATTAGTCCACATAATAAATAATTATTGTTAAATAATAACAAAACTCATTTAATAATAACCATAGGTAAGTAATGAATTAGTCCATTAACTTAGTATGTGATTAAAACAAGATATACCATCAACATAACTAGAATAGTCCAACTACATCTATGGTACATTTATGAAGAAGTGTCGACTCATTGTGATTCCAATAAAAAGTGAAATATACCACATACAATGTTACATAGATGAAACACTATATACAATAGTGGAACATGAACCCACAACTTGCTTCTCCATAGAATGATCTATTCCTATGTCTTACAAGAGAGGCTAAGGCAAGACCTCTAGAATCTAAGCCCTCCAAAAAGTCCCCTTTTGATTGAGTTATGAGGAGCTATTTATAACAAGTAAAAATGACCTATGAGCTTCCTCATGACTCTTTAACTTCTATTACTATTCATATTCTATACATGACCCATTACATTCAAATGTGTGGCTTTTCACATTCCACATGTGTCCGTTGGACTTCATTACATACATTTATTACATAATATAAGTTACAAATGACACAATGACTATATAAGACAAAATAATAATAGGAAAAAGACACATCAAATTGATAAATCATTTACTTCGAAATGGAGCTCATTTGTGATGTAAGTGTGCCATGTTATGAACTCCATTGAGATGTCTTTGACCCAAACTAGCAATTCTCTAGTGTAGCACATATGTATCTCCAGTGCCTCAATCAATATGTTCTTGGAGGCTGATTGTACATTATTCTATAGCCATGAAAGTTTTATGTGTACTTTGATTGGTGCAAAGGTGTATGTTGGGCAGCGGATCCCCCGCGTAACGGTTTTGGGGCTTAAAGCCCACAATTTTGGGTATTGGTATTGTAAAGGCTCCACAAAATGTGCGGAGCATGAGTTGTAATGGGTCAAGTCAAAGAGTAATCTGTTCTAAAATATTGTGTTCTAATATAGAAGGTGTCGGCCTACCCATGGTCCGCAGACCATGGGGAAGGTCTAAATAAAGTAAGGCTCTACGTGTAGAATGCAATCTTTAGATCTAATCTGAGGTAATATGGTTTTCTGAATGCAGTATTCGATCCGAGTTTGTAAGTCAGAGTTTTGGGTTGTAGTAAGAAATAGAGGCTCCACAACTGTGTGCGTGGAGGCTTAGTAGAGTCTACAGCTGTGTGCGTGGACCCCTGTAGCTGTGTGCATGGGGTAGGAAGTGGATTGTAACTGGAAAAAGGCATTAATAAAGATAAGTTCATTTTGAATATTGCGTATCTATTTTTATATTCTGGTTTATGCATCTATTTATGGTTTATGATTGCGCGCATGTCTATTTATGTTAAATGGTAACAGAAAGTATTATACCTACTTAATTTAATTCAAGATTTATAATAATACTAAGCACAGAAAGGGTAAAGAACATTTTCACTCATCATCCTAACAGTGCGAAGGTAGTTGCACTTAACAAACGGCTGCGTGGAAGTAGCACAGTGCATAGGCTCGGTTCGCGAAATTTCTAGACCTCATCAAGGCATCCCTAGGGTATAGAAACATGGTTCTAGGACCCTCCCATACTACCTCGAGGGAGACCTCAGTTTGCTCTCCACGGACTGTTGCCGAAAGGGTGGTAGTTTCGAGATTTGTTTGGCTAAAACATTTCTGAACCTGGGTTAGGTCCCAATAAGCCAACATTTGGTTACGTTGCCAGGACCAAGATCTACCTAAGGGATATCTGATGTCAGAACACTGGAACCCTACGAAGAAGAAAATTTAATATTGGCTGGATGAGAAGCTTCATGAGTTCATAATACAGGAAAACAAAACCCCATAGATATCCGAGAAGAGGTGGTTGGATTGCTTCATATATATGGAAATCCACGAGATCTTCTTCGTGACCTTCTCTTCAGAGTTGTATGATTGGATCGCGAGGCTAGCAAACATCCAGGGAAGGTGCAATCTCTATCAACTGATAGTGTGGACTCCAGAGCTAGTGTGTAGACTAGAGGCATATGAAGATAAGATCACGCGAGCTGTAGACCATTGGATGGATCGGATAATAGGAGGGTTTATCACTGAATTTGTGTTAGACATGACTGTCAGCTACATTGAAGTAGAAAGACTTTTTCTCAAGGTGTTATAGACATATTTGGGCACTTCAACCCCAATCTTATATGTCGATACACTAGGGCTCTTTAACCCCTAAAAGAGTTGTTTCATACCCTAAAAGAACATGGTAATCTGATTACATCATTCCCCAAAAATTCCACCTGAAAAACCATCCAGAAATGGCCTAAACTGAACCATATTGACTACTACACTAGCCAAGTGTGATGGATACTGAGTGATAAACTGCTCAAGTGTGATTCATACTGTTTGGGCCTTCTGTATAGTGCAATGAGCAAGGATGGACAAATGTCTGGGATAGTTTGCTAAGTGGATGCTCATAGAATATTCTAGAAATTTCCCTTCTAACACTTGCCTCTCTGAATTCACCCAAGGATGAGTAAGAGATATGAACTTTAGTTATCTCCCCTCTTGTGGAAACAAATTTAACAAGTGGAATGACACTAATCAAACCCCAAATATGACTCACAACCTTGCACACATCTATAAATGGATCCCTCATCTAAGAGATCCGGAGGCTGGAATGTTGTGAATTGCAAGGAAGTGCTAATAATTTGTATTTGAGAAAGAGCATTGTATTTTTGGTGTGATCTTTCTATTTCATGAGGTGAAGAGGTCTTCATGCTGGGAGGATGATGCTGGATCAGACAACTGGGTTGTAATTCTCCCTTCTATATGTTATAGACATTTTTGTGCCTCGCAGCATGGAGCTTGAAATGTCAATAATTACAGGGATCCTCAGTCCCTAAACATGTTGTTCTTACCCCTAGAAGAACAAGGTCAGCAAACCACAGCACTTCCCATCAGTTCTCCACCTGAAAACACTCAGAAACAGGCTATTTTTGGATCATGTCAGCTGCTCCACTGAGCATCTGCGCTGGAATGCAACTGCTCCTCCTTGTACCTACGCTGAAAGTCAAATCTAATGAAGGCTACCTGCGCTGGGCGAGATTGGCCAAGTGGCACAGTCATTCTGCAAGGTGTCAATTGCCCAGGAAGCTTCCAAACTGACACTTGGTTCAAGGGATTCGCCCTGTGATGAGTAAGAGGTACTTGATCTCCATGTGTAAGCAAGGATCTCCAAGTGGACTCAAGAACTGAAGTTTAACTAAAGTGGGAAAGGACACTAGTCAGCTTTATGCCAGCCTCAAGCTGACTCATCCTCTCTTCTTCTCTCCTATATATAGAGCTCTTCTATGAGGTCTAAGGAGGCTGGAATTTTGTGCAAAGCAAGGAAGTGCTGTTGGTTTACAGTTAGAGCTATTGGGTGATTGCTTTTATAGAGGTGAAGAGGAGATTTCTTGCTGCTGGGGAGGTGCTGCTGGATTGGAGCCATTGATGGTTGTAACCTTCTCAGAACCCTTTTACTTCTATCAATAAAGCTTTGAATGTTCTCCTATATACTTGTATTGCATTGATGTATTGTATTTACTTGTATATCTGATTCACTCTAATCCATGCATCAGTTATGAGTACATGTTCTTTGTAGTTTCCATCTCTTGTTTGTGCAGGATCTGTGTGTAGCTGGACCGGCAAAAGGAGCAAGGAGCTGGGAACAAAAGACAAAGAGAGAAGACAGGATCGACAAAAGCGAAAGACACCGGTTGGTCAATCTTTTCTTCCTTCTCTGTACTTTCATAAAGGAAAATATCAAAGCTTTACTTTCAGTTGTTGCTAAGGACTGTCACCCTTAGAGTAGGGATAGGGTCATCCGAGTCGGATACTTTTCCCCACAACAAACTGGCGACTCCGCTGGGGAGCCTAGTATCTTGTTGGTGTTTGTAGTATCTTTGCTATTCATTTCCTGAACCAAAGAGTACCAAATCGAAAAGCTTTTGACTATATCAAAAGCGAAGTAGAGGGGCTGCTACTCTTGCTCATTTTTTAGCAGATTCATGATTTGAAGAGCTGATCTACAAAAGACTCTTGTACTCTTTGTGATAGCTTTTCATCCTCTTGATCATCCCTTAGCTTGTACTTGACCTATAGCTTTTTATTTCAGCAAAAACAGTGCATTTTTGAGCTTTTTATGACCCGGAAATCCTTGTAAACGCAACTCTCGTGTCTCAGTGCAGGCTGTCCACAGGCAGTCTGCATTCCAGCGCAGGTACTCCCTTCGGGAACTGTGCTGAGAGTCAATTTGACAGACCAGAGCCTGCGCTGATCCAGTTAGGCTATGTCTTCCTGAGGTTTCCCACTGTGTCTTAGCCCTGTTTTCACTGTTATTTTGCTGCTGATTGCTTGTCATTTGTACTTGCTGTAAACCAACTTTCCTTGACATTATTCCGCCTCAGTTGTGTGATGAAACTGTGATTGTTCTTTCAGTATTTCTTGCTTCAGTTACAGTTTCCCATTGTGAAAAGCGAACCAGTATAGCTGTGGCCTCTTAGATCCTGAACTGTAAAAATGTCTTTGTGATCTTAAGAGCTAGTTTTATTACTGTTCATGGCTGTTTGAGTTTGTTTGTTTTTCATTTTATGGTTTGAATCTATACATTTCCAGTGTCTAAACAAGTCAATCTTAAGGTGTCTTTTGATTTTGGACAAGCTTGTTTACTTTCGCTCGAAATTAGATTCAAAGTTATACAATAGTTTCCTTTTTGTCTTACATCAACATTAAGGATAACGAAAAGAAATATCTGCATTGTGCATTTTGCATTTGGCTGTGTGCTTGACGATTTAGGAAAATTTGCATTTTAGTGTGTGTTCTATGATCTGTGCGAAAAATTGTGTCTTTCTTTTCCCTCAGTAGACTAAGGTTTTCAAAGTTGAAAGATTGAAAAGTTTTGCTTGTCATCTTAGATTGCATTTAGGAAGTTGTATATATACATCTCGTGGTGATCCTTAAAGGCAAACTGCTAAGCAAGATCAACATTAAAATAAATCCAATTTACATAACAACGCTTTGTAACATAACGCAAACATCTAGAGGTCTAGGTAGAGACGTGTTCCGGCGTCGTTAAACATAGTGACTGTCGATCTCTACGAAGGTGGGTGATTCCTCCTGAGAGTCGGTGGCACTAATACGGACTTGTGCTCCCGCGTACCGTCGCGTATATTGGGAGACCCCTATAGGCATTTATCCTTTATCCTTAGGAAGCCGTGTCGGCCGCCCTACTGATCGCGATGCAGTGAACACAGCATTCACGAAGATCGACCACCTGTACCGTAAAACGTATTCTGTGGTTTCGCGAAAGGTTTGGAACACCCTCTACCTAGATCTCCAGAGTAGTTTCTTTTGGCCTTTTTCAAACTCTATAACTGAAAAAGTCCAACCGAGCATTTGTCACTTCGGGCTCGTTAAAACATCGAAGGCGACTAGAGTCATCTTTAGCTTTTTCTCGACTCTTAAAACATGAAAAAGCAAGTTTGTGTCTAAAAGCGTCGTTAATAAAATTTATTTTAAGCGGAACATAATCACCTGTTATTCCCACGTTGATCTTTCAGTTGAAAAGTATGGAGCCCACCAACCAAGGAAGCAACCTTGGCGGAAGTCCAAATCCCTTCTCCTCTTGGGGAGATGTTGGTGCGCCTCATATGGCAACATTGTCACTTCCAGGATTGACAATTTGCCTACCTGTATGGCTCTTTTCAACTAATGTAGTCCAGATCGCCACTAATCCTGAGCAGTCGAATCAACAGTCAGAGCAGTCTAGAACTACCCACCAGCCTTCCACTTCTTACAATACTTCCTCTGATCCTTCCTCTTCGCAAGGTGGGGCTGGCAAAAGTCAGCCTCCCAAGGAGAAGAAGGAAAAGAAGAAGAGAGAAAAGAAGCAGAAGGGGCCTATGGCGAAGGCGACTGGGGGCAAGCAAAAGGTAGCTGACAAAAACCCACACACTGCACCGACCGGGCCTAAATCGCCATGTGTCATTTGCAAAGGGACCCACTTCCATCGTGATTGTCCTTGTATTCCCCGGATACTAAGGGACTGGTCCCCCAGGTTGCACAATCCGGTAGCATCAACCTCTGGTAGTCATGTTGATTGCAGTCCATCAACCAGCGAGAGTGAAGGACGAAAAGGGAGACCAAGATCACCCTGTATGTTGTGTGAAGGCGATCACGCCATTCACCGATGTCCATTCTTAGATGAGGCGAAGAGAGTTTTGGAAGATCGTCCGGTATCACCGTTACGACTTCCTCCTGGATACCAAAAACTCGTGCCTAATCCCTCGATAGTTGAAAATACAGCTAGCCCGCTCAAGTGGTCGCTGAAGCGTCAGTCACTGAAAATGAACCTACTGAATCCAGACCGGACGAAAGTCCAAAGGTCGATACGGCAGTTGACCCGGTTCTACCTTCAGAAGTTTCATCTTCAAATGACACCGTAGCCGAAGAGTCATCTTCATGCGACACCCTCACTGAAGAGAATAAGGATGACACCATCCAGGTTCTTTTCATCAGCACCGACTCTGATGAGCGTCAGGGCAATGCGCCGATTCCTTTATCGCAGGAAGGAACATCATCAGGGTCATATCCGGCCGTATATTCGGTCCCACCACCAAGCAACCTGGTTGTATCCTTTGATTGGAATCAGCTAGGCAGACCCCGGTTACCAGCCAGTGTACCATTCAGAATCATTGTCCAGATCTATAGAATGATCATGGCTGGTACTATCATTGATGAAGGGGCGTCTGTGAGTATCCTTTCCTCTGTTGCTTGGAAAGCACTGGGTTCCCCGGCGCTTTTACCTGAGTTAAGAAATCTCTCAGGTTTTGATAAAGGAACCAGTCGACCATTAGGAATCCTCCCCAATGTGCCTGTCACGTTGAAAGGGAAGACCGTTAATTTGGACGTGATGGTCATCCAAGGACCCTTGGATTATAACCTACTCCTTGGACGCGACTATATTTATTGCATGGGAGCGATAGTCTCCTCACTCTTTAGAGTAATGTGTTTTCCACACGAAGGAAGGGTGGTCAAGCTCGTAGACCAACTTTCGTTTCCGGGATCTCGCATCGCAAATAGTCAAATACCATTCCTAAATGGTCTGTTCACTCAAGGTTCGCCTCCACCCCCAGTCCTCCTTCCCGATGAGTGCGAGTGATTCGGAAAGAAAGACTGGAACCCAGGGGGCATGCACCCTGGTCTGCTTCGGGCAGAAGAAACCCTGGGTGTAAGGAAGAATTTCCGCAGAAGAATAGACTAGTCCGTACCCCGTCCGACGGTGGAAGAGGGGTTGTTCTAGAATAATATTCTTTTGTCAAAGTTATGTGAGTGAGATAATCAGCTTCTCGCTCCCCTTGTCTAAATAATCAGGATACCGAGGAAGGGGACCATTTGCGGTAGCAAGTAGTAACCATCTTTGAAGACAAGCCTCACCCATTAAAACATATGTTTTGAAGGATAAGTAGGGGCAGCCTCCAAAGAAAGAGATTCTATTGCTGCAACAGGTGGTCGCCATCTTTAGTAACCTGATAATAGACATCGCCGAAGAAAGAGATTGATTTGCGGCAGCAAATAGAACCCTCTTCGGATAATAAGAAAGAGGCAAGCCTCCCTCAATAATACCAATGTTTTGTCGTTGAGTAGTGTTCTTCTCTTGTCACAAATAGCTGTTCGTTAAAAGTTGGGCCGACGGGAAGCCTGAGTACCGCATAAGACCCCCTAAAATAACGAGAAGACTAGTATCGTTAACATTAGATTGGCAAGATGACAAGTAACTGTGAACACCCAAAGAAAAGCAGAAGTAGGGGAGAGGAGGGGCAGCCTCGAAATTCTGTCCTACGCCTGGGGGCATGCAAACTTTTGGAATGTAAGCAAGGGACGACTATTTATTTTTTTAAATTTTTAGGTCCTCCCTTTAAACCCGTAGGTCTAACCCTTTAAACTCGTAGGATTAGCCGTTTCCGACCTTACATGAAGAAAGCCTGTGGGGCAAAGGTAAAAACTTGCCAAAATTGGAGCATAGCTTCGTGAGATAAAGCTCCTTAAAAAATAGCTATCTCACAGGAGGCGTTCTTATTATGACTGGTATATCGAGCAGTTTTAGCACATAGTTCATGCTCGTTAAAAAATAAACGCAAGATCCGAGCAGTTTTAGCACATAGTTCATGCTCGTTAAAAAATAAACATAAGTTGTGAGCAATCTTCCCTTAGAGTTCAAGCTCACCCAGAAAAAATGAACCGGTAAATAACCTTGGTAAATGTAACCTTTGACAGCCATATTAAAGCCCTTGGTCGTGTTCTTGCAGTCTCACCTCCATCCGTTCATTTGGCCAATCGTTCATCTCCATATGTTTGTTTACCCATTTTGAGGAACAGCTGCGAAGAGTGATTTCACCTAGCCATCCTTGTGACACTACCGTGATTGGAAAATTCCAATTTGTACCTGGAATCTGCTGCTATCCCTGTTTATCACTCGTTCCTCAAAAGACGAGTCTTCTTTGAGCTCTTTTCACTGACTCGTAAAATATGAAAAGTTTGCCGAGTTTTGGCCTTCCAGCTCGTTAAACGACCGGAACGCTATCCCTCCTCTAGATTTTAATCTTTTTGGACCTGAGGGATTATTGCACAAAAAGATCGAGCGCTTGTTTTGTTCGGCTCGTTAAAGCAATCGAAAACTCATCCCTTCTGTATTGTTTTATACTTTTTCGGACTTAAGGGATTAGATGACGAAAAAGGAATTATGGAGTTAACTTTCTGTACCTTTTCAGACTCTCTAAAAATGAAAAGGACCGAGTTTTCTTTGTCGTTAGACTCGTTAAAATGATTAAATAGCGACAAACTTGTCTTTAGATGAGAATGAGTTTCCCTATCGCTAAGCTCGTTAAATCATAGCGATGGGCTTGCCCGAAGGGCAGGTTATAGAACAAGCATATGTTATCCTCCTCAAGCTTGACAAAAATAAAGAGGTACTGGTCAGAAATGACTGGGGAAAAATTGGGAGAACATCAAAGTTTAATGGTAGCAAGTCACTCTTGAACATGACACTTTTCCTCCGTACCACATCGGGTTGGGTTGTTTCATTCACCGGTCTCATCACCATGGTCCTCGCCAAACCATCCACACTTGGGGTAATGCTACCAATCCATCGCATCAGTGTCGTTATATGTTCAAGAGAGGTCATTGTGAAAGTGTCAACCGTGTCCCATCCACTGCCATACATTATCCTTCATCCATTCATGATCGCCACCCTGAATCATATATCACAGTTTGTTTTCACCTCCACTAAAATCATTAGCTCCGTTCCGTGTCATTGATGTGGGATTCATTAAGGCCCTCCTTTGACGGATCGCTTCTTGTCGACTTCAGCTCATTATCCAAGAAGTTGATCTAGGAACAACCCCATCAGTACTTTGAAGCTTGCATGCCTCAATGGCAAGTTTCTCACTTCCGGCGACAGGTATACATCAATGACCTTCGACCAGGAGATTTTGCGTGGCGTTCGACGCCAAGTCCTTTATTCACGCCACGTGAATTGTACTGCAGTACCTTGAGGGTCATTATCATTATCGGTGATTCCTCTCGCGCTTGTTAACGGTTTTCATCATTGACCGGTAATCAAGCGATGTCTTTCCATGTTCGACTTCAGCGAAATTCTAACATGGATCGACTTGTACTTAGAGTGAAGATCGAACGAGTTTGAAGACCCCGGATCTAGTTTCATCCATCCAGGCTGCGATACATATTCAGGAAATATAAAAGCATTTGTCATGTACATCATTGCAGCAGATGATCATCCTACTCAAAGGATGATAATTTCAGCAGAAAATTATCAGTCTACCATCAGACGATCGTCTATTCTATGTACCAAAATGTATTTATAAAGCTGAGCATGGGAATGCCCGCCTCAGCTAGATCATGAAAACAGAATGAAAAATAATGTATTGTATTGTATTGTATTACAGGGCACCTCTCAGCACTGGAATGAACTTCGGACCCTCTAGATAAAGCACTTCACCCGATAAACGGCCTCATACTTTAGGGGGCAACTGTTATAGAAATTTTTGTGCCTCGCAGCATGGAGCTTGAAATGTCAATAATTACAGGGATCCTCAGTCCCTAAACATGTTGTTCTTACCCCTAGAAGAACAAGGTCAGCAAACCACAGCACTTCCCATCAGTTCTCCACCTGAAAACACTCAGAAACAGGCTATTTTTGGATCATGTCAGCTGCTCCACTGAGCATCTGCGCTGGAATGCAACTGCTCCTCCTTGTACCTGCGCTGAAAGTCAAATCTAATGAAGGCTACCTGCGCTGGGCGAGATTGGCCAAGTGGCACAGTCATTCTGCAAGGTGTCAATTGCCCAGGAAGCTTCCAAACTGACACTTGGTTCAAGGGATTCGCCCTGTGATGAGTAAGAGGTACTTGATCTCCATGTGTAAGCAAGGATCTCCAAGTGGACTCAAGAACTGAAGTTTAACTAAAGTGGGAAAGGACACTAGTCAGCTTTATGCCAGCCTCAAGCTGACTCATCCTCTCTTCTTCTCTCCTATATATAGAGCTCTTCTATGAGGTCTAAGGAGGCTGGAATTTTGTGCAAAGAAAGGAAGTGCTGTTGGTTTACAGTTAGAGCTATTGGGTGATTGCTTTTATAGAGGTGAAGAGGAGATTTCTTGCTACTGGGGAGGTGCTGCTGGATTAGAGCCATTGATGGTTGTAACCTTCTCAGAACCCTTTTACTTCTATCAATAAAGCTTTGAATGTTCTCCTATATACTTGTATTGCATTGATGTATTGTATTTACTTGTATATCTGATTCACTCTAATCCATGCATCAGTTATGAGTACATGTTCTTTGTAGTTTCCATCTCTTGTTTGTGCAGGATCTGTGTGTAGCTGGACCGGCAAAAGGAGCAAGGAGCTGGGAACAAAAGACAAAGAGAGAAGACAGGATCGACAAAAGCGAAAGACACCGGTTGGTCAATCTTTTCTTCCTTCTCTGTACTTTCATAAAGGAAAATATCAAAGCTTTACTTTCAGTTGTTGCTAAGGACTGTCACCCTTAGAGTAGGGATAGGGTCATCCGAGTCGGATACTTTTCCCCACAACACTATATAATAAAGTTCTTCGAGTTTCTTCCATATAACTATGTAATTATGAATGTTATTATTTGTGAATGCCATTGTATGTTCATTATATTTCTGATTTCGTAATGATTATGATATAATAGATCAATATTCTTTGACGGTTCTTTGTTACTGTGTTCCTACAGGTACTCTCCAAGCGAGATAAGTATGGAGAGGAGTTGCAAGCTCTATCAAGGGGGAGAGAGATCAAGCAAGGAGTTAAGCGGAAGATCTAGGTTGGTTCCTTTGTCTTTCTCTTATCTATTATACATAGAAGAAATCATGAATTGCTTTAAATTGTTGTTTCTTGGGTAGCTACCAACCTAAAGGGCTAGTCGATCAAAAAGACACTAGTTTTCCTAGAAACAAATTAGCGACTCCACTGGGGAATGAATAGATGTTTGTTTGTTGTTATTGTTTGTTTTATAAACTATAGATGGAGCCCAAATTCAGCGAGGTAGCCTTCAAACTACTCTTGCTTTGCAATTGCATAATAGATGAACGTTGCTTCAGTTAATCTCCGGTTTAGTTTATGAATTAAACATTTGACTTACAAGCATTCTAGATGCCATTTTGGTAGCTCAGTAACCTCTCAAGATCATTCCTCTATACTTTGCTCTTTACTGTCCAACATAGCTCAACTTTACTCACTGAAATCAGCTGCAATTTTGAGCCAAAACCCACTTCAGTTGCGCTCCTTGGACCATTGCAATGTCTGTCACTGTAACCCAGTATTCATCACACCTCCCAAGTGTAGTAGGTGTGATTCATCTCTATTTCTATGAAGCCTAAGTTCGATGACTGACTGATCCTATTTCCATTCTAGAAATTGGGGGGTTTTGTCCTTGTTTTCAGTATTATTTAGTTGTTTTGCTGCTTATGAACAATGCCTCCTTACTGAAGCCTGCTTGCATCACATAGATCAGCCTCCATTGATTAGGATTAGTAATTTTTTTAATGTATTTATCCATCATTTACAATCTTTTGTTGAAAAGTTGCTTAAATCAATCTGTCATTTTGGTACAAAAAGTGTCATAACTGTCGTTTTGTGTCAAAAAGAGAAGTGTCGTTGAGTCTTCCTTCCCTGGATAGTTGATTGAACTTTTGGTCATGTACTTGATTTGATTTCTTGATATTTGAAGTGTCGAAAGAATTTTCTATTTGAAATTGAAAAGCATCATTTAGACTTCCTTTCTATTTTGAAAAAGAAATTGTCGAAATGTCGCTTTGAGTAAAATATTTTAGATCTTTGCTACACTTAGTTTTCCTTTTTGGCATTTTTCACATTAAGGGGAACGAAAAACAAATACATTCATTTGCATTTGCATTTATTTTGTGTGTGAAAAATGATTTGGGAAAATGCACTAGTGTGTGCTCTTTGCTCTTTGTTTGAAAGAATTGTAATATTCTTTACCTAGTAGCTGGGATTTTCATCAATCAAAATAAACAATGATTATTTATCATTGTAGATTTCATTTTTAGGAATTTCAAATCAGCATCACACGGTGAACCATTGAAAGGCAAACTTTAAACAAGATCAACTCTAAAATAAATTTCAATGAACTTAACAACACTTTGGAACTCAAGGCAACAAATCTAGAGGTCTAGGCTAGAGATGTGTTCCGGCATTGTAAAATCTAGTAACTATCATTTTCATTGAGGTTTGGTGATTCCTCCTCTTTGATACGACAAGTGCTAGCATGGACTTGTGCTCCCCGTACCGTAGATTATATATTGGGAGAGCACAATACGCTTATATCCTTTATCCATAGGAAGCTGAGTCTGCCGCCCTATCAATCGCAATGCATTGAACACAACATTCAGGAAGATTGACTACCATACATAAGTCCTTGGTAATTTCTCTTTAATTTATCACCAAGGTGTATTTTGCAGTTTTACGATTGGTTTGGTAATCCCTCTGTCTAGATTTCCAAAGTAGTCACTTTCATTCATTTTCGACTCTTTAAAAGAAAGGGTCCGTCTGAGCACTTGTCACTTCAGGCTCATTAAAAATCCAAGGGGACTAGAGTCATCTTTAGCTTTTTCTTGACTCTTAAAAATTGAAAAAGCAAAGTTGTGTCAAAGCATCATTAAAATTTATTAATTTGGAATAGCATTATTTTCCCCTTAATTTTGAGTTGATCAAGTAATCCGCAGTCATGGACGAAAGTCAATCAAAACCCCATTATTTGCGAAGACCAGCAATTCAACCATCTTTGACTCTGGAAATGAAGCCATTCTAGGAAAAATGATCTGATTTAACTGAGTCCAATTCATCTGGTTTATTTGAAACTTTTGTTTCAACATCATCAGAGACTATAGTTACTCCGATTATTTCTAGTACATCTGCCTTTAGAGAAGAAGTTCCGCAGTTACAAGAGGACACTAGAACTGATCCTAGTGTAATGGTAGACACTTTTATACCTGAAACAACTCCACCTAGAGTTGATCCAAAGACTGAAGTTCATTTACCTAAACATCTAGAAGTCGAGTTTCAAAATTTAGAAGAAGTCAACCCTCTAGTATATGTCGCTGCAAAATTTATACCTTCTTCGGCTCCAAAAATCTTTCACGGACTTGACGGTCTACCTCCTCCACCTGGTTTGATTTCTATAGAGGAGATAGTAGAGGATCCTCCATCCAGTACCTCGATACATTTTGGAACTGGAATTGATTTGTATCCTTCTACTCCTGAGTTTGGTTCTTCTAAATATCCTTCATCGCAAGTTCCTGTCAAATCGCTAGGAAATATTTTGGATAGACTAAACATGTCTGAGCAACCATCAACATTTAGGACTGTGTCATCTGATATAGCTACAACAGAACTTCCTGCTGCCATTCCTACAATGTTCGCTGGCATACCATCTCTCCCGGCTAGTTATCAATCACTTGCTGGAGTCCACTCACGGGTTGTTTCGACGACATGGTCTGTTCCTATTTATTCATCTAGAGTCCCATCTGTTATTTCTTCTGTTGAAACCCTGCAAATTGATCCTACATGCCAGTATCAATTTGGGCAGACCAGTCTTCAAAGACCGATATATCCTTTGAACACTGGACTACTGCCATAAGGAGGGTAGTATGATTTTTCATTGTTCCCTCCTGGAGAACAACCATATGAGAGCTTGGCATTCACAAATAATAACATTCACAATTGCACAGTTATATGGAAGAAAACTTGAAGAACTTTATTAAATAGAAGGGAGAATTACAACCCAGTTGTCTGATCCAGCATCATCCTCCTAGCATGAATCCCTCTTCACCTCATGAAATAGCAAGATCACACCAACAATACAATGCTCTTTCTCAAATACAAACAATGAGCACTTCCTTGCAATTCACAAAATTCCATCTTGAAAAACCATCCGAAAATGTCCTAAACTGAACCATACTGACTGCTACACTGGCCAGGTGTGATGCATACTGAGTGATACACTACTCAGGTGTGATTCATACTGTTTGGGCCTTTTGTAGGGCGTGATGAGAAAGGACGGACAAATATCTGGGACAAATTGCTAAGTGGATGCTCATAGAATTTTCTAGAAACTTCCCTTCTGAGACTTGCCTCTCTGAATTCGCCCAAGGATGAGTAAGAGTTTTGAACTTCAATTAACCCCTCTTGTGGAACCAAATGTAACAAGTGGAATGACTAATCGAACCCTAGAGATGAATCACACCCTTGCACACATCTATAAATGGATCCGTCATCTAAGAGATCTGGAGGCTGGAATGTTGTGAATTGCAAGGAAGTGATGATAATTTGTATTTGAGAAAGAGCATTGTATTGTTGGTTTGATCTTGCTATTTCACGAGGTGAAGAGGGCTTCATGCTGGGAGTATGATGCTGGATTAGACAATTGGGTTGTAATTATCCCTTCTGTATAATAAAGTTCTTCGAGTTTTCTTCCATATAGCTGTGCAATTGTGAATGTTATTATTCATGAACGCCATTGCATGTTCATTATATTTCTAATTTTGTAATGATTATGATATAATATATCAAGATGCTTTGATGGTTCTTTGTTACTATGTTCCCTTGACCAGGACTGGCCCGAGGTAGCAAAATATGCATCGCTATGGGTGACAAAGGATGCCAAGCGAACCCGAGAAACCAATATCTTCTGGGTACTGATGGAGGCGAGCATACGGCTATGGATCAACAAGCGGCCACACCTAATTACTTCGGTATATGACAGTGTGAAGAGTTTTGTAGACTTTAAAGTAGATATGCACCATGTGTATATCAGGGTGCGGAAGAATCTAGAATAGAAGTGGACCACACTCCCCTTCGTCGCAATAGATGACGTTGTTTTCATGGTACTGGACACATGGCCACTGAAATGGCATACACCAGACTTCGTGGTGCATGATGAGATGGAGATTCAAAGACAAAAGACTGCTGCTAAGTTTATAGCACAAAAAATGCCGAACGAATAGCTAGCTGAAGAAGTACGGATGTACCGAGAGGCAGCAAAGGCTACCGCGAAAAATACAACAATAGTAGGGGCCACTACAACATAGGAAGAAGGAGGGTTGAACTTGACCACAGGGCATGGGGCAAATGATACGATGGAAGGCATGGACCCAAGCACCACCTCTACACCCTTAAAATGGTTGTGCGACAAAACTCAGAGGACCTCGGAAGAAGACCAAGGTGTCCAAGTTGGATGGGGAGCTTATCACACTGACCGAGGGTGACGTATACGACATTGGTGATACAGTTCTCAAAGTCACCAGGAAGGCATTCCAAGAGGCAATGACAGAGTAGCAAGTTGTGTTGGGGGCACTCAGGATGCAACTTCAGGAACTTTAGGTGTGACCGCTATAGCAAGGAATGGTAGTTGCCTATGGGGCTATGGGTACATCAACAACCGAGCAGTTGTTGCGGGCCAAAATGGCTAACATGGTCATGCTACCTAAAGGAGCATTGACAACAGATAATATAGAGGACAGAGCCATAGTAGGCTAGCTGAAGGGACTTGGATTAAACTTGGATACCCCCCACGAGAAATATTATACCAGCTATAGGATGGAGCGACAACAGAGCTCTGTTTTGGGGAAGGAAACGCAGTACAGATGCTCAGTGAACAGCGAATCAACATCGAGCAATTGAGCCTCCAATGTGATGAAGTAGTAGCACAGACTCAGCAGTTGGAATGAATCATCGAGGAAGCATGTTGCCATGCCCCCAGCTCAAGATTGCAATAGGGTTACCAGTAGGCATACGGATCCATAAATTGGCCAGTGGATTCTGCAAGGAAAAGGACGAAGAAATGAGGATCTAATTGGAACTCAACTTGTAGATTGAAGATTTGAGGCTGAAGGTGCAGCCCTCTCCACCACTGGAGGTTAGAGAGTAGTAGAACCATGCCATTTAAGAAGGGTTGAAAGAAATAGAGCACGCCATATAAGATTTCACTAGCTTGCTAGATCAATCACTTGTCACCCTCACTTCACTGTAGGAAAGCCCAACGCTCCAATGGCTAGAGATAGAAGTGCGGGAGTTGCAGCAGTCTTACAACAACGTTCGGGGGACCACATAGATGGTAGCACTTACTCAGTGGTTGTCCAAGATGAAGGAGGCCCAAGCTCTAAATGCCCAGGTGGACACCACGCCTCAAAAAGAAGTAGTGCTTAAAGAATGCATCCAGCCTTGGCTCGAGGAAGCATTCACGGTCACCGCCAAGATCAAAGGAAAGCTGCCACACATGTAGATTGTATATGCACTCAGGAAAGGACTTGCACTTGACAATGAAACATCGGAGATACGCATACAAGAATACAACAAACAACGAAAGAATGTGTTGCGAATGTAAGCGAAGCGTAAATATTGTTGGATGAACTTCATCCGAACATTACTGCACTAGCCAGGTGACTCAAGACAAGTCACGATGTTTGTGTTGGGGGCCTATTAGGCAGCAGAACCCCGCGTAATGGTTTTGGGGATTAAAGCCCACAATTTTGGGTATTGGTATTGTAATGGCTTTATAAAATGCGTGGAGTGTGAGTTGTAATGATTCAAGTCAAAGAGTAGTCCGCTCTAAAATATTGTGTTCTAATATAGAAGGTGTCATCCTACCCATGGTCCGCGGACCATGGGGAAGGTATAAATAGAGTAAGGCTCTAGGTGTAGAAGGCAGTCTTTAGATCTGATCTGAAGTAATATGGTTTTCTAAATGCAGTATTCGATCTGAATTTGTAAGTCTGAGTTTTGGGTTGTAGTAGGAAATAGAGGCTCCGCAGCTATGTGTGCGGATGGCTAGTAGAGTCCGCAGTTGTGTGCACGGACCGTTGCAGCTGTGTGCATAGGGTAGTAAGTGGATTGTAACTGGAAAAAGGCATTAATAAAGATAAGCTGGTTTTAAATATTGTGTATATGTTTCTATATTCTAGTTTATGAATCTGTTTACGGTTTATGATTGTGCGCATGTCCGTTTATATTAAACAGTAATAGAAAGTATTGTGCCTACTTAATTTTATTCAAGATCTATAATAATACTAAGCACAAAAAGGGTAAAGAACATTCGCGCTTCTCATCCTAACTATGTGAAGGTAGTTGCACTAAACAGATGGCTACGCGGAAGTAGCATAGCGCATAGGCTCGGCTTGTGAACTTTCTAGACCTCATTAAGACATCCCTACGGTGTAGAAACCTGGTTCCAGCACCCTCCCATACTACCTCGGGTGAGACCTCAGTCCGCGCTCCACAAACTATTGCTGAAAGGGCCAGTGCTTTTGGGATTTGTTTGGCTAAAACATTTCTGAACCTCGGTCAGGCCCCAATAAGCCAACATCATACTGCTAAATAATGTTGTTTGTTACCTCCAAGCCTTCCTATTCTCTTTCTTGTTTGATCTGCTCAATATATTAACTAATATCTGAGAAGGTGACCCCCCTACCTATGATTTATTCAAGTGTACCTATAGAAGGCATCACATGCTTATGTGTAAGAGACTCAAAAAAATGATGTATTCTATTATATGTAGCAATGGTATGAATTGATTGTTTCCTGAGACACATGTAGTTTTGGTGATGGAGTCTCAACTGAACTCTATCCATATCTACGACAATCTTGTCTTTGTTCTCTAAACGTTGCAAAGCATCTAGATACTTGACAACCCACTTGTGAAGATGAACGACTACTCTATTTTGTACCTTTAGGAGTTTCACCACTTCTTGTACCTTCTTATGTATGCCAATGAGAGGAGACATCACTTGTTGTAGAAGAATCATCTCATCCTATAATCGTTCCATGGTGTCCTCCATTGGTCCCAATTCCTCTTGCATGTTAGACTGCCATTAACCGGTACTTAATATTTGTGATGACAACTGTTAATTATATTCCACAAGATGTTCCACTTGTTGTTTAACCACAACAATTTCTCTTCTCATCCTGGCATTCTAATTCAAAAAAACCCATAATAATCCCTTGTTGCTATAGAAAATGTAACATTTGGCATTGTAATAGCTATGGGATTCCTTCTTGTATTGGAGGTTATTGCCTTTGTTGTAGAAAATGAGACTAGATTTTGAATATCATTGGAAAAGTATCTATGCCTCTATTGCATGATCGTCTTCTTAAGGTAATCTAACATTACACTACATACATCCATGACTCTATCTACTGGTGGAGGTGTGATCACCATCTCTCCAAAAGGAAGATGACCACATGTGAGAGGATGTTCTTCTGGAATATCTTGTTCTTACATCAATGGCCGGATGGTATCCTCTTCCTCCAATTTTCCTTCTTCAAGCTCTTGAGTCAATTTCTCTTCTTCCAGTCTCTATGCTTCTTCCTCCTCCTAGGAATGCATTTGGTATTCTTCTTATATCCTTCTTCTTTCTTCTTCTTATTATTTCTTTTGGAGAAACTCATCTCACATCCTCTTCTCCTCTTCTTCTTTTTCTTCTCTACTTTCCTATTCTGCTTAAATAGCTCTTGTGTTTGAAGGATATACTTTCTACTTTCTACTACTCTCACCTACTGAATCATATCTGATCATTTTCTTAGGAGCTAGTTTCCTTACTTGAGGAGTTATTTATTCCTCCTCCTATACTTGCAAGTCTTGAGCTGGTGGATCATGGGGTGAACTCGTTTCCATCACTAGATGTGCCTTGATGTTCACATTGTACCAATTCCTTATCTTCTCATCTTATGTTGTTGAAATTAATGAGTACCTCATATTGTGACCGATCCTTTCACAGTGTTTCCTGACCACTCCCTTGGGATCATATCCATGAAAATATTTAGTGTTAAAGTGTATGTGGTCCAGCTTCTATATCCCTACTACTTTCACTTTGTGTCTCTTTAACTCATATATTCCAATCCTCAATGGAAATATGGGCCAAGAGGATTTCTTCCTCTTTTGAAGAATTCCTGTCAATCCCTTATCCAACTAATTTTCTACTTCTTGCATGACCACCTTGTTGGTCACATATCATAGCATAAGATGAGGGGATATAATACAATTAAAACATTTGAGGTATGTACCCTTGGGAGCTACAAACAGGTTGTGGTATCTCAAAGTGACTCCTTCACCTGATTGGTCATGGAAGGAGAATCGATCTCAAATATCATTTGAAATATGACTGCAAAGAAGTGCTTATCCAATTCTTCATACATGCTTCCAAATCTTAGTTTTGATAAAACTTTGTAGTGGAAGTAAACTAGGAACTTCTCCTTAGGGGTCTAGTTTCATTTCATTCTTGGGAATGCATATTGTGTACAAATTCCATCTAATAGAAATTCAGACATGTATAATTCTAGTGCCTGGTTCACCCTCAAAGATGCTTTTTCCCGCCCCACCTAATGCCACAACTCATATGATAATATATCTACCCAAATAAAAACTCAACCACATGTCACCATTATATTGAGCTTATATATCCATTTCTCCTTAAACACCTCAACATTGTTGCACCCATACAACCAAAAATAAATGTCTATCAAATACTAATAGAAATTCTGAGAATATTTGTCGGATAGACTGTGAATGGGCAATGGCGAAACTTGGTAGGCTCTCAACACCGCGATTTGATAATGTCACTTGTGTTGAGGCCAACCCATCTTGTGAAAAATATCTCATTTTCATATTCAATGGGATTAATCATATTATAATGTGTTTGTATATATTCACCATAATAGTGGCGAGATGACTGCCACTTGCACTATGAAGCACAAGGTGAGACTCATCCATATGTGTAATGATCCATTAAATCACCTATGCAAATGGCATGACCTGGAATCTACATGTGATCTTATGCATATTAAACTTATTAATGTTGATGTATGCATGCACATCTTCTAATTCCTCAACAAAATTCTCCTGCATGAATGTATTGTATATCTTGCTCCATGTGACCTTTGTATTATTTTCAATAAAGCATTGTGTATCTGCATATATGGGAATTTTTGGGTTTGTAACTTCAACGGGTTCATTAATTCTTGCTTCTGAGAGCTATTTGGAGGCCACTTTTTGAGGTATCATGTTTCCAATAGATGACAACAGAGTGACAATACTTGTAGCATGAGAACCAGTTTGTGGCAACACACTCATAATGACAATATTAGCTTAAAGAAACCTACTTATGTAGAAATACTTGTAAACCATGTTCAAAGAGCCACACATATAACTCGACATGAAAATATATTAACAATAACACAAAATAACTTGCATACATGAGAAAATGACATGCAAACTAGGAGGGCACACTTTCAAAGCATGAAGGAGGGTCTTGAGTCATTCAGGGCTTTGTAGTGAACTCATGCACTCAAGAAAGTGGAGAAATCCATCAAGGGTGAACTTTCACACTTTGAAGGTTTGAAGGGGTGAATTTTTGGGTCTTTGCACCTTCATAATGTGCTCATGCACTCAAAGAAAGAGAGATAGTGCACTGTCGCAATCCAGAGGGATGAAGGATGATGCAATCAAGTCTTCAAGCCTTAGAGGTGCACTCATGCACTCAAGATAAACTAGGGAGAATTTTTACATGCCAAAAGGCTGAAGGAAGATGTTTCATGATGCGGTCATGTGCCCAATAGTTCTTTGTCATGAAGAAGTGCACTATAGAGGAAAAAGTAGTTGTTTAGGGCACAATTTTTTAGAGTGATCAAGGATTGAGCTTAAGAAGTGCACTCTACCTATTGGAAGATCAAAAAAAGTTTAGACAATGGTATTTGGTAATCAGAATGACTAGAAGAAGGATCCACAATATTATATTGCTATTCTTGCATTCACGGTGGAAAATGAAAGGGTTACAGAACCTGAAGAGTTTTTGCATGTGATAGCAAATTGAGACTTGTAGCATGAATTTTGAGCATAAACACCAAATATCAATTTGAAAAACTAAAAAACAATAGAAAGAAAAGTAAGAACGATATTGAAATCAGAAAATAAAATGAAGATATTAAAAATGCAAAACTTACTTGTAATGGTGGTTGAGGAATATTCCCTTGGGTCCCAGCTATGCACCCAACTCTGATGGAATGATTATGCAGAAAAATGATTAATTGATTTGATTTAAATAATTTAACATCCAAATATGATTCATGCATGAGTGCCACTTTTCGACAAGTGAAAGGATTAGTTGATCCGGATTTAAACAGGAACGCAACAAATTACAGAGATAACCATATACACAAAGATGCAGCGGAAATAATACTTCATTTCATTAATGGAAAATACTGAAATATGCTTACAACCAGAAATGCAAATAAACCGGCTAGGGTGATGGTAGCTTATCTCTGAGAAGAGATATGATGGCTGTTACACAGTAATTTGTCACTGCCTTCCTGTCAGTCACCTTGCTGTGTCAATCACTAAGCTTTATGTCTTCTGAACTAGCCCAGAAACCCATTTTTTTAAAGTTTTATGCATCAGCGCGTCTGTTTGAAAAATATCCGCGATTACTGGCGCTACATAGTGTATTCAATGCGCTGACAGCTCGGAAGGACACCACTTTTCCACGCTGGTCACCAGCGCGCCTTTCCCGTGTGCTTCCGCGCTGACATGACTGTCCCAGTTATGTAGACGCGGCGACATCGCGTCAGTTTCCTCATTATCCGCGCTGATCCAGTTTGGGCGAATTTGTTCAAACAACCAGCCTTCCAGATAACTCCAGGTTTGGTTGTTAGCTTGGTGAATGTCGACTCCTTTCTATGGCATGAATGTTCGACCCTTTGCAACCGTTTCCCTCAAAGATAAGCTCATCCTTCCACCTTTTTAGGAGACTCCTTCTCCTATATAAACTTCCACCACTACCATGAGCAGCTAGTTAGACTTAGCTTGGAATAGCTTGGATTGTACAGAGCTTGTAGTGCTCAGATTGCTGCTATAGGTGTGGTGTGCTAGGTGTGGAAGTGATTGATTGCTTAGGGAAGGTTGTTTTGTGCTATTTGTGTGAGAGAGAGAGTTGTTTGTCTTGGGAGAATCATCCTCAAAGGTGAATGCTTGAGATACATGCTGACTGGCCCCTCCTGAGAAGGTTACCGACGTCAGAACATTTGGTTGTACTCTTCTCTATTCTGATTAATAATAGATGACTGCTATTATTGTTCCATTCTCATTTGTCTATGAAATGGTTAAATGTGAATTACATCTTTTCTGACTGATGTATGATTACTTTTACTAGATTTCACGCTTGTGTTTGTTTCCTCTTCGTGTGTGCAGGTATCTATTCGCGAAGATCGTGGAGGATTGTGACCAGCCGAAGCGGAGGAGCGAAGGCAACATCTCTTCGTCAAACGACAAGCGCAGGAATCCAAGTAGGTGCTCTTTACCTCTTGTTTAATTGTAATTAGGAACATGCGTAGCAGCATTGTGTGATTGTTGCTAGACCCCTGCTGGGCTAGTAGGGATCGCCTCTATCCGTAGAGGGGATTTACCTCTCCAACAATTTGGCGACTAAAACTAGGGCTAAATTTATGGCAAAAGGTGGCAAAAAACCCAAAAATATGACAATTTTATAAGTTTTTGCTATAAATAGAAGAGGGTGAAAACTCATTTTTACCATTTTACCATTTCTGGATGTGAAGGACGTGGAGAAGCCAGAAAGTTGACGGAGTGATTTCCAGCCCGTACGGACACCATTTCTCGAACCGCTTCTTCCAGGTAGGTCCTCGCTCTCTTGCCCTGCATTTTGGTCGTTTTTGGTAGAGTTTTAGCGGTCGAATTTGGTTCTAAAACGACGTGTTTTCGACCGCTTTTTTACTTTTTTCGGGTCAAGAACACTATTTACGAAAAGTACTCCTCGATCGTAATGGTCGGGCGGTTCTTTCGAGCATTGTTTTATACTTTTTCGGGCTCGAGAGACACAACTGTACGAAAAAGGACCCCCTGGAGTCTCCTTTTCTGCTGTCTTTTCAGACTCTCTAAACAAGAAAAGACGCTGAGTTTTTCCTTTGTCAAGCTCGTTAAACACTTGATGACATCGGACATTGTCGAAATGACACTCTTCAAGCATATGCTATCTCCGTCAAGCTTGTCATCCAAAAATAACCGGGGTACCTGCCAGAAATGGTGGGGAAAATGGAACAGTAATCATAGTCGTGTCGGCAATATGTCGCTCTTGAACATGGCACTCTTCTGCTTCGTGTCTGGGTGGGATCATCTCATCTTGTTTTTCACTGGCCTCCGTGGGTTTGGGTTATCCTATTCGACCTCTCATCTGCCCATTGCCATCATCACTATATCCTTTGCTCATTTGATGTCAAATACTGCCAAACCCGCTACAGTGCCGCCGATATGTTCAAGAGAAGTTGACCTCTGCAATAATACAACCTCATCTGTCATCTCACACAAATCATTTTTCCTCTGTCTCGCGTCGATGATGTGGGAATCATTATGGCCCACCTTCGATCAAGGTCCCTTCCTGTCGACTTCAGCTCATTATCCGGGAAGGTGACTTAGAGACTCCTTTCAGGTGCCTTAGAGCCTGCATGCCTCAATGGCAGGTTCTTCGTGTTCGACGAGAGGTTTTCATTATTGGCCTCCGATCGAATGATTCCGTGGATGTTCGACAGCAGCTCATTGATTCACATGCCGCGGATTGTACCTATAGTACCTTGAGGGCCATTGTCATTATTGGTGGTACCTCTCGCGTCTGTTAACAGTTTTCATCATTGACTGGTAATCAGACGATGTTCATGCATGTTCGACTTCGACTCATATATTCACATGTTTGAACTTGTACTTTGTTCGGATCGGGACGGAGCGCAAGACCCTGGATCCGTGTCTGTTATGGGCCAGGTTGCGATTTTGTGGATGATCATTACATGACTCATTGATGGATGGCTGCGCCCATACCCGAGTCTCCATGGATGGCTGCGACCATACCTTGTCATTATTATGGTCTCTTTAGCTGGGTGGCTGCGTCCATTCCACAGACCTTTTCGCATGTCTTTTGGATGGCTGCGCCCATGCCTAGACTGCATGTACTTGATTATCAGAGATATTTCGGTCCTTCCTGGTGGTGTTCCAGTTCGGCGTGTGTTGTAAAGCATTTCACCCCTCCCACTCTCTCGGTCTTCATTCTTTAGGGGGCATCTGTTACACAGTAATTTGTCACTGCCTTCCTGTCAGTCACCTTGCTGTGTCAATCACTAAGCTTTATGTCTTCTGAACTAGCCCAGAAACCCATTTTTTTAAAGTTTTATGCATCAGCGCGTCTGTTTGAAAAATATCCGCGATTACTGGCGCTACATAGTGTATTCAACGCACTGACAGCTCGGAAGGACACCACTTTTCCACGCTGGTCGCCAGCGCGCCTTTCCCGTGTGCTTCCGCGCTGACATGACTGTCCCAGTTATGTAGACGTGGCGACATCGCGTCAGTTTCCTCATTATCCGCGCTGATCCAGTTTGGGCGAATTTGTTCAAACAACCAGCCTTCCAGATAACTCCAGGTTTGGTTGTTAGCTTGGTGAATGTCGACTCCTTTCTATGGCATGAATGTTCGACCCTTTGCAACCGTTTCCCTCAAAGATAAGCTCATCCTTCCACCTTTTTAGGAGACTCCTTCTCCTATATAAACTTCCACCACTACCATGAGCAGCTAGTTAGACTTAGCTTGGAATAGCTTGGATTGTACAGAGCTTGTAGTGCTCAGATTGCTGCTATAGGTGTGGTGTGCTAGGTGTGGAAGTGATTGATTGCTTAGGGAAGGTTGTTTTGTGCTATTTGTGTGTGAGAGAGAGTTGTTTGTCTTGGGAGAATCATCCTCAAAGGTGAATGCTTGAGATACATGCTGACTGGCCCCTCCTGAGAAGGTTACCGACGTCAGAACATTTGGTTGTACTCTTCTCTATTCTGATTAATAATAGATGACTGCTATTATTGTTCCATTCTCATTTGTCTATGCAATGGTTAAATGTGAATTACATCTTTTCTGACTGATGTATGATTACTTTTACTAGATTTCACGCTTGTGTTTGTTTCCTCTTCATGTGTGCAGGTATCTATTCGCGAAGATCGCGAAGGATTGTGACCAGCCGAAGCGGAGGAGCGAAGGCAACATCTCTTCGTCAAACGACAAGCGTAGGAATCCAAGTAGGTGCTCTTTACCTCTTGTTTAATTGTAATTAGGAACATGCGTAGCAGCATTGTGTGATTGTTGCTAGACCCCTGCTGGGCTAGTAGGGATCGCCTCTATCCGTAGAGGGGATTTACCTCTCCAACAATGGCTACATGCCTCTGAACTATGTTACAATGAGGCTCGAAGGCCTATTTATTGTCGAGAAACAACGGAAAGCCCTTAACATTCCAAAACCTAACCCTAGGAGATGAAACGACAAACTGTGGGCCCCGTTTGGGGTAAATTGGTACATCAACTTCCCGAGGTCATAACTTTGGCATATGATCTCCATTTGACGCATACAATAGCTCGTTAGAAAGATCTATCTGAGTACTACCATTGTTGGAACAAGCATCATCAGTCCATTCCATGGACCCATGTTGCCCCCAGATTCCCCAAAAAACGTCGTTTAGGGCCTCAAAACGGCTCCGGAAGTTCAGGACCTGAAAAACTGCTAAAAATAGTAAGTTGTGCTACAATTAAGGAAACTGAAAATGCTGAGAAAGAAAATGGTGGGGGTCCAGGTGGACTTGGCAGGTAGCCACCAATATCCACCTGGATCATTCCTCCCCCCTTAGGAAGCAATGGTCCCCATTGCGTTGAGCTCCTCCATGAGATGAGGAAACTTTTGCTGAACTTGTTCCCTGGTGAGCCACTTGCCCTGCTGAAGGAGTTGGCCTGCTTTGACAACTCGATACAGTTGGATATTCTGTTGGCAAGTGTTCTTGATCTGTGTGTCCATGATCCGATCAGTTGCAGCTTGTTCCATGCAATCTGGATTTAATTCTGTGGGTTTGAGTTGTTCTGCAATGTCGAATGTGTCTAGCAATGGTGGAAAGTATGGCCGAAGGCGGTCCACGTTGAACACTGGGTGCAGGCCAAGGAATGGGGGAATGCTGAGTTCAAATGCATTGTCTCCCATAGCCTTAGTAATGGTGTAAGGACCATATCGGAGTGGTCTCAATTTCCGATAGGCTCCAGTAAGGCGTTCCTTTTGCAAATGCAACCAGACTTTGTTGCCCACCTGAAACTTGTGTGGCACCCGATGTTGATCATGTCGCTGCTTGTACTTGGCATTTGATTTCTCAAGAATGTCATGGACCTACTGGCGAATATGTTGGATGCGCTCAATGAAGCTGGTGGCCTTATCTGTTTCGGACTGGACATGAGCTGAATTCATGTGAGTAGCTGCAAGTGGCATGGCCACATCAATGGGGCATAGTGGCTGGAATCCTAGACCCACCTGAAAAGGGCTATGGCCAGTGGAGCTGTGAAGAGCTCAGTTGTAGCTGTGCTGAACATAGGGGAGGCTCTCGTCCCATGTGCGTGGATGCTTTGAGTTATACATGCGCAGAATGTGCACAATCATCCTATTGACAACCTCTGTCTGGCCATCAGTTTGAGGATGGAAGGCTGTGGACTTCGTGAGTTTGGTGTCCAGCATTGACCAGAGACTGGACCAAAATGTGCTGAGAAACCGACTGTCCCGATCTGAGATGATAGACTGTGGGATCCCAAAGTGCACCCACACTCGTTCAAAGAAGAGTTTAGCAGTGGCTTCTGCTGTGATATTCTTCTTGCAGGCCACCATAATGGCCATCTTGGAGAACCTGTCGACGACCACAAAAACACAGTCATTTCCATGCTTAGTGGAAGGAAGGCCTGACATGTAATCCATGGAGATGGATTCCCAAGGTCGACTAGGGGTAGGCAACGGGGTATAGAGGTCGTGCTTCTTAATGGTCAGTTTGGCAATGGCACAGGCAGTACATGATCTGATGTACTTCCCAACATCCTGTCGAAGATTCGGCCAATAGAAATAATTTTGCAGTACTGCCACTGTTTTCTCGACCCCGAAATGCCCAGCAGCCCGACTGTAGTGTGCTTCCCAAATCATCTTGGCACACTCGCTTGAAGGAACACAAAGGTGACCGAGGTGGCATAATAGGGCATCCTGGAGGTGAAAATCTGCAACATGCCGACCCTCCAAGAGTGTCTGGTATGTGTGGCCGAATTCTGGGTCGCTCTTGTAGAGAAGTGGCCAATCAGAAGTCTCGTGCCCACAAGAGTTGAGCACGGTGGTTAACGCCATGATCGGTGGTCGACTGAGGCAATCTGCAATATTATTGGTGCTGCCCTTCTTATACTTGATATTCAAGTGGAACTGTTGCAGGTATGTAGACCACTTATGATGGTGATCATTCTGCAATTTCCCTTGGGTCTGCATGAACTGCAGGGGTCGGTGGTCTGTGTGGATGACCGTTTCCTTCCCCAAAATGTAATGCTTCCATTGTCGGCAGGCATGTACAATGGAATACATCTCTTTATCATAAGTGGGGTACTTCTGGACTGTGTCTGAAAGTGTTTCACTGTGATATGCCACTGGATGTCCATGTTGAGTAAGGACTGCCCCAATAGCATAGTCAGAGGCATCTGCCTTGACCTCAAATGGTTGTTGTAAATCTGGTCACGCGAGCACTGGTGTCGTGCAGAGGCGATCCTTCAACTCCATGAATGCCTTCTGTTGAGATTCAGACCAAAAGAATCTTGCTTTTTCCCCTCCCTTGGTGACCTGACTCAAGGGCCAAGAAATATGAGAAAACCCCAACACAAACCTGCGGTAGAAGTTGGCAAGACCTAGAAAGCTGCGGAGCTCTGTTAGAGTGGTTGGAGAGGGCCAATCCCGAATGACTTGGATCTTGGCTGGATCGACATGCACCCCCTGTTCATCAATGATGTATCCCAGATACTGAACCTGGGTCATGCCAAAAGTGCATTTCTCCAAATTGGCACATAGCTTGTGTTGCCGCAGTGTTTGGAGAACCTGTCGGATGTGGTTGAGGTGCTCTTCCCAACTCTGGCTGAAGATCAGAATGTCATCCAAGTATAATACTACAAAGGAGTTGGTGAATGGCCGTAACATGTCATCCATTAGCCTCATAAAGGTTGCAGGAGCATTCGTCAATCCGAAAGGCATGACCAACCATTCGAAGAGGCCCTCCTTGGATTTGAAGGCAGTCTTCCACACATCAGAGGGTTCGATTGGTACCTAGTGATATCCTGACTTCAGATCGATCTTGCTGAAATATTTCACCCCATTTAGTTGGTCTAGGAGGTCATCAATCCGCGGGATCGGGTACCTATTATGGACAGTGATCTTGTTCAGCGCCCGATAGTCAATACAGAGTCTCCACATCCCATCCTTCTTCTGTACCAACATGATCGGGCTCCCACAGGGCGATGAACTCGAACGGATGTGACCTTTCTGCAGGAGCTCCTGAATCTGCCTCTTGATTTCATTGTTCTCCAGAATGGAGCGCCAATAAATTGGTCCATTGGGTAGCGGTGCACCTGGGGTCAGATCGATGGAGTGCTTGACTTGACAGTGCAGAGGAACCCCTGCCGAGGAGGTGAAGATGTCCTCGTACTCCTCCACAATCTTGTCCATCTGTAGTTGTCGTGCGGAGGGACCCCATCTGGAGGCCGCGGCCACTGACTTCTTCTTTCCTTGAGGGCGTATCATCAGGAAAACAAATTTCCTGGTTTTGGAAATGATCTTACTGCATTGTTTTGCAGTAATCAAAGAGATGGCGGCAGGTGGTGCTACCTCTGGTATCCTGAACAACTTATTTCCCAACGTAATAATAACAGCACAGGGTCTTGATTCATACACAGCATGTCGCTTCCACAAGTATGGTTGTCCTAGTAATACATCACAAACTTCAAGGGGAGAAATGTCACACAATACCTCATCCGTGAAGGGCTTGATGTTGTATGGAAGGTGACACTGCTGGCTCACGCGAAGATCTCGTCCTTGGTGCAGCCACCCAATGGTGTCTGGTTGTGGATGTGCTGTGGTCGGTAAGCCCAACCGCTTCACGACCTCTGCCGAAATGAGGTTCTTTTGACTCCCGCTATCAACAATGAACTGTATCGGGGAGCCCTTTACCCACATCTGAGAGTGGAAGAGAGGCTCCTCCTCCTCTAGATCTTCGGGTTCATTTTTCTGGATCTTTGCGGTAGCAACAGTGGCGCTAGGATCTGCATCAATGATCTGCTTCCCTTTTTCATACCCCTTCTCGGGTTCTGACTCAGAGTCAGAACATGCATCTGATTCTGAAACCTTTAGCTCAGCCACCAGTGACTGCTTGGCCCGACACTCACTTGTGTTGTGAGTGGAGCTCTTATGGAACTCGCACCATTTTCGAGTGTCCTTTCTCGGCTTCGCGGTGCTGTTCTTTGCTTGCAGCTTTGGCTGGTTGTCTTGGGCTGTCCCGCCTTGGCTTTGTCCTTTGTTCTGTGGTTTCGGGGCACCTTTCCCCTGCTTTGGATTCGCAGATCCAAAATCTCGCTTCTTTTGTTTAAACTTCTGCTCGACCTTGACGGCATATCGGTATGTTGCGCCGAGCGAGGGGATGTTTATGAATTGTATTTCTTCCTGGATGTACTTATGCAGGCAGCCACGGTATTTGAGTATCAAATGTTGCTCTGAATCCTTGATACCCAACTTTGTGCGAAGGGTATGGAAAAGATTGGTGAACTCCGGCACGTCTTGGTCCCTTCCCTGCCACAGCGTGGTCCACTTTATGTATTCATCCTCATAGCTTCCAACAGGGTAGTACTGCTCCTTGATGGCATCCCGGAACGAATCCCAGGTGGGTGCGGCTGAAAATAGTGAGCCAGTACTTTCATCCTTCTGCTCGCAGTAGGTTTCCCACCAGTCCTTGACGTGGGGGGCTGCTTTGAGAAGAGCAAAAACAATCTTTTCCCGACTCGAAAAATCATGAACAGAAAAATAACCCTCTAGCAGATTTAACCATTTATCTACGGCATCTGCGTCTATCTGACCCTCGAATATGGGGATTTCAAAATTAACTTGTACCTTAAAGGGTATGGCGTTTCCAGAGTAGCTGCTGGAAGCCGGTGCGTCGCTTCTGGGTAGCCGCTGAAGGATCTGGGCAAAGCTGTCCATCATCGCGTTTCGTTGTCGCTCAAGGGCTTCTTCGAGTAAGATTTTGATGGGATCTCCTGCCCCCTCGTCTTTCTTCTCGTCCACCATGGGAGGCCGTCAGGATTTGCGAGGCTGGTCTTGCAAAGGTTCAACCAGTTCAAGCCCTAACTCCTTATATCCCGACCTTGTTGGGGACATGCAAAGAAAAACAGAGAAAAAGCAGATCGCTCTGATACCACTGATCCGGATTTAAACAGGAACGCAACAAATTACAGAGATAACCATATACACAAAGATGCAGCGGAAATAATACTTCATTTCATTAATGGAAAATACTGAAATATGCTTACAACCAGAAATGGAAATAAATCGGCTAAGGCGATGGTAGCTTATCTCTGAGAAGAGATGTGATGGCTACATGCCTCTGAACTGTGTTACAATGAGGCTCGAAGGCCTATTTATTGTTGAGAAACAATGGAAAACCCTTAACATTCCAAAACCTAACCCTAGGAGATGAAACGCCAAACTGTGGGCCCCGTTTGGGGTAAATTGGTAAATCAACTTCCCGGGGTCGTAACTTTGGCATATGATCTCCGTTTGATGCATACAATAGCTCGTTAGAAAGATCTATCCGAGTACTACCATTTTTGGAACGGGCAACATTGATCCATTCCATGGACCCATGGTGCCCCCGGATTCCCCAAAAAACGTCGTTTAGGGCCTCAAAATGGCTCCGGAAGTTCAGGACCCGAAAAACTGCTAAAAATAGTAAGTTGTGCTACAATTAAGGAAACTGAAAATGCTGAGAAAGACAATGGTGGGGGTTCAGGTCGACTTGGCAGGTGGCCACCAATATCCACCTGGATCATTAGTTAAGAGAAGTTAAGTGGGCTCTTTCTTTCTAAGAGTGCGCCCACATGCAACAAGTTTCTCATGCATGCAGCTAGGAAGAGTTCATGTCTTCAACATGAAGGTGTGCACTCAAGAACTGCACACTTGTTCAACATGAAGGAGTGCACTCAAGGTGGGTTCACTTCTTGAATTCGAAGGAGTTCGCTCAAGTTGCACTCATGTCTTCACCAACTTGGACTGCACCTTTTCTTTTCTAAGTTATTTTCTTTCTTATGTTTTCTTTTTCTATAATTTTGAGTGTTTTTCTGGTGTTTGCATGGCACGAATGTGATTCTCTAAGACATAAAAGTGATGATTTCACCCAACCATAGACTAGCTAACTCAAGCACTTCTAATGATTAAGTGATGATGCTTAGGAAACATTGATTTACAAGGGTGCGACACTAGGAGAAAACAAAAGAAAAAAAAATCAAACATCATGACAACACAAAGGGGCTTATAATGACAGTTGAGGTAGGTTCCCAAATTGTATAGGAAAAAATTTTGGAGGTTCGTTGGCACAACGACAACATGCGTGCACATGTCAATTGAACATGGAATTGTTTTTGTATTTTGATTTAGCCTGTCTTTGTTGATGATATTAGTGGTTTTTCTATTTGCAATATTGGGATCCAGTCTTTTGAAATACCCTCACTATATAAGCTAGCCAATTTTCTTTCTTCGAAATTTCCTATGTTTGTATAGAGAAACTTGATCCATATGACATCAATATCATTTGTATTTGTATAGGTTTTAATGATTCCATTTTCTCCATTAACAAGGCCATCTTGTGAATCATAATTTCCAACATATATTTCAACTAAAATATTTAATTTCATGACTATTTCTAAAGGCAATGTTGCTGTAAGTAAATGTAAGGGGAAATCATCGTGGTTTTCTTCTTCTTGGTCGATTGCGTTGATGACAATTTTTTCACTAGGAATAATTGCTAACATTTTCTTGTTTTTCAAAGAAACGTATTTATTTTTTGTAAAAGAGATCGATAAAGGTGGTGTCAATAGGTGCATGCCTAACATAATTTTTATTCAAATCTATTAGGTGATCTTTTTGTTTCAACGTTTTTTGCATTGTATTCAATATTGAGATGAAATTCTAGTATGTTTGATGCATTGAAATATGAAATTTGTACCATTTTACATTTTCTTTCCAAAATTCATATGCGATTGGTTGTTTGTTGTGAATAGGTTTTTCAAATATTAGGGAATATTGTATAGGCTATGCTTAATACAGGTCACCAAAAAATATAATTTCAACATTTCCAAAGTATTTTGTGTGGATATGTTTAATGTTTCTCATTCGATCATCAATGAAAAATAAGAAACAACCTCATAGAAGGGAAACTTCATCAAGGAAAACTAGTCAATTCTTGGTAATGTTTTCCTAGTGCATTTGAATGTTTCATTGCTAATTTGTGTAGGTGCAAACTTGTTAAAAGGCACGAGAAGTATATAATGGATAGTTGTCCCACCTAAATTATATGCATGTTTTCCTATGTATGGTAGTATCAATCCCTTTGGTTTCACAGGATCAATTGAATAGTGTGCATCATAAAGTGGTATGAGAATTTGGAATATTGATTTTGTTGTGAATGTTTTCCAAGTTCTTGCTCCTCCAGTTAGAAATAGATATATTGGTTTGTCCATGTTCATAAGTTTTTTCATTGCAATGTCTTTGATAGTTGCTTGTTGCTCCCTATTAAGCGTTCTTCTTATCTTGTGATATTCCACATTCTCAAGTAAACATGGATGTATAGACAAATGGAATCCAATACTCAACTGTATTTTTCTTTCATGGTGATGGGAACATTGCAAGTCTATTTCCAAATCATATTTTTCACTGAGATGTTCAACGTTGTTTTTTAATTATATTACTAGAATCCATGGAATTGTTCTCGATTTTGTGCATTACATTATCCAGATTTCCCCATAGTGGGTTGATGGTGTATGTGAATTTATATTCATTTAATTTTATTTTGTTTTCATGTAATATATGAGAAACTTCCCATGATACTAAGTTTTTTTACAATGCATTCTCAGTTTTTTCAAATGGGACATTCAGAAAAAGATTTTCTCTACAATATTTTTCATAGTCAGTGTGCTTCTTGTATTTGATGAATCATATTACCTTCGGTTTCTTTATTTTTGTAATGGGTGTGCCATTTTTGTTGTAACTTGATTCTAATTCAACAAGACATACATTCTTTAGAGAATAAGGTCTAGCAATGTAATAATAAATAATAGAATTACACATGACATTTTCATAATTGTCATCTTCCTATCTTAGCAGGAATGATGGTTTAAGGATAAATGTGTGTTCATCCATTGGTACTATGTTTATAAATATGAATTCTCGTGAACTATGATTCAATGGTAGAGAAAATTCTATGTGAATTGCTTGTTTCGTTAAGGTTTATTGGAGACTAAGAAAAGTGTTTCGTAGTGAACATATCATTTCAATATCATTTACATTTCCCTTTTAATGTTCTCTTCTTATTATTTTAAATGCATTTGCCATAAATTTGTCAATTTTTTTCATGTAAGATGTGCAATATGATGTAACTACATACACATTAAGTACAAATTGAGCATCAATATTTGCATTCCAAAATTGTTGCATGTTCTTTGCAAAGTTATTATTCCAAATGTGATAGGGTTTTTATTCCAGTAAAATCATTAGTTGTTTCAATGTACTTTGTATTATTACAATGTAATAATCTTCATTTAAATGTATATGATCCAAAAAATCTTCAAAAGTACTATTTCTATCATGTTTTCTGGTTTCCAGGATATCGTATAATAATTTCACCTTTTCGTTCATTGTCCCATCTACCAAGGCAGTCAGTTCAAGAATTTTTGTGCTTCTCATGGGATGCATTGGAAAATTGTATCTACAATGTGAGCTCTTTCTCTTTTTACAATTTTTTGTATGAGGATGTCGATGTATTTTTGCAAGTTATAGATCAAGGTGATTTGTGTTACAAGTCAAATGATTGTCAACAAAGTTTTCAATGTCAATGTTACTATTGACTCCATATGTCAATGCATTTTCTACCCATGGCAATCCATGTTCATTTTTTCTTCTTCTATTTTGGAACTCAGTTACAAAGTAGTAATCCAATAAGTTTTCAAATAATGTTTTATCTTGAGATATTTTCTTTAACGCATTAATTATATGCATATACTAATGACTACATGTTACTACATTTTTCCTTATCATAATCAATATTGCAATGTTATATTGTTTCAATATGTTTTCTTTTTCTTCTTTTGTCATGTAATCTAGTCAATGTATTGAACAATGGAGCCTGCCAATGTTCAACACTTGTAAATGTGACAAAGAAAGTTGGTGGTCCTTGTTGAAATATCATAATTAGGAGAAATTCTTATGTGTTTGAAATCCGTGTAACCAATATCACTTCTAAGAATCTTGTCCAAGTTGGGTTTGTATTTAACATCTTTGGCTCATAACTTTCTTCCTTTTAATTTTCCTTTTCTGATTCTTATTTAAATGCATGAAAGGAATTTTTTAATTATTATTCGCAATGTTTTGAAAACCAGATTAGTTGTGTGGTAGGATAAGTAACCACTATAATGCATTAGCTCTCATTGCAAAAAACAATGGTAGTGGAATCTTTCTACAATGTCATTATCACACAGGTCTCCAAAGAGGAGGGATGGAAATTTGATCTCCTCTGCATACTTGTATCTAAAAATTATATGGGGTCGTTGTGCTATAGTTGGAGCAACCTCAGTTAGCTTGTACTACAAATCATAGATGCATTGGGACCCTATGTATCCATGTACCAACATTTCATTTGGTGTTTGATTTTCTGAATCGTTGGTTGTTTCATTTTTTTCTTTAATGTCAATATTTTCAATTGGAGCATTTACAGTAGTTGATTGTAGAATGTTATTCCAGACTCTATTTATGTTTTTTTATTTTTCAGATTTATAAAGGTGCCAAGAAGATAATTCCCTCAATGTGATCTTTACATTGTGCACGCAAAAATTTTGATGTTTGAAATGCATTTTTATATTCCAATAATCTTTTCAATGATACAATGATTGTTGTTGTGTCTTTGATATATTGTGGCAATGCATTTTTGACAATGTTTGTATGGACAAGAACATTGATAATCAAGCTTGTCACACCCATTTGTGATCATTTATAGCTTCATTATATTATTTTTGTGAATTCAATTCTCAACGCGAAAATACACTCTTCAAATTCTGAGAGTGTGGTTACAATTTGCGATGGTTTGTTCCATCTAATCCTCTCAAGAATAACAAATTGTGGAAATTTTCCATTTTGAAGTTCTCTTTTGCGAACTTTACATATTAGTCTTGTAGAAATATTCTTATGACTATTTGATAAATATACATATATTTGTTCAAGGTCATTTCTAATGCTTATCATATTCTTTTGAAGCTACAACTGTTTACATATTAGATATTTCTTTTCAGGTGTGTCCTCTATCTTGGCTAGGTAAATTGTCAAGGGATCTTTCTTGGACAAGTAACATTGCCAAATTTTCAATTTTTCTTTGCATGCTTGTCTATGTTTTTTTCCTAATTGTAGTAGTTGTTTTAATATATGGAAATTTATTGGTGCCTTGATGCCTATGTGAATTTATTAGCATAGGTCCATGTTCCATGTGCAAGGAGGTTGTTCCTATTGTTAGCATTTGAAAATGTACATTGTATCTGTTGCTATGTTCATCCAATATAAAAGTTTCATAATGAGTATGCAATGTATCTATTCAAAGTGACACTAAGTTGTATGTTTGGCTTGGACTGCTATTGCATTGGAAATAATTGATAGTTCTTCTAGTTAGAAAGGACCGCTCTTGTATGTTGACTTTGAATATTATTGTTTCCCATCACAAAAAAAATGATCCACATTCAACTTCACCTTTTTCATATGGCATCACCATATTAATAAGGCATGCTTTCCAATTTGCAACTCTTTTTTTACTTTTTATGACATTATCTCATAAATATTTTTGTAAACTATGCAATGCATCATGTGCATTGCACATTATTGAATTGAAAAATGATTGGACAATGCAAAGTCTCAAGGACCCTATATCAAAGTCAGTTGCTATCAAGTGACAAAGTGAATAGAACATGCTATCTCCACAAATGGATATAGTATTTGTCACATTATGTTATTCGTAAGCTTGCATTTTGTCATTCATTGTTTTACAATATATTTATATATATCTGCAAGAAGGAGAAAAGTATTCACTTCATGTTACAATTCTTTGCCCTATTTTATCCTACAAAAATGGATCATAGTAACAATTAAGAGGATTCTCATCATGGAACAATATATGCAATGGATTTGTTTTTTTTCTTGAATTAAAAAGAAAATACCTTTTTTGTGCTTGACCATATTCCTATTGGTAAGTTCAACCTTTTGGCCATCCGCTGTATGCCAAATGTATTTCCCCATTGTCCTTGTTCATTGTCAATAGGACCATTTGAAGTAGGGAGACACATCCTCCACAAATATGTTCCAACATCACAAATTCCATGAAGCTAATATTGGAAATTTGAGACTAAATCGTAATTAAAAGATTCTATTGCTTCTATTTGGCCTTGTTCAAGGAATATCAAGAAGTCATCAATTGTTCCATTTTGCAATTCAGTCAATGTATAGTGGAAATGCAAAAGTACTTAAACTAAATTAAAAATACAATTGCTCGGGGTGTATGAAAATTCTTGAAGTTTGAAAAGATTATTTGTGTTCAAGACATCATCAATAGTTGCATGATTGTTTCATTCCTTTTTCGGTTGCCAACTATTAACATCAATTATGTCAGGCATCTCACCAATGAATGGACTAAGCTTGTCATGATTTCTCTAGTTTCTATTAACTAAAATTTTTCAAATTGGAGAATTATAGGAAAACCAAAGAAAACTAAATTTAAAGCACAATTCTTTAAAGGGAAAACCAACCATCTTGAATAGAGCCAAGTACAAAACGGAAATGGCTTTCACATAAAACAATCCAAGTGAAAAATCCTCTTTAAAATGATGAATTCACACATGCTTTTTAAATTGATTTTGTCAATAGCGGAAACAAAAATCATGATATTTTACATATATAGATTCCTCGCAGCACGAAGCGAACCATAAGCACACAAAAGGGATTAAAAAATAGGGAAAAAGCATGGACTAAGACTCCGACACCCATCAACTTTAAAAGGAAAGAAGACAACCAATGAATCTATTGCAATTTGAAAAAATGCAAACAGAGACAATCACATACCTGATTGATAATGCTAGTATAGATTAAATTGCACCAAGTTTCTTAATGTTAAGAAAAATATTGGGGGGGGGGGGGGTGAATCAGTATTTTTATTTCACTTTAACATTTTGTTTCATATTTGGAAATTTGTATGCTATTGTTCTTTATTCAACCAACATGTGTATGCAAATTTAGTGAAGGAAAACAATGTATATCCATTTGTTTATGGTGATGAACCTGCCAACATTTAGGGGATCTCCCCAATATGAAGCCCATCTAGACCTCACGCCATTTGGAGTAGGAGTCCCAGCAATGGGAGGTAGTGTAATGCCTTGACCATGGTAGCACACAGAGGAAAGTATGATAAATTTGGGTGAGAGAAATCATGTGACCCTATGAAGAGTCAAGTGCAATGCATGAAGGTTCTAACAAACAAAGGGGAAAAGGAAGTGTGCCCCTTAGAAGCTTGTAATAGTACACAACTTGAAAGGTACATAGGAGCAAAATGAAATCACAAGCTAAAATGCAAAATAGTCCAAAAATTAAAGTGACGATTTAATCCAACAATATGCATTCAACATAATTCGTACAAATGCATACAAAGTAGTTCATAAGCATATGCATAAGTTAAATTACATACATTTACAATGCAACTAGAATAGTCCAACTACATTAACAACATATGCATGAAAGTGCGATAGCTCTAATATTATTATTACAAGTGAAAGTTCCATCCATACATACACCATTGATGACCACTAGCCCCAATAGTGCAACATTACAGTCAAGAACACCTTCCCCTCCAAAGAAGTATACTCACTCTACACTATGGAGAAGCCAAGGCTCTTCAAAATACTCCCAAGCCTTCTCTAAGCCTAAGCCTAACCAAAAGCTTGTTCTATGAGTTATGAGGTTCTATTTATAACAAAGGGTGGGGTGACCCTTGACATTCCCCTTTGTGACTCTTTGAGTCCACTCATGACTCTTAAACTTCTTTACAAGTAACTCATTACATAGCATGATGAGTTTTCAAATTCCAGTAATGACACTTGGAATTTCACTTACAACATATTTACAAATAATATTACAGTTTCCACATGTACCCATATAAGACAAATTAGGCTAGAGATAGCCTAATAAAACACAACACTATGATTATGGAGTTTGAGGAATATCCAGCTCAACAACATCCACTTGATGCTTTCGATCACATATTGGTGTGAATCTTGGTTCTATGTGATGGTGTCCCTGAACTATTTGGTGGTGCCTTTCTATAAGTGAACTCTTGCCTCCATGGCATCCGGGTGTGATGTCGTATCATTGGAATCCAATTAAGAAAGAAATTGAAGGCTGGTTGGACAGAAGAATTCACGAGTTCGCAGCGCAAGAGAACAGAAACCCGTGACTATCAAAATAAGAGTGGCTAGACAACTACCTGTATACAAAGATCCACGAAATGTTTTTTGCGTCCTTCCCTACTGAGTTATAGGAGTGGATGGAAAAGATAGCAGATAGCCAATGAAGGTGGAAACTTGATGGTCCTATTGTGTGGACCCCAGAGCTGGTGCAGAGATTGGAAGCATTGGAGGATAAGATCGCATGTGCCATCAATCATTGCCTCGATCGTATTATAGGAGGATTCGTTACTGAGTTTGCGGTTAACAGCTCAGTTAGCTATAATGAGGTAGAGCTATGCTTTCTCAAAGGACCGTGAGGTAAGTACCTAAAGTATTTGAATACTTGGATTAAAATGTCATTTTGCGAAAAGTCGGTTATGCAATTACCTTTATGTTCGGGGCTATGTGAAGTGGAAGGGTTTACAAGGATGAAGGAAACATGGGTCCAAAAAAAGCCCCTTGATTTCACCCCTATGAGGAAATGAGGAAGATCTCACGAAGGTCTCTCCACGAAGTGTTATTCATTTAATAAGGCAAATAATCCTGTAAATACCACCTCCACCCACACCACCACCAGCCTCACCGCCATCACCTCCATCTTCACCCGTACCAACTCCACCACCACCGCGATTCAAATGGAAAGCACAGTGAAGTTTCCTGTGTTCAAAGGTTTGGGAAATGAGGATCCGCATTTTCTGGGTGTGGAGCGCGTAGTTTGTTAAGGAGTCATAGGGTTGTCTTCCCTTAATTTTGATAATGTAATGTCAGTTGTAGAATATCTACCAATGGTCCACGGACCATGGGATTGTATAAATAGAGCAAAACTCTAAGTAGTTAAGGAAGCTAAGAATATCACAATATGGAAACGATATGATGTATGCGGGATAGTTCCGAAGTGTAAAGTCTAGTTTCGGGTCGTAGTGTAGGAAGAGGCTCTGTAGTTGAGTGTACAAAGGCCTAGTAGTTCGCAGTTGAGTGCGCAGACGCCTGTAGCTAAGTGCATAGGGCGAGTCGAGTTTGTAAACAGTGGAAGTATTAATAAAGAGAAGTTTCTATCAATTCGGCATCTTTATTTCCTGTTTTATGCATCTGTTATATTGGGTATGAATTTCACTTTTAATGCTTATATGATCCGTGAATGTGTATAATTGTATTGGCTAAGTGAACATAAGATAGAATACTTGTTTACACGAAGATAATCAAGGCATGTTAATAAGATAAGTAAGATACTTAGTGTAGTTTAGGAGATATAGCAGTTCGTTGCCTTCGCAGTGCGAAAGGAATTCAACCCCTGATGAGGGTTGCACGCAAGTCGATTATAGAAAATCACGAAGGTACTAAAGGGTAGAACAGTGTGCAAAGCAACCTGGGTGAAGGCAGGTTTAGTTGGACTAAGCCAACATCACATCCATCTCAAATGTGGGGAAACTTGGTTCGAGCATCCCCCCATACTGCTTTGGGTGAGACTTCAATCCGCGCTCCGTGGGCTAATGCCGAAAGGGCTAGTAGCTTAAGGATTTGTTTGGCTAAATAACTCTGAACCTGGGTCAGGCCCCCATAGGCTAATAATGAGATGATAAAATGGACAGTTAGCCTTGCCATCACAGTTATGAAGCATATTTTGATTTGGAGTGCACTTTGGAAACCTTCATGGAAGCCAAGAATAGCTTCGCTGATGCCTCCACTTCAGGAAGCAAAGATAAACCAGAGCCAGAAATGGACTCGTCCATGCTGACAACTTTCCCTGAAACATGTATGAAGTTACTACATGATAGTAAGGCTATGAAAGGGTTATAAGAACTCATCAGCAGATGCGTTGGGACCGTGCTAGGAGAACCATGCGTAATTCGGAAGATCAGAAAGCATAAGACAAGGGCAGGTCGTGAAATGAGACTCACCACACAGATCGGAGAATATGGATCAAGTCATTCTGGATTTGGGATGAGATGAAAATGTTCTACAGAAGTAGACATGGGAGAAAATGGGAAGACCTACACTATAATGGTCTCTGATTCAGCTGAGGATGGCGAACCAGCAGAAAATAATACCTATCGGTTGATTGCAGAGAATAACTATGAATATTGAGGGAGCGAGCACACTAACATATTTCGTGGTAATAGAGATTGTTGATGACAGCAATCCTTACCCCGCGCTCATAGGAATTGACTGGGACACTGACATGAATGGGATAATTAATCTGAATAAGTGAAAAATATCTTTTAAAAGAAGTCACTACGCATAATTATACCTCTCGACCCTGCTGAAGGATCGCGTTATACGGAGCTGGTCTACGATTATGAAAGAGATGATGATCTCGACTACACCTACAAGATAGCAGCACGATACCAAGACTAAGTGAATCCCACCGTGGATGGGTAGATTACATGTGAGCGTGAGAATTCCTACACTTCGGATTTTGACGAAGAAGTAGAACGATGGCAGAATCAGTTACAGGAAGTAACTACGCTGAACTGCAATATGATGATAAGGTCACTACGCTGCATATCGAAAAAATTTAGAGATATGCCTACTTATGATGGTGTAAATGAGTTAGATACCTTCTTGCATGCATTTGAAAGGGAGGATATGGAAAAGAAATTCTTCCAGGCCTTGGACTTGGTACTGCGCGCTATCCTCGCGAGATGGTGGGGTACGCATAAATGGAGCTTTGATGATTGGCACGAATGTAGGAGAAGGATGAGAGCGTGCTTTGGGAAGCCTAAGATGTGATTGGTAGACAAGTATGATGAATAGGATGATCCGGGTGCACATCTGGCCAAGTGGACGTAGGCATATCGAGAAGAGCCACAATTTGCACAGATGCACACAAACTCTACGCTAAAATACATGGTCAATAAGCATGTGTTGTGGGGGCGACCTTGCAGATGGATCTTAATGTTAGGAAGACATTATGCGGGAAGAGAAATCATGTAGAAGATTATACATGTAGAAGCATTCAACAAGGCGTAGCGAAGTGATTGGGACCTACGCATACCTGCAGTGTTATGGGCCTATCAGACAACATGCAAGAAATTGACAAGACATACACCTTTTAGGCTTGTCTATGGAGTGGAAGCCATAAAGCCTATGGAATACATCGTGCCTAGTCTATGCATAGTAGCACTCATAGGTATACAGGTCATGGAGCCTTGGAGGAAAGGCTCGCGCAGCTGGAAGAGCTTGAAGAAGAACAATTTTCTGGCTAGATTCCACCAGCTTGTCCAAAAGCAGCATGAAAAGGCTTGGAACGATCAACATATTAAGTTTCATACATTCAAGGTAAATGACTTGGAGTTTTTGTATGATAGTAATTCTGATAAATTCCTGGGGAAATTCAGAATGCATTGGTTAGGGTCATATTTTATTAAGGAGATTATAGATGGAGGCGCGGTACAGTTGGTCATGTTAAATGGAGAGCCCTTCCTAGGAAAAGTGAATGGCAGTCATTTGAAGCCATACATAGGTGGCCCAGGCACCTAACTAACTGACTGAAGCATAGTATTAGCACTCTAGGCAACTGAAAGGAGGTGCAGGAGTATAAACTACTCTGCCTGGGGAATGCGCGATGTCAGGACTGTGCACAATATCAAAGTGTCATAGGGTTCATGGCAACGCAGGGGTAGTTGCACTGGCATGTAGGTCGGCCGAAAAGTGACCATTAAAGTCACTATTCATGATGTGATGCTTGGTTTGAGACCAAATGGAGCGGGTGACAGGAATTTAAGGCAAACTTTATGGGCTAGATTCTTGAAAATCTACCACCAATGTAGAATTAGCAGACCAAATGTGCGGGGAAAGGTTGAATTCAAATTCAAAAGGCACTACAAATTACAAAGGTTTGTCCAACAAACAACACTTGGCAATTTGAGAGCAGAAATCTCGTGTGGAAAGATGGTGGAGGAAGCCTGCTAGATGGTCCTGGAGTTTGCCATCCAAGCAAAGGAATTGATGGAGGCACATGACCGAAAGTTAGCAGTAGGGGTACATGATGTCAGAGTAGAAATTGCCAGGGTTCAGTTGGAGCTGAACCTTTAGATAGTAGAACTGTAGTTGAAAGCGTAGCCTTCAACTTTGTCAGAGGTTAAGGAAAAATGCACCAGTGAAATCACAATAGCAATGGCGGTAGTTAACAGTGCAGTGACAGACTGCATGAAGCTATTTGAGTAGTCGTTCAAAGTCCACACCACCCTGCAGGAGGACCCGAACATAGAGCGCCTGGAGATAGAGGCATGCGAGTTGAAGTAGAGATACGATGAGGTAAAAGGGACCGCGCAGACGTTTTCCCTTACACAAAGTCTCGCAAGGATGCAGCATGCAAAGGCGCAGAAGGAGTAGGTGGATGCTACTCGACATAAGGAAGTAGTTTTGAAAGTGAGCCTACAGCCATGGATTGGTGAGGCATATACCATAACAGCCTCCATTGAAGTTAAGATTGCATAGCTGCAAGAACTTGAGGAAAGGATTTAGGGGAGCAGTTCGACGACATCGGTCACCGAACAACACATAGAGGAAGTTCAACAGGCAGCCACTTAGTGTGCTGTCGAGCATGCAACAATCCAATTAGAGTTGGGAGGTCTTCGTGCAAAGATCTCCGAACCTATAGAGTGACTCGAGGGTGAGTCATGATCTTTGTCTTGGGGGCCTGTTGGGTGAGGGATCTCACAAGGGAACTTTTCAGGCTTAGAGCCCAAATTTTGGTCAGTTTTGTAATTCCAATGTAAAGACTCCGCATTTTGTGGGCACGAGGTGTGTAGTTTGTTAAAGATTCATAGGGTTGTCTGCCCTTAATTTTGATAATGTAATGTCAGCTATATAAGATCTACCCATGGTCCATGGACCATGGGATTGTATAAATAATAAGGCAACTAAGTAGATCACAATATGGAAATGATATGATGTATGCGGGATAGTTCCGAACTGTAAAGTCTAGTTTTGGGTCGTAGTGTAGGAAGAGGCTCTATCGCTGAGTGCGCAAAGGTGTAGTAGTTCGTAACTGAGTGCACAGACCCCTGCATCTAAGTGTGCAGGGCGAGTCCAGTCTGTAAACAGTGGAAATATTAATAAAGAGAATTTTCTATCAAATTTTCGTCTTTATTTCCTTTTTTATGCATCTGATATATTGGGTATGAATTTAACTTTTAATGCTTATATGATGTGTGAATGTGTATAATTGTATTGGCTAAGTGAATGTAAGATTAAATATCTATTTACATGAATATAATCAAGACTTGTTAATAAGATAAGTAAGATACTTGGCGTAGTTTAGGAGATATAGCAGTTCGCTGCCTTAGTAGCGCGAAAGGACTTAAGCCCCTAGTGAGGGTTGTGCGAAAGTCACTTATAAAAAATCGAAAAGGTACTGAAGCGTAGAACAATGCGCAAAGCAACCTACACGAAGGCAGGTTTATTTGGAATAAACTGACATCACATCCATCTCAAGGGCACAAAAACATGGTTCCAGCATCCCCCCATACTACTTCAGGTTAGACTTCAGTCCACGCTTTGCAGGCTGATGCCAAAAGGGCCAGTAGTGTAGGGATTTGTTTGGCTAAATAACTCTGAACCTAGGTCAGGCCCCCATAAGCCAACACTCCATGTTTGTCACTTGGATCAATTTCTCAATCTGTTGAGCAAGCGCTCAATCCTGCATCTGTTCATCCTCTTCTTGAGCTGCTAGTTGTTCTAGCTCATTAACCTGTATCAACCCTGTTTCCTCTAACATCGTTCCTTTCCTTTTCTATTCTCCCTATTTCTGACTCTCTTTTCTTTCTCTCCTCCTCAACCCTTTTTCTTCCTTGAACTTCTTCTCTATCTCCTACATCTTCAGTTCTTGTTCTTGTGACCTCTACTATTCTTTCTTCCTTTGGTCTGCTCTCTTCATCCGCTTCTCCTTCTTTTCTTCCATGGCCAAATATGCCTTTTCCAAGATAGGATCTCCCTTCATATTGTATCTTTTCTCTCCCTCTGGGTTCCCAACAATCTTCCTCTTTCACTTGTCCTTCACTGGATTGTTGCCTTCTGTTGTTGTTGTTGTTACTTCCAAAGATGCTAGTACCTGTAGGGTAGCCTTCCAATTTCTTGCTATACTGACCAAATCATTGAGTTTGGAGGCATTGTAGTAGTAACTCCAAGGGTCCTCCTCGGGCCAATGAAATGTCCTATGGATCCATGGAAAGTACACTCTCACATAGTGGTCCTTACAAATACCATGGGGATCATACAAATTAATTTCCTTGGTGTTGAACTCAAATTTCACTATGTCCTTAGCCTTGGCATCAACATATTTCCAGCTCTTAATCTCTTATAAACTAATGCACAAAGGAGGAGCAGGCCATGGCGCTTTATTCTTCCTAATTAGCCATGTTGACAACCTTGTCGTGAGGTGGTATGAAACTTCTTGCATGATCAGTTTGTTCGTGGGATACCTTGGCAAAACATGTGGAGGATTCTCTTCGCCAAAAACTTTGATGAAGGTGCCACCTGGTGAGGAATACCAAACTCCAATTATTACTACCGCCTCGATTTCTTGTCGGGACATGCAAAGTGGATCCTACCCAAAGATAAGCTTATATAATGGGATGATAAAATGGATAGTGAGCCTTGCCATCACACCTTGATAGTTGCAATCGGAAATCAACTTACAATAGATGTTGATGGAAGTCTCTTTTGGTGTCCATTTCTATCTCATGCCAAGGAACTTCTTTTGGGCATAGTTTGCATCTAGTAAGTATATGTACATTTAAATCCTTTCTTGCTCATTCTTAGACAAATTCTGAGCCTTAGCCACATGGGTCTTCAATTGATGAGCCAATAAATCCGACTAGTTGGATGGCCTCACATCATTTACCAACTGGTCCAGTAAGACCACCCACATTTTAGGAAAGGTTTATGTTTTCCGTTGACCATATATTCTATAGGTAAATATGATCAAGAATTGGTAAACCTTCCAGACGGACTTCATCTTGTAAACATGGGTAGGTGCCTATCTAAAATTTGATTAATTTTTCACCCAATGCTTGATAATATCTCTCATGTTCACATAGATATGGGTTGCATAAAAGAGTGAGTCCATGTAATTCACTGGCTTGGGTAAGTGATACATCTGCTAAAAGTTCTCTGCCTTGAAGGTGGAAATATCTGTCATGTTGTCACTGCTTAATGTCATAGTTTGTTCATCTATGTGTGAGACAATCCAGCTGATGATGTCTGCACATGGGAGGGTGGGATATTTGCATGCACCCTTATATTATCCTGACTACTGGATGCTAAGATAAATATGTCGGTCCTCTAAGTATTCCTTGAAGTTATGTGCAAAGGTGTCTTTGATTTGTTGCCATGTCAGTTTTGTATCCTTCTCAATGAACAACTGAGTATCTGCATATACTGGAAAATCCACTGATATTTGCTCAAGTACTATTTCCCCAGTATTTCTCTCGTTGGTTTCCTTTGATGCAACTCTCTTGGATGCCATGTTAACTATAACTTCTAGAGAGATTCTCAACAACTATTGTACCTGTGGGACAAAGAGGAAACTCATGGAAAGAAAATGTCAGATAAAACTAAAAAAACTTAAAGAAAAGACCAAGTAGCAAGTCGGGCTCATGATGTGAAGGATTGTATAGTTTTAGATGACAGATGTCACTTGCTAACTATGGGAACTTCGTACTGCACAATCCTAACAGTCAGTTGGGAAGCTTGACGAATAGAACTACAGAATGCGTTGTTCAGTCGGCCAAGGTGGGGAGAGACTATGTATTATGCAGTCTCAGTGGCAAAGATGGGAGGATGACAACTCAAAATTCACAGTGTGTAGTTGGATCCATTCTGGGCCAATTTCCACGTAATTCCAAAAGCCAAGATAGAGGACTCGAGCTCCCAAACAAACAAAGGAAACAAGAAATAAAAAGTAAACAGACAAAGCAAAACAGATCAAGAAACAAACAAGAAAAAAAAACTACTCCTACTCCTAACCAAAGTAGAACATAGGCCCACTCACGTAAAGTGATACTTCCAATGCATCCATTGGTGCATTGGTTGGCCCATGTAGGTGAGAGCATGGCCGACAATAAAGATATACAAGTAAATCAGCAGACAAGAAACATGAGACTTGTAAACCAATATGTTCGAATCCTGAATGCATCAACAAAAAATAAAAAATGGAAAGCACGTGAAAGGAACTCTACAGATGTATCATGGTGTCCTAACAAATTGCAAGTGAAATACAAACATGTACACACCTTCAAACTTGGAAAATGAGAAAACATAAAGAAAGAAGAAAACTTTTTTTTTTCCATAGTGCTTGCTATGTACGACTCCTCAAATGCTTGAGAAATAGGATCGTGTGATTCTGGTGGAGGATGCAAAAATTGTAAGATAGATTGATTTTCAATGTGATCAACATAGTGATGAGGAGCATGGAAAGATTCAACATATTTCTAATCCAAAGTGGAATTGACCTCAAGGCTATGAGAACTTGACATAACCATCACCTCGGGCTGAAGTGCCTTGACAACATGAGGATTTTCCAATTCATCAAAAGATGGATCATCAAATACTAGTGGCTTAGAAAGATCAACAATGGACAAATCAAAATCGTGATCAAATGAATGAATGGAAAGATCATGATAGACATGATCATAAAGTTCAAGATGATGGACAAGGGCATCCTGATGATCTGACGAATCACATAGAAGGGATGATGAAAAACAAGAAATTTCAAATGCTATGTTTCTAGAAAGGTAAGGTGAGAGATTGGGAGGATCAGGGAAGATAGATTTGTCCTCTCCACATTCAAATGACAAACTGGAATTCCACGTGTTCTATGAATGATCGAAATTAGACGCATCCACAAATGAATTTTCACAAGATGGAACAAAAATGACATAATCATGGAAAGTGTCAAGATAAATCTGACGAGGTGTAGACAAAAGGCGATCATCTTTCACCACATATTCTTATTCATATTCACACATACTCATAAAAAATGATATCGCAGGTTGGTTTTCCAACACACCCTCCATCAAAAACTTGATCCTCATGAACATCAAAAGTGATATCTAAGACGGACGAACACAACACACCAAAATTCAGAATATCAAACGGACCAAAGGATGAAGGATGGGGATATAAGACCACATGACAACCATCAGAGTTATAGTCCAAATTTTCATAGAAATCCCAAGTAGGTGGGGTGGGAATAGATGGTGATAGATCAATAGGTGGACTCCCAACTTCCCCCACCTCAACTTGCAGAGTTAGAGTTATTTGATGGGAAAGGGACGAATCATCACTAGGGACAACAACCTTGTCCATCTTAGGTTTGGAAGCTCTAATACCGAGGTATGTTGGGAGAGGTTCAAAATATTCTAACTCCTGTGGATTCTTAGAAACATGAACAAGATATTGAAATATTTCATCCAAGAATTCACAGTAAAATTCATCTTCAGGAAATTGAAAACACTAGTGAAGAAAATGATCATGAAAATGTTGAAGAGATTCATTAGGTGATTTTCGTAATTTTAATATTTTTTTATTAAGGAATTTATGGTCATAAAGAATGAAATAATGACATGATTCTCTAAAGAAGTGATCAAAAGAGTGTATAAAGGTTGCATAAAATGTGTGACACCATTTCTTTGCGCACCCTTCAAACGTGAAAGCGAACAACCCACAGCCAATATCATCAGATGGGACATCATGCTTGTCATAGAAGCCAACAAAAGCAACTCTCTGATTAAACAAGGACATTCAACCATTTCCATTAAAATTATCTCTATACAAGCCATATAAAATACTCGCCGACACTTCAAAATGAGAATAGTTAGAAAAAAATGCTGAGGTTTTGATTTCAACAAAAGTCATGAAATATGTGTAGAAATTCAAAACATACTTCAAGGGCTCAACTTGTCATCTGGTCCTCCTTCTAGCACCAGAAATGTTGATGGTTTTGGACCTTCCATCATTCAAGGGTTCTCCTGATATGAAGCCCCAAATAGATCTCACACCATTTGGAGTAGGAGTCCTAGTAGTGGATGGTAGTGTAATGCCTTGACCACGATAGTGAACAGAGGAAAGTATGATAAATCTCGGTGAGAGCAAGCATGTGATCTTATAAAGATTCAAGTGTGATGCATGAAGGTTCTAACAGACGAAGGGGAAAAGGAAGTGTGCCTCTTAGAAGGCTATAATAGTATGCAACTTGAATGGAACACATGAGTGAAATTTCATCACAAGCTAAAATGTAGAATAGTCGAAAAATTAAAGTGATGAGTTAATCCAACAATAGGCATTCAACTAGATTCGTACAAATGCATACAAAGTAGTTCATAAGAATATGTGTAATCTAAATAACGTACATTGCCAACGCAACAAGAATGGTCCAACTATATTAACAACATATGCATGAAAGCATCCTGTCTCTAATATTATTATTATAAGTGAAATTTCCATCCATACATACACGATTGATGACCTCTAGCCCCTATAGTGGAACATTATAGTCACAGACATCTTATCCTCCAAAGAAGTATACTCTCTCTATGATGTCAAGAAGCCAAGGATCTTCACAATACTCTGAAGCCTTCTCGAAGCCTAAGCCTAGCAAAAAGATTGGCTCCCAAAATCTTGTTCTATGAGTTATGAGGTTTTATTTATAACAAAGGGTGGGGTGACCCTTGAAATTCCCCTTTGTGACTCTTTGACTCCCCTCATGACTCTCCAACTTCCTTACAAGTAACTCATTACATAACATGATGACTTTTCACATTCCACTAATGACACTTGGAATTTAGCTTACAACATATTTACAAATAATATTACATTTTCCACGTGTACCCATATAAGACAAAATAGGCTAAAGACAGCCTAACAAAACACAACACTATGATTCTAGACTTTGGGGAAATCCAAACTTAGCAACATCCACTTGATGATTTTCAGTCACATATTGGTGCTAAGCTCGGTTTTATGTGATGGTGTCCCCAAACTATTTGATTGTGTCTTTCTAGAAGCAAACTCTTTCCTCCATGTTATCCAAGTATATGGTCTTGGAACTTGTATCCAACTCGTTCTCAAGCATAAGAAACATGGTGTTGACCTTGATAGGACCACCGATGTAATAAGGAATATTGTGTGCATTCAGATCCTAGTCTTCCCTAGTGGATTCTTGTCTTAGATGCTCCAGGTACTCATCGATCTCTAGCTAGAATTGATTCTTGGGTTTAGCATCGGTGAGGAAACCTATTGATGGTATCATGTCATTTCTCACCATAACATCCAAACTATTATACAACTACACATATGAGGTCATTATCTTACTGATGAATGGGGTGAGTTGCTTGTAGTTTGGATCAACATACAAACCTTTGCTTTCTCCATCTCTGTCTATGGTTTCATCTTCTTTACTAAGTCAAGTGAGGCCCCTTTGTACTACATTCTCCACTCTTGTACATGGGTGATGGTAGCATGTATGTTCTTGAGAGTTTGAACAAACTCTTTGATATGCTATTGTAGGTCATGCATATCGAAAACTGCTTTATGCATGGTGACAAAGTCGTCATAGAGCTTCCACATGGTAGCATCAAGTGTTGATACTTTAGCAAGTATTTTTGTCCTCATTTCCCCTAATGCGTAAACTTCATTCTACATTGATTCTTAGAGTTTTTCTTTCTCTTTCCTAGTAGCCTACAAGTTCTTGTCCAACTATTCATTCTTGGCATCTAGCTGTTCATTCTCAGCCATCAGGTACCTAACATTTGAGCGTTTTTCTCCTGCATAGGCCAAGATGGCTTCGACAAGGGAATTTGGATGCTTCCTCATGCCTTACAAAATCATCCTCTCCTTTATGAATGTAGGTGATGCATGATCATCCAAAAGGTGTTTCTTCTACGAATGTACACAACTCATCAAATGATAGATTATAGACATCTATAACCAAATCATCATCAAGGAGGAAATTATATCCTTTCTCACTCAGGATTGGTTCTGACACTAGAGGTGGCCGAGACTGAGAGATGACCTTTGATGCTCTCAAAATAAGGTTAATGTCTTCATTCTATGGTTCTTGTTCCAATTCCATGTTTGTCACTTCGATCAATTTCTTAATTTGTTGATCAAGCTCCTGATCTTGTATCTGTTCACCTTCTTCCTCATATGGTGGTTTGTTTTGGCTCATAAACCTATATCAACATCATTTCCTCTTTCATCATGCCTTTCCTTTGTTATTCTCCCTGTTTCTACTTCTCTTATCTTTCTCTCCTCCTCAACTCCTGTTCTTCCTTCATCTTCTTCTTCGTCTCCTACAGCTTCAGTTCTAGTTCCTACAACCTATTCTTTTCTCTCTTCCCTCATTATGCTCTCTTCATCGAATGTTCCCTCTTTACTTCTACTTCCAAATATTCCTTCTCTAAGATAGGATCTTCCTTCATCTTGAAAATTTTCTCTCCCTCCAGGTTTTCAGTAACCTTCCTCTTTCCCTTGTTGTGCACTGGGTTGTTGCCTTCTATTGTTGTTGTTGTTTCTTTTGGAGTTGCTACTTTTGGTAGAGAAGCCTTCCAATTTCTTGCTATACTGACAAGCTCATTTAGTTTGGATGCATTGTAGAAATACCTCCAAGGGTCCTCCTTTGGCTACTGAAATGTTTCATTGATCCATTGAAATTACACTCTCGCACAATGGTCCTTACAAATACCATGGGAACCATATCGATTAAAGTCCTTGGTGTCGATATTGTATTTCACTATGTCCTTAGCCTCAACATCAAGATATTTCAATATTTTAATATCTTATAACCCAATTCGCAAAGGAAGAGCGTGCCATGTCACTTTCTTCTTCCTATGCAGTCCTATTGACAACGTTGTAGCGAGGTGGTATGAAACTTCTTGCATGATCAAATTTTCAGTGGCATACCATGGTAGAACATGGAAAGGATTCTCTCCGCCAAACACTCCGATGAAGGTGCCATTCGGTGAGGCATACCAATCTTTAATGCTTAACGTCTCCTCCATTTCTTCTCAGGACATGCAAGGTGGAGCCCACTCAGAGATAAGCTTGTACAACGGGATGATAAAATGGTCAGTTAGCCTTGCCATCACTCCTCAATAGCTGTAGTTGGAGAGAAACTTGCAATAGATGTTTAAGGAAGCCTCTTTTGGTGTAAATGTCAATCTCATGCTGGGGAACTATTGTTGGGCCTAGATTACATCCGGTAAGTATGTGTACATGTAAGACCTTTCTTGCTCATTCTTGGGTGGATTCTAAGCGTTATCCACATGGGTCTTCAACTAGTGAGCCAATAAATTACACTAGTTGAATGGCCTCCTATTATTCATGAACTGGTCCAGTAAGACCACCCACCCTTTAGGAAAGGTTTATGTTTTCTCTTGACCATATATTCTACAGGAAAAGATGATAAAAAACTGGCAAGCCTTCGTAAGGGACTTCTTCATGTAAACATTGGTAGTTGTTTGTCTAAACTCCAATGACTCTTTCACCGAGTGCTTGATAATATATATCATGTTCACATAGCTATGGGTGGCATAGAAGGGTGAGTCCATCTGCTTCATAGGCTCAGGTAAGTGATACATTCGTTGAAAGTTATTTTACCTAAAGGTGACAAGCTCTCTCACACTAGCACTACAAAATGTCATAGTTTGTTCATCTATTTGTGAGACAATCCATCTGATGATGTCCGTAGATGGGGAGGGAGGGTACCTACATGCAACCTTATATAACCCTAACCGTTGGATACTAAAATAAACCTATCGGTCCTCTAAGTCTTCCTTGACGTCCTCTACAAATTGTATTTCATTTGTTGCCATGTCAATGTTGTACCCTTCTCATTGAATAACTGAGTGTCTACATATACTGAAAAATCCATTGATATCTACTCAACTTCCTCCCAAGTACTACTCTTGGCAGTTTCCTTTGACACAACTCTCTTGGATACCATGTTAACTATAACTTCCAGAGAGATGCTCAACAATTGTTGTACTTGTGGGAAAGAGAGGACACTCATGGGAAGCAAATCTCAGCGAAAAGAAAAACAACTTAAAGACAAGATCAAGGAGCAAGTTAGGCTCATGATGGGAAGGATTATATAGTTTCAGATTACAAAGGTCATTCACTGACTTTGGGAACTATGCACTACGTAGTCCCATGAGACAGTTAGGAAGCTTGATGACTGGAATTACGTAATGCGCAGTACAGTCAGGGCCAATACCGAGAGAAATTGTGCATTGTGCAGTCTTAGTGGCTAGGATGGGAGGATGGCCCCTATAACTATGCAGTGCATAGTTCGAGCCAACCTAGGTGAAGCTCCACACAATTTCAAAAGCCAAGGCAGAGGCCTTTAGCACCCAGATTGCATAGTGTGGACCCATATCTGCCCAAGGGGAGTGTAAAAAACAAGTAGATCTGAAGGATGATGTGATTTTGAGTGTAGATCTAACTAAATGTTGATTCATGGATGTGAAACAAGTGGAGGAATCGATTACACTGAAGGAAAACGAAGCACATCAAGAGATTCACCACAACAATGACCTTTGGTGCAAAAGGAAGAAACTCATGCGACACTTGGGAAAGGCAATGTAAAACTTGAAACAAAATTGTACAAACTAAAACAAGTTAAAACACACTATCATTCATTCAAAGAAATAAGTGAAACAACACTCTCACAAGATAAACAACAAAAAGCGACTGAAAAAGTGGCAAAAGACAAGAAAAGAAAAACTCACTCAGAAAAGCGATGACGATCACACTAAGGGCTCCTTGATCTCCTTCGAAATACTAGACCTCCAAGATCAATTCTGGAAATGAACTCTATCAGCATTGATTATATATATTTGGTCAAGTAAGGGTTTATGATGCACATGCCTAAAATCAAGGAAAAAGTGACACTTGGCAATAATTTCTAAAAATAACTCGAGTGCCACCTTCAGGTTACTAAAATTAGATCCCTATTTTCTAGGGATGATTTTTTTTTTTTTTTTTTGCTTTTGAATATTCAAGAAAATGGCCATGCAATGCCCAAAAATATTACGCAGTTTTGGGAAGGACTGGGCAACTCTCTGGTTCATGCACTTCGCATTTTCTGAACACAGTGAGGTCTGCGTAGTTTTTGGGCTCATTGGCTTTGGTATGCCTCTCATTTTTGTGTAATTTCCTAGCTCAAGGTTGGATGTTATCCAATACTGCACATTTTCTTAGCTCAAGTCTCACTGACCGTCATGACTACATAACTTCCAAGAGAAAGTCCAATTTCCTTCAAGAATTACATAGTTCTCTAACACAAGCCTGAAACAATCAAGGGACCAAGTCATGAGATCGACATATTGGCTATAAAATGAACTAAGTGAGAAAATACAAGCTAAGATGAAAATAATAAGACTTAGTTGAAGCAAAAGTACATGGATTAGTACAAGATGAGTTTTTATGGTTTAGAAGAAAAGCTCCAAACTTGAAACATATGTAAAATTTTGTAGGGTGATTGTAGCCACTATAACACCACTTTACTTGTTTTTCATACTTTCCATCTAATTTTTAGCCTTACTATTGCATTATTTATTTCATTAGTCATTTAGTATCCAATAGAGAGAAGATAAATAAAAACACATTAGAAACACATCAACAAATATGAACACCAGGATTTCAGGTGGAAACCCAATGTGGAAGAAAACCACTGTTGTCATCTTCTCTATCTTCTTTCTCATTATATAAATAAAATCATCATTACATCTTGTACTGGTGCAGACTCTTAACAACACGTAGGAACCCACTTGTAGGAGGCTACAACCCCCACTCGTTCTCCAACACCCATTAGAAGGGATCTACAACCCCCTAATATTGTTTACCAACTCCTACCGGAAGGGAGATCCTCCCCCTTCACTAAAGGTTGCAACCCTGAGCACCTTGTGGACCATGATTTAGAATATTTCACACTAGATCCACCTATCTCAAAACATCAAAACCTATAGGCCACCCTTCATCATATTTTCAAAATGGACCCACACCTAACATTATGTTCAATACCAAATTGAATATTGAATCCGAAATACAATCACTGAACGAACTATATCACTGTAACATCATCTCACTGTATATTGAATCAACCAATGCAACTAGATCAGATAAGTGCACAACCAAACCATACTAGATAATAACCATCCATATCAAGACTCTCATTGACCGATAAAAGAAAATGTAACAAAACTAATCAACAATCATCATCAAGCAACACTGCAAACCTTGACTAGATCTAACTCAGAATATATACATGGTTGTTATTAAGCAGACCTGTGTATATACACGCTTATCATGTGCAACACCCACGTATAGATCTCAACATACTAAAAAACATATCCCAAGATATATATGTGAATCAATAGAAATAGATCAACGTATATGTTGGGCCTAGGTTTTGGCCGCTTTTTGACAACATTCCTAAGGCCTTACCCCTTTTTAATACCCTTTTTACCTATCTAATTACCACCCTTTTGATACCTAGTGCCACATTTTGACCAACAAAGGTGATTTAGACTCTAATGTATGCATATAATTTAAATGTGTCATTTTTCTTTATTCCTAAGCAATTTGATATTGAAAGCTACCTAATTTGACTCATTTATGACTATTAGAATAAATAATCGAATTTCCTGCAAAATATCTATTTTTGGGCAGATCCACAATTTCATGCAGCAATGCTGATTTCCTGCAGCAACACTGATTTCCTGCAGCAATGCCGATTTCTTGTAGCAGTGACAGAATTTCCTGCAAAGACTGTGATGTTAGCTATGTTCCGATCACTCCCATGAGAAACGAGAACATGGGTTTTGTTGGAAAAACCTTCCATATGGATTCTATCCTATTAGCTACTCCAGATTTAGCTTTCTCAACTATCTAGCTCTTGTCCTTCTCATTCTAACCAATTTTTGGGAAAAGTGGTTCATGTTTAGCAGATTTGGTTTTTCTCCATGCTTCTAGTCATGAAGCAAACTAGTGATTTCTATTAACTATGTATTTGTCTCATTTTAGAAAATAGTTGTAATTTTTACTTAGTTAGTAAAAGGAACTGGCCTGCTTAGTTAGTTAGTTAGTGCAAAATGTATACAAAAAATGGATATGATTTGTAATGGCACTAGGAGGGTACTAGGAAAGGTTAACAGATCGAGGCTGAGAGACAAATATCAAACCTCTGTATTGCTGTAATTTTTTCATATCAATATAAAATTATGTTCTGCTGATTTTGTTGTAAACCCTTCATTTATGAAAGGCTTGTCAGTGAGGGAGGACCACCCTTCACTCACAACTCCAGTATTTAATTATCTTTTATGTATTGAATGTATATTTGCACACAGTTCTAGTTCTCTTCTTTATTTTCAAGGGAGCATGTTCCTTTCATGGTTAATGTTTGAATTTATTGCATGAATGGTTTAATTTGATTAAAATATAGAACTAGGCATGCATCTTGTGCTTAGATTTGTAAGTTTGAATGATTTGAATGAGTATGATTTAAATTTTTCTTCGATTCTTATATTTCTCTTGATCTGCCTCAACAATCTTAGATTTTGTGGAGAGATGAATTATCTACTCCATAGATTTTGATACTAAGTGCTAAGAGAGAGAAGGGAAATTTGGGATAGCTTTTGTATTTTTGCACTGGAAGTGTCAGCCTGCATATATTTTTCACAACACCTCACAAGGTTACGAATAACCCATGGTTGATAATTAATGTATGTGTGTCAAATTATAAAGTTATAATTTGCCCCAAATTTTTGGCGTCATTTCTGGGGAGGTGCTAAGGAATGATATTGAAAGTGTTTTAGTGTGATTTCTTTCTCTATGAGTTTCTTTAAGGACTGGTAGAGGTGAAGTTGTAAGACATGGGGTAAGGCCACGCACCCATAGAGATCAAAATTCGCAAAAGCCATGTCTTGATTTTTTTATAAGTTTTTGAAATTTTTATAAATAGGGGCCAATATAAATTTTCAAATATTTTTAGTGGTGGTCTAAGCACCACTTCATTCAATAATAAGTTGGAATGGAAAAAGAATTTTTTAAAGAACAATTCAAAGGAGTTAGGGGAATCTGAACCAAGGATTGACAGTTCTAAACAAGGATCGACAATTGATTCTAAGTAGATCAATACTCCCATAACATAGAAGGATCCTTCTGTCAGAGAATCTCCTATTACTTCTCACCAAGAATCTCCTCTTACTAGGGGGACATCATATTTTCTTAGTGGTCATCCTGACGAGGAATTCCTCTTCAATCCTATTCAAGAGCAAGAGTTCCAGAAAACTGACTGTGAAAGGTCTGTAGCTCACCAGGGTCCCATTCCCTTTCGGTTTGATATGGCTTATCTATAGGGTACTGGTACTATGGATGGGGACTATCATGAGAAGGAGGAGGAACTAGTTACATTCGAATTTCCTATCAAATATTATGTTGGGGCTAGTCAGATGGAAAACATTCCTCCTTCTACTTTGCCTAATTTTCGTGGTACCTCTAGTGAATATCATGATGCCTTCTTATTCGAGTTTGATGTATTGTATAGGGGCTATGATTATTCTTCAAATGCTCAAAATTTGAAGTTGTTTCCTACCACATTAGAATATGCAGCCCTCAGGTGGTTTATGGGATTGAGTGTGAACTCCATTTCAACATAGGTTGACATGAAGAAGGTACTCTTGAAAAAGTATCAGGATTACTCTAAAACTAGGGACATTAGAGAAGAAATCTTTGGCATGACCCAAAAGGAGGAGGAAATATTGAAGGACTTCCTAGAAAGATTCCAGTACAATTTGTAAAGATCTAATATGAACTAGTTGAACAAGGAAACCTTGAGAACAATTTTGCTAAGGGCCATAAGAAATTAATCTCTCGAGGTTTTGAACTTGATGGGAGCAGGTGATGTATAAAAATTGAGATATGATGATGTGTGTGAGTTGTGTTGATGATATTCGAGGGGAAATTCTAAGGTTGGGAGAGGATAAAGAGCTACTTCTTCCAGATTCACCAAATTAGTTGTAGGGGACTGGGTAACCAAAGTTGAAATGGGGAATTTATTTGAAAATTTTAAAACTCACATTCTTAGCACTTTGTCTTCACAGTTGGATGTTTTGCAGGATTAGAAGAAACATGAGAAAGTGGAAAAGGCCCTGTTGTGTTCTGCTCCAAATGTAGGAAGAAACATCCCTTGAGGGAGTGTCCTGCATCTAGTATAGAGGTATGTCAAATCTGTGAAGATGATCATGATACTGATAAATTGCCTTCTCTTCCAGAGATTAAAGTAGCATACTTAGCAGATCAAGAAGTTGCCAATGCACTTTATGCAATGGTACCTCAAAAGTCATGGCCACCACGTCCTGCAGGTATGTCACAACAACATTTTCAATTTCCTTATACAAAAAATCAGATGTGGAATTTTCCAATGCCTTGGAAGCCTTGACCTCCACAACAACCTTGGCAGGGTAAATTTCCTTACCCTGCTACACCAAATTTTTCCCCTCATTTTTTTTTTTACCACAACCCATGCCACAACTACAACTTTAGTTTCCTTCTCCACCACCTCAACCACATCCCACACAACTTCTTGCCTAGCCAGTATCCAATCCCAACAATAAAGTTGTCCAACCTACTCACAATGTTGAAGTAGCCACCTATCCCACTTATCCTACCTATTGCATCACACAGCACCCTCTGCAAGAAATTTTTGTACCTTTGCTACATGAATTTCCCGTGCCTCTACATAAACTTAAACTTAGGTTAGGAAAAGTGGTGACCCAACCAGAAATAATTGAAGAGATTATGGAGGAAGAAACCCATAATATACCTAAAATAGAAAATGTACAAATAACAATAGAACAACACATTCCAAAATCACAAGAACCTTCCTCATCTCAAACTGTCCAACCTCCTTTTCCAAAGAGGTTGGAGGTCAAAGAAATAATAAAACAACCTGAATTTGATCTAGTATCTGAATTAAGAAATGTATGCATCAAGATCCCCTTGCTGCAAGTAATTAGGGACATCCAAACTTTTGCTAAAACAGTTATAGAACTATGTATCAAAAATCCTCGGAGACAAAGGAAAGAACCCTCTATAGTCCCAGTGGGTGGAAAACTTGCAAGCCTTATGTCCACCGAATTTTCCAATGAAAAGTATGTAGACCCTGGAATCCCTATGGTTACTGCCTTCATTAATGGATACCCAATAAGAAATACCTAAATTGATTTAGGTGTAGCCATTAATGTAATGACAAGAGGAAAAATGTCCCATATAGGATCTTTTGATTTGCTTCCTGCCCCTACTATTTGGAATTAGTAGATAGATCTAAGGTCAAACCTGAGGGTATATTGGAAGATGTTTTCATTTAATTAGATTCCTAGGAATACCCTATAGATTTCTATGTTCTTCAGCCTAAGACTATTTTGGGAGGGCATCCTTTGATCTTGGGGAGACCTTGTTTGGCTATAAAAAATGCCTTTATAGGATGTAGGTCAGGGAACATGACCATCACCCATGGGGCTGAAGCCAAATATCCCCCTAACAAACCCCTCTTAAAATAAGAAGATACTCATTGGGTTGATGAAGAACATAGTTCATAAATTATTCACCCAGTGTTGACAATAGCCTAGGCTATGAGCCTTAAATAAAATATTGAGGAAAATATAATTAATTTATATATTTCAAACCCTGATTTTTCTCATTAGCTAGAAGGACAGTTAGATCATGAGACAAATGCCATTTCGGATCTACTAGAGCAAAACTTCCAAGAACATAATATAGCATTTGAATTAAATTAAACCCTTCTATCTATATTTCCTATATGCTAAATGACTGAATGTGGGAAAAAGGTAATTGAAATCTCTCCCGGGAAAACTTTAAATATTAGTGTTTCTTTAACTCATGAACAAGAAAATCAATTAAGACAAACATTGGAAGATTTATTAGATACATTTTCTTGGGAATATACGGATATGAGGGGCATTCACTCAGAAACTTTCATTCATCATATTTATATAGAAGGAAATTCCAAGCATGTGAGGCAACCACAAAGAAGGAGTTAAGATGTTAAGATGTTATTAAATGTAGGGTTAATTTATCCTATTTTAGACAACCAGTGGGTATCTCCATTCGTTATCATTCCTATGAAGAATGGAAAATGGTGATTGTGTGTAGATTATAGGGAACTAAATAAATACACATTAAAAGACCACTTTCCTTTGCCTTTTATAGATCAAGTGTTGAACACCTTAGTCAGAAAGAAGTACTTTTATTTCTTGGATGGATTCAGTGGGTCTAACTAGATTAGGATAGCTACAGAGGATGAGGATAAAATGACATTTACATGTTCATGAGGTACCTATGCATATATGGTATTACCATTTGGTCTATTCAATGCATCAGCCACATTTCAAAGGGTGATACTTGGCATTTTCTCTGACCTTTTAGATGATTGCGTAGAGGTCTACATGGATGATTTCACAGTAATAGGTGATACTTTTGAAGAAGATTTACTTAATATTAGGAAGGTTTTGTAAATATTTAGAGAAACTAATCTTTCATTAAGTAATGAAAAGTGTTTTATGATTATGAATGAAGCCATTTTTTTGGGTTATCATGTTTCTGCTGCAGGAATTAAAGTTGATCCGACAAAGATTGAAGTGATTGTAAATATGCCTCCCCCAACCAACCAGAAAGGAGTTAGAAGTTTCCTTGTGCATGTAGGCTACTAAAAAATGTTTATTGATGATTTTACCAAGGTATCCTCACCACTGTTTAAATTATTAACAAAATAATCTGAGTTTTGTTGGAGTGATGAGTGTCAAACTGCATTTGATACACTTAAGGATAAGCTTTCTTTATCACCTATTTTGAGAATACCATATTGGAAATTTCCATTTCATATTTCTATTGATGACTCTGAATTAGCTATAGGAGTAGGGCCAAAATAAAAACCTCGTAACCTATATTATTTATTTTTTTAGTAAAAAACTGAGTCCTATTGAATCAAATTACACTGTAACTAAAAATGAATTCCTTGTTGTGGTTTATGCTATTAATAAGTTTATACTGGGTATGAAGATTTTGTACATATTGACCATTCTTCTATTCGGTACCTTATAAATAAACCAATTACTAATGGTATAATTACTGGGTGGCTTTTGCTGCTACAGGAATTTGACATCACAGTATTGGATAGGCCAGGAAGAGAAAATTAGGTAGCTGATTTCCTTTCCAGGCTCAACCATGAAGGTGGGGACGTTCCTGTTAATGACAGTTTCCCAGATGAGAACTTGCTTTCCATTTCTTTCAAATCACCTTGGTTTGCAGATATGGCCAATTACCTTGCTACAGGGAATTTACCACCCTATTTTTCATCTATTAAGAAAAAGAAAATTATTAGAAAAAGTACTAATTAATCTTGGATAAAAGGAGATCACTTTTTCATTGGTCCTGATCTGATTATTCACAAGTGTGTTAGAGTGGACAAGGTATATGATATCTTGAGAGCTTGCCATGATGAACCCTGTCATGGGCATTTTGTAGAAAGATGAACAACTTATAAAATCATTTTCTTGGGTTACTATTGGCCAAGTATTTTTAAGGATGCAAAGGAGTATGTTCGAAAGTGTGACAACTACAAAAGGTAGGGCGACCTGTGCAGGTAGATGAGATTCCTTTATAGCTACAAGTTCTCATGGAACCATTTGAGAGGCGAGCTCTTGATTTTGTAGGCCTCATTAATCTTATGTCCATAGGTAAGAAGTATATTTTACCATGTACTGATTATGTTATGAAGTGGGTGGAAGCAAGAGCAGTTCCTAGAGCAACAAAGAAAGTAGTGGTAGATTTTCTCTTTTTTGATATTTTTGTAACATTTGGGGTACCGAGGGAAATTGTTACTAATCAAGGCACCCAATTTGTATCTAAGCTTGTGTAGGGAATTGTGCACAAATATCGGATCACTCATCCGAAGTCCACTCCCTACCATCCACAGGTGAATGGGCAAGTGGAATCAACAAATAAAGTGTTGGAGACAATCCTAATTAAGACAATATAACTAGACATAAATGATTGGTCAGATCAAGTTCTAGAGGCCTTATGGGCCTACAGAATCACCTGGAGAAACACTACAGGATTTTATCCATATGAATTGGTATATAGAAAATAAGTTTTATTTCCAATTGAGTTTCAAATCAAAACTTTTAAGATGGCAGTAGAATTGGGCATAGATCTCACTGAGGCTCAACAACAAAGGATCTTGTAGCTCAATGAACTAAATGAGATTAGGTAGGATGCTTTTCAGCATACTGACCTTATCCAGCAACAAAGGGCTAAATGGCATGATAGGTACGTTAAAAATAAGATGTTTAAAGAGGAAGACTGGGCATTGTTGTATGATTCAAAGTTTAATAATTTTAAAGGAAAGTTTAACACACATTGACTTGGTTCTTATGAGATCAAGAAATTCTTCGATAATGGATCTATTCGAGTCAAGACAATAGATGATGAAAATTTTACCTTCTTTGTAAATGGGAATAGGCTTAAGTTATATCAGAAGCCTCAATCTAAGGAGGAATTTGTGGAGGAGATTGTGAAGAAGAAAGAGCTAGAAATGGTAGGAAGGGGGGGTATCTCTTTCACCACCTCTTCTTGATTCTATATCATAATAAATTGAGCTTACTTTGTTCCTTCTTGTGCTCAGGAAAGCATGCGAGTGTATATTGGATATAGGTTTATCCATTTTCGGCTCCAGTAGACTACATATGGGAAAGGAACCCCATTGAAGTTCTGGTTTTTAGTATTTTAGACTCTTTAAAATTGAAATATGAGGAGCATGAACTTCCATATGCTTGTTAAAATAACAGGACAATAGATCCATCAAGATACCCAAGTAAATTTTGTTTCATAAATCTTTGATTTGTTCGCGTTGGATTGATGTGGGACTCTCTAAGGCTCTCCTTCCAACAATCTTGTCCCATCGACTTCAGCACATCATCTGGGTCCAATATTAGAGATGTGTGATTCCTTGAAGCATGTATGTATCAATGACAGGTTATCTCACCTACAACAATTGATATTCATTAAGGCTCCTTGACTACTGGATCCTGCAGGGGGTTCGACAACAACTCATCTATTCACACCTGCTAGGATGTAACAGTTGTACCTTGATCCTCACTGTCATTATTGGTGATGGACCTCGTGTTGGTTAAAATTTGAACTTACTAATTGGTAATCCAATGATACTATTGCACATTCAACCTAAACACCTTTATTCATGTGGTAGTGAACTGTACAAGGATAGGTGAAGGTGGAGTTCCAAATTGCTCCTGCAGACAGATCAATATCAGTTAGAAATAAAAGGGGGCAACGGATTATAACAATAACAAGTGAAGGGAATTTACATGATAATTTTGTTAGGATTCATTTATTGGTATTCTTCAATTTCCTGCAAAAGTTATGATTTCCTCCAGAATTATTTCTTGTAGAAAAATTTCCTGCAGAAAAATTTCATGCAGTAGAATATTGGCTACTGCACTCCTGATATTATTCAATTAATTTCAAGAAGAACATCTTTTCAAAGACCTGATAAGTTGTAAAGGAGTTACCGAAGTCTTCAAAGCTAATTGACCCCATGAAACCTCATGATCCGACACATGATACGATTTGTGAACAACTCATCATTGCAAGGCAAGGACATGCGTTATCAGGTAACCGATGGTCATATGGTAAGTTAAAAAGGTAATTTCGATGTCAATTGTTTAAGGACTAAGGTAATGGTACGTATTTAAAAAAAAAATAATCATTATTATGAGTCACATTCACCATTGATTGCAATGGCGGACATTCCACATCATGACATGAGGTTCCACTCCCAATACGCCTCGAAATGTACATCATTATTTCCCAATGAATCCTACAATAACGGATCATGATTTTAAATCATGATCATGTTATGTGTCACCTCAACCCGCCTTCATTTCATTTTTTTCACTCACCTAATCGAGTTATCTCCCTCCCCATTGTATCCTAAAGACACTATGTCCAGTCTATGGAAGTTGTCGAGAGGGTCGAATCAAACACTGCACTTCCCTATGCACATCATATGGTAAAATTAAGGTTGGTTTTCCATTTTGAGCCACAGGGAATGAAGTTGTTAGATGCATACCCTCATAGCAAGAAGCGCCTGGAGAAGGCAGGGTGGTTTCCCTTATTTTTGAAGTTCAATGGGCACAATTTTGAGGTAACTAAGTCATTTTCCCTGAACATGGATGGGGAATGGACTGAGGTTGGTAATATAAAATTTAAATTGACCAAAGAGTTGGTAGCCTAAGCCTGTGGAATTTCACCAGAGGGATAGCATTGGTTTAAAAGCAGGCGAATTAATAAGGATGTTTGTGCACCTTTCGTAAAGGAGGAGCATGCAAACCCATACTAGAGAAAAGGAATTCCACAGAGATACCTAACCAGTAAGTATCGACACCTTTTGTATTTACTTCAAAAATATATAACATGCAAAGGATAGTTTGGCCTAGCTTTTTTGTTTCATATGTGTGTCCTTGGTCATTACCGAGATAATCCTCTCAATTTACCTCATTATTTGAGGATGTCCTTGTCCAAAATGGCTACCTCTTTCCAAAAGAGGGAGGCTAACCAAAAGGAGAACTTGTACCACCATGGCCTAGTTAAAATTATCATGGTAGAAGTATTAAGGGAATAAGGGAAGACTTGGGAAGAGTTCCTTGTTGGAAATCATTTTAGGGATGTTGGCTTATTGGGGCCTGATCTAGGTTCGGAAGAGTTATTAGCCAAACAAATCATGTGCTACCAGCCCTTTCGGCAATAGTTTGTGGAGTGTGGACTAAAGTCTCACTAGAGGTAGTGGGAAGGGTGCTGGAACCAGGTTTCCGTACCCTTGGGATGTCTTGATGTGGTTTGGAGGGGTCACTAACTGATCTGTGGGCTCGCACTACTCTGCACGACTATTAGGCTTCCACAGAGATTCGTACCAGCATGCTCTTATTATTATGAGGTTATTATATATATATTATACTTTTTATGGTCTTTAAGCAAAAATTTAACCATAATACCCAGTGCGTGCAAAATATGCATAAATTCAGAACGTAAACAATAGATAGATTTGTGATAAAACACACAATGATTGAATTAGAAATTCGTATCTTTATTGATCTCTTTCTCAGTACAACCAGATCCACCATGCGCACTCAGCTGCAGGGCTCCACGGACACAGCTGTAGATTCTACCAGGCCTCTGTGCACACAACTGGAGGGCCTCTATCTATCTACCAACACCCTTGACGCAGACTTACAGATGCAGAGAGAATAATACTTTCACAAACCCATACCACATCTGATCTTCCCAAAAGCTTCCTCTACCCCTAGAGCCTTGCTCTATTTATACATTCCCATGGTCCACAGGCCATGGGCAAGTTGACTCACTTCCTATTATTTTATATTATTTTCAGGTAGACAACCCTTTGACTTGACCTATTACAGTTCGTGCTACATGCCCTTTGCGGAACTTTTTACAATATCATTACCCTAACTTATGGTCTTTAATCCCAAAAACCATTACTCAGGGCCTCCGCTACCAAATAGGCTGCCAACACAATCACTGTGACTCGTCTCGAGTCACTCGTCGATGTGGCGATACGCGTTGCCAGGCTTCATGGTCCACCATCCTTTTGAGTGACGTACTACATTCTGTTGCTCCCTCATTATCTCCTGCAATGCTTCTTCTAACTCCTACTCCATTACCTCTACTAATTCGCATAACTGATAATGCTCATTCTACTCTTCTTAGTTAACATAGAGCACCCCTTCCTAGGATTTTAGCTCTAGCTGGGGTGCCACATCCGAGAACTCCTCGAGCCATAGTAGAAACTTTCTAATATTTGGTCTACCCTACGCATGGTCTACTATAGCTTGTGTTGCATTTTTGCAAGAAGGGTGTTGCTAGCCACGAGATCCCAATCTTCCCAGTACATGAGAGACAAAATGTTAACTACAATTCCATCATTTATCCCCATATTCACAGTCTTTCCCTTATCTTTGATGGGTCGTCGGCTAGCCCATGGATTAGGCAGCAGCATTCGGACCAGTTAGGATTCATGTCTAAGAATTTCCGGTACATCCCCTACCGTCAATGCTGAACTCTGCACGGCACTTGCGGCCTTTAGCACCACATTATCCAGAAAATCATGCATCTCCATTGGCCATATCCCACACCTCGTGCTAACTATTTTAGCGTTAATGATGAACAAATCCATATCGGCGGAAAGGCATGATAGCTTACTTTGCTCGGAATCATAGATCATTCAGTGGATACCCCCTTGTGATTTATAAGCATTTTGAAATTCAAATTCAGTTGTTCCCTCCATTTCTGGCACTGTAACATTAAGCCTGCGGTAGATCGTTCCAAATCTAGCTCATACCTCATCTCTTAATTGCCTGCCGCCCGCTCCTTTTCGCCATGAGTCAGACATCTTATCATGAATAGTGACAAAAATGGTCACCTCTCTGCTTGTCCACGTAGTAGTGCATCCCCCTCTGTGCAACCGTGACGATTGTGATAGACCAAATCTATGTGCACCACTATTGTCGCACAGCATCCCCACAGACTGCTTTAGTTTCCTGCACTCTCTTTCAACTGGCTAGAGTGGTGACATTGTCCTTCGGTCGGTTAGTCAGGCGGTCAGTCCACTTGTGTAGAGCTTTAGGCGACTACCATTTACTCTGCCCAGGAAGGGGTCTCCATTAAGCTTGGCAAGCTGGACCACGCCTCCATCTATAACTTCTTTGACTACATAGGGTCCTAGCCAATTGATCTGAAAATCACTTGTGATTGATCTCAGTTAATTAATTAATGAAGGTATTATAGACTCATGTGCTAGTGTGTGTCTATTTTATCTTAGGTAACGGATCGATAAGATTGAAGAATACATAGACACTGGAAAACAGTAAGAGAAACACAGCAAGCAAGATGAAAAATCATAACAATTTAATATGGAGTTCACCCTATCCTCTAGGGCTACGTCTCTAGTCCAACTTTCAATGGTGGCCTTTTCTTATTGTGTCTTTAAACAGAGTTTTTACAATGAGGATCTCAAATTGAGTCTCATAACAGATGATGCTTAATAGGGTGGTTCTTGGATTCCCCAAGCCACTAGAGTGCACAGACTCCCCCTTACTAAGTCTCGACCTTAATTGGTCTTAATGGGATGAGTCCAATTTCGTACTTAGTTCCCAATAGATATCCTCACAGGGATTGATTGAACATCTCAAGCCTAGTTCTGTCTGCTCGATGCTTCCTTAACTCTGCAAGTCAGCTCAACTCTCTATTCTCTTCTTCTTGCTTTACTCTCTATTCTGTGTCTTTTTCTCCTTCTGCACTATCTTCTCTGTTTTTGTTCTTTGTCCGTTCATGGCTTAAAGCCAATCCATCCCTTGATTGCTCGCTTCCTCTTCTGTCCCTTTGGTTCACTTGCCTCTATCCACTTGGAATTCCCTGCCTCTATGTCAGTGCCACTGTGTAACGTCTCACAGGGAGGTGGCCACTTGTCCTCTCACGAACTGAGCACCAACTCTTCCTCGACAGTTTGTTATTTTGGTTACGTTGTGAAATGATTCATCCACCAACTCAGCGGTCAAATCGGACTTCAAACTTTTATATGTTGTAGCTTATTTCTCTGTCAAATCTAGTCTCCCATTGGGTGCAATCTCTTTCGTTAAATCTAGGGCCTCCCAATCCTACTGTTATTACTCTTATTGCGTGGTTGACTTTCTCGAATGTTAGCCCATGATGAGAGCGGTTTTCTCTCTCATCCCTCGGAAACGCGTCAATCAATGTATGGAATCGCTCTTCCCCCTGCCAAATCCACTTACCACCCAAAATGCCTCCGATATTTTGCCGGTTTTGGAGCACGGGACCTGCCTTTTAGTTTAGCACTTTTCCCATGGTTTTCAGGTTTCCCTTGTGACTCAGCACTCAGGGCTATTCCATCTTGAGGGGTTTTGCCCAACGAAGCGTGATTAATCAGAAATGACCTCCATTTTTTGATCTGAGCTTCCTAACTACTAGTTCTGTGCCACTGCACAATATCCATGGGCCTCGGTCAGTGGGCTTTGACCGAGGTCCTCGTCGTTCCATGTTGGATACAAAGTACCACTATCCAGAGGTCTTCCTGATAGCTCATTGTTCACAATTTTTTGAAATCTATCATGATTTGATACAATCATCAAACTTTGATAATTCATGGATCCAATTCAGATCACTAATGCATTCGGAGCTAGCCAGGGAACTTCTCAAACTTGCTGTCATATTGTAATTCTAAATCGTTCTCTTTGAACATGCACACCTAGATATGGAAATCATGTCAAGCTTTCTCTTGCTTCTTCTATACCTGCTAACGTAATCCGACCAAAAACTGTTCCTCCTCAAGTTCCTTCAGTTGCGTGAGGCATTCTTCCAAAGCCCCGTGGTCTGCCATGCCTGTCATTTCCGCTATTCGCAAACTAGGCACAATGTATTCCATTGGCATGACGACTTCCATGTCATAAACTAACCAGAAAGGTGTCTAGCCTATCAACTTTTCTCACGTGGTTCAGTATGCCCATAGCACAGTAGGGATGCACAAGTCCCAATCATTTCGATACGCATTACATACCTTGGTCAATGGAGTCTCCAAAATCTTGTTGAATGCTTCGACGGTCCCATTCACTTGTGGATGTTATGGTGTACTCTATTGATGATATATATGGAATTCCTCAGTGAGCGCGCTAATAGTCTCATTCAAAAAGTGCGTTCCGCGGTCGTTCATTAGAATTTTGGGACATCCAAATTATGTCAACACATTCTCGAACAAAAAATTTGCAGTTGTAGCAGTTTTGTAGTACTTAACTGACTGTGCTTCTGCCCAACGGGTCAAGTATTCTGTCGCGGTGATGATATAGCATGCACCTGTCTTCCCTTGAGGTGTGATAGGCCCCACAAAGTCGATTGCCCATTTCTCGAATGGTTTTAGCATCATCTGTGGCTTGAGTGGCATTTCATCCCTCCACGATGGTTTCCTAGTCTGTTGACATACATCGCAACCCCGACAGTACACTTTTGAGTCTTGATGTAGAGTTGGCCACCATATTCCAGTGCAGAGAATCTTATCTACTATGGCACGTCCCGCATAATGTCCTCCTACAACCCCCCCATGTGCTTCCACAAGGATCTGTCCTCGCTCAAAATTAGGTACATATCTGTGTAATATTTCATCATTGCCCATTTTATAGAGGTGCCCTGCAATAACAGTAAAGTCTGCTACACGTGTCACCAATTCTTTCTTCTACTGAACAGAATACCCCAGAGGCGTAGTTCCTATGGTTAAGAAGTGGATTATATCCTCAAATTGCCCATCCATGATGCACACCTCATAGAGCTGTGCATCAGGTAGTCCCTCCTCTAAGTTTGTGTGCTCTTCACCATTCTCAATTTGGGACAGGTGATCTGGGCCTACGTTTAGACATCCCGGCTTTACGATGAATTCAAAATCATATTCCTGAAACAATAACAACCATCTACAAATGTGCCCCCCCAACATAGGCTTATTGAATAAGTATTTTAACGTGGAATGATCAGTATACATCTTAAAGTGTCCCCCGAGGAGATAGTGGCGATATTTCTGGAGTGTGTATACCATCGCCAACCCCTCACGCTCAGTGGTGGAGTAGTTCTTTTTAGCTTTAGACAATTGTTGACTTGTGAACGTGATCGAGTGATCAATTCCTTCTGCTCCTTCCTGTGTGAGTACTGTGCCCAACGTGATACATGATGCGTCAACATGCACGTGAAATTCGATGTCCCATTTTGGAAAGACCAAAATGGGAGCTGATGCCATCTTTTCCTTGAGAGTTTCCAAACTTTTGTTACATTCCTCATTCCAACAATAAGTAGCATCCATTTTCAACAACTGTTCCATCGGTTCCGTTATCTGTGCGTAGCTTTTGATGAACTTTCGATAGTAACCAATGTGTCCCAGCATGGTGCGCAATTGTTTGACACTTCACGGTGGTTGCAGATTGAGTATGACAGCAATCTTCGCCGGGTCTACCATCAGGCCTTACTTGTAGACCACATGGCCGAGCAAGTTACTAAAGGGGATGAGGAAAGTACACTTCATTAGATTTAGCGCAATATGGTGCCTTCAGCAAGTATCCAGCATGAACCGTAAGCTTGCGATATGCTTCTTGACTAGCCCAAAGATAGTCCAATCATCTAGATATACTTCTAAAAACTTATGTATAAATTCCTTGAATGTAGCTACCACGACGCGCGAGAATAGCCTGCCCGTTCTTCAGTCCAAAGGGCATAATAATGTACTGAAAACAACCCCATTCAGTTGTGAAAGTTGTTTTACTCCTATCCTCCGGCACAATCTTGATCTGGTGGTACCCCGAGAAACCATCCGTGAAGGAGTAAGCTTCTTGTCCACCCACATTTTACAGTACTTCATCTATAAATGGTGTTGGGAATGGATCCTTAACACATGCATCGTTGAGCTTCCTGAGATCCATAGAAATTTGAATCTCTCCCTTTTGTTTCTTCTCCTGTACAACCATAGGAGTTACCCAGTCTGATTCCTCCATTGGTTCATTATTCATGCTACAAGCATTTTTTCCAACTCTTCATAGACCTTTGCTTTATATTTTGGATTCAACTGATAAGGTTGCTACTTGACTGGCTTCGCGTCTGGCTTCAGAGTTATCTTCATCATTCCTAGGTCACCAAGTATCCCTTTTAGCTCCATGATTTTGGTCAGGAATAAATCCTGATATTCTCGTAGTAGCTCGATGACCTTCTCCACCATGGCATCCTCCCAATAGTCCCCAAGCATTGCATACCTTAGCTCCTCCTTCGTACCAATGTTCACTTGTTTTGTTTTCAGTGGCGCGGTAATGTCAGGGTCCTTTGGTCTGCGAAACTCGCAACTCCCTTCTATTTCCAGAATATTGATGTTTCTGGGGTCATCCTCATCATCTTCTATCTGCACGTTGTAACATTCTAGGTCTTGGCTCAACTGATGCGACTAATCTGGCTGCACTATTTCTTTTGGTTCTAGTGGTACCTTGAAAATGGCAGCCTTCACAACTTGCAATGGATCGTCAAAAGTGTACATCCATTGGTCCTCGAATAAGAATGTTAATGAAAACCCTTCGCGCATGATATCTCATTCGCCTGTACCATGTCAGAGTTCAGTTTCGGTGTACCAGTTCCTTGGGATGACATCCAAGGTATGATAAAATAAATGTACCCACTCCGGTTGGGGCTCTTCTCTATAGGCCTTGGTCCATCCGGTGAGGTGCATGCATGGGTCATCACGTTGATCATATTTCTCAGTTATTCATAGTTTCAGCTTCCCAAACCTTATCTGCATCATCCACCTGTAGCTGCGCCAGTCTTCAAAGGTTCCTTCATGGGTACCCCACCAATGCATAGGCGTCGCGCGCAACACCCATTTTGGCGCATCGAACCATTGGTGCTCTGGTACCGCTCTTTCAAAATTGGTCAGGAATTCATCTACCGCTGATAGCCCATGTTACATCAACAGTTCACAATTATGAGCTTTTATGCAATACAACTACCTAATCATCATGTTGCAGTTTAGCGTGGTTGCTCCTTCCAACCAATTATGCCACCACTCATCTTCCTCATCTGAATCTACAGTGCAGGACTGTACACGCTCCCACGATATTCTTCCTTCTGCTGTCAGATTGACCTAATCTTGATTTTGTGTAGTGATCTTGTAGATACAATCCATTTCATCATCACTTCCTTCATCACGCACGGGTCCTGTGTAGCACGCTCCTTCAGCCGGGTCTAGCAGAATGACTACGCGGAGTGACTTCTTCTTAAATATCATTTTCTGCTTCTTTAAATTAATGACCCCATTCATATATGTGGCCCAGTCTATCCCTAACAAAGCAGGGTAATCACTACTATCCTCCAAGATTTCTATTACCTCAAAATCTATTTTTATGCTTGCGCCTTCTATACCTACTGTGATTCCTTCTAGTCTGACTATGGGCAGGATCTTCTATTGGTTTTCCATTCGCAATTGAATAGGATACCATTGTAGTGCAAGCTTGCCCATGCATTCCCAAGTCTGTTTAGGTAGCACGTTTGCATCCGAGCCTAAGTCCAAAATAATCTGATCCATCTCATAATCGCCAATCTGTGCCATTAATTGCATTTCTCGTCCAATACGCGAAGCATGTTTTCCTAATTTGCAGACCACGCGGGGTTCAGCTGACCCTGCATGCCTAGTTATCACCTCTTGTAATCCTTTAAGCACCCTATTGCCGTGAAGCAATTTCATGCATGTCTCTAAAAGGGTAGTTAGCATCGAGGGATCCCTTTCTAGCTTAGTTTGATCCTTACTACCTAGGGTAGAGACCTCTGCAAAGCTCTTCCTAGCTTCCAGATCTATCTCCTTGCGAACCTCTACATCATCCTTGGTTAACTTCCCCTTATCCTCCACTGTGGCTCCGCCACTTCTGAGCATCATGTTTAGTTTGGTGTCTTCCTCACGCAGTTCTACCCTCATCATTTGGAGGTTTTGCATCGTTGTAGGTTGCGCTGCCCTCTTCTCACGTATCTATGCTATCAATGTGGAGCAATCTATCATTTCATGACTGAACTGCTCGCAATAGGGGCATGATATTCTATTCAGGTTGGTACAATCCTGCACATAGTGCCCTGGCCCTCCACTGTTATAGTAGATTAGCTACCCGCGGCCCCTTCCTAGCCCCATTCCTCCCCATCACTATACTCTCCACTAGAACCCACTGCACGCCATCGCTACGGCTGGATCCTGACCTCGCACCTCAGTCTGCATCCTATAGGAAGGTGCTGAATCCATCAATAATTCATAACTTCGACAATCCCATTCATTATGGCCCACCGATCTACAAAAATTTCAAAATAGTTGTTGGGGGGTCTGGATAAACTTTTGCAGTAGGTGATAGTTGTCTATGGTGTGCTTTCCTCCCACCTGACAGATCGTGCACCAGAGCAAGGGCGCCATGCTTGGCCCTACCTGTGCCTCTGGTCACAATAGCATTGGTCCCCCCCATGCCAAATAATTCGCAAATATCGGACAATGATCCTTATCATGACCCTAGCCTTTACATTTTATGCACCACACTTCTTCGCGCACTTCTAGCTTGGGCGCCTTCTCCTGTTTCAAACTCTGCATCGCCATGAATAGGTTTTGTATTTGCACGTGGATCTGCTAAACTCCCAACCTAGGATCCTGTATTGGAGTCTCATGCAACCTCATCACTATTTCTAATGCTTCGCCCTGGGTTGAGATCTTCTGCTGTGACAACACCATCCTCAGATGCAGTGTTAAAGATGCCACAAACCATGTGCAGTGTTGTGCATCTATTAATGTCATGTTAGCTTCTCGGATCGTACTCTTCAGTCTTTGATCCAGGTCCTAGGGGGTTTCACTGAGCAGCATTATGATCCCCTTAAACCCTATTATCGACTATGTCTCTGACTTTGGCTAGCAAAACTCTTTGTTCAATGCATCCTGGATCACTGCTATCTCCGCATTTGAATGATCGCTCGAATACTTTATATACCATGTCAAGGTGTAGTCTTGCAGCGCACTAACCAGAGTAGCCTTTTTGATGTTATCTTCCATAACTCCGTGTGCTTCCCACACTGCCCCTACTATGAACCAAAACTGTTCTGGATCTTTGCTCCTTACTCCCTTGGATACAAGAAACTTGATCGCGCTTGCCATGTTAAACTTTTGGTTTGGCAGAGGATGTGCCAAGGCCAACCATCAACTCGTACCACTTTTAATTCAATCTAATATTCAATCCCTTCCTTTGTAGGGTTCCCCTATTCCGACATCACACACCCCTTAGGCAGATCCTGGTCCCAACAACGGAACGATTTGTTGGCTTATTAGGGCCTGACCCAGGTTCAGAAGAGTTATTAGCTAAACATATCCCGTGCCACCGGCCCTTTTGGAAATAGTCCGTGGAGCGCGGACTGAAGTTTCATGCAAGGTAGCAGGGGAGGGTGCTGGAACCAAGTTTCCACACCCTTGGAATGTGTTGATGTGGTCTGGAGGGGTCGCGAATTGATTTGTAGCCTCGTGCTCCTCTGCATGGCTATCAGGCTTCCATAGAGATCCGTACCAATGCACTCTTATTATTATGAGTTTATTATAGATCTATTCTACTTTTTATGGTCTTTAAGCAAACATTTAACCATAATATCTAGTGCACGCAAAATATGCATAAATTCAGAACGTAAACAATAGATAGATTTGCGATAAAACACACACTGATTCAGAAATTCTTATCTTTATTGATCTCTTTCTCAGTATAACCAGATCCGCCCTGTGCACTCAGCTATAGGGGTCTGCGCAAATAGCTGCAGACTCTACCAAGCATCTACACACACAACTACAAAACCTCTATCTATCTACCAACACCCTTGACTCAGACTTACAGACGTAGAGAGAATAATACTTTCACAAACCCATACCACATCCGATCTTCCCAAAAGCTTCCTCTACCCCTAGAGCCTCACTCTATTTATACATTCCCATGGTCCACAGACCATGGGCAGGATGAATCACTTCCTATTATTTTATATTATTTTTGGGCAGACAACCCTTTGACTTGACCTATTACATTTCGCGCTATGAGCCCTTTGCAGAACTTTTTACATTATCATTACCCTAACTTATGGTCTTTAATCCCCAAAACCGTTACTCAGGGCCTCTGATACCCAACAATGGATGAGGAAGAGTTGACCAAATTAGACACTAGAGAGGTGAAGTGAAGATAGAGGCAAAGGAATAAAATCCAGACTCCTACTTAGTCGGAGAGAGTACCTACATTGTCATGGACCAAAGAGACAAGACCAAGTCCAAAACAAAAGAAGAAGTCACAGAATAATAACCAAGAGGAAGTGTCCAAATCACCAAAGCTTGAAGAGGCCAAACTAGAGCCTACGCCACAAAAGAAACCCCAAACCCTCATCCAAGCAAAAGGGGAAGAGGATGTTATAGTCACTAAGGATACTATGGTAAAAAAATCACCCGTGGATGCCAATACTACCCCTGCTAGGTGCTTTACTAGAAGCCAAGCTATTAAGCTAGCCACACAAGAAAGCAACAAGGAGGGAACACCTCGAATAGAAAGGATGTTGGGCGGGGGATCCCCCAAGGGTAGTTTTGGGGCTAAAAGCCCATATTTTGGTCAAATTTTGTAATCCAAGTGTAAAGACTCTGCATTTTGTGGTCGCGAAGCGCGTAGGTGTTAAAGAGTCATAGGGTTGTCCACCCTTATTTTGAAAATGTAATGTCGTCTGTAAAATATCTACCCATGGTCTGTGGACCATGGGATTGTATAAAAAGAGCTAAGCATTAAATAATGAAGGATAATACAAGAAAAATAGTCAGCTTTAGAGCAAGAAGTCTAAGTCTTGGGTCGTAGCGTAGGTAGAGGCTCTATAGCTGAGTGTGCAGAGGCCTAGGGTAGAAGTCTGCAGCTGAGTGCGTGGACCCCTGCAGCTGAGTGCACAGGGCGGGTCGAGTCTGTAATCATCCAAAATTATCAATAAAGAGAAGTATTCTACAATTTCTACGTCTTTATTTCCTGTTTATGCATCTTGTTATGTTGGGTATGAATTTCACTTATAATGCTTATATGATGCGCAAATGTATGTAAATGTGTTGGTTAAGTGAACGTAAGTAATAAAATCTATTTACGTGAAGCTAACTAAGATCGGTTAATAAGATAAGTAAGAAACTTAGCCTAGTTTGGGAGATATCGCAGTTCGCTGCCCTAGCAGCGCGAAAGTCCCTGAGCTACAGGTTAGGGTTGTGCAAAAACCAATTGTACCCTTTCACGAAGGTACTGAAGGGTGGAACAGAGGGCTAAGAAACTTGCGTGAAGGCAGGTATAGCCAAAATAAACTGACATCACAACCATCTCAAGGGTGTGGAATCTTGGTTCCAGCATCCCCCCATACTGTTTCAGGTGAGACTTCAGCTCGTGCTCTGCGGGCTGATGCCGAAAGGGCCAGTAGTGTAGGGATTTGTTTGGGTAGCTAACGTTGAACTTGGGTCAGGCCCCCTTAAGCCAAAAAATTGTTCTGTTGCTGGGACTAGGATCTGCATAAGAGATGTATGATATCATATCACTAGAATCCAAATAAGAAAGAAATCAAAGGTTGGTTGGATGGAACGATCCACGAGTTCGCAGCACAAGAAAACATAAATCCTACAAACAAAAGAACAGTGGCTAGATAGGTACCTATACTGAGATCCATGAAATCTTTTTCACCTCCTTTCCAATTGAGCTATATGAGTGGATCTCAAAGCTAGTAGACAACCAAGGAAGGTGGAGGCTAATTGGTCCTATTTTTTGGACCCCATAGTTAGTACGAACGTTGGAAACCTCTGAGGACAAGATCGCATGCATTGTTGATCACTGGCTTGATCATGTCATAGGAGGATTTGTGACTAAATTCGTGGTCGACACCTCAGTCAGCTATAACGAGATGGAGTGACACTTTTTCAAAAGACCACAAGGTAAGTACGTGAAACCTTTAAATACTTGGATTAAAATGTTGTTGTGCGAAAAATGGGTTATGCAACTACCTTGATGTTTGAGACTACGTGAAGCGGAAAAACTTATAGAAATGAAGTAAGTAAGGGTCCCAAGTATAGCCCCTTGATTTCACCTCCACGAAGGGACAAAGAAGCAATAGCGAAGGTTTCTCCACGAAGCGCTATTCAATTAATAAGACAAGTGTTCCTATGAATACCACCTCCACCCACACCACCTACGACTTCACCACCATCGCCTCTGTCTTCACCCGTACCAACTCCACCTCCACCATGGTTTAGTATGGAAAATATAGTGAAGTTTCCTCTGTTCAAGGGCTTGGGAAATGAGGACCTAGACCAATTCTGGTTCGTTGTGAGGGTTGTATGGGAAGCTCAAGGTGTTATAGATGATCATATAAAGAAAGCGACACTATTAGTGCTCTGCAAGTTCATGCACTAACCTGGCATATTAAGTACTCTAATGATAACCCCAATGCTGAAATAGCAGACATCCAAGCAACACTAAAAGGGGAATTTAGCAGGCCTAAATCTGAGGCGCAATCGATTTTGGGATTCAAAGAGATCATGATGCAACCAGGTGAGATGCCTTGGGAGCTAGATCAGAGGCTGAAATGTACAATCCATGAAGCCAACATGAATTTGACAGATGGACAACATCACGAGTGGTTTTTGGCTTCGCTACTACCACTCTTAAGGAGTGCACTGTCACAACAAAAGATAACAACTTAGGCAGAGGTCTTGGAGATTGCCATGGGACTACATGAGACTGCAATGCAAGATCCTAATCTAGGATTCCAGTAGAGCCATGTGCAACTGAAGAATATGTGCCTGGAGATGCAAATTCTGAAGCAGGATAGGATGGTTCAGCCAGAGGTACGTGAGGAGGTATGGTGCTTGAAGTGCAAGAGTTAGGGTCATGACAAATACCATTGCCCGATCTTTCCAAATTACCTTGCAGGAGGAGGAATGATGCCTTTAAGGTTGGAAGCTCAAGTAGGACCTAATGCGGGGCCTACATTATGGTGTGCCATCTGTCAGGTAGCTAGAAAACATGCCACAGATAACTGTCACTTGCTATAGAAGTATGTACAAGCACCACAACAGTTGTTCTGCAACTTTTGTAGGTCGGTAGGACATGATGAGCATACTTGTAGGAGCTATGAATTGATGATGGATAGAACTCCTACCTACAGGGTTCATGCTGAAACACAACCCCTTGACTATCATGTAGGGATGGCACAGACAGGATTTTAGGGGTGTAGATGAGGTTGAGGTGGAGGAGGACCTGGTAGAGGTTAACGACAGTTGATTTGCTACAATTGTGGAGGACTAGGACATTATGCCCACGATTCCACTAATCCAACACATCTGTTGTGCATGTATTTCATGTTGTTTGATCATGAAACAGAATATTGTCTTATGTTGATAACTAGGATATGTGACAAAGGAGTGCTACCGCGTCCCCTGACTCAGAACCTACAGATGATGAGCTCTGAGCCATGCAAGGAAGATCCAAACATAAATATAGTGCTCCGAAGTGGAATCGCGACAAGAGATGAAAAGGGGAAATTGCGAAAAGATAGTACATAGTTTTGTAAGGCCCCAATGAAAGAGGTTGAGTTTGATTTGGAGCACGGTTGGGAAGCCTTCATGGAAGCTAAGAAGAGCCTCACTGAGGCCTCCACCTTAGGAAGAAAGGATAAGACTGAGCTGGATATGGACCCCTCTATGCTCACAACTTTCCTGGAAACCTGTATTCAGTTACTGCGCAACAATAAGGCTATAAAAGGGCTACAAGAACTCATCAATAGATGTGTTGGAGCCGCGCCAGGTGAGCCGCGCATAGCGCGAAATATTGGCAAGCACAAAACAAGGATGGGATGAGAGATGAGACTAACCACACAAATAGGAGAGTATGAAATGGATCATGTCATTTTGGACCTAGGGTCAGATGCAAATGTTCTACCAAAGAAGACATGGGAGTGAATCAGGAGACCTGCACTGTAATGGTCTTCAATTTAGCTAAGGATGGCGAATCAACAGAAAATCATACCCATGGGGCGGCTGTAGGGGGTGACCGTGCATATTGAGGGAGCAAGCATGCTGGAAAATTTTGAAGTAATAGAGATTGTGGATCACAATAATCCCTACCCTGCGCTTCTACGAATTGACTGGGCTACTGATATGAATGGGGTAATCAATCTGAAGAAGTGAAAGATGATCTTTGAGAAGAAATCATTGCGCGTAATAATACCCCTGTATCTTGCTAAAGGATCACGCTATATGGAACCAGTCTGTGATTATGAGAGTGATGATGATCTGGACTACATCTATAAGATAATAGCGTGAGAACAAGATTGGGTGAATCCCACGGTGGATGGACAAATTATGTGGGATTGCGAGAGTTCCTACACTTAGGACTCTGACGAAGAAATAGAATGCTGGTAGAATCAGTTACATCAGGTAACTACGCTAAATTGCAACATAATGACCCGGTTGTTGGGTTGTGTGTCGTCAGAGGTAAGAAATCTACCTATTTATGATGGTCTAAATGAGGTAGATATCTTCTTGGAGGCATTTGAAAGGGAGGTGCCAGAAAACCAACGCTTCTAGGCTTTTGACTGGGATCTATGCACTAAGCCCGCTAGATGGTGGGGTATACACAAGGGAATTTTTAATGATTGGCGCGAATGTAGAAGGATGATGATAACATGATTTAGGAAGCCTAAGATGTGACTGATAGACAAGTACAATGGACAGAATGATCCACGCGCACATCTGGTGAAATGGACACAGGCTTATGGAGAAAAGCCTCAACCTAAGTGGGTGCAGTTGGATGTTATCCCAATGAATTGGTATATAGAAACAGAGCTATGCCATGGGATAGGTGAATGGGATATCCTGCATGAAGGATTCATGATGACATTCAATTTTGAGGAGGGGTTTGACAGTATTGATGAATCGCTACAAGAAGTGAAAGCAACCATCTTTAGGATACCGTAGGATCCTTTAGACCTAATTCAACCTAAATGGGCTACTCAGCTGAGTCACGCTCTCGAATGTTATAATGTAACTGCTGAAGAGGAGGACAAGGATCCGCGGAAGATTAACATTCCAGAAATAGAAGGCCACTACGAGGTTCAAGGACTGCACATTGAGAACCCTGATATAATCACGCTAGTGAAAACAAAACAAGTGAACATTGGTACGGAGGTAGAACCCAAATTCATGAACATTGGAGACTACTGGGACGACGTAATTATGGATAAGGTCACTGAATTTATCTGCGAATATCAAGAATTATTCCCTACCAAGTTTATGGATCTGAAAGGAATAATCAGAGATCTAGGAGTGATGAATATCACGTTAAAACCCGACACGAATCCAGTTAAGTCGAGGCCTTACCGCCTCAATCTGTAATGCAAGGAGAAGGTCCGTTTAGAGCTAGAAAAGATGTTAGCGGTAAGCATCATTGAGCCTGTGGAAGAGTCCAATTGGGTAAGCCAAATGGTGGTGCAAGAGAAGAAGCAGAAGGATGAGATAAGGATATGCGTGGATGTTAGAAAACTAAATCACGCTTATGTGCATGATCCTTTCTCGAATACATTCACGGATGAAGTGTTGGATAATGTAGGTGGCTAGGAAGCATATTCCTTCACTAATGGGTTCTCTGGGTACCACCAAATCAAAATTGCACCCGAGGATAGGAGCAAGGAAACCTTAGTGACTGAGTGGGGTTGTTTTCAATACATCATAATGCCATTTGGATTTAAGAATGTGCTTGTAATATTTTTGCACGTGGTTGTTGCAAAATTTAAGGAATTTATTCATAATTTCCTGGAGGCATATTTTGATTACTGGACTGTATTTGGGCTGGTTAAGCACCATGTAGCGAGCTTGGGCTTGATGCTGGATACCTGTCGAAGATACCAGATCATGCTAAACCTCAAAAAGTGTTTGTTTTGCGTTCCTTTTGGGAACCTATTGGGGCATGTGGTTTGCAGACAAGGGTTGATGGTAGACCCCACGAAGATCGTGATGATTCTTAACTTGGAAGTGCCAAGTAGTGTGAAACAGTTGCACGCCACTTTGGTACATATGGGATATTACAGAAAGTTTATCAGAAGCTCTGCCCAGATCATCGCGAGGATGGAAAAATTGTTGAAGAAGGATGTCACATTTTGCTGTAACAATGACTGTAAGAAAAACTTGGATATATCAAAAGAAAAGATGGTTACCGTGTTGATTCTAGTCTTCCTGGACTGGAAGAAATAGTTTCATGTACATGTTGACACGTCATGTATAACACTGAGGGTAGTACTAACACAGGATGGTGGAGAAGGCTTGGACCACCCTATCGCATTTGCAAGTCGTGGACTATCCAAAGCAGAGAAGAACTATTCTACCACTGAACGTGAGGGGATAGCTATGGTGTATGCGCTCTAGAAGTACCGACACTACTTGCTAGGAGGCCATTTTAAGATGTATACGGATCACTTCGCACTGAAGTACTTCTTCTATAAGCCTGTGTTGGGGGATCAAATCTGTAGATGGCTCTTCTTGTTCCAAGAGTACAACTTTGAAGTTGTTGTGAAGCCTAGACAATTGAATGCGGGACCAGACCACCTGTCATGCATCGAAACAAGGGAGGAACCTACGAACTTGGAAGAAGGATTGCCTAACGCACAACTATTTGTTGTGCGCATCACAGATGACATTTTGAGGACATCATACACTTCCTATCAACATGAACTATACCGGAGGATTACACTATCCAGCAGAAGAAGGAGTTGGTGGTGTGTGTGATAGATTTCTCTATCATTGTTGGGCATCTATACAAGATGGGGACTAATGAGATATTGCGATGATATGTACCTAAGTTTGAACAAAGCAGCATCCTCATGGACGCTCATGGGGGCGTTGCAAGAGGAAATTATGCAGGGAGAGCAACCACGCAGAAGATTTTACATGCCAGGTTGTGGTGGCCAGCCCTTCATTAGGATTCAAAAGAATATTGCAAGGTGTGTGATGTATCTCAAAGAACTGGCACACCATTGTGGAGGGATGAAATTTTTTTGAATCCACAAATGACATTGCAACCTTTCAAGAAGTGGCCAATAGATTTTGTAAGACCCATTTAGCAACAAGAGAAGACAGGGGCAAGGTAAATTATCACTGTGACATAGTATTTTACTCGTTGGGCAGAAGCGTAGCCAGTGAAGGATTGCACGAGTGTGATGACCACAAAGTTCCTATTTGAGCATGTACTGACACGATTTGGATTTCCAAGGATCTTGATGAGTGATCGTGGTACACACTTCATGAATGAGATGATCAATAGACTAATAGAGGAATTTTAGGTATATCACCAAAAGAGCACACCTTATCACCCACAGGCTAATGGGACAATGGAGGCATTCAACAAAGTGCTTGCAAACATGCTGACCAAGGTTTGCAATGCTCAGCGAAGTGATTGGTACCTACACATACCTGCAGTGCTATGGGCTTATCGGACGATGTGCAAGAAGTTAATGAGACATACACCCTTTAGGTTGGTATACGGTGTTTAAGCGGTGATGCCCATGGAATACATCATGCCTAGTTTGCGCATAGCGGCACTCACGAGTATGACAGATCGTGGAGCCCTGGAAAAGAGGCTTGTGCAGTTGGATGAGCTTGAAGAACATATATTTTTGGTTGGATTTCATCAATAGGTCCAAAAGCAATGCAAAAAAACATGGCATGACTGACACATCAAGCTACACACATTTAAGGTAAATGATCTGGTTTTGTTGTATGATAGTAAGTTTGATAAATTCCCAAAAAATTCACAATGCATTGGTTAGGGCCTTATGTTATTAAGGAAATTACCGATGGTGGCACAATCTAGTTGGTTAAGTTTAATGGAGATCCCTTCCCAGGAAAGGTGAATGGTAGTCGATTGAAGCCATACATAGGTGGTTTGACCATCTGACTATGTGCCAAAAGCACAGTATTAGTGCTCTAGATAGTTGAAAGGAGGTGCGGGACTATAAAATACACTGCTCGGATTGGGGAGCTGCGCGATTGTAGGATTGCGCGAAGAAGGGAAGTGTCACAGGGTTCACGACAGCGTGAAGGCAGCTGTGCTACTTGTGGAAATAATGCACTAGTCTACCGAAAAGTGACTGTTAAAGTCACTGTTCATGATTTGATGGTCAGATTGTGGCCAAATGGAGTGGGCGATAGGCATTTAACGCGAAATTTATGGGTTAGATTCTTAAAAATCTGCCACCAATATAGCATTAATGAGCCAAATGTGGGTGGAACAGTCAGATTTGAATTCAAAAGGCCCTATAAATCACAGTGGCTATCCAGCGAAAAACACTTGGCATTTTGAAAATTTAGTTGTTGTGCTATTAGGTGTGTATGGACCATGCAAATTTTGAGGCTTTGAGAGCAAGTTCAGAATTTGAGAGATTGCCAAAGGGGATGCAGGATCTCCTAAATATAATGATGTCAACACTCGAGAAAGCTACGCATGAAATCGAGGTAGTAGAAGTTGCCCCAGAGAGTGCCAAAGTGGTAGTCGAAGTCGCTAAATCACCTAGGACACTGAGACCAAAGAAGGATAAGTAGGTTATGCTACTAGTGCGCATCTCACCAAGAAACCCATAGAGGACTAAGCTCACTTTGGAGGAAAAGAGGAAGCCCATTAATCTAGAAGTAGACGAGGAAGAATCTGAAGAAATCCTGGTGGATGAGGAGGATTTGGACATGGAAGTCAAAACCTAGGGTGCGGACCCTATTACCAGGTTACCAAAATATATTCCTCTATGCAAGGGCAAAGCTAAGGTCCCAAAAGACATAGACGAGAGCAAGAGCTCCTCGCAAACTCCATTGCTCCCGGATGACTTGTTTTTTAGGGGCCGCATTTAGGGCAGGTTCCTGTACCAAAGTTCAAAGATTGGGACCTCGCAGATCACAAGAAATTCCTACATTTAGTGACTGAGCAGCTAATGCGTTAATGGATTGACACAACTGCTGGAATGATCAAATTAGAGCCGTGGACATGGCTCAAGGATGTAGAAAAAGTCGAGATACTCAACCTGCTCTAGGTACCGCATTACCACTATGCCCCAGTGACCGTCTTTGTCATTAGGTAGCTGCTCTGCTTGGTGCATGATGGGTGTTTGTGGCTGGAGGAGCCCATTCCCATCATAGACCACTTGATCCATCGGATCACACGGTTACCTTACTCAGGGGAGGATCCAACCAATATATCAGAAGGAAAAGGTGGTGAGTTGGCCCTCGCGAAAGCTATGAAGAACAAATTCAATTTGGAGAAGAACAAGCAGGGATATGCCATCTCCAGCATTAACAACCCTACAGTCAAGGTAGCAGCGCAAATATTAGTAGGGAAGCTAATGTAGAAGTGTTGCACGGATGAGCTGCCCACACCTGTGATTGTATCAGCAACCTAATGCGCTGAGGGAGTCTAGTTCAACTAGGTGAATTATCTATGCGACATGTTCCTTGCGAACTGCCACAAGGCATAAGAGCAGGGCAAGACATTCCATTACGCATGGCTCTTTCTCTTGAGTGGCATGGTAGCTCCCAGAAGACAACCAATTCCCTTCGGTCATGTCAGCCCTTCTAGAGGCAATGAAGTATGCTTCGGTATGGGAGACCAAGGACGTGCAGTGCATAAAAGAAAGCAATATCTTTTGGATCTTGATGTAAATGAGTATACGAATGGGGATCAATGGCAAGTCACAGTTGTCACCCATAGTATACGCTAGTTTGCAGAGCTTTGCAGAGTTCAAAGCAGATTTCCACCATGTCTTTATCAGGGCACAGAAGGACCCTATGAAGACATGGCATAACTTACCATATCTAGCAATCGATGATGTTATCTTTGTAATCCTCGAGTCTTGGCTACTGAAGTGTTGTGCTACAATGGGGTCCACAGTGGAAATGGACAAGTCCACTACATAGCGTAAGAAGGAAGAAACAAAACTCAGAATGACGCAACTGGCTTAGAAGCGTAGGAAAGAGGAAGTGGAGGCTAAGACCCAGGAAACATGTGATGTTGTTAAATTTGCAGAACAACAGGAGACAGGAGGAGAAGGGCACGAAGGATAGAAGTCACCTTCGCCTGGGGCTGAGGTAGAAATGGAGGAGCGGATAGAACAAGGTGGCACGGACCTGTAGATGATGTCCACCCAGTTCAAGCGTCAACAACCACAAGAGAAGGCAGTGTCACAGAATAAAACCAAGGCTTCAAAGACATCCTTTGATCCAATCACCCTCACCAAGGGGGATTTGCACGATATTGGAGAAACGATGAGGGATGTCACTACAGAAGCCCTCCAACAGTTTGAAGAGAAGCAGTAATTGGTATTAGGGGTTCTCTAGACAAGGATACAGGAGTTACAGGCTCGCACTCCATAGGCTAGCACAATGTCCACCAGCCTTGTCGTTGGCACTTTAACTGCCGTGGAGATGTTGCGCACAAGGGTGACCGACACGATAGTGCCGCCAAATGGGCCACTTACTATAGAAAATGAGGCCAATAGGCCCACGGTTAGTAGCCTGAAAGGGGTGGGATTGAATATGGTTGCGGTCCCTCAAGAGATGCTCCACCTCTTGCAAGATGGAGTCACCATGGAACTAAGGGCCCAAGAGAGTCACGCTCTGCTAGTGATGAGCAAGAAATGCATTAATATCAAGCAGTTGTGCCTATAGTGAAACAAGGCAGTGGAACAAAATAAGAAGAGTATGCAAGTTATGGAGGGAGCCTGCCAAATGATCTCAGAGTTGGACATTCAGGCAGAGGAATTAATTGAGGTGTGCGTCCGCAAGTTGGCCACAGGGGTGCACAACGCTCAGACAGAGATGGATAGGATTCAAATCGAGCTGAACCTGCAAATCACAGAACTGTAATTGAGGGCTCAGCCTTCAACTCGACCGGAAGTCATGGCACAACATGCCACTGCTGTTACAATAGCAATAGCGGCGGTCGACAGTGCAGTAGCAGACTACAACTGACTTTTTGAACAGTCGTTCGAGGTCCTGACCACCCTACAAGAGGACCAGAATGTAGAGCACCTAAAGACAGAGCCACATGAGCTATAACAAAGATATGACGAGGTCAAAGGGACACGCAGATGGTCACCCTTACACAGAGTCTCGCATGGATGCAGGAGGCAAAGGCGCTTAAGGAACAAGTGGACGTCGCTCGACACAAAGAAGCAATCCTAAAAGTGCACCTACAACCATCGATAGACAAGGCATATATGATCACATCTTCCATTGAAGGAAAGCTCGTGACACTATAGGCAACTCAGCAAAAGATTTATGGTGGCATTTCAGTGGCAGTCACCGAGTAGAGAGTGGAAGAAGTCTAGCAGGTAGTTGCTCATTGTGCTACCGAGGTTGCGATCATCCAAATGGAGCTAGGAGGTCTTCACGCTAAGATCTCCGAGCCAGTAGAGTGACTCAAGGGTGAGTCACAATGTTTGGGTTGGTGGCTTATTGGGTGCGGGATCCCCCAAGGGTAGTTTTGGGGCTAAAAGCCCATATTTTGGTCAAATTTTGTAATCCAAGTGTATAGAATCGGTATTTTGTTGTCGCGGAGCACGTAGGTGTTAAAGAGTCATAGGGTTGTTCGCCCTTATTTTGGAAATGTAATGTCAGCTGTAAAATATCTACCAATGGTCTACGGACCATGGGATTGTATTAAAAAAGTTGAGCTCTAAATAATGAAGGATAATATGAGGAAGAGAGTCATAGTTTTAGAGCAAGAAGTCTAAGTCTTGGGTCGTAGCATATGTAGAGGCTCTGCAGCTGAGTGAAAAAAGGCCTAGGGTAGAAGTCCATAGCTGAGTGCACGGACCGCTATAGCTGAGTGCGCAGGGCGGGTCGAGACTGTAATCATTTGGAATTATCAATAAAGAGAAGTATTCTACAATTTCTATGTCCTTATTTCCTGTTTATGCATCTTGTTATGTTGGGTATGAATTTCAGTTATAATGCTTATACGATGTGTGAATGTATGTAAATGTGTTGGTTAAGTGAACACAAGTAAGAACATATGTTTACGCGCAGCTATCTAAGATCAGTTAATAAGATAAGTAACACACTTAGCCTACTTTAGGAGATATTACAGTTCGCTACCCTAGTAGCGCGAAAGTCCCTGAGCCGCAGGTCAGGGCTGCATGAAAACCAACTGTACCCTTTTGCGAAGGTACTGAAGGGTGGAATAGAGGGCTAAGAAACTTGGGCGAAGGCAGATATAGCCAGAATAAACCTACTTCACATCCATCTCAAGGGTGCACAAACTTAGATCCAACATCCCCCCATACTACCTTGGGTGAGACTTCAGTCTGTGCTCTGTGGGCTGATGTCGAAAGGCCCATTAGTGTAGGGATTTGTTTGTCTAAATAACGCTAAAACTGCGTCAGGTCCCCTCAATCCAACAAAGAAAGACCAAGAAACCAAAGGGAAAACAAGTTCATATTGAGACAACAGAGTTTATCGAGAGGAAGCAATGGTAAACAACATGCCAGGAAACCCAATAGTCGAATGGAAGAAGGGAGAAGACCACTGAAGACCATCCAGGATCAGAATAATAGAATCTTCCTCCTTCCCATCAACAAGAATACCTAGGAACTTCAAAGAAAAGATGGTCACGCAAGGAGCTGGAGGAATCCATCATTGAACTTATAGTGCCTGAGAGATTCCTCCAGAAGGAAAACATGGCCCTTAAGGAGAACATCCTATGCCTATAGAAAGAGTTAGAAGAGTGGAAGATCAAATACCAAAAGGAAAGTAGGATAGTGAAAACGAATCAGGTTCAAATCGGACATGTGCAACGATGCAATGAAGAATACAAGGAAAAAGTCGAGAAGGCTGAACCCATTAGAGCTTAGTTGGACCATTTGGTTACAGTCGCTGCAACACAAGGAGGGGATGGATTTTTTCTTTATATATATATATATTAGTTTTTTTTGCATAGGGACATGCTAGATGCTAGGTGTGGGGGAGATGTTGGGTCTAGGTTTCGGCCACTTTTGGACAATATTCCTAAGGCCTTATCCCTTTTAATACCCTTTTTTCCTATCTAATTACCATCCTTTTGATACCTAGTGCCACATTTTGACTAAGAAAGGTGATTTAGACTCTAAGGTATGCATATCATTTAAACATGTCATTTTAATTTATTCCTAAGCAATTTGATATTAAAAGCTACCCAATTTGACTAATCTATGACTATCAGAAGAACTGATCGAATTCCCTGTAGAATATATATTTCTACGCAAATCCGTGATTTCCTGCAGCAACGTCGAATTCCTGCACCATGTTGATTTCTGGTAGCAATGCTGATTTCCTGAAGTAGCGGTGGAATTTCCTGCAGACACTGTGATGGTTATATATGTTCCAATCACTCCCAAGAGAAACGGGAATGTGGGTTTTGTTGGAAAAACCTTCCACGTGGATTATATCTTATCAACTACTCCAGATTTAGCTTTCTTAAATGCCCAGCTCTCTTCCTTCTCATTCTGACCAATTTTGGGGAAAAGAAGTTCATGTTTAGCAGATCTAGGTTTGATCCATGCTTCCAATCATGGAGCAAACTAGGGATTTCTATTTACTATGTATTTATCTCATTTTAGCAAACAATTGTAATTTGCACTTAGTTAGGAAAGGGCATTGGCCTGCAAGATGTATAAGAACAGTGGATCTGATTTGTAATGGAACTATGAGGGTACTAGGAAAGGTTAATAGATAGAGGTTGAGAGACATATATTAGACCTCTATACTGTTGTAATTTTTTTTCAGATCAATATAAACTTATGTTTTGTTGATTTCGCTATAAACCCCCTTGGCTCAAAACTCCAGTAGTTGTAGTTTGTGTTTAATTTAATTATATTTTATGTAATGAAAGTAGATCTACACAAAGTTCTAATTCTCTTCTTTATTTTCATGGAAGCATGTTCCTTTCATGGTTAATGTTTGACTTTATTGCATGAATGGTTTAATTTGATTAAAATATAGAACTAGGCATGCATCTTATGCTCAAATTTGTAAGTTTGAATGATTGGAATGAGTATGATTTAAATTGTTGTTTGATTCTTAATCTTTCTCTTGATCTAAATCAACAATCTTAGATGTTGTTGAGAGATGAATTATATGCTCCATAACTTTTGCTGCTAAGTGCTAAGAGAGAGAAGGGAAATTTGGGATTGTGTGAATGGTATTTTTGCACTGGAAGTGCCAGCTTGCATATATTTTTCACAACACCTCATAAGGTTACGAATAGCCCCTAGTTGATAATTAATGTATGTGTGTCAAATTATAAAGTTATAATTTGCCCCAACAATATGTACACAGCTATTCAAAATCAAAGTAGCATACAAAACTTAAATTACTGAAGAATACCTTTGCTGCAAACTCAACTCACATTCTGCAACCTTCACTGTTAAAACTACAAACTTCTGAAAATTCATTTACATCACAACATTAATATAATCACATATCCATTATAATTATGTACTTAGACATTTGCAACTAGTAAATCAATCAAGCATATATATCAACATATCTTCATATCTTTCAGATCTAAGTTTTCTCCTTTCTCCTGCACACATTCCTCTTCCCAATTAGATCACACATAAACAATCCATTACTTGCACAGATAACAACTTGATCTCCATCTCCGTATATAGTTTTTTCCTTATCCAATACCTTAGTCAAATCCCTTGATAATTTTGTTAGTATTTTTTTACAGGATCAAATAAACATTGCCACCCCAATTACTATGGGAGAATACCATGGTGACGTCCCCTGGTATCAATATTTCCATGGTTCAGATTATGTACACAATATTTTCTCACATGACCTATGTATGTACATGAACCTACTTAAAAGAACCGCGTATACTTTTCAAGCTTTACATTTCTCATCTATTTGTACTTAAAATTCCATTTTTCTTATTGATATCTTCTGTAACATATGTACCATAATACCTATTATCTACATTAGTTCCAAAACAATCCTATTATAACCAAGTTGAAATCAAGGAGATATTTGATAAGTAGGTTTCTATCAAGGACAACACATTATCCATAATTCAAACAATCACCCCCTTTGGACTTGATGGCAACCACTTTGGTATTGGGACACCACCTGCAGACACCTCTTCAAACACTAAGTCTTCTTTAAAAACACCAATTCTTCTCTCTAAGAACCTTTCCAAACAACAAGTATCTCTCCCCGTTTGGCATCAATGGACAAGGGCTATACCAAGATGAATGAATTACTTCCCTTGCAGTGCTCATTGTTGTAATTCTGATACATGGATATGAATTATGAAGTTTGCATACTAACCATGCTCCCCCCGAGCATACGAAGATATGTAATGAAGCACAAGGCTTTATGAATCAAACCAATGTGACCTTTCGAATCACCAATGACTCCATGCTCCCATGATTACCTTAGTCACCCAATATATTGGGTTTACATATTGGACCCCAATTTTACATCAATTTCTGTAAAGAATGTGATTTCATACATGACATGACTTGACCCCAATAGCCCATACATGACTAAATTTTACAATGATTACAATATGGGTATCTTTCATGAACTTTATATCAAAAGAAATACATAATCATAACAAGAATGTCAACAATGAAGTAGAAATACCATGATATTCATCAAAAACCACCATTCAACATATAGGAATCTGCAACACAATCATCTAATAGCAGTAACATAAATGTGATTATGATAGAAACATGAACATCCTCATCATCAACATGTAATATAAGATAATGTAGCATCAATATTTCCAATATCATCAACACGTGACTAAATGTGCAATGCTACCAAGCATGAGCAAGCAACCATATCTGAAGCATAAGATTATGCAATAAAGCTATGTTAGCAACTCATCCCCTTGACCTTATTACATGAAGGTCAACATAATCTCTCGATATAGATTGAGAGCCATAATCCTCAATGAATACCTTGAACCACAACACCATAGGTAGCATATTCATACATCAATATATGTGAAAACAAAGAGTACCTCTAGCATCACAAATCACTAAGTAGAATAAAAGTGATCAACAACATCATAAAATGACATATTTAATGATCATAACATATATATCTTCCTTATAAATATTAATAACAAGATACCATTATCAACTTCTCCAAATGCAACTCACACAACATATAGACATCATCCATAAGTTCACCATATGCAACCCATGCATTGTCGATAACCCATGACATAATGAAAACATCATATATATCCTCTCATCAATGAAAGATGCAACAAACATTGAGTAAATCATGAATTCATCATAATCAACCAATGTTAGATAAACAGAGACTAACAAGAGAACATAATGCAAACAATGAACAATTATAAACATAAAAGATGCTCCCCATGAACCTGTGCCAAGTCTTCACTATTAATTATGATATTATATCGAACTCATCTTTCAGCAAATGCACCAAGAAACCATTTAACAATAGGAATATGATATTTTGTAATAACTCATAAGCTCATCAGGAACCAACATCATTCCTAGCAAATTATGAGTATCATTAATAATATGTAATCAATATCAGAACCAGAATGCTAATAATGAACTAATGGAAGCATATGAGAAGATCCCTTTGAATCTGTGCCACTTATTTTTCATCACATAGAAGCATACACCAGTGTCTAAATCAAATACCGTGTATACATATGACTGTATTTCATAAGAACCGTGTACAAAATGTAAAATGCTGATTTTTCTTAGCCATATCTCCCCCTGAACATGTCACATGTGCATGTTCTTGTTCACATTCTCTTCATTAATGTAATGTCAGTAATATACATATCACCAAAAGAATATCAAAATAACATAAGGAATCATCATCAAGATACACATGCATAGACCCCTTGAGATCATACAACACTGATGTCATGGACCTGATAATCATCACCTATTCTCCATGAGGACATGTACCTCACATTCACTTCTACAGTTCTTGTTAGAAGTATGCTTCAAGAAAAATGGACTACAGTAGGGACAATCTTGCTTATGTCTCTGACTGATGTTCGTTCTTCCTCCAAATGTACTTGCAATTTCTAATCATGTGTTCGAACCTGTGGAACTTATCCCATATTTTGCTTTCATTGCAAAGGCTTGACCTGTAATCAGTGAAATTATGCCTAAATGAGGGACAATAAAAATAATATCCATGAAACCATCCTTTATGCATAGGGGCTGACCTTGGGCTTTGATCTAGGTGATTTCCTTTCGTATGTGTGACTTGATTCATTTTTCTTTTGAAAAACCTTATGCTGGCCATTCTTGTCATTACACTGTGAATCCGAAGCCATGTGGTTTTATCCAATACCTATCTTGATTAGAGGAGAGAGTTTTTCATTAATAATCTTCTCTAGGGATCATGTGCCTTTACCCATTTGTTGATTTTCTCATAATATTCCATTAGAGACACAACTCCTGATTCTAATTTTCCACAATGCCTTTCTTTTTCTTGAATTTGTTTTGCTATGACTTTTGTTCTTATATTGGTTGCTTCCAAATGTATTCTTAACATATTTATTTCCTTGATCATACTACTTTCTTTTGTTTCCAATTCTTTATTTGCATTCTCGAGTTTATCATTTTCTTTCAATGCTTTCATCAAATCATCTTCTTCACAACTATTTGATTCACTAGTTGATTGATCTTCAGGAGCAATAAGTATTTGATAGCAAGCGTTAGAATCTGAATCTAAATTTTCTTGATCACCATATGTGCTTTGACTATATTCATCAAAATAAAAACTTTTCTTTGCGACAAACTTATTTTTAGTATTTTTATTGTCAACATCCTTTCCTTTTTATTTTTTATCATGAGTTTCTTTATATGGTCATCTGGATGCATAATGACCTACTCTTCCATAAGAAAAACATTTAAAGGGAAGCTTACCTTTGAATTTAGCAGTTCCTAATTGCAATTTTCTCATGAAATTCACTTCTTCCTTATCTGAAATGTAGCTTGTATCTTTAGGTTTTTTCTTTTCTTTCCCTTTATGTGTGGCTTTGAAGGCTACTTCTATGATACATGATGTACCCCCTTTTCTCATCTCAAAGGTTGTCAGGATCCCATGGAGTTGTTCAAGGGTAAGTTTCTTCAAATATTGCATTTCTTCAATGCCAAAGACTTTGGAATCAAAATTTGGAGTTAGTGACCTCAAGATATTTTCAACAAAAATGGTTTCCTTTATTTCATCACCAATATTTTTCATTGCATTAACAATTCCATCTACTCTCAGAAAAGAAAACTGAAATGATTTCATCATCATGAATTTTAAGAGTCTCATACTGAATTCTATATGTTTAGAGTTTAGCACTTCTTACCTTAATGTCACCTTCATAGCTTTCGACAAGATTATACCATATTTCCTTTGTGGTGCCCAATTGCATGACTTTTACAAACTTAGATTTCGCAAACTTCCCAGAATAACATTTAATTCCATTCCGTTGCTCTCATATTTCTTCTTTCCTGCATTATCTGTGGGAATGGAGGTTGGGTATTGATATACACCTTTAACAATTTCCCATACTTCAGCTCTTAGTGCTTGGAAATATGCTCTCATTATGATTTTCCAAAATATAAAGTTAGATCTATTAAACAAGGGTGGCTTGGAATAAAATATTCACTTTTGACTGCTCATTTGATAGATCTCCCTTTAAGCAATCAAGCTTATTCTGAGGGCGCTGCTCTGATACCAATTGTTAGGGAAAATACTCAGAGGGGGGCTGAATCAGTATTTTTAATTCACTTTAACTTTTAATTTCATATTATGAATTATATATTCTACTATTCTTTATGCAATCAACATGCGTACGTGATTTCCGTGAAGGAAGACAAAGTATATCTAATTTACTTATTTTTCATACTTTCCATCTAATGTTTAACCACACTATTCCATTAATAACTTCGTCAGACATTTAGTATGAAGTAAAGAGAAGATAAATCAAAACAAATAAGAAATAAATCAATACATATGAACACTAGGCTTTTAGGAGGAAACCCAATGTGAGAGAAAACCACCATTGCTATCATCTCTGTCTTATTTCTTATTATATAAAGAAAATCATCATTGCATCTTGTAATGGTGAAAAATATTACTAGCACGCAGGCACCCACATGCAGGAGGCTACAACGTCCACTCATTCTCCATCACCCATTGGAAGGGAGCTCCAACCCCCTAATCTCATTTATCGACTCCTACCCCCTCACTGAAGGTTGCAACACTCATCACCTTATGGACCATGTTTCAAAATATTCCACATTGGATCCACCTGTTTCAAAACATCAAAACCTTCAGGTCACCTTTCATCATATTTTAAAACTAGACCCACACCCAACATTATGTTCAATACCAAAATGAATACTAACTCTGAAATAAAATCACTAAACCAATTGTATCACTATAACATCATCCCACTATATATTGAATGAACCACTACAACTAGATCAGATCACTAAAAAACCAAACCATAGCAGATATAAACTATTGAGATCAAGACATGATTGAAAGAAAACAACAAATATAACAAAACTCATCAATAATAATCATCAAGCTACACTACAAACCCTGACCAGATATAACTCAAAATATATACATGGTTGTTATTAAGAAGACTTGCATATACACACACTTATCATGTGAAATGCCCATGTACAAATATCAACATATTGAAAAACATATCTCAAAATATATACACAACTAAACAAAAACATATCCACATATGTACATGTGACTATTCAGAAGAAAACTAGCATATAAATCTTAAATTACTAAAGCATACCTTTGCTACAAACATTACTCACATTCCGTAACGTTAACTGTCAAAAGTACATATTTCTAAAAATTCATTTAGATCATAGCATCATTATAATCACATATCCATAATTATTAGGTACTTAGACCTTTGCAACTACTAAATTAATCAAGCATACATATCAACATATCTTCATATCTTTTAGATTTGAGTTTTCCCCTTACTTCTTGGTGCATCCCTGTTCTAGATCAAATCACACATAAATAATCCATTAGTTGGAAATATAACACCTTGATCTCCATCTCCTTATATAGTTTTTGCCTTAGCCAATACCTTAGGTAAATCCGTTGGTAACCTTGTTGATGGGATCAAATAAATGTTGTTGCCTAAATTACTATGGGAAAATACCATGGTGATGACCCCCAATATCCAGATTTCCATGGTTCAGATTATGTATGTGATATTTTCTCACAAGACCTATATATGTACGTGTCCCTACTCCACAAGAACCATGTATAATTTCCAAACTTTATGATTGTCATCTGTTTGTATCGGAATTTTGATTTCTCTTTTCCATATCTTTTGTAACATCTCTACCATAATACCTATTATCTACATTAGTTCTATAACCATCATATTATGACAAGGTTGACATCAAGGATATATTTAAGAAGTAGGTTTCCATAAAGGACAACACATTATCCATAATACCAACACCCAAAGTTCTTGTTCTTTTAAAGGCCTTTCTCCTAGTTCATTTAGGTGTTATCAACTCATAAAAACTATTAGGAAAGTTGAAATGCTATCCAAAGTATTCGCCACATAATGAATTGTAATAGTCATAAATGTTTAGAAACGTTCCATTCGATTTGTTTGAAAATGGAAAGAATTATTTTGTCAAGTGTTAAATATCTAAGTAATTTATTGAATGCATAGAATTGCATTAAATTTAGTGAACATTGCAGTACAATCCAGAGCTCAAAATATTTGATATTTTGTCATTATTATTATTGTGAATGTATTATTACGAAACTTTGTGCTTAATACTGAATAATATTCATTACAATAATTTTTTAGTCGTATAAAATAAATCGATATAAGAAACTATATATATATATATATATATATATATATATATATATATATATATATCTATATCTCTCTCTCTCTCTCTATATATATATATATATATATATATATATATATATATATATATATATATATATATATATATATATATATATTATGGTAAACTTACAATGTTTCCCATGCCCATTTCGGAGCCAGGAATGCACAGTGAAACAACTTGGCGAATATAGAAAAGTCCCTATCCCCAATTTCCTTTGGAAAATTCTACCCAGGCCATTAATATTTCCTATTGCTGTGAGTGTGGGAGTACTGTCAAATATTTTTCCCTTTAGCTTGTGCGTTGATGCATATGTTGTGATTGGTTTGGCTCAAATATTTATGTTTTCATTACATGGAAACCCTAAACAAAATAAATGGATATATTAAAGCATGCGGATAAGAGAGGTGTTTTTATATTAAATTTCATTTGGAATTTGTACAAAAAATTAGTAATTCCTTAAGGAAGATGAAATGTGAAATTAATACAAATCAATCCAAATCAATAGAAAGAGAAATCATAGTTGTGAACCTTACAATGGAATTTATATTGCTTTTATTTACTTTCTACCTCGCTCGATCCTATCTTAATTTGAATTGTTATCAAAATCATACTCAATTAATATCCATAAAATTATTATTACCTATATTTAGACCCTAAGTGGGGAAAGGGGTTAAAAATAGGAAATTAACATATTTTCCTTATTCGAGCCAATAGGTTACATTGGCGATATGTATATCATCTCATGAGGTTCATAATGTTATGTTACACAATGCAATGGAACATTAGAAAAACTATCAAAATTTTTATCTCTTACCTTTAAAGCTCTAACTTTACATGAAGTCTTTTGTGTCTAGCCTGTTGTGGAATGTACTCTCTTGGCTGTGGCATGAGCTAAGCCAAGTAATTAATTTTCATTGCATTATTGCTGAAATTTATGTGGCTTGCAACCTTACCCTACCTACTCAATCAACATTGACTTGACCCACTAGAGTATCACCTGAACTGAATGCTCTCCAAGTGTCACCAATTTCTTAGGAGGTCAACGCAAGATTATCTATGCGGACATGCCTAGAATTCCCTATCACCAACACAAAAATGTTTTCACGGGAACAACATATCTAATGTACGCATGTTCATAACATTCACACTAGTATTTGAACCTTGAAAATATATTCCCCCCTTGATGAATGTCAATATTCGTGTGGCCTTCTTTGTTCTCTAAGAACCTCGTGGGCTAGGAAATAGTCACCTTGTTGTAAGCTTTGGAAGGATAGCACTAGTGGATGTTGTAGTGAGTATTTTTTTCTTTTCCAACATGTTGGAAAAGCCATCTGACTGTAGAACCATTGCAACCAATAAATGGGAACATATTCTAGATGGGTATGGTTCGCAAGTAGACAACAAGCCGTGGTAAAATCCATCAGATCCAAAATACAGTGAAGTGCTCATTAAGACCTTGCATAAAGTCTAATCATGGAAAAAATTCCAAGTGTGAACCAAGCCTTATATTTCTATTTAAATAACTCTTATCCATCCATATTTACCATTACCTAGTTATGCTAACTCTAGATTGGAAGACCACATATAACCATATCACTATGCAGTGGAATACACACTGAGCTAGAAGCAAGAAAATTTCTGGAGAAGAGCACGCAAGAAAAGGATTGGGCATCAGAAGATAGTCGGGGTTGGGACTGGCATGTAGTTAATCATGTTAATGTACCAAGGAATGGGACCAATATTAACTATGATGTACCAATGATGAGAACAAACATGACTAGGTTAAAGGTTAAGGTTGGGGAAAAAAATAACAAAATTGGTCATGCCAATGGATAAGGCTGATGCCGAGTGAGATTTTAATTGAATACTCCCACTAGGGCCACTAAGGCACTTCCACCTAGATGATGGATGGTCTTGTCACAATGTTATACCACCATGTGGAGTACTGAGTTACTACCATGTGAAGGATGGACGATGTATCTTTAAAAATTAATAGAAATAAAATAAATAATTAATAAAAATATGCTAAAAAAATTGGGCCCGCTCATGGATAGACCCCACTCCTCCAAGCCTTTCATATGGCTACTAAGACATGTCCGAGTGAGCTACTTCCATGTGGAGGATTATAAATGTTTTTCAAAATTTTATTATTTATTACAAAATTAGAAATTAGCATATATAATAGGTATATGGAAACGTATATAAATGAATAGACATATAAATTTCATATATATATATATATATAGAGTCATGGTCGAGACTATGCTCGGGTAAAGAAGTTCCATGCACCAACAAAGAGAAATGACCCCAACTAGGTCGAAGGTCAGGCGCCATGCCTAGAAAAAATGAAACTTGTTGCCCTAATCGATAGCCCGGCTCTGACTGATACTTGACCTAAATAATTCCACTGACATGTGGTCATTAAACCACTACAAAGTGTGAAAGTTGTATTAGTTATTATGTCAATAAGATAATTAGCTCTTTTTTAAAAAGGAATAGAAATAAATAAATAAAAATAATGTGAATTGTGAATATATATATAGTCATTGGGACTGCGCCTAACTCAAGCAGGTGATGTACCATTGAATTGGACTAACCCTGACTACATCAAAGGTCAGAGGCCAAACCCAGAAACAACAAAACTATGCATCCCAAGGAATAGGGCCCACTCTGACTATCCCTCCAGCTGGATAATTCCACTTTTCTCACTAAAGCGCTGCCACATGGAGATGCTTTGGACAATATTAGTAATTTATATAAATTATTATTTAAATTATAATAATAACATACCACCTACGCAGGAAGAAGCCTAACCATAGTCGGATTCGACTTATACCTACAACAATTCAGGATAATGAAAGGACTTCCACACTATTGCATTGTCGGTAGTCAGACATCTGGAATAAAGCTAATTCCGCAATAGAATACTGACCATATAAAACTCCAACTACTAGTACCCAGAAAACCTATTATGCAGATAAATTGATACACATTAATACCATGTGAAGTTGGAGTAATACGTCCAACACAACACTCAAGATGCAAGTTTATTTATTGAACTATCAAATACTAAATGTCATGGTAAATATCACAAACAAAATCATACATAGCATTAACTCTACTTCCCTATAGATGAACGATTCAACAACGCTCTACCCTACTCATCATACTTTAAAAATAATTGTGAAATAAGTCTCAAGGTGTTATGAAACCAGCTCAAGAAAAGATAGAAAAGATAGATCAACGCCTTAGAATTCAGCCTCTTCGAGGGGGCAACCTCCTTCACATTACATAAATGAACAATTATTGGATGATACAAATGAAAATACCTCCTTTCTATATATAGGAGTCTAAGGGGTCATAACATAATCAGAGCTGACATAACAATAATAATGTAAGGGAACAATAATAACAACAGTGGGCTTCTATGGGGCACAATAGTAACAATATGGGCACTACATGGGTACATCAATAAAATAATTGGGTTATACTAATAACAATAAGGGGTTACACTAGTAGTATAGGGGCCTAACATGCCCTTCTCCTTCAAAAAGCGTTGTCCTCAACGCTTGAGTAGTTCTTGATGCTCTGAAATACTCTGAAATTGATCGATTTCGTAGCTGTCGGGTTCTTGTCTCTGTGATTGCTCCAGGTTCCAATATGATTTTTCCTTCCTCTTCAATTTCTGGCAATATTGTTTGAATTGGGATATTTTGCAACTTTGAAGAAGTGGCCATACTTCTTCGTCCTTCTTCCATTCATCCCTTGCTTCGTTTATCCAATCTGGTTGGATAATATACATAGCACAAAACAATGCTTCCACATCCTCATCCTTGAAGAGTCTTCCCATTCAGTAAGGTCGCCATTTTTTAAGTGCATGTAGTATTGCCAACATTTCCTTCTCATAAATAGCTTGCTTGAGATGTAGCAGTAAAAATACCCAATCACCTACATCAAAACATTTTTCACTGCGATGTTGATCTACCTGTTGTTTCATTTGATTTTGCACCGAAGTGGCGTTATCATTTAAAAGTTGGAGAACTTGTTGTTGATGCTCAATGTGATCTTTCACTGCTTGAACCTTTTTCTTCTTGATATGTCCTTCTATCTCTAGAGTTTTAGGAGTGGTAATTTCTTCCAATCCTTTACAAGATATGGTCGGATTCATTTCTTGATGCTCGATGTGATCTTTCACTTCTTGAACATTTTTCTTCTTTATATGTCCTTCTATCTTGATAGTTTGAGGAGTGGTAATTTCAAACAATGAATTACAAGATATGGTTGGATTTATTTCTTCTTTCTCGATGTGATCTTTCACTTCTTGCACCTTTTTCTTCTTGATATGTCCTTCTATCTTGAGAGTTTGAGGAGTGGTAATTCTTTCCAATGCTTTACAAGATATGGTCTGATTCATTTCTTATTTCTCTGGGGTGGGGTCCTGGCGTATATCTTCTTCTTTTGATGTTTCTTGATCCTTTTCTTCCTCTTCTTCATATTCTATGTAAAATAATTTCTTCTTAGCACTCTTATGACCTTTAGTGCATTTTCTCTCACAATTGTAACAAAGCCCTTTTTCTCTTTTTTCTTCCAATTGTTGTGGTGTAACCCTTGTAGGTTGTGGAAGGCTAGGAGAAACAACATTTCCATCTTTATAGTTGTTAGGGGTACGCTTCCTAGTTTCCATAATTTTTCTTTCCACTATGTCACAAAGCCCTTTTACTCTTTCCAATTGTTGTGCTGTTGCTCTAAAGAAGGTGTTGCTCTTTGTATCCTCATAATGTGCTATCATTTCCTCCATGAAAATTGACCACGTAACAAGTTGTTTACGAGAACAAAGCCCTTCGTACCATAAAAATTAATCTGGTTCTAAATATGAAGATGCAATACATACCTTTTGTAATAGTTGTACACCATGTAGATCAAAATATTGCTCCATCTGAAGTATCCAATTTACCGGATCCTTGCCATCAAACTTCCTCATCTTGCTTTTTCTTGATTTTAGGATCTCGACCTTGAAATGATTGTAACTCTATACTTTCAGATCTTTAAGTTCCAAAATTGTGACCTATAGTAGCCCTCTGTATCCTCTTTCTAATGCCACTAATCTGATCCAAATTGGATTCTCTAAGAAAGAGTTATGCACACTCTCCCATGATGACTTGATTATAGACCTTTCCAAAAGAGCGAAATTGTATGAAGTGCCACATGTCACTGTTTCGACCTTTGGATCTGACAAATGCATACAAGAAACTACAGTCCGTCCTATTTTTGTACCTTCTTACGAAATTTAAATCCGATCCCCAGAGAGAAAGTTATGACGATTTTCCCCAGGTCACCTGTTTTGAATGTAATTCAGGAGTCTGCAAAAAGACCAACTTCCTCAGATCATATCTCTGACAATATCATGTGAAAAGCTCTAAAATTCAGACCGAAGGTTCAGCATGATTTCTTCTCAAATGGGTTTTGTTTTTTACTTCTGAAACATCACAGAAAAAAAGTTATAGCGAAAATGCCACGATGACCTGTTTGAAGCAGCGAAACCCTAGAATCCAAAGCTCTGATACCAAATGTTATGAAACCAGCTCAAGAAAAGATAGAAAAGATAGATCAACGCCTTAGAATTCAGCCTCTTCAAGGGGGCAACCTCCTTTACATTACATAAATGAACAATGCTTGGATGATACAAATGAAAATACCTCCTTTCTATATATAGGAGTCTTAGGGGTCATAACATAATCAGAGCTGACATAACAATTATAATGTAAGGGCACAATAATAACAATAGTGGGCTTCTATGGGGCACAATAGTAACAATATGGGCACTACATGGGTACATCAATATAATAATTGGGTTATACTAATAACAATAAGGGGTTACACTAGTAGTATAGGGGCCTAACATAAGGGATTTGCACCAATCAGAACGCAAATAAATATAATTCAAAAAAAAAAATTGTTTTTGTTTTCTAATGTGAACTTTAGAATTTGCCACTTTAATTTTTGGCCAACCAACGATTAATTTAAAAGTCAACGTGAATTGATTTTGGTATATCCTACCAATGACATGGATAATAAGTTTTTAGTATTTATTAATAATACAAAATGTGTTCTATGTATTTTTATGGAGCTTTCATTAGAGAAATTTTGAGGTCTAAAATGGGCCTAGTAAGGAAATCATAAAATAATAGTGGAAATAATAAAATAAGATTAGATTACATCACCAAATTTTAAAGGGAAAAAAAGAAAAAACTATTTTTTCAATTCGTATTTTCAAATTCTCTCCCTAAGGTTTTACTCAAATTTTGAGCAGGAACACTCGTTGGATGCATAATTTGATTCCTCATCTAAGGACTACTCATGCTGTATACTTTCGACGGACCCTGCTACACGAAAAATGAGAAATACATGAAAAGAATGATTGTAATCAAGTTTTTTCATATATTTTTCATTTTTCGTGTAGAATTGGTACATCAAAAATATGAAAAATGGGTACGCTTGGATGTGGAATTAAATTTTGCATCCAATGAGTACTCTCAGTTGAAATTTGAGTAAAACCTTACAAAGATAAGTTGAAAAGGTAGTTTTATTATTTTATGATTTTTTAATCTTTTTACATTTTTACTCCAAAAGTGGTGAGTCATCCCCTATGGCTGACAACATCATCTTCTATCCTATTGATTCTTATGAATTTTATTTTGGTTGTACATTTTTCTTAGAAGGCCCATTTTAGACCTCAAAATTTCTCTAATGATGTTATGTGTATTTCTTTACAACTTTGTTCTTTCTATGTTTTTTAGTACTTTGAAATGATATGAACTAAACAAAACTTGTTTAGAGTGTACTACACCAAAAAGCATTTGGAATTTAATATGTTTTTAAAACCTTAAAAAACCTTTTATATAACATGGAAAATATTCTAGGGAAGTATGGTGTATCATGTGAATTTTTTTGAATCTAATATGTTTTTCAAAGCTTAAAACCTTGTATATAGCAGTAAAATATTGTAGCGAAGTATGGTGTATCATGTGATATTTTCTTTGTGTGTGTTATAAATTTCTTTATGTGTGATATGGAAAAGGATGTTCAAAGCTTGAAAGGATGCAACATATCACAATTCAGAAAATTGTTGGTAAGTATGATATGTTACAATGAAGGTAATCATTCAGAAGTGTGATGTATTACACAAAAAATAAAAAACAAATTCATGGAAAAAATAAATGTGAGTATGATCCAACGCATCACAAAAAAAATAACTTTTACTTTAATATGTTGTTTCATGTCCAAAGGAAATTTTATTTTGATATAGTAAAAGTGAGGAAACATTCCATTGACGTGAAAAAAAAAAAACCCTTCAAAAAATATAGATAATGCTTTCCTAGTTGTTATCTAACTAGGAAATTATTGTATGAATGAAAAAACCTACAACATACTATTGATTTAATTTCATTATTCCCCTTGACTTCAATATACCTTTAGAATCTATCAATAAAATTTGGGTCCTAACCTTATATGGCAAACCCATTTAATTTATTTCCAACTCTACATTGTTGTTTCCATCCACATTGAACACATTGAACCAATAGACATTTGTCTTTCTAATGGAAAAATAGGTAAAATTTCACTTAGAAGAGTCCCTATATTGTCTTGAATAAAATTTTACAACAATAAGTTGTGTCACAACTAAAAGAGTTAAGATGAAATATATATTATGTCATGAAGAAAGACAAATTGGGTATGATATGCTCAATTTAGTGAGATAGATGTGATACACTTATGTCTCATTCTTTTACCCTTGGAATGACACAAATAGTTTGAAAATTTTGGTCTTATACACCCTCATACAATTTTATTTATGCATCCCATCTCTTAAAATACATGTGTCACACCTATTTTACTTTTTAAACAAAATGCCTTAGGTTGCACCCTTTTAAACTTTTCATGTACTATGCTTTGGAGTTCAAAGATATTTGTGTATTATGCTAAAAACATCTGTGATGTGATATAACTTATGTCACATTTGTTTCAACTTAATATGTGCTTTTGTACGTTCTTTAAAACTTTGGGATGATGTGATAAGCTTTATGTGCCACAAACTTAAAAATTTCTAGAGCTATGCAATGTCACACTTAATTAAACTCTGTGCATGAAATATGTCTTATTTTCATTCATGGAGCTTTGTGTTGTATGTACTTCTCTACAACCTTCTTGTTTCTGTCACACATTTTTTAATATTTTTGGTGCATTGTGTTCTTTGTGTCATTGTTGGGAACGGGTCCCCTAGGGGTTAATTTTGGGTTAAACACCCAAGTTTTGGGGAAGAAGGCCTGAATTTTGTGAAAAGATGTGTAAAGTATCCACACTTTGTGGTCATGGAGAGAGAAGATGTGTTAGGCCCCTATACCACTAGTGTAACCCCTTATTGTTATTAGTACAAGCCACTAATTATAGTGATGTACCCATGTAGTGCCATATTGTTACTATTGTGCCACATAGAAGCCAATTATTGTTATTATTGTGCCCTCACATTATTATTATTATGTCGGCTCTGATTATGTTATGACCCCTTAAACTCCTATATATAGAAAGGAGGTATTTTCATTTGTATCATCCAAGAATTGTTCATTTATGTAATGTAAAGGAGGTTTCCCCCTCAAAGAGGCTGAATTCCAAGGCGTTGATCTATCTTTTCTATCTTTTCTTGAGCTGGTTTCATAACATTTGGTATCAGAGCTTTGGATTCTAGGGTTTCGCTACTCCAAACAAGTCATCGTGGCATTTTCGCTATAACATTTTTTCTGCGACATTTCAGAAGTTAAAAAAAAAAACCATTTGAGACAACATCACGCTAAATCTCGGATCCGAATTTCAGAGCTTTTTGCAGACTCCTGAATTACATTCCAAACAGGTGACCTGGGGAAAATCGTCATAACTTTTTCTCTAGGTATTGGATTGAAATTTTAAGAAGGTGCAGAAAGAGGATGGACTGTAGTTTCTTTTATATATTTTTTTAGAGCTAAAGGTTGAAATAGTGACACGTGGCACTTCATACAAGTTTTCTCTTCTGGAAAGGTCTATAATCAGGTCATCTTGGGAGATTGTGCATAACTCTTTCTTGGAGAATCCAATTTGGATCAGACTGGTGGCATTGGAAAGAGGACACAGAGGGCTACTATAGTTGGTAATTTCAAAACATAAAAATCCTAAAGTACAGAGTTACAGTCGTTTCAAGATTGAGCTCCTAAAATCAAGAAAAAGCAAGATGAGGAAGTTTGATGGCAAGGATCTGGTAAATTGGATACTTCAGATGGAGCAATATTTTGATCTACATGGTGTACCACTATTAAAAAAGGTATGTATTGCATCTTCATATTTAGAACCGGATCAATTTTTATGGTATGAAGGGCTTTGTTCTCGTAAACTACTTGTTACGTGGTCAATTTTCACGGAGGAAATGATAGCACATTATGAGGATACAAAGAGCAACACCTTCTTTAGAGTAACACCACAACAATTGGAAAGAGTAAAATGGATTTGTGACATATTGGAAAGAAAAATTATGGAAACTAGGAAGCATACCCCTCACAACTATGAAGATGGAAGTGTTGTTTCTCCTAGCCTTCCACAACCTACAAGGGTTACACCACAACAATTGGAAGAAAAAAGAGAAAAAGGGCTTTGTTACAATTGTGATAGCAAATCCTCTAAAGGTCATAACTGTGCTGAGAAGAAATTATTTTACATAGAATATGAAGAGGAGGAAGAAAAGGATCAAGAAACATCAAAAGAAGAAGATATATGCCAGGACCCCACCCCAGAGAAAGAAGAAATGAATTAGACGATATCTTGTAAAGCGTTGGCAGGAATTACCACCCCTCAAACTCTCAAGATAGAAGGACATATCAAGAAGAAAAAGGTGCAAGAAGTGAAAGATCACATCGAGAAAGAAGAAATGAATCCAACCATATCTTGTAATTCATTGGTCCAAATTACCACGCCTCAAACTATCAAGATAGAAGGACATATCAAGAAGAAAAATGTTCAAGAAGTGAAAGATCACATCGAGCATCAAGAAATGAATCCGACCATATCTTGTAAAGGATTGGAAGAAATTACCACTCCTCAAACTCTGGAGATAGAAGGACATATCAAGAAGAAAAAGGTTCAAGCAGTGAAAGATCACATCGAGCATCAACAACAAGTTCTCCAACTTTTAAAGGATAACACCACTTCGGTGCAAAATCAAACGAAACAACAGGTAGATCAACATTGTAGTGAAAAATGTTTTGATGTAGGTGATTGGGTATTTTTACTGCTACATCTCAAGCAAGCTATTTATGAGAAGGAAATGTTGGCAATACTACATGCACTTAAAAAATGGCGACCTTACCGAATGGGAAGACTCTTCAAGGATGAGGATGTGGAAGCATTGTTTTGTGCTATGTATATTATCCAACCAGATTGGATAGACGAAGCAAGGGATGAATGGAAGAAGGACGAAGAAGTATGGCCACTTCTTCAAAAGTTGCAAAAGATCCCAATCCAAACAATATTGCCAGAAATTGAAGAGGAAGGAAAAATCATATTGGAACTTGGAGCAGTCATAGAAATGAGAACCTGACAGCTACGAAATCGATCAATTTTAGAGTATCTCATCAAGTGGAAGAACTTACTTGTTGAAGATTCTACATGGGAGGATAATAATTTTATACAGAAGCATCAAGAACTACTCAAGCATTGAGGACAACGCTTTTTGAAGGAGAGGGGCATGTTAGGCCCCTATACCACTAGTGTAACCCCTTATTGTTATTAGTACAACCCACTAATTATAGTGATGTACCCATGTAGTGCCCATATTGTTACTATTGTGCCACATAGAAGCCCATTATTGTTATTATTGTGCCCTCACATTATTATTGTTATGTCGGCTCTGATTATGTTATGACCCCTTAGACTCCTATATATAGAAAGGAGGTATTTTCATTTGTATCATCCAAGAATTGTTCATTTATGTAATGCAAAGGAGGTTTCCCCCTCGAAGAGGCTAAACTCTAAGGTGTTGATCTATCTTTTCTATATTTTCTTGAGTTGGTTTCATAACAAGATGCCTAACGTTAAAAGGGTTTTACGCCCTTAGTTTAGATAAGTTTTCTCAGTTTTGGAGATCTACCCATGGTCCGCGAACCATGGGATTGTATAAAAGAGAGAGTCTTAGAGAGTTTAGGGTAGTAAATCATAGGCGAATAATGAATTTAATGGGTCATTAGAAGTGAAGAGGGAGGAGTCTCATAGTAGAAGAGAGGCTCTGCAGCTGTGTGCGCAGAGGCTTAGATTAGAGTCTACAACTGTGTGCACAGGGTAGTTTGAGTCTGTAAGAAGATTTAAAGCATTAATAAAGAGATTGTTTCAGAAATATATGTGTTTTGTCCCTCTTACTTATGTTAAGAATAAATGTGACTATGTTATGATGAATAATGGGTTTATGAATTAATGTTGTGTTGATGTGCGAATCTGTATGTTTTACATTGTTATACGAACACAATTCATAATATCTGTTTACGCAAAGAATATCTTAATGCATGTTAAAGTTATCAGATACTTAAGCCGATATGGGTAATAATAGAATTAGGAGTGATTACAGAGGTGCGTAAGTTGTAGATTCATCTGTTTAGTGTCTGCGAAAGACATTTGTAGACCTTCACGAAGGTCTAAGGGTGATTAAGAGAAGTATACCGATAAGCCCTAAGAGGCTTATCGATCTACGCGAAGGCTGAGTTAGGGCATAAAACGACATCATAACCATCTCTAGGCACAGAAACTTGGTTCCAGCATCCCCCCATACTGCTTTGCATGACACTTCAGTCCACGCTTCGCAGATTGATGCCGAAAGGGCCAGTAATGTAGGGATTTGTTTGGAAAACTTAACTTTGAACTTGGGTCAGGACCCATCAAGCCAACAATCACACCTATCCTAAGTTTTGATGTGATATGCCATGTGGCACACCTTTCTTAAATTTTCATAGACTATAAGAATCAAAGTCATTCTAAAAGCACCTAATTTTATTTTCAAAGGGTGTTCATATTTTGTTAACATTATTTAAATTAATTTATCCAAATAATATTAAAGTAGAAGTATTCATACTATAATGATTTCAAAAATTGTAATGATTTTTTTTTTCAAATTAGGTCTTTATACTTATAAGTTTGGCATCTAAAATATTTACTTTAGAATGCAAATAGGACTATATCCACACATAAATTAATATCTCTAATTACTTTTGCTAGTTATATTAATTACTTGTAACATCTAATAGATATTATCGAAGATCATGTGATATTATGGAATTGTTGGCATTATGGCACAGGTTTAGAGCTATGGCACAGGTGTTGTCCTTGATGGCAACTCTATCTAGTGACATATCTCAGTTCAGGCTTTCAAAATGAAGGAAATGTCATATATGCAGGTTCATCTAGACTAAGGCGCGTACACACATGGGTTAGACGTTACAAAGGCGCGTATGCGTATACACGCACTTTCACGCAAGGAAAATCGTGTATATGTTGGAAAACTTACTTTTGGTCCATGGTAGTTAGTCCTTGGTATTTGAACCTATGGTTTTGGACCATGGTATCTCGTCAGAAGTGTTGATCCCAAGTATTGGGTCCATGGTATTGGTTTATTATGGTTTTGGACCGTGGTATTGTGGAAGGCATAAGACTATAAAAGAGGAAGGAGATCATGTGGCAAAGAATCATCTAAATTATTATTGAATATCTGATAAAGTGCTAGATCTGGAATACTGGTAATTGGGTTATGATGTAAATCTAGATCTGAATGAAGGAGGAACCTTAGCGCGAAGAGAAGGATAAGTTCTATTGATCGGTCATAATATTTAAGCTTGAATGATAGTATCTTTGTATGATTTTTATCTGTTATATGTGGCGCTTGCTTGATCTATAAAACTGATAATCTGGGTCAATTAGTGTTTGAATATCTGAAAGAGCGAATTATCCTTTATAGATCTGTATGTAGGTTCAGGAAAGAAAACGCGCGTATACACGCTGGTTCAGTGAATGCAAACAGCATATACGTAGGTTGTTCCATACGTAGAAGCATATGCATGCAGGTTTCAGGCTATTAAAGTAGCGTATATATTTTGAGTTGTGATCTTGTTGCTTCTGTTTATTGCTGCAGTGTTTTGGATTCAGAATTTGGTGTGCAGTTGATGTTACTGTGATTTGGGTACAGGTGTTAGAGAAGTGTCTACTTGATTCAGTGCTAATTGGTGAAAAGGAGATTGTTTGATGCAGAAATTCTTGATGTTTGATTGATGTTCATGGATCCAGTTTGAAAATTTATGAAACGTGGTCCTTGGAAGAAAGAGAAGGTTGTAGCCTTCTGTAGGCTAGCACCTACGTACTAGTATCTTGGCTAGTGCAAGAGCTAAGGGGGTTGTAGCTCCCTTCCAGGAGAAGCTGGAGAACGAGAGAGGGTTGTAGCTCTCTACAGGTTGCAGCCTGCGTACTGGTAAAGGACTGCACCAGTACTTTGTAAAAAGAAGTTTCTAATCAAAAGAAGATAGAGACGAATTGCAGTAGGTGGTTTTCACCCACATTGGGTTTCCACCTTATATCTTGTGTTCTTGTGTGTGATTGTCTTCTGCTCTGTTTTATTGTTTCTAGTTACTGGTTATTTGATTCTGATACACAGAATAACAATCAACATCTGAAAGATAAAGTAAATTATAAGTTTGCATAGTATATGCGGGTTTCCTTCTACATATTTGCGTATATACGCGGGTTTAATTAACTGAAGTAGTATATATCATTTGGATTTGAAAAAGGAATATTTTACTTGATAATAATGATTCACTCCCCCTCTCAGTATTATTTCCAACAATTGGTATCAGAGCAGGTCCTTCAGAAGAAGCTTGATCGCTTGAAGGAAGATCTTTCATCATGAGAAACTACGAGAGGGAAGCATCAATCAGGCCACCGATTTTTGATGGGACAAACTTCGTATATTGGAAGGTAAGAGTTACTACCTATCTTCAATATCTTGGTATAGAAGTCAAGGATATCATAGATACACGGTATACTTTTCCATAGACAGCTCCTACAGATCCGGCTAAGAAGAAGAAATATGAAACAAATGCAAAGGCGGTCAATACTCTATTAGGATGTCTATCTCAATTAGAATTTGTCAAGTTTATGCAGTATAAATCAGCAAAAGAAATATGGGACAAGATTGTTCTGAGCTATGAAGGAGATGATCAGGTAAAACGAGCAAAACTTCAAACCCTCAGAATTCAGTATGAAAATCTCAGAATGTGCAATGATGAAAGTGTGGCTAACTATTTTCTTCATGTAGATGAGATTGTTAATTGTATGAAAAACTTGGGTGAAGAAATAAAAGAGGCTGTTGTGGTTGAAAAAGTTCTAAGATCTTTGTCCCCTAAGTTTGAATCTAAAGTTTCTGCAATAGAAGAAAAAGAGAATCTACGAAACCTTACAATGTCACAGCTGCACGGAATTCTAACTGCTTATGAAATGAGGAAAGGAGGACCATCAGACAGGAGAGAAGCTACCTTCAAGGCTTCAGGCAAAGGAGACTACTATGAATCAGGACATGTGTCAGAAGAAGAAGAAGAAGAATCAAAGTTTTTCAAGAACCTTCAACGGGGTGCTGGAAGATTCCAAGGTAAGTTACCTTTCAAATGCTTTGCTTGTGGAAGAGTAGGTCACTATGCTGCCAAATGTCCTCATAAGGATAAGATTGACAAGGGGAAGGAACCTGTTAGATGGAACAAGAAACAGAATAAGAAAAGCTATTACACTCATGAAGATAGTGATGGACTATCAAATAGTGATGAAGATGAACGAGGTAATAATTATAAACTTTTAATGGCTTTTGAAGATGATGATTACATGGATGCTATAGATGAAGAATGTTTTTACGAAGAAATTTCTAAACTCAAAGTCTATTTAGAAGAGAAAAATATGATCATTGATTCTCTGCAATGTCAACTGGCTGAAAGGGAAAAACATCATGAAAAATTGGAATGTGAAATTGTTGGTCTTAGAAAAGAGATTGAGAAAACAAAAGCTCTTAATCTTAAATTCGTTAAAGGATTTGAAACTCTGGATGAGATTATCAATGTGCAGCGTTCTCCACTAATCAAGACAGGTATGGGATATAATGGAGAAGAATCACAAGCATCCACTTCCAAAAGTTATCTTGATGTAGCAAGGAGGAGCGAGCAAAGGTCTAATAGAAATCATCAGGTAAATCAGGGACAATTTTCCTCAAGAATGAACAAAGAATATCAGGAAAATCAGGGACAATCTACTTTAAGGACAAACAGAAGCTACAACCAGCCATAGGTAAAACCTTCTCAATTTGCCTCAAGAATGGATGCCAATAGGAACTACAATCATTTGGCTGGTAGATTTGATAATCACAGGAGTTTCTTCAATGGCCAATGTTTCTCTTGCCATAACTTTGGCCACAAAGCTACTCAATGTGTTGCCTATAAGACAATCATGACTAGAGAAGCTCAAAAACAAAGAAGTATGACTGGAATCACGAAAAGGACCTATAACAACTTTTCGGCCCTTGAAAATGAAATTGAATGTTCTATTTGTAATAACTTCGGTCATGAAGATTCTGAATGCAGGAGCAGGTTTGGGAAGACAACTCAGAAGGAACAAATCTCAAGTGCCAGAACATGGAGAATGAAGGAACCGCAACGAGAAAGATGTGGGATAGATTTATATGTAGAAGGATAGGAAAATCAATGGTACATCGACAGTGGATGTTCGAAGCATATGACAGGTGATAAAGAAATCAATCGTATAGTGCTTTAGAAAAGGGAAAGAAAGCTTCATTTGGAAATGATACCCCTACAGTCATAAAAAGAAAAGGCACTATTCAGTTGAAAGAAAGAGTCAAAGCTGGAAATTTTTTGTATGTTGATGGCCTGAAGCATAATCTACTGAGTGTCAGTCAGATGTGCAACCAAGGAACTGAGGTAATATTTCTATCAAATGGATGTAGTGTTCGTGATCTTGATACAAGAAAAACAGTGATCAAAGGCATAAGAACTCCAAATAATTTATACATATTTGAAGAAGGACAACAACAATGCTATTTGAGCAAGAATGATGAATACTGGTTATGGCACCGAAGGTTGGGGCATCTAAGCTTTTCACAGATAAGGAAAGAATGCAAATACCAAGCAGTTTGTGGTCTTCCAGACATCAGAATTCCAGACAACACAATATGCAAATCATGTCAGTTTGGCAAGCAAACCAGAAAAAACTTCCCTGAGAAGGAAGGATCAACTAGTAGGCCTCTTGAACTAGTCCATACAGTTGTATGTGGTCCATCTAGGAAAAGGTCACCCCGAGGTGAAGAATACTTTATACTATTTATTGACGACTTCTCCAGGATGGTTTGGATAGGACTTATGAAGCACAAAGACGAAGCCTTCGAAAAATTCAAATCTTTCAAAGCCTTGGTTGAAAACGAATCAGATCACAAAATTAAGTGCCTCAGGTCTGATAGAGGTGGAGAATTTACCTCAAATGAATTTTTTGATTTTTGTGAAGAACATGGAATAAGAAGGGAATTCTCTACAGCTAGGACTCCTCAGCAAAATGGAGTAGTGGAAAGGATGAACAGAACGGTTCAACAAATGGCTCGTGCTATGCTTGATGAGTCTGGAACTCCCGCAACCTTCTGGGGTGAAGCTGCATTTGCTGTGGTTGTTATTCTCAACAAAACAAATGTCCGGGTGAACAACACTCAAACTCCTCATGAGCTCTGGTATGGTGAGACTCCTTCGGTAAAACATTTCAAAATTTTTGGAAGCAAATGCTATATTAAGAATAATGATGAACATCTTGGCAAGTTTGAACCTAGAGCAGATGAAGGCATTCTCCTTGATTATTCTCCCTACAGCAAAGCATATAAGTGTTACAATAAAAGACTTGGAAGAATTTTTGACAACATTGATGTAGTGGTTGATGAAGAAGGAAACATTCCTAGGCAAGTAAATTATGAAAATATCGAAGAAGATGAAGAGCATCCTTCAAATCAGACTGATGATGAAGAAGAAGAACCTTAAGAGGCACCAGAGGAACAGATAAGGATAGAAGAAAAGACTCCATCTAGGTATGTTTAGAAGAATCATCCAGAATCTCAAATTTTGGGGCAGAAAGAGGTAGGTATACAAACAAGAAGAACAATTGTAGAAGCCTCAAGCTATTTGGCATTGCTCTCCTCCACTGAACCACAAAATGTAAAAGAGGCATGCAAAGATGAATGCTGCGTCAAGGAAATGGATGAAGAACTTGAACAGATCGAAAAGAACAACACTTGGGAGTTGGTCCCTAGACCAAAAGATAAGAATGTCATAGGAACAAAATGGATCTTCAAGAACAAGTTAAATGAAAATGGGGAAGTTATTAGAAACAAGGCCAGACTTGTTTGTAAAGGGTATGCTCAACAAGAAGGAGTAGACTTTGAAGAAACTTTTCCTCCCATTGCTAGACTTGAGGCCATCCGATTGTTCCTTGCTCCCTCGAGCTTTCAAAAGTTCAAAGTATTTCAAATGGACGTGAAGTCGGCCTTTCTGAATGGAGACTTAGAAGAAGAAGTGTACATCGAGCAACCAGATGGTTTCATTCTTGGGAATGATCCAAATGTTGTATGCAGACTAAAAAAACCTCTCTATGGTCTTAAACAAGCTCCAAGGGCTTGGTACTACCGTTTGGACAAATATCTTCATCAACAAGGTTTTTCAAAAGGATCAGCAGATAGAAATATTTATATAAATATTGAAAATTACAAATTGCTAATACTTGTTGTGTATGTAGATGATATTATCTTTGGCAGCAATGAAGAAGCTATGAGTCAAAGCTTTGCCTTGGTGATGCAGAAAGAATTTGAAATGTCCTTGCTTGGAGAACTGACATATTTTCTTGGATTGCAAATCCAACAAAATGAAGGCGGTATCTTTTTGTCTCAAACCAAATATCTCAAGCATATCTTGAATAAATATGGCATGGAAGATGCAAAACCAGTATGTACCCCCATGGTTACAGGATGCAACCTTAGTGCAAATGATGAATCAGCAGCAGTGCATCAACCAACCTATATATCTATGATTGGAAGTCTACTTTATTTGACAGGTACACGACCGGACATCATACATGCAGTGGGAATAGTTGGAAGATTTCAAGCAAATCCTAAGGAAACTCATCTTCAGGCAGTTAAGAGAATCTTCAAGTACCTTCAAGGAACTCAAAACTATGGCTTATGGTATCCTAGCGATACTAATCTCGCACTTCACGCTTATACAGATGAAGATTAGGCTGAAAGCGTGGATTGACAGGAAGAGCACAAGTGGTGGTGCATTCTTTATGGGTTCCAGATTAGTATCTTGGTTCAGCAAGAAACAAAGTTCGATTGCTCTATCTACATCTGAAGCAGAATATGTGGCTGCTGCATCTTGCTGCACACAGCTCCTTTGGATGATGCAAACTTTGCAGGATTTTCAAATCACTTGTACTCCACCTATCTCCATCTTATGTGATAATACAAGTGCAATCAGCATTTCAAAGAACCCAGTCATGCATTCAAAGACCAAGCACATACCGATCAAGTATCACTTTCTCCGAGAACAAGTGTTGGAACAAATGGTCAAATTGGAGTATGTTCCCTCTAAGGAACAAGTTGTTGATATTCTCACCAAACCATTGCCCAGGGAAACTTTTGAATATCTCAGACCGAAGCTAGGAGTAGTTGATGCATCATCTTGTTGTTAAACTTGTCTGTTTTAGAGAAGAAGTGGTGTATGTGAGTTGCCTGAGGAGGATCCGCATACATACGCCGGCTTGTGCAGAGACAGTCGCATATATGGAGGTTTAATGGATATCTGTAGGGATAGGCTCTGGTTGAAGTTTGTCTGATTTGGGTCTGACAGAGACCATCTGGCACAGGTTCAGGGGGAGCAGATAAACTTCTTATGATGCATTGTTGGCATTATCTTAGAAGTTTCTGGTTCTAGTTCATAGCTGTTGTTGGCTTCAGGTGGAACAAATGCAGAGGGAGAACAGAAGGAAATCATGGTTACTGATCTGAATGGTGATTGACAGATGCTGTTGCTATCAGTTATTGGTCTTGCTCTAAATACTTCGTCTCTATGTCATGTATCTCTTTTATGGTGTCAAGGTCATGTAACGCTATTTTGGTTTCCCCACTATGCCTGGGATGAATATGTAATGTACTTGGTTGTCATATATGTATCCCCACTTGGTTGGGTGGATGATCCCCACTTAGTTGGGTGATGGATGTATCTATTGAGTCTTTTGGTGATAGGAAGGTCTTTTATGATGTATAAGTCATCGTTCTTCTTGAAGAACATCTTGTTTCAGATCTTGTCTACAGTCAGGGGGAGCATGGTCAGCACAGCAGGGCAGAGATTTCAGCATGTACTCAGGGGAAGCACAACCCTTTGCCCTTGATGAAAAAGGGGGAGAATGACTTTGAGGATCTTGGGGTTGCCATCAAGTCCAAAGGGGGAGATTGTTGGCATTATGGCACAGGTTTGGAGCTATGGCACAGGTGTTGTCCTTGATGGCAACTCTATCTGGTGATAGATCTTAGTTCAAGCTTTCAGAACGAAGGAAATGTCATATACGCAGGTTCATCTAGACTAAGGTGCGTATACACACGGGTTAGACGTTACAAAGGCGCGTATGCATATATACTCACTTTCATGCAAGGAAAAGCGCGTATATGTTGGAAAAATTACTTTTGGTCCGTGGTAGTTAGTCCTTGGTATTTGAACCTATGGTTTTGGACCATGGTATCTCATCAGAAGTGTTGATCCCAAGTATTGGGTCCATGGTATTTGTTTATTATGGTTTTGGACCGTGGTATTGTGGAAGGCCTAAGACTATAAAAGAGGAAGGAGATCATGTGGCAAAGAATCATCTGAATTATTATTGAATATCTGATAAAGTGCTAGATCTGGAATACTGGTAATTGGGTTATGGTGTAGATCTGGATCTGAATGAAGGAGGAACCTTAGCGCAAAGAGAAGGATAAGTTCTATTGATGGGTCATAATCTTTAAGCTTGAATGATAGTATCTTTGTATGATTTAGGTCTGTTATATGTGATGCTTGCTTGATCTATAAAACTGATAATCTGGGTTAATTAGTGTTTGAATATCTGAAAGAGCAAATTATCCTTTATAGATCTGTATGCAGGTTCAGTAAAGCGAAGGCGCTTATACACACTGGTTCAGTGAATGCAAACAGCGTATACGCAGGTTGTTCCATACGCAGAAGCGTATGCACGCAAGTTTCAGGCTATTAAAGTAGCGTATATATTTTGAGTTGTGATCTTGTTGCTTCTGTTTATTGCTGTAGTGTTCTGGATTCAGAATATGGTGTGTAGTTGCTGTTATTGTGATTTGGGTACAGCTGTCAGAGAAGTGTCTACTTGATTCAGTGCTAATTGGTGAAAAGGAGATTGTTTGATGCAGAAATTCTTGATGTTTGATTGATGTTCATGGATCTAGTCTGAAAATTTATGAAACGTGCTCCCTGGAAGAAAGAGAAGGCTGTAGCCTTTTGTAGGCCAGCACCTACGTACTAGTATCTTGGCTAGTGCAAGAGCTAAGGGGGTTGTAGCTCCCTTCCAGGAGAAGCTGGAGAACGAGAGAGGGTTCTAGCTCTCTGCAGGTTGCAACCTGCGTACTGGTAAAGGACTGCACCAGCACTTTGTAAAAATAAGTTTCTAATCAAAAGAAGATAGAGACGAATTGCAGCAGGTGGTTTTCACCCACATTTGGTTTCCACCTTATATCTTGTGTTCTTGTGTGTGATTGTCTTCTGCTCTGTTTTACTGTTTCTGGTTACTGGTTATTTGATTCTGATACACAGATTAACAATCAACATCTGAAAGATAAAGTAAATTATAAGTTTGCATAGTATACACGGGTTTCCTTCTACATATTTGCGTATATACGTGGGTTTAATTAACTGAAGTAGCATATATCATTTGGATTTGAAAAAGGAATATCTTACTTGATAATACTGATTCACCCCCCCTCTCAGTATTATTTCCAACAGGAATATCATGTGAATTATGGAGTATAATGTGAAGGATGAAAAGGATAGTAGAGTTTAGATTATTAAAAAAAAACCATTATCAAATGAATTATTAAAATAAAATAATTGATAATAAAGTTCTGAGAAGACAAAAAAAAATTGAAATAAGTATTTGATACTATAAAAAAATAATGTTAATTAATATCATATATTATTATGATCATGGTTTCATTGCAATAAGATGATAATAAATTCCATGTAAACATATTTCTCTATTATAATTAAATACATCTAGGAATTTTTAGAGGGATTTATTTGTAAGTATTAATATTAAGATTTATTAAATTGTTATATTGATTATATATACAATGTATATAGGGTTAGATATACATACAAATAGATATTTCTAATTAATTTTAACAACTATTTTAATTTCTTGCATTGTGTAATGGATATTATGTAGGATCGTGTTAATGATAATGTTTATAGTGGAGGTGGGATTTCATAAGCTTTTCAATTTGGCACTTCAACTCATATGACTTCATTGTAATTTATTAATAAGCACTTCCAACATATACTTAAAGTCATGTGATGTATTGCAACTAAAAAAAATTCAAGGTATGATATACACTGTATCGCCATGAATGACAAATTAGGTATGATTGGTCATCCCTCAAGTACTTGTAACGAACAATGACTTCTTTAGTATAGTTATTTATGGAATACCTCATTATAAAGTTGTTCCTTATCATTATCCCTAGAAAGTCAACGGTGATAAGCTCAATGATGTCATCCTAAATAGTATCCTGACCCTACTTCTTCATTGACCTTGGGTATTAGGGAAATTGGAGACGGGAGTTGGGGTCAGCTCAATTTGATCAATAAAGTAATTGGGTACAAATTCTTTAATTACTAGGTTCTTTTGAATTGAAGTGTGTTAGGGTCCAACCCTACTTTATATAACAAGCGCAATGAGCTGAGTCAGAGTCATAGTTAGTTAGAGAGTTAATAAAGCTCGCATTAATAATTGTAAGTGGTTGACCCGCATTAGAGATAAAAGACCAGAATTAGTTGTAAATGGCTCATAGGTAATAAATATAGTGGTTAACCTGTGTTATGTAAGGGAACACTAGTAGTTAGGCTTTTGGATGTCATTTATCTATAAGTAGTCTTAGTTAGTAAGGGAAACATCATCGAGTCTTATTGTAATTGAGCTCTGATCTATTGGTGGTTGACCCCTTGAAGAGGCAAATGAACATTGAATTTGCTTTTGAATAATAAAATATCTTGCATGTTTCCTCATTTCATGTAATAATTTTGCATTTTGGGCTATATTTATTCGTATTTCTAGTATTCTAGATTTCTCATAGGTCAAGAGTATAAAAAGTGGTATCAGAGCCCTTTCCAGGGCCAGTTGTACCTCCAATTTTCTCCAATTTTATTTTAGGCTAGAGACGTGTTCGAGTGTCTTTAAACCACAAGATCTATCGTTGAGCGTATAAACTTGCAATTTCGGGAGGCATGGACATAGGAACTGCAAGAGGTGGTCATGCTTGTTGGAATCGCTTGTAACCCCTTTGGGTACCCCTTCAAGTAGTAGCACATTAGACAAAACCGTACATTGAATGCACTTCCACGTATCCTTGGGTATAGCGGAAGCCCCTTAGGATCACCTGAAGCTTAACCTTAGATAAGTTGTTAGCCATCTTGCTACTACATTACACTAAGAACAACACTCCGGGAGATTACTCGCATGTACAATATGGTAGTCTGGTTGTGCGACTAAGGGTATGATGGATCCTCCTTAGTTAGCACTCTAAAAGATTGGGCTGAGTATTATTTTTGGACCCCTGCATATATTGTGATCTGTGGCACCAGAAACTCCTTTGTGACCATAGTTCTATCCACTATTTGAATATCACCATCTACTTTATCTTCTAGATCAGATCCAACGATTGGGGTTCTACTACGACCATACAGCGCAAATTCATTAGTTGGGGTTTTCACAGTGCATATCAGACTCTTTGTGCAATGTGGGTTTTGGCCAACATAGTGCAGATCAGATTTTCACAACACATTAAACAATACCAACACCTTGGGGTTTCTGTTACTAGAGTCCAAGCATCATTTTTAGTGGAGATTGGGCACTATTAACCTTTCTAGAATTCAACCACTGCAGTATTGATCAACAGGGTGTAAAAGTCCTCTCAGAGTATAAAAAAAAGAGTTTGAGACCATCTTGGGACACTTGCAAGAGAGTTAGCCCATAATATTTAGGATGACAAACTAGTCGCAGTGGTACCATTCAGTTGTAAGCCCCTAATTTTTTGATAGTTCTGATTTTTTTCGACACGACTTTAAGTGACCCACACCATTAGACTCTCGAGATTGACCTCTTTCTAAGAAAACTACTCTTAAGTAATTGATGGGTTTGGTGTAGGTTAGGTACTATATCTCAATTTATGGCTAGGGAAAAGGCATTCGAGAGGGTCCACCACCTTGAGAAATGATTCGACACATTTGAGGATAATATTACCAAACAAATCTCAAAACTAGCAAACCTTATAAGAAACTATCATAGGGAGGAGCCTAGTTAGATGCACACATAGAAGGTGAATCTAGCCATCACATTCACTTCCATGGAAATCGCCACCTTTCCAACAACTGGACACCCAAGATGGACATGTACAAATTTGATGGCTCTAACCCTGCATTATGGATAACACAAATCGAACAATATTTCTCCCTTAATGATATCTATGAAGAAAGAACTAAACTACATGCGGGAGCCATCTACTTGGACCAAGAGAGATGGTAGTGGTGGCAGTTGTATCAGAAATGTTATCCATGGAGATGAACTTGGAATATGTTCTCAAAAGCCATATATGATCACTTTGACCAGGAATCTAATATTTTGGGCCGTCTCACTAAGCTCCTAAAAATAGGTACAGTAAAGGACTACATTGCATCCTTTGAGTAATTTTCCATTAGAATTGATGGTCTAGGAGATGACTTCTACTTGGAATGTTTCATCAGTGGCCTAAAAGAAGCCATCCGAGCCCATGTTCAGATGCCCCACCCAGCTGCTTGGTTGGATGCATGTTGCAAGACCTTAGATGTAGAAATCACTTTAAATGCACAATACAATCATCCAAATTTCATCGCCAAGGCATGCCCCACCCAAGATTAGGGCCCCACCTAAACACTTAAGTTTCAAAAGGTGTCACCAGCATAAATGGACGAAAGAAGAAAACAAGGACTCTGCTACTATTGTGATGAAAAGTACTCCCCTGGACATAAATGAAAGAAACCAAAATTATTTCAAATTGATTCTAATGATAACATCTCAACAGATGAAGCTCCATCCCTTGAGGTTCACGAGGAAGAAGTGGGGGGAAACCAAACCGACAATGATCTCACAACTATGCCTGATGAGCCATATATATCACTACATGCCTTGGATGGAATTTCTTTGCATTAAAATTTCAGAATCTGAGGCTTTATTAAACATCTTCTAGTAGTGGTACTGATTGATAGTGGAAGGACACATAACTTTATCCATAAGAGAGTTGCAGAGGTTGTTCATCACTTTGTACGAACAATATCTAATTTCCAAGTCTTGATTGCTTATGGGGGGGGCCATGAAATGTGAAGGCCACTATGAAAATATTAAGCTTTAGATGGGAGGATACCACCTAAAGACCCACATATTGGCTATTGGAATGGGTTATTGCAACATTGTCCTAGGTGCTGAATGGATTCACATAGTGGACCCTATCGTAATGGATTTCCAGGAGTTATATATGAGCTTTAAGCAGAACGACCACATTCATACATTAAGGGGACTCCAGGTAGGTGCTCCTACTATAATAAACTCACATCGAAAGAATAAGCTTTTAAAAAAGGGCCATCATGAGTAGTCACCCAATTTAATGCCATCCATGCCATTGAATCCATTACTCCTCAACCCTAAAGAGCTTCCACTCTCTAGTTGTGAACATGATCATAATATCCCTTTAGTCCTGAGTGTCCAGTCACCTAATCTACGCCCATATCCATATCATTTTTCCAAAAAGAATGAAACTGAAAAAATCATCAAGCAACTTTTCGAAGCCAATGTTATCCATCCCAACATCAGCCCTTATTCATCTCTAGTGGTAATGGCTCTAAAGAAAGATGGATAATGACACATGTGTCCAAACTTTCGGGCACTTAACAAGCTCACTATCAATGGAAAACTTCCTATTGCAGTTGTTGATGATATCCTTGACAAACGACATGGTGCTAAATTCCTTACCAAGCTAGACTCCATGTTGGGCAATTTATTGGACTTAAATTGCTGCATAAATTATCGACCAGGGAAACTCGTAAACTTGTGATGATGCTAGCACAATATATGCAGGAGTAGGCAACTAACTCTATGTCTAACTAAATTATTTAAGATTCAATACAATATGCAAGGGAAGAGGCTCCTAACTAAGGAGGTCCTGGTTGTCCTTCCCTACAGTATCATAGAGAAATCATTGATTACATGAAACTAAAAAACTTAAAATGAAAACAAGAGAATGAACTTAGTTATTGTTTAGATTCAAGTAGAGAGAGAGACTAACTTAGTCTCTTGATTGTCCTCTCATGTACTAATCCAAACTAAACTAAGAGTCATTCATGAGCATAAGAAATGAATTAACTTGAAACATGAAAGCAAAATGATGAATTTCAATTACCATATAAATCATTGGAGAGAGAGCCTAACTTAGACTCTTGGTATCTCCTCATATGATACTTGAAACATAAAAGCAAAAGAATGAATTTTAATTATCATGCAAATCAAATAGAGAGAGAGTCTAACTTAGACCCTTGGTTGTTCTCTCACATGCTGATAAGATTTTAATTCAAAACTCATTCACCAATCAAATCCTTAAACATCTAAACAATGAAATGACACAAGATCTAATATGAAATAACATGTTTCTCTCATCCTTTTAGAGTGAGCTCAATTCTCTTAAGAACAAGACAAATTATTCCATATACTACATTAAGAAAACTTATATCTAAAACTACATAAATTCATATCCTACATTCACACAATTTATATCTAAAACTACATAATGGAAATATATGAAAAATGAAGCCTTATTCTATTCCATCATCAATTGGATACAATGCTCTAAGAGTCCTCTCCTTTGACCCACATATTTCTCAACCAATGATGACACATAACCCTATCCTCCATGATCTCCTCCATGAGGTCCATGATCTTCTCCATGAAGCTTATCTTATCAAATTCGAATTTGATCATTCAAGGCCACATAAAGATGCCTTGGAAGCTTCCTTGGAACCTACACATGTCACCAAAACAACCCACTTTCCATATATAAAGTAAAATATATTATTTTCTAATATTTAATCAAGAATTTCTCTCAAAAATGCTTAAAAATAAACAATATTTGGAAAATATAAATGAGACCCATTAATGGTGAATAGTAGGGAAAATGGAGTGACAAGGTGATGAATAGTGAGCGAAATAATGGAAGCATAGGTGAAAAATGTATGGTAATGATTGCCATTTTTGGAGCCCAACATACTCCCCAACTGAAGTTCTTGCATGTCCTCATGCAAGCTACTACAATGACTTATTTGATTTGATTCTTAAATGAGATTCCTTTTAACTTTGCACATCTTTGGATAACTTTTATTTGTTTGCAAAGCATTGACATATTTTAATGATTGGTTCTTGTGTTACAATCATTATTTACTTTGATCTCTTCTTAATGATTGGTTCTTGTGTTACAATCATTATTTACTTTGATCTCTTTTTAATGATTGGTTCTTGTGTTTACAATCATTATTTACTTTGTTGAGATCAATCATATGCTCATCATTTTGTAGTAGTTTTTATTGTGAGAAGACTATGTGGGTTAAGATGTAATATGAATGAGGAAAAAGAATGAAGTGTGAAATTCCCCCCTCCCCAACTGATGGTTTTTGGCAATTTTAAATGAGAAAGGAAATAGTGAAATAGTGGAATATTTTCCAAATATCATCATTTTAGCATCTAAAAAGAATTTCAAGATTAAAGGTTAGAAAACATCATACCTTACTTACCTAAGGAAGTGGATGAATCATGCATGTTCAGCTACCACAATTCTGATCTGAAGCTTCTTCTTCAAGTTGTGGATGAAAGATGGGTCTGTGTTGTCGTATCGGCTGCTGGATCCTCTGCTACTAGATGATGAATCCGAGGAGTCTGCTGAACATGGCTGAAAGTCGTATCTGCTGTTGGATCTTCTGCTGCTGGATGATGAATCTGATGAGTCTGCTAAATATGGCTGAAAATCTATAAGGCTTGGAAGGTATACAAAATATATATAAGTTACATGTCCCTCCCAGCCTTATTGATTGGCTTGTCCTCAAGTGATGGCAAACTGAAAAACAATGAAAATAAATTGGCTTCATCTGCTACAAAATATGGGTCTTCAAGTCTTCAACGCTCGATGGCACAAATCTTACTATGTGATTAAATGTGTCGATGTCGAACATAGCAAGAAGTTGTTGACTTAGTGGCCGTTAATGAATGCCCCTAGCCAACACAAGAGCTCCCACCATTGATTCCAATGGGAGTCAGGATGCCTAACAGATCTTTGTAGGTACGAATAAATTTGTCGTGGTCGAGTCACCTACAAGATCCAACGAACAAGGGATATTAATGTACTCCCATTGTTCATTGGCAAGAGTACTTGCCATTAAGGCATGCAAGCCTCTAGGTGTTTTTTCAATGATACTTAGACTCGAGGACTTTGACTCAAGCAGAGTTTTATTGCGGAAATGAAGGGGAATGGTGAAGACAATGGAAATGGCAATAAGCTTGTAAGAAATGAATGTAAGGAAATGCATGGTGGATGAATAAGAACTCTTACTGTGAAAAATGGATATGGAAATGTCATGCTTTATGGATGTACAATTGGGGGGATTCAAAATCTTTTCAGAAAGGGAGGTGGAAGGTAGTGGTTGTGGAGATGGATTTGTCTTGAGAATTTTTTCATGAATTAGTCTTTGGAAGACTAGTTGACGTCACACTCAATCTCCTTAATGATCACTTTGTTATCCTGTAACCTGTAAAAAAAACTTGGCAGAAAGAAAACATAAGTTTGTTCAAGAAGAATTACGCATATCCTTCATGATTCTTACGCAAAAATTTCGTACCAAATAAAACAGATTTAAGAAAAATCAAAGCTTTAATGTAACTCAATTCATGATATCAATTTCAATCCATTCTTAAAACAACCCTGAAAAGTAGTACTCCCTGTTTATGTCAGGAAATGTGCTCGGCAAAAGGATTGACTTTAGAAGTATGGGCACCATTCTGCATATTAATATGTCACGTGAAAGCATTTCATGAGTTAACTGACAGAAATAGCCAACTTGATGCTATCGAAAGAAGAATCCTCCAATTGATTTTTAAAATTTGTTTCCAAGTATTCCATTTTTTTATTTTCAAAGTTGTGTGAATTTTGTAAATTTTTTTTTTTTTAAATGAAAGCAAATTTTTTTTTATTTCTTTATTTATTTTTTCTTTAAATAATAAATTAAAAACATAAAATTTTAATTTATTATTTAGGTTGAAAATTTTTTCAACAAAATTTTATTTATTAAAACCTAAAAAAAAACTATTACTAAAATAAAGTTATTTTATTTTTATTTTTTAATTTTTTTTTAATTACAATAAAAATAAGAAATTTGTTTTTTTTTTTTTTTGTAAAATGAAATTATTTTGTGTTGGTTTGATTATTATCCAAAATATTATTTAAATCAACACAAAATATTTTCGATTTTTATTTAAACAAAATAAATAAAAAATAAACACACAAAATATATTTTTTATTTTGATTTAAATAACAAATTGTTTTCAAAATTTTTTTTTTTTAAAACAAAACTGATTAAAAAAAATTAAGCCCGAAACGGTATAGCTCTCATCAATATTGCCAATTATGGAATCATCGATTCCGACAGAGAGGCACAGTCCACCGGAGTACCTTATCCCATAAACCACGAACAGATTATGGAAAATACCAATGGCAACGCCGCTCCGCCCGCTTAGCATAAATTTGTTTATTGACTTCTCTGTTGTCCTGGACATGTAACTTATATATATTTTGTATACCTTCCAAGCCTTATAGATTTTCAGCCATATTTAGCAGACTCATCAGAGTCATCATCCAGCAGCAGAAGATACGACTTTCAGCCATGTTCAGCAGACTCCTCGGATTCATCATCTAGTAGCAGAGGATCCAGCAGCCGATACGACAACACAGACCCATCTTTCATCCACAACTTGAAGAAGAAGCTTCAGATCAGAATTGTGGCAGCTGAACATGCATGATTCATCCACTTCCTTAGGTAAGTAAGTTATGATGTTTTCTAATCTTTAATCTTGAAATTCTTTTTAGATGCTAAAATGATGATATTTGGAAAATATTCCACTATTTCACTATTTCCTTTCTCATTTAAAATTGCCAAAAACCATCAGTTGGGGAGGGGGGAATTTCACACTTCATTCTTTTTCCTCATTCATATTACATCTTAACCCACATAGTCTTCTCACAATAAAAACTACTACAAAATGATGAGCATATGATTGATCTCAACAAAGTAAATAATGATTGTAAACACAAGAACCAATCATTAAAAAGAGATCTCAACAAAGTAAATAATGATTGTAAACACAAGAACCAATCATTAAAAAGAGATCAAAGTAAATAATGATTGTAACACAAGAACCAATCATTAAGAAGAGATCAAAGTAAATAATGATTGTAACACAAGAACCAATCATTAAAATATGTCAATGCTTTGCAAACAAATAAAATTTATCCAAAGATGTGCAAAGTTAAAAGGAAGCTCATTTAAGAATCAAATCAAATAAGTCATTGTAGTAGCTTGCATGAGGACATGCAAGAACTTCAGTTGGGGAGTATGTTGGGCTCCAAAAATGGCACTCATTACCATACATTTTTCACCTATGCTTCCATTGTGCCTACACATGTCAACAAACTCATGCTAATTGTTAGGTATAAGTTTAAGCATATTATTTTCTAAGTTTTAGCCATAAATTCACTTAAAAATGTTAAGAATTAATAAACTTTGGAAAAGCATTATTAGAACCCAATAATGAGGTAAATGTAATGATATGGAGGTGGAATGGAGGTGACATGAAGGTAAAATGTGAAAATATTGGTGAATAATGGAGTGAAAATAGGGACTATTTTTAGGCCCAACACTCCACTTGGGCTATCACCAAATACACATGAATGAAGTAGACATTCCCAAGAGAGCCTTCCAAACTCATGAAGGCCATTATGAATTCTTGGTCATGCCATTTGGTATCTATAATGCTCTAGATGCATTTCAAAGCCTCATCAACCACCTACTCAAACCATATCTCCAAAAATTTGTCCTGGTCTTCTTCGATGACATTCTCATCTACAACATAACCCGGACAAAGATCTTCAACATGTTGACCAAATATTGCAACTTCTCTGAGATCACAAATTATTTTTCAAATTATCCAAGTTCCCTTTTGGCGTGGAAGAAGTCAAGTATTTGGGGCACATTTTTGGTTGTCAAGGAGTTAGGGTTGATCCAAAAAAGATTTAATAAATGCAATATTGGCCCCAACCAAAAATCTTGAAGAGTTTGAGGGGATTCTTCGGTCTCACTAGCTACTACTATCACAAATTTGTCTGCAATTATGGATGTATTGCTAGAGCCCTCACTAATCTTCTCAAGAAAAAATCATTTCTCTTGATTGATGCAACTCAACAAGCCTTCTTAGTTCTCAAATAGGCCATGTGCTCCACTCTTGTATTGGCCCTACCCAACTTCACCAAATATTTTGTGATTGAATGTGATGCTTTAGATACAGGTATTGGTCTTGTATTAATGTAGGAAGGTAGACCATTGACTTTGACCAGTCAACAACTTAGTGGAAAACATTTGGTTCAATCTAATTATGAGAAAAAAGTGATGGCCATCTTACACGCACTAGGCACTTGGTGGCCATACTTGTTGGGGCAATGTTTCCAAATCTACGTCGACCATCACAGCCTAAAATATTTTCTCAAGCAACATCTATCATTTCCACAAAAAAAATAAATGGCTTTCCAAAATGCTAGGATATGATTATGAGATTATTTACAAGAAAGGGTGTGACGATGTGGTGACTGATGCTTTATTGTGTCAATTTGAGGATGAAATCACCCTTCTATCAATATCTCTACCCATACCATATTGGATTGAATATGCCTATAAGGAATGGTTCTCTCGCCCCTCTCTTTCCAAACTCATTAATAACATAAGAGAAGATCCTAATTCCTCAACAGACTACTCTTGGAAGGATGAGATTCTTCCCTACAAGGATTGAGTAGTTATATCCCCGACCTCCACCCTAAAAACCTGCATCTTGGACGAGTTGTACTCATCTTCGATTACAAGACATGAGGCTTTTAGAAGACTTATTATCATGCACATCATTCTTTCTTTTAGACTAGCATGGAAAATAACATTCTTACTTTTGTAGCTCAATGTGATGGGTGCCAATGCAACAAAGGGGAAACAATCTAGTTACTGAGAACCTTACAATAATTTCCAATCCCTTCCTCTGTCTGGATGGATTTTTCCATGGATTTCATCACCGGTCTCCAAAAGTTAGGCAACAAATAATTCATCATGGTGGTTGTGGACAAACTTTCTAAATATGCTCATTTTTGCACTCTACCACACCCATTTACCCCCACTTTGGTGGCTCCCGTTTTTCTGGACCAGATCTTCAAACTGCATGCACTAACTTCCATTATGTCTGACCATGACTCCACTTTCACCAGAAAATTTGTGTAGGAACCTTTCAAGCTATAGGGCATGAAACCAATGCTCAAACAAAAGAAGTCAACAAATGTTTGGAGACCAATCTGAGGTGTTTCACTTAAGAAAAGCAACATCAATGGGCATAGTGGCTACCTCTAGTTGAATGGTGGTATAATACTAACCATCATCAAGCCACCAAGATGACTCCGTATGAGGTGGTTTATAGCCAACTCCCACCTTCACCTATTTCTTATATCCTTGGATGTTCTAATGTACAGTAAATTCATTAACTCCTACAGAAATGTGCCACCATAATCGCTCATCTTAAACATAAACTAAATCAAGCTCATAATCTAATAAAGAAACAAGATGACCAACATCATTCTAAACCCCCATTTCGAGAAGGGGATCAACTATTCCTACGACTCTAACCATATAAGAAAACATCTACTAAAGAAAAGGGCTTCCAAAACGTAGCACCAAAATTCTATGGGAATTGTCAGATACTTCAATGCATAGGAGTAGTGGGCTACAAACTGGCCTTACCACCTACTTCAAAAATCCACCCATTCTTCCATGTATCATGCCTTAATAAAGTGGTGGAGAACAATTGTAGAGCTCAAACACGTCTACATGAATTGGAAGAGGAAGGCTCACTTTCGCTCTGACCAGAACAAGCCCTCGATACTCATCAAAGACATCTTTGTGGCCGCATGATCAAGGAAGTTCCCATCAAGACGAAATAAACCTCTCTAGAAGATGCAACCTCGGAACCAACCACTACTCTTCAACAGTTTTTGTAGATTTAGCCTTGAGGATAAGGCTGCTTTTGATGGGGCAGGGCATGTTAGGGTCCAACCCTAACCCCTTTATTGATGTAATAAGCGCAATGGGCCGAGTCATAGCCATAGTTAGTTAGAGAGTCAATAAAGGCCACATTAATAGTTGTAAACCCACATTAAAGAAAAGGGACCACAATTAGTTGTAAATGAGCCATATTTAATAAATAATGTGGTTAACTCGTGTTATGCAAGGGACCGCTAGTAGTTATGGTTTTGAATGTCATTTAGCTATAAATAGTGTTAGTTAGCAAGGGAAATATTGTCGAGTCTTATTGTAATTCAGCTCTGTTGTGTTGGAGATTTCCCCCTTGAAGAGGAAAGTGAACATTGAATTTGCTTCTGAATAATAAAATATCTTGCAGTTTTCCTCATTTAATGTGATACTTCTATGTTTTGGACTATATTTCTTTGTATTTCTGGTATTTTGTATTTCTCGCACGTCAAGAGTATAACAATGTGTTTTCCTTAAACTATGTGAACATAGATTTGGTTTGTTTCATTGGTCATTATATAGAACATAGGGTAGAGCATTAAATAATCCTCCTAATATAAAATGTTTAAGAACTAATTCCAAGTAAAAGACAACATTGTTGCATCTAACATTGATACTAACACAATTATTTGAAACTTAGCCTCATTTTACATAAATATCAGGCCAAATAAGAGCAATTTTTTTTTGGTTGTTTAAGAAAAGGTATTCGTATATTTTATTAGTAGAGAAAAAGTGTCTTTTATATTTTAAACAATAAATAGGCTAAGATATTAACATGTATATCTATTCGCATTAAAACATATTGAAATGGTGGAAAACAATATTTATATAGTTCCTGCAAACTATTCTTCTATGAATTTATGGATCTTTGTTTTGATTGTTTTTTATATTGTTGTTATGAGTTGGTAAATAGAAGGTTAGAGATGACTTCTTGTCTCAAATTAATCTATTAATCATTATCATTCATCATTTACAAGTTTTTGTTTTTCTATAATGACTAACTATTCTGGAAGTGAAAACAATAGTTTATAATTTAATTTCTATTTTCTTAATTAATGTAATCCTAGCTAGGATATGTTAGAATAGTTTTCTTTCAACACTTGGATTAGAGTCATATTGCAAAATGCACTTTCACATCATTACCACAGCACACCACACTCTTTTTTAGTAATGCATCGGGCCAAATTCTAGATGGATCTCTTATCCCAAACAATTGTGAGTTCTAATTAGGACTTTACACTTGAGAGTACCAGGTTAGTATATTGAAGAGAATTTTTCTTACATCGACACTAAGTTGGATGATCCATAAATAGCTATGGATACCCAAGTAATAGTTCATCACAACAGATCAACTAAAATACATTATAAAAATATGAAATCTACACTATGAGGGTTTATTTCTCCTTAGATTGATGGATATGTTAATTATTGCTTATTGTGTATGCATGAAACTTTTAATTATTCATAAGGTATTGAACAATGGAATAAATATTACAAACCACAGTTGAGACAATATATAAATTGGTAAATTCATTCGATATAAAACCCAATTGGAAGGTGAGGTTTCTATACTCTCTCTCCCTGAATGGAAAATATATGCGACTACAAGGAAGTGAGGCTTATGGCCCATGGGCTACTACAACATCAAACCTCTCTCTTTGATATCTATTTGTATCCATTCTTACCTACATTCTCATCTACGAAAAAAATGTACTCAAATAAAATGAAACCCGTTTTCCTTGTAGTGGCTCAGTTATAACACAACCTGATAGCCTATTAGTAGTTAGATTTGACTCCTTCATCTCTTAACTAGAGTTACAATATTTACTCTTATATAGCCTTATTCATCAAGAGAATATGTATAGATTGTTTTACATGAATAAAGGGGGTTGATGTGGAATCACCTTTAATTATGGTGTTGAAAATAGGAAGGTCAACTTCTCAATGACATAACATTTGCATACAAACTCTAATTGAGGTGATTCTTACATTGTTGGAAATATACCTGTGTGTAGAATAACACTAGAATATGTGTGATTAATTTTAAAAAAATAGAATCAAAAAATATCATTTGATGCTTTAAACTACTTTTGGATGGTTTCATACCCCAATTTGAAATTGGGTCTCACAATTCAAAATGGTCTCGCGAGTTGATTCTTTCATTTTTTTCCACTTTTAAAGCATCAATATGGATGAAAAAAATATAATGATCTAATATAGATCACACCTCCCCATTTTGGGAGAATTTTGGTACTCAAAAATTTCTAATGAATTAGCTGAGGAAATGTTTTCATCTGCCTTCACCTAAGTGTACCATTCAGACTTGCTTACAAGCTATCCTTTCAATACAATATGCCAAAGGTCATGTTTCCCCTAGCTTGTAGTTCTACACCTCTTCTGAAAAATTATAGCTTCAACTAATTGTGCCTGTGCATCTACTGCCAAATCCTCTATATTAAGGACACATATTCCTCTTTCTAATCTAGCATGGAAGGCTCATATGGTTTCAAATTCTCTAAATTCATTGTTGATTTAATACACATCTATAGAGGTAGAATAATTCTATAGGAATTATCTCTCAATTTTTCCAATACCTCAAAGGGAGCATATCAGAGAGCCTTGATTTCATGCCAAGGCCCTATATCCTCTCCTTGTTCAAATGTAACCATACTTTGTCTCCCACCTTGAAGGACTTCTTATTTCGTGCTAATCATGCCTAGGTGTATATTATTCCTATGACTTCTAGAGTGTCTCTTGTACCTATATATCGTTTTTCCTTATCTTCTTAACAATTTTTTTCCCTCAAGTTGTCCCTTTTAATATCCTTCCTCACTCCTCCTTGCTCCCCATATGCAACATCTACAGGTGAAATGTGGAAGATATCCTAAACAAGTTTCAATTAAGGACTTATTAGTAGAAGTGTGGATTTATCCATTATAAGATCAATATATTTACACACACACACATAAAATAGATTTTCATCCTAAGTATTCATATGCTTTTGATTGTATCCCCTCAAAAGGTTCACCAAATTCCTGCTGACTAATTATGTTTTCCCATATGTTTATGGATGGAATTTTGTAGACCTATTAAACTTCATGTCCATCTTCTCCCAAAATGTAGTCCAAAATATACTAAAAATTCTTGTGTCCTTATCCAAAATGATTATCCTCAGTATCCCAAAGTGCACCCATACTTGTCCAAAGAAAAAGTTCAATGCGTCTTTCCTACTAATGATATTTTTATAGGGTATTTAAACACACATGTTTCTAAACCTGTAAAATATGACAAATAGGTAGTCATGTCCCTTCCTGGTAGTTGGTAAACCTCCCACAGAGTCCATGGAAATACTTTCCCAAGGATGATTTGATATAGTTAAGGGATGATATAGACCTCGTTTCTTGTTATTAGGCTTTTTGGTACAACAAATCATGTACCCTATTACGATCCTAGCTACATGTTCTTACATATTAGGCCAATACACATACCATTTAATGTTGGATATTGTCTTCCCTACACTAAATTCCCTTGCAACCTTGGGGGTGTGATCCTCTCTCATTAGTTTTAGTTGTTCACATTTACGAACACATAACTTATCCACCATGTAGAGTAACATGCCCTAGATATGATAGTCAATTGTGATGTCATCATTGTGCACATGAATCTAGCTCTACAACTACTGAAACACCTACTTAAAGTCCTCAAGCTATGAGTATTCCTATGTGTATGCTTCATGGGTGAATGGATCCATGTGAATCAAAGTTCTGAAAGTTGTGATCTCTGATGTGGGTGTCTTTAAAAGCATGTTAACAACCTTGTTTTAACTACCCTTCTTATAAATTATCATTGTATTTAATTGTTGTAAAAATTCCATCACCTTGTAATTATTGGTTCGCTATGGCTTACTTTGGGCTTGTATATACTATAGTGGCCAGTTATCTATGTTGATTATTGTCTCCTTTCCCATAAAATAATGTTTCTACTTCTACACAAATTGTAATAGATCATAGAGATCATTATCATAGGTAGGGTTCTTAAAACTTTCTATGTGAAATACTTCAGAATGGTAACATATATGCCTTCCTCCTTGCATCAAGACCAATACCATACCATACCCACTCACATTTGTCTCCACTACAAAGGGTTATTTCAAGTCTAGTAATTCCATAACGAGTCACTTGACTGATCTTCTCCTTTAACTCCTCAAAGACGCTCTACTAACTCTTTCCACTTGTTGTTATGGCATATAGTGGTGCTACTACTACTAAAACCATTTCTATGAATTTCCTTGAGTTACTATGTTTCCCCAACAAAAATCATAACGTTAGAAACATTAGTGAGCATCTTCCACTTCATGATGGCCTCCATATTGGTAGGGTCTATCTTCATATTTTCTCCATCTATCACGTACCCAAGATACACCAAATACTACTGCAGAAATTCACACTTCTTGATATTTTCTAGCAACTGGTGCTTCTTTAATGTCTTTAATACCTACATCAAATGTGAAATTTTCTCCTACCAAGTAGGGCTATATACCAATATATAATCCAAATATAAAAGAACAAAAAAATATATAAAATGGCACAATATATCATCCACTAACCTAATAACTGCAGCTAGTGCATTACATAGGCCAAACCACATGGCTAAACACTCATACAACCTTTCCCGACTTTAGATGTGGTCTTCTAGGTATCTTCTTCTTTGACTCGTACTTGATGGTATCCAAAATTTAAGTCAAACGTGGTGAACTATTTGTCTTGCTACAATTGATCCGATATGTCATCTATCTTGGGAAAGGCGTACCTATTCTTAAGCATAATTTTGTTTAAAACCCTATAATCCATCAAGCCCCCATCCTATTTTAGCATAGTAATGATGGGTGACCCATATGATTAGCTACTTGGTCAAATCACACCTTATTCCAATAGCTATTACAACTACTTCTTCACCTCACTTCTATAACCCGCTTCCTAGGAAACCCAATGTTTGGAAATGGGGAGTCAAAAAATAACTAGATCTCATGCTCTACTTCCCTTTTGGGTAGCATCCTTTTAGGCTCCTATAACATAGCCATATATTACTATAGAAACTCTTCTATTTTCTTATCTTTTTTCCTTAGTACACCCTTCCAAGGATGAATTTTCTCTTACTAACTCTTATATAGACATTTTCTCTTCAAAAAAGTAAAACATACTTCTATCTAGAACTAGTTAGTTTCTTAGCTTGGTTGGCACTTACTAGCGAAATTTTTGAGTTTCCATTGTGCACAATGATGGGGAAGAATTTTTCATCCATGATGTGGTGGAATGGGTTGGATATCAATGTGAATAATTCATTCCATATGTACATATAGGGAATTCCAAACACCATGTCACATACATCAACTAACTACATCACATTCTACTTCATCAATAAAATCAACATCGATAGAAAATCTAGCTTTCCACTATTTGTTTACCTTTATTTACAATCCTTATTTACCCATCCCAATGGATATGGGCTTATTTGATATAAACTTCCAATCATAATTTTTGACTAGATTTATTGTAATGCAAGTCACATGTGATCATAAGTTGAAAAAAGCATCAATATTGGAATTTTCATTCTCTTCTTGATGTTGAAGGATACTCAAATTCACCTTCTTTTTCACTGATGTACATGAAATATTCTCATCCACATCCTATTTTATTTCCACCTAATTATTTGAATCTATGGCTATGAGATTTTTCTTCTTAGTATCTTTCTTTTTATTCTTCGAGTTGAAGTCTACATGCAACTTCCAACACTTCCCCTATCTATGATAGTCAATGTTACTATGGTTGCAATGGTTATTGGGATCTTTGCATTGGAATGTCATTGTTTTTTCCTTCTTTCATTTCCCACTTTCCACTTCTTCTTCCCTTGCTTAAAAGCTTCCTAGTCCTCTTTCAACTTTGACCCACTTAATTTCCGTTTCTTCTACCCTATGTTCTCTAGGTATTGTTCCTATACACAAGCCTTGTCCACAAATTTAGGTTTGAAGAGTATCACTTGATTTCACAAATAGTTGTGTATACCAAACCCCCCCTGTGGATACTTAAGGAGTGCATTTTTTTTCTTTGGGGAGATACCCAACATTATGGCTATGTTTTGTAAATTTTGTAGTGTACTCATATACACTCTACCCCTGTTTATGTCTAAAGTAATGGCCCCAAATCCACCAGTACTCCACATACCTAATAGGGTAAAACTATGAATTTATGATAGTATTGAAATAGTCCCACTCAGTCACTAGAGGATATCCCTCCAACCTTAGGGTCTCAGTGCAAATTTCGCACTAAGTTAGGGCATGACCCTCCAATTTTGGCTAAACAAATTAAGAAAAAAAAAATTCGTCGATGTGATGAACACTAACTAGTGATTTAACTTCATAGCAACAATATCGCTTTGATACAACTTGATGTCAACCTTCTCTTGCATTTTGAATAGGGACAGTGAATGGTTCATAACACTCTAACTGGTTTGACAATTTTTTGGTTCTTTATTAGGCTCTCTCTTTAGTTCCTTCTGATATGCCAACTTGTCTGCCAATCCAACCTCCATGTCAAAACCTCAATATTCTCCTAATAGCATAATATTATTAGTCAAGGCCACCATGAGGAGGATCATATTATGTTTTATATCTGTGACTTGTGCGTCTAGCTACACAAACCTCTCCTTGGTGCGATCTTAATGATTATTCATATATCCATCGGCTATGAGTACGGTTTTATGACAAATGCCCACAAATGTACCCAAATAAACCTACTTTGATATTAATATGATCCATAAACTATTGCCGATACTCCACTGGATAGTTCGTCACAACAAATCTGCTAAAATATATTAAAAAAATATGAAATCTACACTATGAGGGCTTATTTATCCTTATATTTCTAGATTTGTTAATTTATAGGTTACTACATATGCTTGGAAATTATAATTATTAAAAAAAAAGAATATTGAAATAAAAAGCAAACCACAATTAGCACAAGATATAACATGGGAAACCATTTTAAGAGAAAACCTTATTGGATCTTGAGGGTGTCGTACTCTCCTTCTCTGACTGGAAAATGGATGAAAATACAAATAAGTGTGGCCTATGGTCTACTAGAGTGCAAAAACCGTATCTATTTTCTCTATCTCCCTATCCAATTTTAGCTATTATGCTCATATATGGCATAAAATCCACTCAAATGGAATGCAACCATTTTCTTCCTAGTGGCACTATTATAACACATCCTGACAACCTACTAGTGGTTAGGTTTGACTCCTTGAACTCTTAACTAGAGTTAAAATATTGACTCTTATAGATTCTTCATCATCATGATCACATGACTACCCTATTTTCCATGAATAATGGAGGTTTATGTGGCATCTTCTTGAATTATGGTGGTGAAAATAGGAAGGTCAACTTTTGAGTGACATAACTTTTGCATAAAAACATTGATTATGGCGACTCTTGCACCATTAGAAAGGTATATATGTGTATAATAGTGCTAAAAGGTGCAACTCTTAAGAGGAAAAATTTTACTTCCAAAAATTCATTGTTAGATTCCTCAAACATCTTTCAAAAGGTTTCATACCCAATTTTCCAAACTGGTTTTCGTTGGTAAAAATGGTCCAGTGAGTTGATTCCTCCACTTTTTCCACTTTAAAAGCATCAAGGTGAATGAAAAGCAATACAATGATCCAATTTTTATTATTTAGAAATTGTTCATACTGCTATAATGTACTTATTTGTAAGGAGGTTCAATATATACATAAAACTACATACGAAATATAGGCACACATCTTTAAGGGAATTAAGTCTCCAATTCCCTCACAACCTATTGGACTCTCTTACTACTTACTGATTATAAAAACTAGTATAATAAATTGTTGTAGAGATTCTAATCAATGTACAATAGGGAAATGCTAACCTAAATTTATTGTGCCATATTCTTCATAAGGATAGTAATGAAAATGAAAAATGGGAGATATAGTAATGGCTATCAGGACAAATCTAGATGGCTTTTCTATTCCAAATGTTGTGAGGCCTAATTGATAATTTATATGAGGGAGTATCTTAGTTTGTTGGAAAACACTTTTCCCACAACGACACTAAGTTGGGAATTTTTTCATATTGTTGTAATATATTTATTTTTGGAAAGGCCCACTATACACATAAAATTACACAAGAAACTTAGATACATATCTTCAAAGGAATTAAGTCTCTAATTACCTCACAATCTCTTGGAATTTATTAATACTTATTGATTATACAACATGGTATAAACAATTATCATAAGCATTCAACCAACATCCAAGATTTAAATGTTAACCTCACTCTATCATTTATTCTTCTTTACCTTGTAACAATGAAAATGAAATATGAGAATATACTATTCTTTGGGCGAATGTTTTGAGAAAGATAATCAATGGAAATGAAATACTGGAAAGTACTCTTATATCATATTTTTCCATAGGTCCAAAAACCAAATTTCCGCCCACAAAAATAATTGAGTGTGATATGTTTTCCAAACCTTGAAAGCCTCTTGTATCACATGGAAAATATTTATAACGAAGTGTGTTGTATTGCATGAAACTTTGTTTGTGTGGGACACACCAAATACCATTACAAGCTTGAGAAGATGTGATACCTTGAAAAGAAGAAATATTTTTGTTAGTGCAATGCACAACCTCTGACATAGCACATGCATTCATGGAATACTAAACAATACCCTTAATCTAACTACATATTGGAAAATACTTGTAAAAGTCACTTTATTTAATTCCCTACCAATATGAACCCAATAAACCTTTCCAATTTAAAAAACACCTATGTTCACTAGATATTGTTGGTATCCATTTTTTCATTAACATTTTTTATAACCCTTTATATTTTTATTAACTTTGAGCTCCATTTTTTTACACACAACATATAAAAACCCTTTATCATTTATTATATGCTCAATATATTATGTCATTTTTTCCTCAATATATATCTCCCAATATGAAAGCATATGGTATGGTATCTCTCCCCTAGTGAAGTCCCCATGGTGCAATGTGTCATGAAAAAGACAATTTTGACAAAGTCTGTTGTATTGCATGAAAATAAACTTTTATGCAATATAATGTCTCACAACAAAAATCAATTTTAGAAATATGGCACATTGTAACAAGTCTAACTTCAATGTGATATGTTGTTCCAGAACGAAATGAATTTTGAGTGTGATATCGTGTAAGTAAAGATTCCAATGCTTTAATGAGGTAAAATTTTACTATATAAGAATAAGAAAAACTTTCACCGAGATGTTTTTCATTGTCACAACGAATGGAAGTTTTTAGTGGTGATGTGATGCACCTAAAAAGAGTGAAGGTATAATAGGCATTGTGTCACCATGAAAGATAAATTTGGTGCAACTGGTCATCCTTTAAATACTCATATGAAACAATGACTTATTTAGTATATTCATTTATGTAATATTTATTTCTTTGATCATACTACTTTCTTTTGTTTCCAATTCTTTATTCACATTCCCGAGTTTATCATTTTCTTTCAATGCTTTCATTAAATCATCTTCTTCACAACTATTTGATTCACTACTTGATTGATCTTCAGGAGCCATAAGTATTTGATAACAAACATTAGAATCTGAATATAAATTTTCTTGATCACAAGATGTGCTTTGACTATATTCATTAGAATAAAATATTTTCTTGGCAACAAACTTATTTTCGGTATTTTTCTTCTCAACATCCTTTGCTTTTTATTTTTTATCATGAGTTTCTTTATATGGACATCTAGATGCATAATGACCTACTCCGCCACAAGAAAAACATTTAAGGGGAATCTTACCTTTGAATTTAGCAGTTCCCAATTGCAATTTTCTCATGAAATTCACTCCTTCCTCATCTGAAATGTAGCTTGTATCTTTAGGATTTTTCTTTGCTTTCCCTTTTAATGTGGCTTTGAAGTCTACTTCTATAATACATGATGTACCCCCTTTTCTCATCTCAAAGATTGTCAGGATCCCATGGAGTTGTTCAAGGGTAAGGTTCTTCAAATATTGCATTTCTTCAATGGCAAAGAATTTGGAATCAAAATTTGGAGTTAGTGATCTCAAGATATTTTCAACAAAAACGGTTTCCTTTATTTAATCACCAATATTTTTAATTGCATTAACAATTCAATCTACTCTAAGGAAAGAAAACTACAATGATTTCATCATCATGAATTCTAAGAGTCTCATACTGAATTATATATGTTTAAAGTTTAGCACTTTTTACCTTAGTGTCAACTTCATATCTTTGGATAAGCTTATCCCATATTTCCTTTGCGGTGCTTAGTTGCACGACTTTTACATTAGATTCAACAAAACTTCCCAGAATAGAATTTAATTCCATTGCGTTGCTCTCATATTTCTTCTTTCCTGCATTATCTGTGGGAATGGAGGTTGGGTATTGATATACACCTTCAACAATTTCCCATACTTCAGCTCTTAGTGCCTGGAAATATGCTCTCATTCTGACTTTCCAAAATATAAAGTTAGATCGATTAAACAAGGGTGGCTTGGAAGAAAATACTCACTTTTGACTACTCATTTTGATAGATCTCCCTTTAAGCGATCAAGCTTATTCTGAGGGCCCTACTCTGATACCAATTGTTAGGGAAAATACAGAGAGGTTGGGGGGGGGGGGGGGGGGGGGGTGAATCAGTATTTTTAATTCACTTTAAATTTTCATTTCATATTATGAACTATGTATGCTACTATTCTTCATGCAATCAACGTGTGTATGCGATTTCTGTGAAGGAAGACAAAGTATATCTAATTTACTTATTTTTCATACTTATCATCTGATGTTTAACTTTACTATTCCATTAATAACTTCCTTAGTCATTTAGTATGAAGTAAAAAATAGATAAATCAAAACAAATAAGAAACACATCAATACATATGAACACTAGGCTTTTAGGTGGAAACCCAATGTGAGAGAAAATCACCATTGCCATCATCTCTATCTTATTTCTTATTATATAAAGAAAATCATCATTACATCTTGTAATGGTGAAAAATATTACTAGTACGTAGGCACTTAGATGTAGGAGGCTATAACCTCCACTCATACTACATCACCCATTGGAAGGGAGCTCCAACCTCCTAATCTCGTTTATTGACTCCTACCTGCTCACTGAAGGTTGCAACCCTCAACACCTTATGGACCATGTTTCAAAATATTCCACATTGGATCCACCTATTTCAAAAAATCAAAACCTTTAGGTCACATTTCATCATATTTTAAAAATAGACCCACCCAACATTATGTTCATTACCAAAATGAATATTAACTCTGAAATAAAATCACTAAACCAATTGTATCATTGTAACATCATCCCACTATATATTGAATCAACCACTGCAACTAGATCAGATCAATGAAAAAACAAACTATAGTAGATATAAACCATCCAGATCAAGACATCATTAAGAGAAAACAACAAATATAACAAAAATCATCAAGTAGCACTACAAACCTTGACCAGATATAACTCAAATTATTCACGTGGTTGTTACAAAGAAAACTTGCATATATACACACTTATCATGTGCAACACCCAGGTACAGATATGAACATATTGAAAAGCGTATCTCAGAATATATACACGACTCAACAAAAATAGATCCACGTATGTACGCGACTATTTAGAAGAAAAATAGCATATAGATCTTAAATTACTAAAGCATACCTTCGCTGCAAACACAACTCACATTCCACAACCTTAACTATCAAAAGTACATATTTCTAAAAATTTATTTAGATCATACAGTTATTATAATGACATATCCATCATTATTAGGCACTTAGACCTTTGCAACTACTAAATGAATGAAGCATACATATCAACATATCTTCATATCTTTTAGATCTGAGTTTTCTCCTTACTCCTTGGTGTACCCCTATTCTAGATCAAATCACACATAAATAATCCATTACCTGGAAATATAACACCTTCATCTCCATCTCCTTATATAGTTTTTTCCTTAGCCAATACCTTAGGTAAATCCCTTGGTAACGTTGTTGATGGGATCAAATAAATGTTGTTGCCCAAATTACTATGGGAAAATACCATGGTGATGACCCCCAATATCCAGATTTCCATGGTTTGGATTATGTATGCGATATTTTCTCACAAGACCTATGTATGTAAGTGTCTCTACTCCACAAGAACTGCGTATAAATTCCAAACTTTATGATTATCATCCGTCTATATCGGAATTTCCATTCCTCTTTTCCATATCTTTTGTAACATCTATACCATAATATGTGTTATTTGCATTAGTTCCATAACCATCATATTATAACAAGGTTGACATGAAGGATATATTTAACAAGAAGGTTTCCATAAAGGACAACACATTATCCATAATATCAACACCCAAAGTTCTTGTTCTTTTAAAGGCCTTTCTCCTAGCTCCCTCAAGTGTTATCAACTCATAAAAACTATTGGGAAAGTTGAAATGCTATCCAAAGTATTCACCGCACAATGAATTGTAATAGTCATAAATGTTTAGAAACTTTCCATTCGATTTGTTTGACAATGAAAATAATTATTTTATCAAGTGCTAAATATCTAAGTAATTTATTGAATGCATTGAATGCATAGGATTACATTAAATTTAGTGAACATTGCAGTGCAATCCAGAGCTAAAAATATTTGATATTTTGTCATTATTATTACTGTGAATGTATTATTATGAAACTTTGTGCGTAATACTGGGCAATATTCATAAGAATAATTACAAATCTCTCTCTCTCTCTCTCTCTCTCTCTCTATATATATATATATATATATATATATATATATATATATATATATATATATATATATAGTATTAGACTAAACTTACAAGGTTTCACATGCCTAATTCAGAGCCAAGAATGGACAGTGAAACAATTGGCAAATAGAGAAAAGTCTCGATCCCTAACTTCCTTTGGAAAATTCTACCCAAACCATTAATATTTGCTATTGCTATGAGTGTGGGAGTACTGTCAAATATTTTTCCCTAGAGCTTGCACATTCATGCATATGTTGTGATTGATTTGGCTCAAATATTTATGTTTTCATTACATGGAAACCCTAAACAAAATAAATGGAAATATTAAAGCATGAGGATAGGAGAGGTGTTTTTATATTAAATTTCATTTGGAATTTGTACAAAAAAATAATAATTCCTTAAAGGAAAAGATGAACTGTGTAACTAATACAAATCAAGCAAAATCGATAGAAAGAAAAATCACATTTGTGAACCTTACAATGGAATTTATATTGCTTTAATTTACTTTATACCTCACTCGATGCTATCTTAATTTGAATTGTTATAAAAATCATACTCAATTAATATCCATAAAATTATTGTTACCTATATTTAGACCCTAAGTGGGGAAAATGGGGGCCAAATATAACAAATTAACAGATTTTCTTTATTGGAGCCAATAGGTTACATTGGCAATATGTATATCATCTCATGAGGTTCACAATGTTATGTTACACAATGCAATGGCACATTAGAAAAACTATCAATTTTTTATCTCTTAGCTTTTAAGCTCTAACTTTACATGAAGTCTTTTGCCTATTATGGAATGTACTCTCTTGACTATGGCATGAGCTAAGAAAAGGAATTAATTTTCATTGCATTGTTGTTGAAATTTCTGTGGCTTGCAACCTCACCCTACATACTTAATCAACATTGACTTGACCCACTAGAGCATCACCTGAACTGAACGCTCTCCAAGTGTCACCAATTTCTTAGGAGGAGGTCCGTGAAATATTACCTATGCAGACATGCCTAGAATTCCTTATCAACAACAAATAAATGTTTGCACGTGGACAACATATCTAATGTACACATGTACATAACATTCAGACTAGTATTTGAACCTTGAAAAAATATTCCCCCCCTTGATGAATGCCAATATTCGTGTGGCCTTATCTGTTCTCTAGAGCCCCATGGGCTGGGACATAGTTGCCTTGTCGTAAGCTTTGGAAGGATAACACTAGTGGACATTGTAGTAAGTAGTTTTGTCTTTGCCAACATGTTTTCAAAGCTATTTGATTGCAGAACCATTGCATCCAAGTAATGGGAACATATTCTAGATGGGTATAGTTCGCAAGCGGACAACAAGCCGTAAAAATCCATCAGATCCAAAATCCATTGAATTTCTCATTAAGACCTTGCATAGATTCTAATCGTGGCGAAAATGCCAAGTGTGAACCAAGCCTTATAATTCTATTTAGATGACTCTTATCCATCCATATTTACCATGGGCTAGTTATGCTAACTCTAGATTGGATGACCACATATAACCCTATCACTATGCAATGGAAGACACACTGAGCTGGAAGCAAGAAAATTTCTTGAGATGAGCACACAAGAAAAGCATTGGGCATCAGAAGGTAGTCCGGGTTGGGACTGGCATGTAGTTAATCATGTTAATGTACCAAGGAATGGGACTGATATTTACTATGATGTACCAATGACGAGAAAAAACATGACTAGGTTAGAGGTCAAGGTTTGGGACCAAAAATAACAAAATTGGTCATGCCAATGGATAAGGCCGACCCCGAGTGTGATTTTAATTGAATACTCCCACTAGGGCCACTAAGGCATTTCCACCTGGATGATGGGTGGTCCTGTCACAATGTTATACCACCATGTGGAGTATTGAGCTACTACCATGTGGAGGATGGATGATGTATCTTTAACAATTAATAGAAATGTAACAAATAATTAATAAAAATATACTAACAAAACTGGGCCCGCTCATGGATAGGCCCCACTCCTCCAAGCCTTTCATACAGATACTACCACATGTCCCAATGAGCCACTTCCATGTGGAGGATTATAAGTGTTTTTCAAAATTTTATTATTTATTACAAAATTAGAAATTAGCATATATAATAGATATATGGAAACGTATATGAATGAATAGACACATAAATTTCACACACACACATATATATCTATATATATATATATATATATATATATATATATATATATATATATATAGATATATATATATATCTATATATATATATATATATATATACATATATATATATACATATATATATATATATATATATATATATACATATATATATACAGATATATATATACATATATATATATATATATATATATATATATATATATATATATATATATATATATATATATATATATAGTCATGGTCGGGACTACGCTTGGGTAAAGCGGTTCCATGCGCCAACGAATAGAAATGACCTCGACTAGGTCGAAGGTCGGGTGCCAGGCCCAAAAAAAATCAAACTTGTTGCCCTAATCGATAACCCGACTCTGACTGATATGTGACTTAAATAATGCCACTAAAATGTGGCCACTAAACCATACGAAGTGGAAAAATGTTATTAGTTATTACGTGAATAAGATAATTAACTTATTTTTAAAAAGGAATAGAAATAAATAAAAACAATATAGATTGTGAATATATATATATATATATATAGTCATTAGGACTGCGCCCGACTCAAGCAGGTGCTGTACCATTGAATTGGACTGACCCTGACTACATCGAAGCTCAGGGGCCAAACCTAGAAACAACAAAACTATGCTTCCCAAGGAATAGGGCCCACTCTGACTATCACACCAGCTTGATAATGCCACTTTTCTCACTAAAGTGCTGCCACATGGAAATGCTTTTGACAATATTAGTAATTTATATAAATTATTATATAATAATAAAATTATTATTATTACAATACAATAGCAACAATATATATAGAAATCAGGCATCAACCTTGTCGGTCACCTAGAACATACCACCTACACAAGGAAAAGCCCAACCATAGTCGGATCTGACTTATACCTACAAAAATTCAGGATAATAAAAGGACTACCACACCATTGCATTGTCAGTAGTTAGACATCTGGAACAACGCTAATGTCACAAAGCAATACTAACCAAAGAAAACTCCAACTACTAGTACCCGGACAACCTATTATGCACAGAAATTCATACATATTAATACCATGTGAAGTTGGAGTTATACGTCCAATACAACACTCAATATGCAAGTTTATTTATTGAACTATCAAATACTAAATGTCATGGTAAATATCACAAACATAATCGTACATTGCATTAACTCTACTTCCCTGCAGACAAACAATTCAACAACGCTCTACCCTACTCATCATACTTTAAACATCATTGTGAAAAGTATCAAGGGATCTACACCAATCATAACGCAAATAAATATAATTCAAAAATTAAAAAAAAAAAAATTGTTTTGTTTTCTAATGTGAACTTTAGAATTTGTCGCTTTAATTTTTTTCCAACCAACGATTAATTTAAAAGTGAATGTGAATTGATTATGATATATCCTACCAATGACACAAATAATAAGTTTTTAATATTTATTAATAATACAAAATGTGTTTTATGTATTTTTATAGAGCTTTCATTAGATAAATTTTGAGGTCTAAAATGGGCCTCGTAAGGAAATCATAAAATAATAGTGGAAATAACAAAATAAGATTAGAATACGTCATCAAACTTTACAGGGGAAAAAGAAACAATTTTTTCAATTTGTATTTTCAACTTCTCTCCCTATGGGTTTACTCAAAGTTTGAGCGGGAACACTCGTTGGATGCATAATTTGATTCCTCATCCAAGAAAAATGAGAAATACATGAAAAGACATGATTGTAATCACATTTTTCATTTATCTTTCATTTTTTGTGTAGAAGGGTACATCGAAAGTATGCAAAATGGGTACTCCTTGGATGTGGAATTAAATTTTGCATCCAATGAGTACTCTCAGTTGAAATTTGAGAAAAACCTTACAGAGATAAGTTGAAAAAGTAGTTTTATTATTTTATTATATCTTAATCTTTTTACATTTTTATTGGAAAAATGGTGAATCATCCCCTATGGTTGACATCGTAATCTTCTAACCTATTGATTCTTATAAATTTTGTTTTTGTTGTACACTTTTCTTAGGAAGCCCATTTTAGACTTCAAAATTTCTCTAATGATGTAATTGTGCATTTCTTTACAACTTTGTTCTTTCTATGTTTTATAGTACTTTGAAATGATATGCACTGAACAAAACTTGTTTAGAGTGTACTACACCAAAAAGCATTTGGAATGTAATATGTTTCTGAAACCTTAAAAAACCTTTTTATATAACACGGAAAATATTCTAGGGAAGTATGGTACATCATGTGATTTTTTTTTTAATGTAATATGTTTTTCATACCTTAAAGAGCATGTAAACTATTCTAGCGAAGTATGGTATATCATGTGATATTTTCTTTGTGTGTGTTATAAATTTCTTTATGTGTGATATGGAAAAGGATGTTCAAAGCTTGAAAAGATGCAATATATCACAATTCAGAAAATTGTTGGTAAGTATGATATGTTACAATGAAGGTAATCATTTAGAAGTGTGATGTATTACACAAAAAATAAAAAACAAATTCATGGAAAAAAATAAATGTGAGTATGATACAACGCATCACCAAAAAAATAACTTTTACTTTAATATGTTGTTTCACGTCCAAAGGCATTTTTATTTTGATATAGCAAAAGTGAGGAAACATTCCATTGATGTGAAAAAATAAATTTTTCCTTAGAAAAATATAGATAATGCTCTCCTAGTTGTTATCTGACTAGGAAATTATTGTATGAATGAGAAAGCCTAAAATAGACTATTGATTTCATTTCATTATTCCCCTTGACTTCAACATACCTTTAGAATCTATCAATAAAATTAGGGCCCTAACCTTATATGACAAACCCATTTAATTTATTTCCAACTCTACATTCTTGTTTCCATCCACATTGAACCAATAGACATTTGTCTTTCTAATGGAAAAATAGGTACAATTTCACTTAGAAGAGTCCCTTTATTGTCTTGGATAAAAGTTTACAACAACAAGTTGTGTCACAACTAAAAGAGTTAAGATGAAATATATATTATGTCATGAGGAAAGACAATTGGGTATGATATGATCAATTTAGTGAGATGGATGTGACACACTTATGTCTCATTCTTTTACCCTTGGAATAACACAAATAGTTTAAAAACTTTGGGCTTATACACCCTCATACAATTTTATTTATGCATCCCCATCTCTTAAAATACATGTGTCACACCTATTTTAATTTTTAAACAAAATACCTTAGGTTGCACCCTTTTAAACTTTTCACGTACTATGCTTTGGACTTCAAAGATATTTGTGTATTATGCTAAAAAACATCTGTGATGTGATATAACTTATGTCACATCCATTTCAACTTAATATGTGCTTTTGTACATGCTTTGAAACTTTGGATGATGTGATAAGTTTTATGTGCCACAAACTTAAAAGTTTCCAGAGCTATGCAATGTCACACTTAATTAAACTTTGTGCATGAAATATGTCTTATTTTCTTTCATGGAGCTTTGTGTTGTATGTACTTCTATAACTTTCTTGTTCCTACTCACACGTTTTTTAATATTTTTGGTGCATTTTGTTCTTTGTGTCACTGTTGGGAACAGGTCCCCTAGGGGTTAATTTTGGATTAAACACCCAAGTTTTGGGGCAGAAGACCTGATTTTTTTGTAAAGAAATGTAAATTCTCTGCACTTTGTCGTCATGGAGTGCGAAGATGCCTAATGTTACAAGGTTTTTCGACCCTTAGTTTAGATAAGTTATGTCGGTTTTGGAGATTTACCCATGGTCCATGGACCATGGGATTGTATAAAAGAGAGAGTCTTGTAGGGTCTAAGGCAGTAGTTGATAGGAAAGAATTAATGTAATGGGTCATTAGAAGTGAATAGCGAGGAGTCTCAGGGTAGAAGAGAGGCTCTGCAGCTGTGTGCACAGAGGCCTAAAGTAGAGTTCGCAGCTGAGTGCGTGGACCCTTGTAGCTGTGTGCGCAGGGTAGTTTGAGTCTATAAGAAGATTTGAAGCATTAATAAAGAGATTGTTCCAGAAATATTTGTGTTTTGTCACTCTTAATTATGCTAAGAGTAAATGTGACCATGTTATGATGAATAATGGATTTATGAATTAATGTTGTGTTGATGCATGAATCTGTATGTTTTACATTGTTATACGAATGCAAGTCATAATATCTATTTATGCAAAGAAAATCTTAATGCATGTTAAAGTTATCAGATACTTAGCCAATATGGGTAATAACAGACTTAGGAATGATTACAGAGGTGAGTAAGTTGTAGATTCACCTGTTTAGGGTCCACGAAAGACAGTCGTAGACGTTTGTGAAGGTCTAAGGGTTATTAAGTGAAGCATACTGATAAGCTCTAAGATGCTTATCAATATGTGTGAAGGCCGAGTTACAACATAAAACAACATCATAACCAACTCTAGGTGTAGAAACTTGGTTCTAGCATCCCCCCATATTGCTTGAGTGAGATTTCAATCCGTGCTTTGTAGATTGATGCCGAGAGGGTTAGTAGTGTAGCGATTTGTTTGGCAAACTTAACTCTGAACTTGGGTCAGCACCTATCAAGCCAACAGTCACACCTATCCTAGGTTTTGATGTGATATGCCATGTGGAACACCTTTCTTAAATTTTCATAGAATATAAGAATTAAAGTCATTCTAAAAGCACCTAATTTTATTTTCAAAGGGTGTTCATCATTTGTTAACATTATTTAAATTAATTTAGCCAAATAATATTAAAATAGAAATATTCATACTATAATGATTTCAAAATTTGTAATGATTTTTTTTTTTTTTTTTTATTCTTATAAGTTTGGCATCTAAAAAATTTACTTTACAATGCAAATAAGGCTATATGCATACATAAATTAATATCTCTAATTACTTTTGCTAGTTATATTAATTTCTTGTAATTTCTAATAGATATTATGGAAGATTATGTGATATTATGGAATATCATGTGAATTATGGAGTATAATGTGAATGATGAAAAAGATAGTAGAGATTAGATTATTAAAAAAAATCATTATCAAATGAATTATTCAAATAAAATAATTGATAATAAAATTTTGAGAAAACAAAAAAAATTAAATAAGTATTTGATACATTAATAAAATAATGTTAATCAATACCATATATTATGATCATGGTTTCATTGCAATAAGATGATAAGAAAATCCATGTAAACATATTTCTCTATTATAATTAAATATATCTAGGAATTTTTAGAGGCATTTATTTGTAAGTATTGATATTAAGATTTATTCAATTGTTTTATTGATTATATATACAATGTATATAGGGTTAGATATGCATACAAATAGATATTTCTAATTAATTTTAAGAATTATATTAATTTCTTGCATTGTGTAATGGATATTATGTAGGATCATGTTAATGATAATGTGTATAGTGGAGCTGGGATTTCATAAGCTTCTCAATTTGGAATTTCAACTCATATGAATTCATTGTACTTTGTTAAATAACACTTCCAACATATACTTAAAGTGATGTGATGTGTTCCAACTAAAAAAATTCAAGGTATGATATACATTGTATCACCATGAATGACAAATTAGGTATGATTGGCCATCCCTTAAGTACTTGTAACCAACAATGACTTCTTTAGTATAGTTATTTATGGAATACCTCATTATAAAGTTGTTCCTAATCATTATCCCTAGAATGTCCACGGTGATAAGCTCAATGATGTCATCCTAAATAATATCTTGATCCTACTTCTTCTTTGACCTTGGGTATTGGGGATATTGGAGAAGGGAGTTGGGGTCAACCCAATTTGATCAATAAAGTAATTGGTTACAAATTCTTTAATTAGCAGGTGATTTTGAATTACCATGGAAGTGCGTTAGGGTCTAACCCTAACCACTTTGTTTATGTAATAAGCCCAATTGGTTGAGTCGGAGTCATAGTTAGTTAGAGAGTCAATAAATCTCCAATTAATAATTGTAAGTGGTTGACCCACATTAGAGATAAAAGACCACAATTAGTTGTAAACGGCTCATAGTTAATAAATAAAGTGGTTAACCTGTGTTATGCAAGGAAACACTACTAGTTAGGGTTTTGGATGTCATTTATCTATAAGTAGTCTTAGTTAGTAAGGGAAAGATCGTCGAGTCTTATTGTAATTGAGCTATTCTCTATTTGAGGTTGACCCCTTGAAGAGGCAAGTGAACATTGAATCTGCTTCTGAATAATAAAATATCTTTCATTTTTCCTCATTTCAGGTTATAATTTTTTGCTTTGGGCTATATTTCTTCATATTTCTAGTATTCTGGATTTCTTGCAGGTCAAGAGTATAATAAGTGGTATTAGTGGCCTTTCGAGGGCCAGTTGTACCTCCAATTTTCGAGAATTTTATTCTGGGCTAGAGATGTGTTCGAGTGTCTTTAAACCATGGGTTCTATCGTTGAGCGTATAAACCTGCTATTTTGGGAGGCATGAACATAGGAACTGCAAGAGGTGGTCATGCTTGTTGGAATCCCTTGTAACCTTTTTAGGTACCCCTTTGACTAGTAGCGCATTAGAGGGAACCGCACATTGAATGCACTTCCACGTACCCTTGGGTATATCAGAAGCCCCTTAGGATCACATGAAACTTAACCTTAGGTAAATTGTCAGCCATCTTGCTACTACATTACACTGAGAAAAACACTCTGGGAGATTACTCGCATGTAGAATATGGTAGTCGGGTAGTACGACTAAGGGTAAGATCGATCCTACTTAGTTAGTGTTCTAAAAGATTGGGCTAAGTACTATTGTTGAAACCCTGCATATATTGTGATCTGTGGAACTAAACACTCCTTTGTGACCATAGTTCTGTCCACTATTTGAAGATCACCATCTACTTTATCTTCTAGATCATATCCAACAATTGGGGTTCTACTACCACCGTACAATGAAAATTGAGTAGTTGGGGTTTTCACAGTGCAGATCAGACTCTTTGTGAAATGTAGGTTTCGGCCACCATAGTGCAGATCAGATTGTGACAACACATTTGACAATACCAAGACCTTGGAGTTTCTGTTACTATACTCCAAACCTGATTTTTACCAGATGTTAGGCACTATTAAGCTTTCTAGAATTCGGCCACTGTAGTATTGATCATCAGGGAGTAAAAATCCTTTCGGAATATAAAAAAAGATACTTTGATACCATCCTGGGACACTTGCAAGAGGCTTGTGTTGGCATTATGATACATGTGTTGTACTTGATGGAAACCCACTTGTAGTAGAACATCTCACTTACATATAACTAGATGAATATATAGAAGAGAGATCAGATGTGACAGAATACATGGGATGCAGGGCAGCTCAAAGGAATCAGTTTAGATGTAATGAACAATGACAACTCATTAAGATGATAGTTCTGAGTATGGCAAGTTAACTTTGCCATCAAGTCCAAAGGAGGAGATTGTTGGCATTATGATACAGGTGTTGTCCTTGATGTCAACTTACTAAGATGACAGATCGTAGTTCAGGCTCATAAAATGAAGAAAAAGAGATATATGCAGGTTCCCCTTGATAAAGTCGCGTATACACGTGGGTTAGCCGACCAAAAGGTGCGTATACATATACACGCACTTTCATGCAAGGGAAGGCGCGTACATTTGGTTTTGGTCCATGTTATTTAGTCCTTGGCATTTGAACCTACGGTTTTGGACCATGGTATCTCATCTGATGTGTTGAACCCAAGTATTGGGTCCATGGTATTGATACTCTATGGTTTTGGACCATGGTATTGAGTAAGGTCTAAGACTATAAAAGGAGGAGAAGATCATTAGGAAAAGGTACTGAAAAAAAAGTCTTGAATATCTGATGAAGTATGTGATCCAGTATGCAGGTTATGGGTTCATGATGCTTGATCTGAGCTAGGAGGAATCTCAGCGGTTGATGGAGAACAAGATCTAAGGATAGATTGGGATCTAATGGCTTGGAATGAATCATATCTATATGGTTTGGTCCCACTTATTCTAGATCTGTATACTGATGCATGTAATGTTCTGTAATTATTATGATCTTGGTATAGGTCAAGTTTGGAATAGCTGCAAATCATGAATGAATATTTACAGATCTATACGCTAGTTTAGTATGATAAAAGCATGTACATACGTAGGTTAGATACATCTAAGTATCGTATACCATATGAGCTATAATGTTTGAAGCTACAGGTGGTTCTGGTTGTTGATGAGTTCTGATGACTGTTTACTGGTGTTAGTATTCTGCATATTCAGTTTGGTTGATTTTGTTTAGCTTCAGTGTTGACGCATGAGACCTTATATTGGATCAGGATCATCATGACTTATCTTTATGCGATCTGATGGACTAGATCTAGTTGCTAACATACGCATTATCCTTATATATGTAATGATCTGGGTATGTTTAAAGTCAGGAAGTGCAGCGAAGTTATAAGTAAGTAATTAATGAAATATACGCTGGTTCTCTTTGGTGAAATTACGTATACACGCTGGTTCGGCTCTTCAAAGTAGTGTATGCACTCCGATGCATGATTTTTGATGATACAGTTAGATCTGAACATTGTTGCAAAGTTCTGTGATCTGCTCTGTGTTCTGGTGACTGTAGTTTGTTGACAGGGTTTCAGTGATTTAGTATTGAGTGATTCAGAGATTGATGATGCTAGTGTTGATTGATTTTGTGCTTCAACGATATTGATGGGTCCAATATGAAAATTGGATGAAACGTGGCCTTCAGATTATGGTGTTGTGCTTCAGGAGTATCCAGTCTGAAAATTTATGAAACGTGGTTCCTGGAGGAAGAATTAGAAGGTTGTAGCCTTCTGTAGGTCGACACCTACGTACTAGTACATCAGCTAGTACAAGAGCTAAGGGGGTGGTAGCTCCCTTCTAGTAGCAGCTGGAAAACGAGTGAAGGTTGGAGCATTCAGTAGGCTAGCACCTACGTACTAGTAAAAGGATCGACTAGTACAAGAGCTAAGGGGGTTGCAGCTCCCTTCCAGGAGAAGCTGGAGAACGAGAGAAGATTCTAGCCTTCTGCAGGTAGAAGCGTGTGTACTAGTATAAGACTACAACAGTACAGAAATGTTGTAAGAAGAAGTTTCTTATTAAAAGAAGATAGAGATGACTTGCAGCAGGTGGTTTTCACCCACTTTTGGTTTCCACCTTACATCATGGTGTTCATGTGTGTGATGATCTATTCTACTGCACCTATTTACTATTCATATGGTCAATAAAGTTCTGATGCACTAACTAAAGATCAACATTTAATGGATTAAATGAATCATAAGTTTACTGGATATATGCTGGTTTCATTAGACACAGTTGCGTGTACACGCATGTTCCGTTAACTGAAGTAGCATAAATGAATCTGAGTATGGAAATGAAAAAGTGTTTGATTTGATAATATTGATTCACCCCCCCTCTCAGTATTATTTCCAACAATTGGAATCAGAGCAGGTCCTTTGGTAGAAGCTTGATCGGTTGAAGGAGATCCGTAGAACAATGGGAAAGAACCTTAAAAAGAAAGCGCCTAAGAAGAAGAATACATATCAAAAGAACTATGACAATGGTAGAATCAATTGGGGAATATGTAGAAGAAGCACTTCAAATTCAGAATCACTTTAGAATGATGATGAAAAAGAAAAAGAACTATCAGGTATGAATTTCTTATCCTCTGGTGATACATTTCTCCATCCATTTGAAGATGATGAAAGTGATAGTGAAACAACTGAATTTGCTCTTATGATTGAGAAAGAAAGATATTGAATAGTGGCAGAATTTAAAAGGCTTATAGAAAAAATTGGAGGACAACAAGATCTATTGCACAAAAAGGAATGTATCTCCATAGAAGAAGTTACCAAACTAAAAGATCAACTAGAGGAAGGAAACAAGGTAAGGAAGTTATTCAAGGAAAAGGAAGATCAATGTCAAAAGTTGCAGAATGAAGTGACATCATTACGAAGTGAAGTAAATGAAAGGAGCACAACAATAAAGAAACTCAGAGAAAGATCCAATTACTATGAAAGTCTTAAAGCTACAATCCTCTTGCTAAAACAAGATCTTGAAGAATCAAATAAGCAGAATAAAGAACTACTCCAAGCAATCTCAACATCCAAAAGATCAGTCTAGATTGCACATTGTGCAATTCCAGCAGTCAAACAGCCTCCTCACAATCTGGAATTCCTTTTTCTCATTTTCGACAATCAGTCTCCCAGACTCCTAATGAAAATTGCACAATCCTTGTCATCAGTCTCCCGGGTATGCTGCATGTCAGTCCTCAAGTTTGCTTTTTTTTTTAGCTGACAAAATGCTTGCCATGCATGTTGCCATGTCTCCAAATATAGAAGGTGTTCATCTATCTCTTATTAATTTAGGATCAATGGCCTCCAAGAGAGCAGGGTCAAAGGACACAAACGGAAGTGCAACTGGAGATGCAGTTGAGCGAGTGTCTATGAGTTTGTCGATTTACAAAGACACCAAGCTGATCATAGACAAATACATCAAGCTGAAATGGTAGGAGATCAATGATGCATTCTCAGGAACATTTAGGGAAGATCTTCAAGACCAAAATGTCTATGTGAACATTCCTATGTTCGGCTTCTACTAGATTGCATGCAAGTATCCCTCGTTTCCATGCACAGACATGATACATTGGATTGTCTTGCACACTAATCCCAAGAGGATGGTGTTAAACAATGTCAACAGGAAAAATATTGCTACCTATAGGGCATAGGACTATCAGTAGATGCACCACTTTCCAAAGCCAATGATCACCATGGAGACACCCTTCATCATACCTAGCAGCAATGCCAACTTGATGGGCCTCTAAATTAGACATAAATTAAGGCCCATGCCTATAATTTAAAATATAAATTAAGGCCTATGTCCATCCTTCAACACATTAAACCTATATTTTTTCATTATATAATTTGTTTTTAACTTTAATATATTCATTAGGAAGGTTTATGAATAATTGAATATTTTTGCCTAATATTATTTAGTTTGTGTGGAATATTATGAGAATATTGGGCAAATTATGAAGAGTTGGAGAAGGAGATAATTTAGGGACTTGTTCCTACTACTAGAGGATCAATAATAAGTAATAATTCAATAAGATATTATGGAATTATGGCACAAATTTTAGAACTCCAATGACTGAGAGAATCTAGGAATGTGTTCCACTAATCAAGGGAGCAGACCCACCAATCAAGGGAGAAAATCCACTAATCAAGGGATTTTGGTGGGGAAAGCTTCCTCCATCCATGGAGAAGGATTATTACTCATTTTTTATATGTACCAAGTCGAAGTTTCCTCTAGGGAATGATTGAGAAAATCTAGGAATGTGTTCTCTGCCATTTAATGCAAATTCCTAGTATTGGGGACTAGATCAACTAATCATGGGATTTGGGTGGGGAAAGCTTCCTCTATTCATGGGGAATGATTCCTAATCATTTTTTATAAGTACCAAATCTAATTTTCCTCTAGATAATATTTCTCATTAGTGTTATTGCGTAGAGAGCTTGTATTTCTACAACTCCATTATATTTTCTTATAGGGATGTAATCGTATTGATGGAATAATGAATATTGGTGTCATGTTTAGATTCTAAATATTGTTCTCCTCCATAGGACTTGGATTTTCCTTGGGCTTGGCCATTTCAGGAACCTCAAAGCCATTTTGTATAATTTTATTTCCTTCTTTTCGTTGCTTATTCACATGCATCTCTAGTTCTTATGTCTTTCTATTTCTGCATTTAGGATTAATAATTTATTGTTGTAGGATTGAGTTAAATGGTTGATGTAATTTATTTTGCAGGATCACAAGAATTATTTGGTCCTTGAAAAATCTTTGGAAGTTCATAATAATCATTGATTTGCTTGGATTAGTCTTCTCTTCCCAAAGCTGGATTGTTGGACCTCCTTTTTAGCAAAGAACAATAAATTTCTACTATTTTTTAGAGCATGCTAATGAGCTTCAATCGAATTGATTCAAATTTCATTAGATCAAAAAAAAATTCTAGTTCATAAAAAAAATTACCCCGTTGCATTTTCACTTGATTTGGTTAGGCATTTCTTAGATTCACTACCTCACTAGTTCTCGAATTTCTAGATTTTCGACTAGTAATGTTTTTTTTTTTGCATAGGTTAACATAGGTATTTTTAAGTGATTCCACTTGGAATAGGGACCTAAGAAATACTAGTTAATAAAAAAAATTTCCAATCCAGTTTGGATTCATTTTCTTGGTCATTAAACCCTCACCACTTTCATCATTTCACAAGGAAACTTCTCCAAGCTTCTTGAGCGAATCCATCCATCTCCCGACTTTGGTTTTGAGTTATGAGTGATCCTAGGAATTTTTCAACCCCATTCCACCCATCAAACACCTTTCCTAATCTTTCCATCACCTCCAACACCTCACACTTTTCTCTCGGTTGTATTTTGTAGGTTTCCTGTAATTCCTACAGGATCATCTTGTGGGTTTCTAGTACATCCTGTAAGTTTTCCTAAAATGGCCTGTTTTGAGACTGAATTGATGAAAAGCATCTAGCAACTCACCAAAAGCCTCCCCAGGGTCTCCCACACCATTCAACCATCTCGTAACCCTTCCATCCAACCTTCAACATCCTTAAATTCACTTGCCACATCACCAAAGGAAATAAGTTTGCATACTTGGTTTTGCATGAAAAGACAAAAAGACAAAAACATATTTATTTCAGTCCCTTTACTTGCACATTAGTGATGTTCTATTCTTATTACTTCCATGTTTAGATAGTAGCATTTGGTTCATGATAATTTAGCATTATTTCAAAGCATAGTTTCTTGGCAGTTAGTTAGAAAATAGTGTGTTTTATCATTTGATTTCAATTTCTTTCCTTGTACTTTCTTTCTTGCAATAGGTTAAGGTTCCATTTCAAACATTTCCTTTTCTACAATTAGGTTAGGATTTTACTTCAATACATGCACTCAATTACATCATGACAACAAAGGAGGGACACATTGTATGCCGCAAATATAGTGCTGATACCTCTTAAGTTTGTACGAACCCCCGACTTGATAATTAAAGTCGGTGTTGAAATGTGGCAACAAGAATATTCCAATTTTAATTTGTCCTTGAATTAAAATTGTGAACTAAAATAAAATTTAGTCTTACCAGCTACTTGGAAATAATGAATTAATTCATTTTGAATTAATTAGTTGGAGAAATTCAAGTTAGAAGTCTTTTTGAAGTCATGCAAGAGTTATCCATTATATTAAGGAGATAAGCCCTAAATTAAGGAGATAAGATTGAGTTATATTAGAGTTGTAATTAGTTAACTCAGTTTACTGAGCTAAGTCTAGTGAAATTAGTTGCAAACTATTTTAGGAACTAATAGAGAGTTAACAGTCAATTGATGCATGCATGCACTCAACTAATGTACTCCAGTTAACTAAAGATTCTCTCATCATAAACTCATGCATGTCTATTCTAAGAAAGACCCAATTGAGATTAAACACAAGGACATTGTACTATTAGTTGAATGTGTCTTCCTATAAAGAAAATGCATGCATGAAGAAGGTATAATTCCTTGACAATTGCGCAGTTCTAACAATGTGTGAGAGCAGTGTTCCACTTGGTGAGGTGAAAATAATCGACTAGGAATAACGCATGGAAATACGAGCTTGGAGGGTAGTGAGGAAGGCTGGTGAGAAGCCAAGTTTTCCTGTCAACATCTATGATGATTTTACTGAGAGCTGGCTAGTTGTGAGAGCTAAGACTTCGTATAATTCCTATGTGTTTCTACCTTGTATGATAATATAGATGGTGGGGTTTTATTTGAGGCTTTCCCCAAAGTATTTTCATGTCTATTGTGCATTGATTCTTCTTCTTCTATTTATATTGTTTAGCTCAATCTTAAAGCTTCCGCAAATTGATAGTAGAAGTAGGTTATAGTATTCTTCTTTGATTTATATTGCATTATCAGGTTAATCTACAGTCATATTTTCTACATGGTATCAGAGCGATATTTGTAGATAATTTGTAGAATTTCTATAGTTGGTAGCCTCAGGAGTTTCGTCATTCTTGTTACAATACCAAGGCTCATCATTTTTGGGCGCCATTGGCGGGGAGGTGTCAAAGTATGCATTGTTTTCTTCCCTAGTTGATTCATTTCTTTTTTTTTTTGCAAAAACATAAATAAAATTATTTTCATTAGGCATATTTAATTTTAAAAGTAGAAAATTGCATTGCATTATAGTTTTCATTCAATCATAAAAACAAAAACAAAATTATCCAACACCAACCCCCCCCCCCCCTTTGGTCACATGGTGTAGTAAGAGCCATATCACCATTCATTTTTGTATGTAGAAGAAATTGATGGTGATGATGACAATGAGGAAGATCCTATCGGATTTCCCATTCAAGATACCGATGGAAGTGTGCACATGAGGAAAATACCTCCATCTTTTCTTCCAAAATTTCATGGTCTAAGGTCAGAGGATTTGGAAACCTTTCTCTTTGAATTTGAAATTGTTTGTAGACCTTATGGTTACTTATTAAAAACTCAAAAATTCAGATTGTTTCTGGCAACATTGAAGAATAGAGCTCTTAAATGGTTATGAGTTTAGGGACTAATTCAATAAGATCATGGAATGATATGCAAAAGATATTTATAGAAAAATATAAAGATCATGATCTTAAAGTAGAAATTAGAATGAATCAAAGAAACGATAAGAGTCTAGAGGATCTAATAGAGAGGTTCATGTATAATGTTAAGAGGGGAAAACTACATCATTTAGGATCCAACACACTAAAAACCCTCTTACTTAGAAAAATTAGGGATGAGTGGATTGATCTCCTTAATCTCATGAGTAGAGGTGATGTATATAAATTATCATTTGGGGAAATTTGTGAAACATACAAACACATATCAAGAGGAAAAGCAAGAGTAGGTAAATCTACATCAAGATCGGTAAGTCAAGCTAAACTTGGAAATCTATTTGATGATTTTAAAACAGAAATTCTTAACAATCTAACAAAAAAAGTAGGAATGTTAAGAATGCAAGATGAAGGAAAAGAAAATTTTGATATTTGTTTTTCAGAATCACATGATGTTAAAAGGTTGAAGGAAGTTTACCTAGAGGACAATAGAGCAAGTCAATTGCCAATGCAGCTATGTTATGTAGTTCCAAGAGAACCATGGCAGTCTATTCAGTCAGATATGATGCAAGAGCCTAATTCACAATTTCAAGGTTATGCATATCCACCTCAAAGTAACTGGAACACACCTTTTCCTTGGCAACATTGGTCATCTCAACCCCAAAATCAATCTTGGCAAGGAACTTATGGGAGCCATCCACAATATCCTCAATATTTTCCTCAATATTGTCCATAACCAACTCCATGTTATCCCTACCATTCATCTCCACCACAACCATAACCCCAACTACATCCATCTCAAATATCCACTCCCACTCAACTACTTGTACCACCATTCCCAAACCCACAAATTGAAGTAGCTCAACCCACATAGAATGCTGAGGTACAATGCTTCCAAACATCTCCTCTTGAGATCAATGGTATTCAACATAGCTCAGGAAGAGTATTGCAAAAAAGAGATCATCTTGATATCATTTAAGGAACACATCCAAAAGAAGAAGATTCAAATAAGAAGACAATAGAACCATGGGTTGCGATTGATGAAGATCAGACATCAAAATTAGAGATCGAGAGAACTCCCTCATGGTTACCATCAAATCCTCCATGTATTCAAGAGAGCAATCAACAAAAAGAGGAAGTTTTGAAGGCCATGGTAGAAGGAGACATGAAGAATGATCTAGATCAGAAAAGGGACCAAGGACATCACAACTATATTGAAATATGGTTCCAGACAGTCACTAAGTTGCAACATCGCCCTCTTCCTCAACTATGCTTGATCCTTTCAAATTCAAATCATTTGGTCTCTGAGATCCAGGTACATGTTAATGCATACATTTCAAGCCTTCACATCATTTTGTCTATCATCTTGATGTGCACATGGCTACATTGGAAGTTTTCTTATACTTGAAAGTGATTTTGTTTTTCAATTAGGGTAGGGTAGAAAAAAAATAATAATAAAAGAAAAAATAAAAATCTATGGTCAAAACCTCCATGGAGGTGCTTCAGATTGGTCCATTGATTAAAAACCTCCATGAGGCAGTCAATGGGTTGAAAAGAAGAAAAAAAGAGAGAAAAGAATATCCTAGGTGAAAACCTCCTTTGAGGCGCCTAGGCAAACCTACTAGTTGAAAACCTCATTGAGGCAACTAGTAGGCCTAGAAGAAAAAAAAGAGAAAAGATAAAAAAAATCCTTGCTCCATGCATGCATGTACTCTCCAACATCTGCAAGCAACAAGAAAAAGTTGGTACCAAAAGGAAAATTTGTCAAGCCTAGTCAAAAGAAGTCAAACTTTGACTTTCTCCTACTTCGCTTAAATGCTCAAACAAGGCCAAGGCCTTGCCAATCCATCACCCTCATCTATTTTCACCAACCAGCCATCATTCTCAAGTTTCTACCACTTATTTTCCTTGTTGTCCGACTAAACTACAAGATGCTCTATTTTACTACAAGATACATAAATACATAGAGTAGAAATATATTTTTTCCATAACATGAAAACCATGCATCCATTTGCCAAGTTGTTTCAGGGGGAGATGCATATGGATGATGGTAACATGCTCAAGCAATTTTAACAAATTCTAGTGCACAGTTTACAAGAAATTGGCCTCCATCACCTTTAGCCATTTTTTCATCTCAATATCCATGCATCCATTTAAAAATCTATTTCATAGGGAGATGCATATGGACGATGGTAACATGCCCAAGCAATTTTAGAAAATTCCAAAGCATGGTTTTCAAGAAATCGACCTACATCAACTTCAACCATTTTTAGTTTTCCTTGAGATCCGTGGATCCATTGACCAAAATTTTTCCATGGGGAGCTGCATAATTATGATGGAAAAATTCTGAAAAAGATTCCGCTGAATCCAGTCTACCATTTGGGAGATATGGACAAAACAAGTCATTATCTTGTAAACCTACACGATACAGAACAACACCTACAAGATTGGCAGTGAGAAGTTTTAAAGGAGATCCAGAGGTCAAAGAAGCCCCTCTAGAGCTTAGTAGCATCATCAGGATCATCAGCATCACCATCCAACACCTGTACATCAACATCAACTCAGCAACAACATGCATGTCTCTCCAACAACCATCATGTAGCTACAGGCATGCAATATTCTTGACCTCTTCTCTTGAGCATATTATAGTTATAAATTTGTTGTCAATGCATGAGAGATGAGGTTTTATAAGCTAAGGATGGGTCAGCAGTCTCAGTTGCCTTCAACTAGTTGATTGCAGCTCACTCCTTCACTCATGTGATGTTGAAAAGTCAAATTATGAAGGGTGATGATTTCAAGGAATGAGGATAGCAGTGAAAATAATAAATTTATACAAATTCCAAGGTCACCACAACACTCAAATCCCTCCATCCAGTTCATATTCACTATCTATTCATCATTCCTCCATCCCATTTCATTCTTGAAGAAAAAAAAAAAAGAGAGAGAGCATCCTCTCCATTTTCATGAAATTTCCATTTGCAGGTCAGCAAGCAGGACGGTCATAGAGAAAAGGAGGATCAAAAAGAGACCCTTTTCACCCGCATTTTTATTTTACCACTCATTACCATTCATTCCTCCACCATTTCTATCATTTTTTTCCACTCCTTTACTTTAGTTTACAAAGGGACTGTGTTTTCTACATGATGATCCTGTAGGAATTACAGTGACCCAGAAATCCTACAGGAGGCAATCCTAAGGAAAATAAATGGTGGAAGAAGGTACCATAATGTTGATAAGCATATGGAAGACCTTGCCAGACTGAAAAAATAATCAAGAACCATCTTGAATAAGGGGAAGAAGGAAAACTAATGGTCTCAAGAAGCAAGGATTTTCCTTTGCACAAATATGTTTGTTGGCTTGTCCTTGCAGAGCTTACAACCAAGATTATTAATGCACAAGAGAGAGGCCACTAGGGCCATGGATGAGGCACAACGATGTCACTAAGTTGCTCAGAGGATGAGCAACACTTTCAGCAGGGGGTATGATGGGCCTCTAAATTAGACATAAATTAATGCCCATGCCTCTAATTTAAAATATAAATTAAGGCCTATGACCATCCTTTAGCACATTAAACCTATATTTTTGCATTAGATAATTTGTTTTTAAATTTAATATATTCATTACGAAGGTTTATGAATAATTGAATATTTGTACCTAATATTATTTATTTTGTGCGGAATATTATGAGAATATTGGGCAGATTATGAAGAGTTGGAGAAGGAGATAATTTAGGGACTTGTTCCCTACTACTGGAGGATCAATAATAAGTAATAAGTCAACAAGATATTATGGAATTATGGCACAAATTGTGGAACTCCAATGATAGAGAAAATCTAGGAATGTGTTCTGCTAATTAAGGGAGCAGATCCACCAATCAAGGGAGAAAATCCACTAATCAAGGGATTTCGGTGGGGAAAGATTTCTCCATCCATAGGGAATGATTCTTAATCATTTTTTATAAGTACCAAGTCGAATTTTCCTCTAGGGAATGATTGCGAAAATCTAGGAATGTGTTCCTTGCCATTTAATGAAAATTCCTAGTATTAGGGACTAGATCCACTAATCAAGGGATTTTGGTGGGGAAAGCTTCCTCCATTCATGGGGAATGATTTCTAATCATTTTTTATAAGTACCAAGTCAAATTTTCCTCTATAAAAGATTTTTCATTAGTGTTATTGTGGACAGAGCTTGTATTTCTGCAGTTGCATTATAATCGTATTGATGGAATAATGAAGATTGATGTCATGTTTAGCTTCTAAATATTGTTCTCCTCCATAGGTCTCTGAGTTTCCTTGGGCTTGGCCATCCCAGGAACCTTAAAGCCCTTTTGTATCATTTTCTTTCCTTCTTTTAATTGCTTATTCACATGCATCTCTAGTTTTTATGTCTTTCTATTTATGCATTTAGGATTAATAATTTCTTGTTGTAGGATTGAGTTAAATGTTGATGTAAGTTCTTTTGTAGGATCAAAAGAATTATTTCATCCTTGTAAAAGCTTTGGAAGTTCACAATAATCATTAATTTTCTTGGAATAGTCTTCTCATTCCCAAATCTAGATTACTAGACCTCCTTTTTAGTAAAAAACAGTAAATTTCTGCTATTTTTTAGAGCCTGCTAACGAGCTTCAATCGAATTGATTCCATTTGCATTAGATCAAAAAATCATTCTAACACAAATTACGCCATTGAATTTTCACTTAATTTGGTTACGCATTTCTTAGATTCACTAGCTCACTTGTTCTCAAATTTCTAGGTTATCGACTAGTAATATTTTTTATTTTTTTGCATGGGTTAACTTATTTCTTTTTGAGTGATTCCACTTGGAATAGGGTCCTAAGACATCCTAGTTAACAAAAAAAAAATTCCCATCCAATTTGGATTTTATTTTAACCCTCACCAATTTCATCATTTCACAATGAAACTTCTCCAAGATTTTTGAGTGAATCCACCCATCTCCCGACTTTGGTTTTGAGTTATGAGTGATCCTAGGAATTTTCCCACTCCATTCCACCCATCACACACCTTTCCTAAGCCTCCCATCACCTGCAACACCTCACATTTTTCTCTCGGCTATATCCTGTAGGTTTCCTGTAATTCCTATAGGATCATCATGTAGGTTTCTACTACATCTTGTAGGTTTTCTTGAAACGGCCTGTTTTGAGGCCCAATTGATGGAAAACCTCTAGGAAGTCACCACAAGCCTCCCAAGGGTCTTCCACACCATCCAACCATCTCCTAACCCTTCCATCCAACCTTCAACATCCTTAAATTCACTTGCCACATCACCAAAGGAAATTAGTTTGCATACTTGATTTTGCATGAAAAGACAAAAAGACAAACACTGATTTATTTAAGTCCCTTTACTTGTATACTAGTGATGTTTGATGCTTAGATAGTAGTATTTGGTTCATGATAATTTAGCATTATTTCAAAGCATAGTTTCTTGGCATCTAGTTAGAAAATGGTGTGCTTTAGCATTTTATTTCAATTTCTTTCTTGCAATAGGTTAAGGTTCCATTTCGAACATTTCCTTTTCTACAATTAGTTTAGGATTTGAATTTAGTACATGCACTCAATCACATCATGACAACTAAGGAAGGACACATTGTATGCTGCACATATAGTGCCGAAACCTCTTAAGTTTGTATGAAACCCCAGCTTGAAAATTAAATTCAGTAGCCTCAGGAGTTGCAGCATTCTTATTGCAATACTAAGGCTCATCACAACTCCAGGGATATCTTAAAGAACTGGGTGAAGGAGCCATCCATGTTTAGGATGACATCCAGCCACATTTACAAGACGAAGATACTGTAGAAGGCATATCAGTACTTGGTCATCATTGCATGTCGCTTGTACGACCAAGAGACCACAGAGACCTTCCTGCAAATTTGGGTGATTGTGTTAGACCAACTGACCAATGAAGGAAAAGCATGCAACTAGTCTAACATGTTGGCTCAGAGGCTGAAGGAACATCTAACAAGAGCTCATCAACTTCCCAAAGGTAAACAAGAAGAAAACTACATGTTTGAATACATCTTGGATGCAATCTATGCCCATCAGGAATTCCCAGGTTTGAAGTGGGCATGGACATCAACAGAAACCTTGTAAACACTTATTGCAGACTATTTTCCAAATGTAGCTTCCGTGTAGTCATCACATAGTTGTGAGACCATTTTTTAACCCTGGTGTATAAAATGATATTTGAGCAGGATCCACCTTGAATGTTGAAGCTAGCAATGGAGACAATGATCAACATAGCATATTGGTATGCCTCACCTTTGGGCACTTTTATATATATGTACAGTGTGGAGAAGCCTCCGCATATTTTGCTGAATTTTTCCATGGACAAGCTCGTCATGAAAGAAGTATCGTACCACATCTCGGTAGGACTATCATCTAAACTACACCAGATGAAGAAGGCACCTTGGCCCACTCTTCCACTCCGGATCAGGTTGTACGAGATACAACATCTCAATCATGCATATGCCGAGACAGAAGAGTTCAAAAAATTTACTTTCGACACCAGAAGCTTCAGTGCATACGAACCACATTGCTTTGTGAAGGACCATTTTGTGCAAGAGTATAATTTCCTTGGATCCACGGGGTGTGTCAATGGGTTGAGGAAGACCCATGGATATATTGTCATAGCTTCTCTAGACCCAATGAACCAGTTGAAATCACTGTGGAATGGTTAGCGGAGAAGCATCTGAGAGAGCACCAACAGTAGCAGCACCAAAGGGTAACATACTTGCATGTGACAAAGGCAAGAGAAATATTGTCGACAACATAGAGGAAAAACAAATCTGCAAGTTTAGAGAAGACCCACTTGTGGAGAAAGTAACTTTGGAAATAGAGGTGAAGAGGTAGTAGCACGGCAAGAGGAACACACAAAGGCAGAGAGATAAATAGACGATGGAGGAAATAGTGAAGGAGTTGCAAGAGTTGAAGGAGAAACTCTAGAAGGAACGGGACTTGCGCAGAAAGGAGAAGGAAGTGCAATAGGGACAGACATAGTAGGGGGTGCAACATGAATAGATTGATGAAATTGCACCCATAAAAGTAGTACACTCATTCGAGTAGCTAGCAAAAAGTAGACAGGGTGAGAAGTCGCAGGAGCAGGACTTCACTCAAGAGATTGAACGAGTACTTGAGCAAATGAAAATGGAGATGGATCAGCTAGAGTTAGAGAGAGACATTGACCTCATGCCTTACCACAAAGAGGTTAACCCACCGGCTTCACCAAATCCTTAGGCAGAGCAAGTCTTGAGTGACCAAGGAGATACTAAGATCCTTGGAGACAATCTAGAAGAAGAGATGCACAACATATCATCCGACAAGTCACAACATAGAGTTGCAAAATCATGCAGAGCATGTACTTGGGATGTCCACACATCTCTTCCATAGTTTGAGGAATGAGTGATCGTATCTGATGTGTGCAAGCATCTGGCAGCATTGGGCGATGCTACGAGATTATATGTCGAAGCCAATAACTCGAGTGTTCTCTTCTTGGTAGCAGAGAACGAGTGAATGGCTAAGGAGTTAGAGACGACCATGTAGGGAGGAGAACTGGTTATAGCACCCACCCAAGTAGAGTTGAAGAAGGTGATACTGGATGAAGTATCATCCCTTAATATAGTCATGTAGGTGTTTTATTCTAGATATGGTACTGTGCATAAGGAAGTTTTCCATCTCAACAATTGGCAGCAGCGTTGTGCTAGGAGAGCATGTATCTTGTCAAACTTGCATACTGTTGTCGACTGCATGCAAACATGGATAATGAGATACAAGGGAGCCCCATTACACTTTCCCAAGGTGATGAAGCCAGTGGTGGTTGAGTTGAAGGAATGCATCCAGAGTCAAATCTGGAACTATGAGGAACTCTCGTAGCTCATCACTAGTTTGTAGGCTTCCCATGCATGGGTGTTCAGAAGCATGGATGTTTTTGTGCGCGCACATGAAATCCCATCTATTGGGACACTCACTAAGGAGAAAACAAAGGATCAAGTCCAACAGGAGCTGTAATCATACTTTGAAGTGTTGATGCACATAGCCACCAGCGCAGAACTGGCGGTCAGTGCAGACACTATGCATCAGTATGTCATTGGTCCGGTTGCACTCAGGACAATGATGCGCATGCTATCAGATGAGTTGGACAGAGGAACCAAAGCAGTGTACCCGAATGAAAATGAGGTAAGAGTTTTTTTCCAGAAATATGTCAACACAAAGTACACGAACACCATCGCGGACTATGGTGATGCCTTGCATGGTTTTCTCAAGACTATTTTGTCTCACACGGGTACATGTGCAGATTGTATGTAACATCTTTTAAAGTGTAATTTCAAGTGTCGATAGTTGAATGTAATAGTCGTAGAGTAGTTGAAGAGTCATGAGGGTAGCTGAACAGTCACAAAGGGGAATTTCAAGGGTCACCCCACCCTTTTCTATTTATAGTACCTCATAACTAATTGTAGAGGCTTTTGGTCAGCCAAGATTCCTATAGGAGTATCTTAGAGAAAACTTGGAGAATATTTTAGTTAACTTGTTTACTCTAATGATATATGTATCTATTTTCTTATGCATGTATGTATAGACTCTTTCTGTATATGTATGTATGAATCTAACTGAAATGTGTTGTTGGTTTAACCATCACTTTGGATTGTTGGTTCACCTTCCTTCTAGTTTGTGATACATCTTTGCTTGTGTGTTCCCTTCGAAACTGTGTGTTTGCACAGGTTTCCAAGGGGTTCACTCACTCCACCTTTCGTGTGTTAGAACCATTCATGCACCTCCCTTCGATTTTTGTGCATGCCGTACCCTTGCTACCAACAAGGACATCTCACTTACCTTTCTGCACAACCCCTGTTAAGGCGATACCATATGACCCACTGTAGGGACTCCTACACCAAATGATTTGAGGTCTAGTTGGGACTTCGTACTAGGGATATCCCCTAACATGTTTGTGGGTCTAGCACTGTTAACATTTCTGGTGCTAGAAGGAGGGCCAGATGATAAGATGTGTCCTCTCATCTTGTTTTGAATCTTTGTACATCTATCATGGATATTGTTGGATCCCTATAATACTAGTGATTACCCCCTTACTATTGTAGTTATACCCCTTATTTATATTTTTGTGCCCCTATTGCCCCCATATTGTTATTTCTGTGCCCCATAGAATCCCTCTATTGTTATTTTTGGAGCTTTATATTATTATTGTTAGGTCGGCTGAATTATATTGTGACTCCTTAGACTCCTATATATAGAAAGGAGGTTTTGACATTTGTATCATCCAAGAATTGTTCATTTATGTAATGTAAAGGAGGTTGCCCCCTCGAAGAGGCTGAATTCTAAGGCGTTGATCTATCTTTTCTATCTTTTCTTGAGTTGGTTTCATAACATTTGGTATCAAAGCTTTGGATTCTAGGGTTTCGCTACTCCAAACAGGTCATCGTGGCATTTTCGCTATAACTTTTTTCTGTGATGTTTCAGAAGTCACAAAAAAACCCGTTTGAGAAGAAATCATGCTGAACCTTGGGTCCGAATTTCAGAGCTTTTCGCGCGATATTTGTGGAGATATGATCTGAGGAAGTTGGTCTTTTTGCAGACTCCTGAATTACATTCAAAACCGGTGACCTGGGGAAAATCATCATAACTTTCTATCTGGGGATCGGATTGAAATTTCGTAAGAAGGTACAGAAAGAGGACGGACTGTAGTTTCTTTTATGTGTGTTTTAGATTCAGAGATTGAAACAGTGACGCGTGGTACGTCATACAATTTCGCTCTACTGAACCAGTCTAAAAGCAAGTCACTGTCGGAGATTTCACATAACTCTTCCTTGGAGAATCCAATTTGGCTCAGACTTGTGGCATTGGAAAGAGGACGTAGAGCGATACTACAGGTAGCAATTTCAGAACAGGATGATCCGAAATTACAGAGATACATCAGATTCAATATCAAGCTTCTATAAAGTGAAAAAAGGTGTGTAGTTTTTTTTTTTAATTTTTGTGTAAGCTTGGTTTAACGGAATTCAAAGGGCATAGTAAAGCATTATTATTGGTAACTGATGCCCCAAGGAAAGAAAATGAAAACACCTAGTAAGGAACCTAAAAGCTCTAGCATGACTCATGAAGAAGAGGAAGAAATGCTACATGATATATCAAAATTACAAGAACAAGTGCAACAAATGTCACGCTCACAAAAGCTAACAGAAGCTAAGATAAGTGGCGTGGAATCTAAGATAAATGGTGTGGAATCTAAGATAAATTGCGTGGAAGCTAAGATGGATGATTTGAAGATGGATTTGAAGACAGACATGGAAGAATTGAATAAGTTGCTACAAGAAAGGGTCACTAATGGTGAAAAGGTAGTAAAGGAAACTCATGATGAGAACAAAAGAAATGTTAATCATGATTCCATAGACACTAATGTTGGATCGAAGAATCACCATATTCCAAAAATCGATATGAGGAAGTTTGATGGCAAGGATCCCGCCGCATGGATATTACAGATGGAGCAACTCTTCGATCTCAATAATGTGCAAAATGCACAAAAGGTACGTATGGCAACTGTATATTTGAAACCAAATCAGTTTGTATGGTATCAATGGCTTTGCTCTCATAAACAATTTATCACTTGGGCAATTTTTACGGAAGAATTGATAGCACATTATGAAGATACAAAAAGCAACACTTTTTTTAGCCAATTGATAAGTCTCAAACAAAAGGGTTCATTATTGGAGCACATTGAGGAGTTCCAAAAATTGAACATAAGGGTAAAAGATATTCCAGAGGAGCATAGGATTGATGTGTTCATAGGGTCTTTAAAGGATAATATCCAACATGATGTTCACCTTTGGGAACCTGATTCATTAGAGAAGGCATTCAGGTTAGCAAGAAAAATGGAAAGCAAAATTATGGCAACCAGGAAGCATACCACTCACAACTATAAAGACGGAAGTGTTGTTGTCCCTAGTCTTCCACAACCTATAAGGTTGACACCACAAAAATTGGAAGAAAAAAGAGCAAAAGGGCTTTGTTACAGTTGTGATAGCAAATACACTAAAGGTCATAAGTGTGCTGAGACGAAATTATTCTACATAGATTGTGAAGAGGAAGAAGAAAAGGAGCAAGAAAGGTCAAAAGAAGAAGATATACTCCAGGAACAAAGCCTAGATGAAGAAAAAATAAATCCGACCATATCTTGTAATGCATTGGCGGGAATTACCACTCCTCAAACCATCAATATAGAAGGACAAATCAAGAAGAAAAAGGTAATAGTGTTGATTGATTCAGGAAGCACCCACAATTTTATTCATTGTAGGGTAGCAAAAGAATTGAATTGCTTCCTATATCCAGCACCAGAGTGTCAAGTGATGATTGCAAATGGAGGAACAATAAATTGCTCTGGAAAGTGCCATAATATCAAGCTATCCATGGGAGAATATGTATTGACTAGCCCAATGCTTTCCATTCCAATGGGAGGTGCTGATGTTGTACTAGGAGTCCAATGGCTACAATCCTTGGGTACAATAGCTTTTAAGTTTCAAGAACTTTTCATCAAATTTTCTACGGAAGGAAAGGAATTTGAATTAAGGGGTATTGAAGGGAAACCAAGAAAGATAATCAGCTCTAATGGCATGACAAAGCTTCTAAAAAAGGAGCAAAGAGGTGTAATTGCACAATTATGCTCGCTAGATGTTTCCACATTGGAATCATCTATTTCTCCATATCTCCAAAAAGTCCTGGACAATCATTCCAAGGTATTTGAGACTCCAAAAGGTCTCCCACCTATGCGTGATCATGATCATGCTATTCATCTGATTCCAGGAAGTGTTCCTCCAAAAATCAAGTCGTACAGATATCCCTATGCCCAAAAGAGTGAAATTGAACGTATGGTTGCAGAAATGCTAGAGGCGGGTATAATTCAACCAAGTCAAAGTTCTTTCTCAGCTCCAGTAGTATTGGTGCACAAGAAGGATGGATCATGGCGCATGTGTCCGGATTATAGGGAGCTCAACAAGCTCACTATTAAAGATAAGTTCCCCATTCCTGTTATTGATGAATTATTGGATGAATTGCATGGATCAATTTACTTCACCAAGTTGGATCTTCATTCGGGATATCATCAAATCAGAATGAAGATTGAAGACATTCCGAAAACGGCATTTAGAACTCATGAGGGTCATTATGAATTTTTGGTCATGCCTTTTGGCCTTACCAATGCACCTTCAACATTTCAAGGTTTGATGAATTCAATTTTCAAACCATTCCTTAGAAAATTTGTGTTAGTATTTTTTGATGATATACTAATCTACAGCAAGTCTTGGAAGGATCATGTTGAACATGTTGATAGGGTGCTACAACTATTGGAGGAGAAACAATTATATGCAAAAAGATCCAAATGTTTCTTTGGAGTCCAGGAGGTGGAATATTTGGGTCATATTGTATCTCATGAAGGAGTTAAGGTAGACCCTAGCAAAATTAAAGCCATTAAGGAATGGAAAATTCCCACATCCATAAAGCATCTACGAGGATTTCTTGGGTTGACAGGGTATTATCGCAAGTTTGTTAAGAATTATGGGAGAATAGCAGCACCTCTAACAACATTATTGAAGAAAGATTCATTTTCATGGACTCCGGAAGCAACAAAGGCCTTTGAACATCTTAAAGAGGCAATGTGCCAAGCACCGGTCTTAGCTACACCGGACTTCACAAAAACCTTTATTGTGGAATGTGATGCTTCAGGAAATGGAATTGGTGTTGTTCTAATGCAAGATGAAAGACCCATTGCTTTTGAAAGTCGTCCAATCAAGGGAAAGTTTTTAAGCAAAGCTATTTATGAGAAGGAAATGTTGGCAATACTCCATGCACTTAAGAAATGGCGACCCTACCTAATGGGAAGACACTTCAAGGTAAAAACGGATCATGATAGCCTTAAATACTTCTTAGAACAAAGATTATCCTCTGAAGAGCAACAAAAGTGGGTCACAAAGATGTTGGGTTATGACTTTGAAATCATCTACAAAAAAGGGAAGCAAAATGTGGTGGTAGATGCACTCTCAAGAAAGGATGAGGATGTGGAAGCATTGTTGTGTGCCATTTCTATTATCCAACCAGATTGGATAAACGAAGCAAGGGAGGAATGGAAGAATGACGAAGAAGTGTGGGCACTTATTCGAAAGCTACAACAAGATTCCAGTACTTCTGATACATTTAGCTGGAAAAATGATTCGTTATGGTACAAAGATCGCTTATACCTCTGTAAGAATTCCCAGCTAAAACAAAAGATTCTTATGGAATTGCACACTTCTCCCTTAGGAGGGCACTCAAGATTTTTAAAAACTTACCACAGGGTTAAGAAGGAATTTTTTTGGGATGGCCTTAAATCAGATATTCAAAAGTTTGTGGCGGAATGTTTGGTTTGCTAGCAAAATAAAGTTGAAACAATTAAGACACTGGGTCTATTACAACCTTTATCCATTCCAAGCCAACGTTGGGAGGAGGTTTCAATGGATTTTATCACAGGTTTACCCAAGTCTGAGGGAAAGAGTGTCATCATGGTGGTAGTTGACAGACTTACCAAGTATGCACACTTTTGTGCATTATCACATCCATTTAAAGCCAGTACAGTTTCTACTGCATTTATGGAAATAGTTCAAAAGCTACATGGAAACCCAAAGATTATTGTAAGTGACAGAGATCCCATTTTCACTGGAAATTTTTGGACAGAATTATTTTCTTGTCTTGGTACTCAGTTAGCTCATAGCTCGTCTTATCATCCTCAATCTGATGGGCAAACTGAGATAGTAAACAAATGTTTGGAAGGATATATTCGTTGCTTTGTATCTGATAAACAGACACAATGGGTCAAATGGTTGCCTCTGGCTGAATGGTGGTATAACACTTCCTTCCATAGAGCAACAAAAATGACCCCATTTATGGCACTTTATGGGTATCAACCACCATCCATCACATCATATTTAAGAGAAAATTCTAAGGTTCAGGCACTGGAACATCACATCGAACATCAACAACAAGTCCTCCAACTCTTAAAGGATAACCTCGTGTTGGCACAAAATAGAATGAAACAACAGGCAGATCAACATCGCAGTGAAAGAAGTTTTGATGTAGGTGATTGGGTATTCCTATGGCTACAACCATATAAGCAAATGTCCCTAAAGCAAGCTAAGAAGGGTAATAAATTATCACCAAAGTATTATGGTTCGTACAAGGTGTTGCAAAAGATTGGTACTATGGCATACAAATTGGAGCTTCCTGTAGCTTCTCGATTGAAACCAGTTTTCCATGTTTCATGTTTAAAGAAGGTTATAGGTGAAAAGCTCCCAATTCAAACAATATTGCCAGAACTTGATGAGGAAGGAAAAATTATATTGGAACCGGAAGCAGTCACAAAAACAAGAACTCGATAGCTACGAAATCGATCAATTTCAGAGTATCTTATCAAGTGGAAGAACTTATCTGCTGAAGATTCCACATGGGAGGATGAGAATTTTATGCAGAAGTATCCAGAACTACTCAAGCGTTGAGGACAAAACTTTTTTGAAGGAGAGGGGCATGTTGGGTCCCTATAATACCAGTGATTACCCAATTACTATTGTAGTTATACCCCTTATTTATATTGTTGTGCCCCTATTACCCCCATATTGTTATTTTTGTGCCCCATAGAATCCCTCTATTGTTATTTTTGTGGCTTTATATTATTATTGTTAGGTCGGCTGGATTATATTGTGACTCCTTAGACTCCTATATATAGAAAGGAGGTTTTGTCATTTGTATCATCCAAGAATTGTTCATTTATGTAATGTAAAGGAGGTTTCCCCCTCGAAGAGGCTGAATTCTAAGGCGTTGATCTATCTTTTCTATCTTTTCTTGAGTTGGTTTCATAACAGATACTGTCACACTCATCACTCCACGATGTTTTTTGCAGCTGAACCTCTCTAAATAATGGGGGAGTTTTCTGATCTCTTGTTTGAATTCACGTATGATGGTGAAGGCGTAGTGGCCTGGCCTGTGTACTTGAAATAATTCTTTGCAATTCTTGATAATGTAGATGAATGCTTTGATGAAGAGGCTAGCCTGCTGCTTTCATACACACTTCACGAATCCCCACAATGATGGTGTTGGAGTCTGCCACTTGGCAGCATGCAACCACTTGAGTAGTTTTGTGATCTCATTGAATCTTCTTTCCATCATTTTGATCTAGAACCACTTGAAAAAAACTGTTAGAACAACTGAAGACCCCGCAAGAATCGCCTATGGATTTTTCAGACTGATTCCGTGTGTTGCAGTTTCAAGCTTCGAAAAGTCAGATGAAATTCTAGTATCTCATGAACATATTTGAATATTTTCTTACTGTTGTAGCGGCTACAACCACCCTTCAAAATTTTACTGTAGCTTTATTTTGGAGCCTCCTTACCAACCTTTCATAGCAACATGTCTTGTCTTGTCAAGTAAACAAGCTTCATTGATTTTCTTCCAGAATGACAGCATGTCCATCAAATCTTGTTGCATCCCCCTCATAGGTTGTTTCAGTGGACTTAGTCAAGTTCTAGGCTGAGCAGCTCCCTCAATAAATTACGCAATTATTGAGGGAAACTAGACTTCCCTCCAAAAATTGCACAATTTTATCTGGCAGCCTGTTGGGCTCCATAATTGTGCAAATCTGCCTGTCATTTTTAACTGAGAAAATTGTGCAATTCCTCCCAGCATGGCTGCTCAGCCTAGAAATTACGCAATTCTGGGCAACCAATCCAACTCCCTCCCAGAAGTGCACATTTTTTTCCTCCCAGCTGAGCAGACTGTTGCATGTGCAGATGAGTTGACCAGTTCCCTCTAGGACTGAGAAAAATTGATTTGCATACATGGGATACTCCTCCCAAGGTAGCATGCAAAGGCATCCCTTGTTTCAGTGATCTATTTTTAGCAGTTGGAGGTTACATGCAAGGATCATTTCAGAAATCTCCCACCAAGTGTCCCTTTCCCTAGATTTGTGGCACGCGCGTTGCAACCTCAATTTGATTGAAACTCATCAATTGGATGTTGTAGAGATCATTCCTCACATGGATCTTATAACTCTAAAATACAACATTGCATCTAGGAGTTGTTGGCACATTCAATTCAATTGTTTTGGGGTAAGCCCACCTTTCATGTCTCTCGCTGCATTTTTGGCACTTTTTGTGTTTCTCTTTGTACTAATGTTGCCTACTTGATTTAAATGAGCGCTTGATGTCATTTTGATACATACTAGCTTCTACTAGCACCATTTCAGTTTTCGTTAACATCTCACTCCTATCGCATGCATGACACTGTTTTGCACGAACGGTCGTCGTTGCGGTGACTTGCTTCACACACATGCATGCTTTCTCATTTTCTGTATCCTACACTTGTTTTTTACATGAATGATCATTAACTCTTGTTTGCACTCATCTCATCATGCTTTCACACTTCTCATGTTCTCAATCGCTCGTCAACCAGGTTGGGTTACCTTGGCCCAGATTGTGCCTTGCCCAGCTAACACTACGCATTTTTGAAAGTGAAGGCTCTACCTTTCCTCCAGAAATTGCACAAGTCTAGCCAGGCACTGGCCTCTAGGAATGCCTTGCATAGTTCTTAGAGGCAGTGTCCTGTTGGCCCCAGAAATTGTGCAATGTAGTTTACTAGTTGCATGTCATTGCTGACTGAAATTGTGCATTACGCAGTTTTAGTCCTCAGCAGGCCAAGCTAGACTATGCATTGTGCATTTCTAGTAATCATTCAGCCTAATAACAGCCTGGGTTGTGCCTTCTGCAGTTTTGGTAGTCATTCTCCCAACCTCTTGGCAAAAATTGCACAACCTTCATGATCAGTCACACAAGTATGTTGCAAGTTAGTTCTCAAGTTCATTTCATTTTCGACTGACAGATTGCTTGCCATGGGTGTTTCCATGTCTATAGGTTTCGCAGGTGTTCATACACCTCTAAAAAACACAGGTATAATGGTTTCCAGGAGAGCATAGTTGAAGACACAATTCACAGCACACTTGAGGATGCAGTTGATCAAGTGTCTATGAACTTGCCTACCCATAAAAACATCAAGTTGTTCATAGACAAGGACATCAATATATGATGGAAATAGCATCACAACAAGTGGCACCATCAACAATAGCTAAAGGTAGCATATCGGATGTAGTGAAAACAAGAGGAAGGTTATTGAAAACATAGAGGCAGAACAAAGTTGCAAGCTCAAGTAGATCCACTTGTGATGAAAGCAACTTTGGAGACTCAGGTTATGAGGTGACGATGTGACATCAAGATCACGCGAACACAGAGAACAAAACAAAGAAGGAGTTTCATGTGCTGAAGCAGCAACTCAAGGAAGAACAGGAGCTGCATAGATGAGAGAATGAGTTGTAGTAGGAACAAGTACAACAACGGGTGCAACATGCACTCATGGATGAAATTGCACTAGTACAAGTTATAGATACATCCTAGCAACTAGCATGGAGCAGACATGGTGAGCAGTGATGTTGATCGTATGTAAGGGAATTCAACAGCATGCATGTCATCGTGTGCACACATGCGATCAAATCCATTTGGCGCACTCATCGAGGAAAAGATAAGAATCAAGTCCGAATGGAGCTGAACATGCAGTTGATAGTTGATTTGCATGACCACCATAACGCACTGGAAGATCAGCACGGACACTATGCATTAATGTGTTGCTGGTTCAACACACCCAAGAAGACCATGCGCATGTTGGCAGACGAGTTTGATGGAGGAGCCACACCAATGCACTGGGATGCAATGTAGGCAAGAGTTTTCTTCAGCAAGATGTCACCATGGAGTGCATGGAAACCATCACGGACAACCAAGCTTGGCATCAACTCCCCACCTTCACCATCACAAGCATGTCAAAGAGTTGTTCTCATCACAATGGAAAGAGTGTCACTGATGTCTTGCATGGATTTCTCAAGCCATTTTCTCTCACATGGTCACATGTGCATTGTAATGTAACATCTTGTCAATTGGAAGTTCAAGTGTCGATAGTTGGATGTAATAGTCATAGAGTAGATGAAGATTCATGAGCATAGATGAAATATCACAAAGGGGAATGTCAAGGGTCACCCCACCCTTTGCTATAAATAGAACCTCATAACTCATTGTAAAGGATTTTTTTCAGCCAAACATCCGATAAGACTATCTTTGAGAGAGCTTGGACAATATTGTAATGAGCCTTGGCTTCTCCACTGCGCAGAGCTAGTATATCTCTTTGGAGGAGTAGGCTGTTGTGGTTGTAATGTTTTGCTATCATAAATAGTGGTTAGAAATGGATGTTTCATGCATATGTTGTACTGTATTCTATGATATCTAGTTTACTCTAAATGATATATGTATTTGTTTTCTTACGCATGCATGTATGGACTTTTCTGTCTATGTATGTATGAATATTTCTAAAACATGTTGTTGGTTTAACCATCACTTTGGATTGCTAGCTAACTTTCCTTCCATGTTGTGATGCGTCATTTCTCGTATGTTCCCTTCTTAACTCTGTGCTATCACATGTTTCTAAGGGGCACACTCATCTCGAACCCATGTGTTTGAACCTCTCATGCACCTTCCTTAGCTTGTTGCGACTGTCATACCTTTGCTACCAATAGAGACATCTTACTTGCCTCTATGCTAAATCACAGTCCAGGCATTATGATATGACCCACTTCTGGGACTCCTACACCAAATGGTCTAAGGTCTAATTGGGACTTCTTACAGGGGAGATCCCCTTGCAAGTTAGCAAGTCCAACACTGTCAACATTTTGGTGCTAGAAGGAGGGTCAGATGACAAGCTAAGTCACATCTATTTTGAATCTCTACATATCTATCATGACTAACTACAAAGATGCTCTTCTGGAGTGTATGTCTTATGGAAATGACTTCATTATCTAGGAAAAGCTCTTGAATAACTTGTCACATAAAATGTTTGATGGTGGAGGCCACATAGCCTTGGTTAGGTACGCAGTCAGCGTTGTAGGCTCATGTGAAAGACATGGCATCTTTGAAGAGTACATGACCTGCATGATGTTTGTCTACATGCTTCGAGGGTATCCCATGCACTGGTGTCCCACACTACCGAAAAAGTCTATTCATTCTCTTACTCATCTAGTCATACACATAAACCATGCTTTCAATCACTTTAACCATAAATCACTCGATCAAGACAATCTGAAATTACTAAAAGCACCTAATGAATCCGTTGATCAATTTTACACATGATTTTGTAATCTTGCATACTGATTCCTTGAAGATGAAATTAATTGGGAATTTTTTATGGAATATTTGAGTATATTCTTGACATATCCAAACCCTGCTTAGCACAATTTGCTGATGGAGCTATGCAATCAGAGGCATGCACAGTTGTTGTTACAAGTGACTATCCACCTTCACCTCCTCAAATAGTTCCATCCTCCCACTCAACCTTCTCTTGATATCTGTGCAAATTTTGCTTGCAAGCCTATTGGTTGTCATGTAAATTTGTTCCCTTAGCCATGGTAAATTTTAGGGGCGAATTTTATCACAAGGGTGAAATTTAAGGGGTTTTTCATTTTAGAGGGGCCAAATTTTTATAAAAACACCCATTTCATATATTTAGCCTAACTTTTATTTAAAAAATAATTATTTTTTTCATTTTAGCCCAAAAAAAGCAGCAGATAAACTATGAAAAGGCTTATTTGAATCGATGCGCTTGGTTTGGGAGGTTATATTCCATTACAATCACCCGATTTTCTACTTTGTATTGTTAAATTCGTTTGCAATCACCCATTTTCTAGTTTGGGAGGTGGTTTGGGAGGTTGTATTTGGTCCTAATCACCCTTATATCTTCTGTGAATGGCTCCCTATTTCCAAACCTTGTTTTCATCGATCATAAGGGCGTAAATAAATAAAAATATAAATAAAGTGGAGGTATGGTAAATAAATAAAATCGCTTTTTATACTTACTCCAAAGGTATCGTCAATAAATAAAACCTCTTTTTATATTTAGTCTATAACCCTCTTTCTATTTAAGAAGGTTCAAAAAAGAGGTTTTATTTAAGTGAATCCTATGGGCCAAATACCATATTTATAAAAGAGGTATGGTAAATTAATAAAAATATAAATAAACGAGAGGTATGGTAAACAAATAAAACATTTTTTTATATTTACTGCATAAGTCACCTTATATTTACGAACACTCAAAAAATGAGTTATATTTAGGTGAACCCTATGGGCCAAATTATTATTAATACCATGCAAAAAGACATTATTAGCCCTAATATTAGTATTAATAAAAATAAAAATGGCACATGGTATTGACCCATGGTATTCATGTGGAATGTAGCCTATTTAAAGGGGGGAATTAAACCAGCATAGATCCATCTCTACTCTGGATCAAATATCGTGATATGCAAACTAGCATAGAGTGAAAAAATATTTGATCCCTCTCGAGGCTTGTTAGATCAAGAGTAAAAATGGATCTTGTAATTTAATGTCACTTAAACATTTTAACTCAGTTAAAAAAAATAAATAAATAAATCAATTATTAATTTTATCAATTTTTATAAATTACTCATAGTGAAAATTCTATCAGGTTAGATCCATCTTAATTTTGGGTTTACCAAGTGATGAGAGGGATAAATAAATTTCATCCCTCTAAGAGTTTGGTGGATGTGGATTTAAGATGGATATAGGTTGGTTTTTATGACAATGAAGATATTAAATAGACTTAGGAAATTATATTGTAAAAAACATCTTAAGGTGAATGGTTAAAGCTACATTTAGTCACTTCAAAAAATTTAGTAAAGAATACCAATATCTCCATTAATATTGGTTTTTCTGATTTAACAAAAAAAAATCAAAATAGTGAAATCTTATCACTCTTTCCACATCACCCTCACAAAAGAGAGATAGTCACTGTCAAGATTTCGCACCATTTTTCAAACATTCTCAATATGATATCTTCATGAAAAAGTTAAGATACTGATGTTGGATTAGTTGTTTGAAAAATAATGACCTATAGGGGTTGGGCCACTACACCATATTGTCCTAAAAGGTGGAGATCGTGCACCAAAAAGGAAATTAATCCACATGTTACAACGTTGTTAAAAAATGCAAGACATATGAAGGTAGTGAATTATGCTAATAAGAAATTTAGATTGGGAGAGACTTAATTAAATTTTATTATATAATTGAATATTTCCAATTAAAATAATAATAAATCTACATTTATATATTGATTGGAAGGCTTCTAACAAAAATCACTTCTTTCCATTAGATCCCCTTGAGCCCTTTGGGATACCTACTACTTTCTTATATTATATAGTTGGGGCTTGCTACTTGTTGGCGTGTTGGGTAAACAAACTTGATGTGTGTGTGTGTGTGTGTTTTTTTTATCTCGCAGTTGGAGTCTATGGAATAAGAAATAAATTTGATTTTCATTTCCTCATCTTGATAGGTAAATTTTTGTAGATCAAGATTCCATATTAATAACTCTATCACAAGGGAATTTTGTATATTTTGTTGTTTCTCAGTATAAAATCAAGAATTTTTTTTTTAACTCAACATTGGTTGCATTTAGGAGCAAAGGGTTGTCTCCATGTCTTCTTCATGCAAGAAAGTTGAATTCTCCTTCTGCTGAACTGCGTACATAAACTTAGATACGCACTGCAATGTCTGTCAGACCACGTACCTCCGCACTCTTCCTTCTGTGCCTTTGCGTATCTCCGCACCATGCTTTCTTCTGCGCTGCGTACCTCGCACTGCGCCTTCTGTTGCGCTACGTACCCACGCACTGCGTCTTCTCCTGCACTGCATACCCCGCACTTACGCCGTGGATTACCTGCGAACCTCTGATTAGGGCCAAATTAGTAGTCCTCCAATGTGCCACAGTAAGTCAAATCCATATATCTAATCATGCGCCCGAGAGATCACGACTTATCAATAGATTCACCTTAAATTTTCTCCTTGATTTAGATCTAGCTTTTAAAACCAATCACACAAACTTTCAGATCTTAAGATATTCAAATTTCACAAGTGTTTAGCCAAGTGATATCCTTCCCCTTTTTATAGTCAATCCCTTATTCACACCATGGGACAAAAACATCAAACACCAATACAAGGGATCCAAACCAGGGTTCAACAATTTAGATCCTATACCACGAGCCAAAACCATAGGATCATGAATCGACGGGCTAAATACTAGGGGCCAAGCATAAGAAACCCCACGTGAGCGCGCTTCTCTGCATTGGAGAAAGTGAACTGGGGGACCGCACCTTATGAATGGAGAACCTGTAGGTATGTCCGCACTTCCTGAACGGCGAACCTGCGGGTCTGAACCTTTTGAACGATGCACCACTGAACCTCTTATTTTCCATCATTTTGAGAGCCTGAACAGATTTTTGCCACTTGAGTGAGTTTCCATCAAGTACAACACCTGAACCATAGAGCCAAACTAGAATCATAATGCCAACACTTTTTGGGTCAATATAATTTGAACCCAACTGCAAATTTGATGCCCAAAACTTCACAACTAGTTTTGGGGGTTCCCTGGCAACAAAAAAGTAGAAAATCAGGAGGTTTGAAACTTTGAGGTTGTGCCCATCATATAAACCTTTTTATATCACAACAAGCTTGACAATGGGAAATCCTTTGGCGTTCATGTTGGCGCAACCCTGCAACTTCCCAAGTGTGCATGTTGTTCACAATTCACACTATGATTTATTTATTTATGTATTTGTTTTTGGTTGAAATTGCTACATGTATAGATAGCCTGTGTGACATCCTTGATAATATTTCCATTTGAAGACCAAGTGAAGAAATAATAGATCATAGTTGAATATAGTTTAACTTGGAGGTGTTTAGAAGATTCATTTGTGAATTGAGTTGCTGCAAATAGGCTTGTTATCTTCATTTAATGAACTATGTCAAATACCTCGGTTTTATTTATAGTTTTGTTGAGTTAATGGTTAGTGAATGGCTTGATAAAGAATTTGTTCTTGATCTAGATTCCCCTCAGATGCCACCAAATAGAAATTGTAGACCTCAATAATACAATTAATTCTCATGTCAAACCGTGCCTCAGTTACCGAGGGTACTAAATTTATTGTGATTTCTTTATCTAGTTTTTAAATTACTCCATGTAGATGGAAAGTAGAGCTTTGTAGATCCTCCTCTGAGTGAGATCAATCCTTAAATGAATGTGATAATTGATAAAGAAAATCAGTCACAATTCAATGGCTTGGAATTTATTCCTTCAGAAAATTTTACATCCTGGGTGGTTATGGAAGCTGTTGGATCGTGTCGAACAAGAAAGTATTCAAAAGGAAACCCTAGTAAGAGGTAAATGCCTGAAGATATAACTTGGAATGTGAAGAATGGCACCATCATGATTGTGATTTTGTCTAAGTTTCTTGGCAGTTTCTTCTTGCCACTTGGTATTTTTTTCTTGCTAAAATCAATTTCTCTTAGCTTTTGGACCAATACTTTTTAGTTTGAGCGTTTGACATGTGTGTAATGGTTTATGGGTTCAACGTTATAATGTAGAGACCTATAGTTGTTGCATGAGTATTGGTTATCATAATGATGGATACAGTTGTTGGACACTTTTCTATATTTATTCACTATTGTGTTGGGTTGGGATTTATGCCATGCATATAATATGCTAGCAATGAATTCATTGACCAAAGTGAGAGGCTTTGCTAGCAGAGGGCCCTAGAATCATTCCATCTGGAAAATAGTACATGGGATGTTAATTTTAAACCATTATCTCGATCGCCAGCTAATTTTGTTGTTTATAAAACTCTCCTCCAACCACATCATTGCATTATAGTGTGTATGGTTTTGAACTACGAACCTCCTTTGATAATATTATCATTCCTATTTAGGCATGTAACATGTGAAAATTTTCTTTGCAACGTTTAGGTTTTGGCCTTACCACATGGAGGGTATCTGTCTCATGGATTGATGATAGAAAAAAAGCGAGTATCTGCTACATCAATTTACTTTGAATCAATTCCATATCGTCTAAATGAGTCCACATGTGAGCTCACATTTCCAGTCTAATAATAATTAGGAGGGAAACAATTCCATCATTGACAAATATTGAGCCAATCTTTTTGGGAAGTGTTCAAAGTGTTAATGGTCAGGTTTGTTTTCTTGGGTTATAGGATTCATTGACTATGAGATGCTTGAGAAGAATGCCACCCTTTTAGGATCAGGCTTATCATTGCTAGTGCTAGTGCATATCCCCAAGATATTGATTATCCTCACATGAGGTAGGTATTGAAGCTCGGTATTTCTACATAGCTTATAATGGCATTCCTTTCAAAAATTTCTCTTTCCAGCTATGTTTATTCTAGCATATTTTATTAATATGTTCTTATAGTATGTAATGTTGGATTTTTTATGATTTTTAGTACTAAAACGTTTGTTGTTTGGGAAGATTGCCAATACAGTTGGGGCATACTTAATGATGGACATGGCACACATAAATGGTCTCATTATTGCTTCTATAATGGCTAGTTCATGTGATTTTTGTGATGTAGTGACAACTACAACATACAAGGTGAGTTGTTGCTCTTAATTTTCTCTGCACTTCACCCTTTTGATTAAAAATATGACTATATTAGATGGATCCTTTTTTGGATCTATCTTAATTCTATCTATCTGTTCCATTCCCCCCTTGTAGAAGAAAAATATTCCCATTAATGTTCAAGAAACAGTGAAGAACTAAAACAAATATGCCATTCCCATCATAGGAGGAGTGATTATAGAGTTAAGAGGTGTAGATTTTCCTTTTGAGTCTCTTACATGTTCTTTGATTTAGTTTCCTGTTTTCATCTTTTGTGTTCTTTCTATTTCTTATCACTACTAGATCAAAGCCTCGATGAAAGTCATTATGTTCCTTGAATTTTTTGTCAATTGTTTCACTTTTTCCTTTAATTTTTATCTTTCTAATATTTTTCATTCTGAAATATTTTTGGATTGGAGGGTTGTGATTTTTAGTCTTTACGAGGTCCTTGGGGAGGCATGATATTATTCAGGAAGGAACCAATATTGGGGGTCGACCTAGAGACAACCATCAAAAATGTAGTTTTTCAGGTTACATGTCAATTCGAGTTCTCCTTCCTTTCCTCCGTCATCCATATTGTTCTCCTGCTCACTAATATCATAATATTGGATATATCGATTTTTTGCATCATTTCGTTTCTAAAAGATACATGAAATAATTTATGGCTTTCTAGGGAGGACCACAAAACCATACCATAGGAGGGTGGTTGTTTGTTTAAAACATGATGTAACTGTAGAGTTCAAGGCTTATCATGTACCGGTGTAGCACTCTCACATGTCTAAGCTTCTATAAAATTCATGGACGTGAATTATTTTTTAAATGGATTTTGTTTCTTATCAAAGGTAAAATAGTTTTAGTAAGTTGTAGCAAATTTTTGAGCACTTGCAAAGATCCTAATGGATTTGGGTTACAATTTGGTGTCCGGTGGTAGTGAAAATCACCTAGTTCTACCCTTCGTAAGGATCCTTTGTTCATATGCTGGAGTACACAACCTACTTGAATATTGATTTCTATTGGATTTAGTTGGCTGAATGTAACATGGTATATATTAATGGGCTTCGATAGGGCATTGATGGTGCAATAGTAGATGACATTCTGGATGTTGCTTCTATCACACTGAACAAGAATTTTGTACCAGGTCACATGAATTTTTTCTTTGTATATTTAGATGTAAGGGATTCATTGACTTTCCTTTCTCCATGGGATGATATAGCTTACTTTAATACCTTACATTTTTTGGTGATAAAAGTGTTATGGTTCTTGGTGGTATACACATAGGGACTCCTGCATTAACCACCCATGGGCTTCTTGAGGATGAATTTATTAAGGTTGTAGATTTTATCCACAAGGGGGTGTAGATAGCCATTAAGGCTACAGGCTCTATGAAAAGTACACAACTAAAATATTTTATAGAATTTATTAAGTCAGACAATTTCCAGCTAGAAAATAGCATTATTGATCTCAAAAAGTGGGTTGAATCATTTGCTAGCCAATTTCCATTGTCTAGTGTTGGCATTGAAAATCTAAGTTAGATATATGATGTGCTCACAAGATCAGAAGTTTCCTTTATTAACTTTTAGGTCGGGCTTCAGTGACGATAACCAGGTTGGTAAGATTTGGTTCCATGTGTATATTATAGCGATGAATAATGTTTTAAGCTCAATTTTGTCTGAATTTATGTGCTTTCCGAGCATTGGCATTAACATATTCTATTTTGATGTGTTGGATGTTGAGTTTTCCATTTTATTTATTAGTAATTATGTACAACTCTCTTTTTGTTCATCACAAGAATTTTGGGTTGAAAAATATTGATAACTTGTATGGAAGCTATTATAGTACTTATTTATTTGGTGTGACTGTTATCACCCTAAGAAAGTCTCCTAGGTTGTATATCAGAGATGCTCGGGAACATTACAAACTCAACAAAAGTTGGATAAATGGTGGATGAATGAAAGAAATACTGCATATTCAAGCCAGATAACCACTTCTACTGTGTTTGACCCCAGACATGGGTGAACACCCCCAGACTACAAGGATTTTAACCACCAATTACTGACAGATTTAAAGAAAATGTGAGGATGGAGAACACTGATCACACCAGCAGATGCACAGGACCCTGTGATGGCCAGCTGCAACTAGTTAAAAGGTTTGTAAATCTATTTTTTAAAAAATAGATAGGATGATAGCTCTCTGGCATCAAAAAAACAAAAACCTACAAACAAATTCAATGATACATGCCAAATCCTTACACAGAGGTGGGATGACAGCCCGTCTAATGCTAAACATTAACAGCACATGAATAAATACAAAACAGGCACAGCCTGGAATAAGAAGAAGAAGTGGACAGTGAGCAATTAACATCAAAAGAATCTTGCATTAGCTGAAAATGAAGACCAGACGCTGCAGGTATCACAACAGTTATAATCTCCAGAAGTTGAACCTTACATCCAAAATAACATTCATCAACCTATTACATTCTATCTTTTGGATATATATAGAGTCTGTTTACAAAATTTCTTTGCTAGGCTATCCGTGGAAGGGTCTTAACTGATCACCAACCGCATTTAAAATTAGATATGGTCTCTGCCATGATCTGACTGTTTAATGAACAAAATCGGCCTTCTCTGTCATTCTGTGATCCTTCTCGGGCAAATGAAGTGAAAAAAATGAATGCAATCCATAACTATTCAACACTTTAAACTGCTCGAGGCAATCCTTTTTGTCCTTTAGGTGTACACTACATTGAACACAGTAGTTGAAGCTTTAATTGTGCAAAGAGTAGGTAGATCGCTTCATCCTTCCTTGGGTAGCAAAGAGTAGTTGGGAGTTAAGGTTTCATGGCGGAAGAATGAGCAGGCTCAGAATAAATATCAGAGATCGCGTTAGAAGGATCTATCAGGACACATACACGCGGGAGCAATAAGGGCCATCGGATCTAGACGTGCTAGATCCGACGGTTATCGCTATTGGAAGGCGTGCATAGGTTAATGGTTGGGGGATCGTACAGGACAACGGTTTCACGTGGCTGGCGGTTTCCCCACATCACTTTCGGCACGACGACAGATTTCATATCGTGGGGTGCGATACAGTCAAAGTATGACACGTGGCTGCCCAAAACCATTCCCCCGTAGGTTATCACGTGCACAGGTCGTGCGATGAGGGAAAGCAACTGCCGTCAATCTAGCAATGGATGGTCAGATGGAGGGGAAGATGCACGATAGTTAATGTGCGGGTGGAGAACATGAAGACCATTAGATCAGATGTGATCAACAGTGGAGATCCAAGCAGGGGGGTTATATGAGAGGGCCAGGTTATATGCTAAGGTCATGTGTTAAGCGCCCGAGCTAAATAAACCCGGTTTATGCGGGTTTTGACAGACCATCAGGGTGTTTTAAAAATTAAAAAAAACACAGTCTTACACAGCGAATTAGGAAAGAATAGAGGAAACGTATGCAACGAGGTTTGAGAAAAAGAAACAGGTTTAGGCTGAACTATGGGGTCAAACAACAACATCGAAGAAAAGGGATTAAATAGGAGTGAAGAGAGTATCAGGAGAATAAGGGGAAAGAAGGCACAGACTGCAATGAGCTCCCTTCTCGACACAAACCAATCATTAGTCCTGAAAATGACCTTCAATTACTGAAAACTGTAGCAGAGCTAACGCTGGCTTCTTTTGGGGATGAGATCCTCCCAGTGAGGTATCAAGAACCTGCAGACCAATGCCTTCATACAAAAGAAACTTAGAAACATTATGCCTAGTATCCATTGGGCATGGAGTAAAATTAACTCTGCACTAAAACCTGTAAAAGAAACTGCTTACAATCATAAAGGCCTGAAAACTTAAACTTCAAAAATTGCCCATTTGTTGGGCCATCAAAATTTTTGCCTATCATCCGATTCATCATAGATCAACAAGACAAGATTTATTTGATCATCTACCTCAAACAGTTTAGGACATTTGAGCTTCATAGGTAGATATGGATCAACTTTCATCTCCCTTCAGTGTGCTTTCCTCCTTGGTTTTTCTTTATGGGATAATTTGTACACATGCTGAATAAACATGGCTACTGTGTACCTATATTTGTCACCTGTGGCCTACACAACTAATATGAAAGATGCACCATAGTATTCTTGTGTAGGGGACATAGAAACATTTTCTGCTCCTTCGCCTTGCTCAGAACAATCCACATCCAAGGACGAATTCCAATAATGTGCACCATCTTCCTCTGTCACCTAGCAAGTTGGCTTTTCAATCTGTGTGGAGGCCAACTGAGCAGGTTTCATAATATCAAGAATGAGATGATCAGCTTCAGCCTTGAGCATTGAATTATTTCTTGCCTTAGTGTTCAAGGGGCAACTTTGAGGGATTGTTATTTGAGCAGACAGATAAACAAGAGATGATGGGGAGCTTTCCTCTCCCTTCTTGATCACTGGGCTGGGGATGAAAGTAGGCTGGAAAATTAGCAGATCTGCATAGCCATGCGAAGATGTGTTGGCCTTAGGCTCGAATTCTTGGAGGAATGGATCTGCTGCTGGCTACCACTGTTGGTTAATTTGTTGTTCTGCAGCTACAAAAAATTGCTGAGCAGTGCCCTCAGATATTGCTTTCTCATAAGCAGCCCGTGTTAGGAAAGGAGCACCTTCCAAAACATGGGCCTCCTCCTCATCTTCATTTGTAATTTTATTTCTTTGCAAAAATTGCAAATGCTCATTTTCTCCTCTATGTGGATTTGGAGTTGAAAAAGAAGTGGAACGATGAGCTCCTGCTTCTTCAAAATGCTGCTCAGCCTTTAGTTTGGAAACTTCAGAGGCTAAAATTTCTATCATCCTAGCCAATTCATCTATTTCAGTATCATAGGATGATGAGGATTCACTACCCTGTCTTCTGCTTTCATCATCACCTTTGAGTCTTTCTGTAGCAACAATGTTTGCTTCTACTTCAAAGGTGGCAACTTGCATATCAGCCAAAGAAGTGCATCTTCTTTCTCTTAACAGCAGGCAGAATTGAGAATCAAAGGCATTAGCATAAGTGAGCATAGCAGAAGTAGGGGTGGGTCTTATTTCAACTGGTATTCTGCTGTACATAAGGCTGAATCTTTTATTGAAATTAGATAGTAGCTCACCATCTTCTCTCTCCAAGTTCCCAAATTCATCATGATAAAAGAGCAGATCTTTATTATTCCCCCAGTGCTTTAGGAAAACATCATCTAGGGCCTCAATGTCTGTAATGGACCTAGGGGGGTAAATCTCTAAACCATTTCTAACCTCCCCATCTAGGCTTCGAACAAAAACCCTCATCCAGACATCCTCTTCATGGATATCCAGGTTATCGACATAGCTATAAAAGGCCTCTAAATTCTCTTCAGCTGTTACTCCTTCTACACCAGTAAAATTTAGCATAAATTCTTGATAATCTCCTGCAAGCATGGCACTCAAAGGGGTAGGAAAGACTAAGGTTCCATACTTAGCAGCATGTTGAAAATGCAACAAGATTATGGAGCTTAGTGAAAGGAAGTCGCCTTCACTAAGTGGGCCCGCAGGCTATTTTTGGCGCAAAGTCTATTTTTAGACTATGTCTATTTTTAGACATATGGATCATGGTCTATGAGTTGCAGGATGCTATTTGTCGATGATTGGTCATGTTGGTAAAAATAGATGGACTTATATTTTTAGACATATGGGCGGAGTCTATTTTTAGACTGTCAGGCTAAAAATAGAACAATCGAATATTATTAGCTCTTAGTAATATTTGGACTATAAACATTATCTTACCCTCTTGGAGCACTTCAGTTCGAGCTACGGATGTGGCACATGCAACTTCTAGAAGGAAATATGATTTTCTTATGGGTCAGTTGAGCTATTGCATGATGGACTTCAGTTAGAACTCAAGTGATTGAGTTTGGTGGAGTTGATTGAGGAGTTGATGGAGTTGTGTTCAGTTTGACTTAGTTGAACTAGTTGTATTTATTCTAACTGTAGAATACACTAGTGATGAGTGATGTGAATTAATTATTAATTAATTCACTAATTATTAACTCATAAAGCAATTAAAGAATACATCAGTTAACTTAGTTCATGGACAGTTCAGTGGGGACAAATGTTAGAGGTGGAGACTACTATCAGTTCTGACTATAGTTGTGCATGAGATTTGCATAATTAATGATGGAGATTGCCAATGAGGATTGCATGGTACAAGTTAAGGGAAAACGAGTTTGGATCAGATTCTATTCTCACATTCTCGCTTTGGATTTTGTAGTACAGGCAGGCAGACAACGGAGGAGATTTGAACATGTGACTTGATTCAGATCTGAGCTAGTTTGTGTGTAGCAGGTGGAGATAGTACTGAGTACTTGTGAAGAGTATTGTACTATGTATTGTTACATGTTCTCTATCATTATAATATATAGATAGTTGGGGGTTTTCAGCTGTATGCTTTCCCCGGTTACATACTGTGTTGATATGTGTTATTGATGTGTTTCAATGTGCACATGCGAATGTGTTGATTCTACAAATTGATGATCAACGTAGAGGAGGTTATGTATTATGCATGCATTCCGCAAATAGTGTATAATCAGGATAATCTCTGTGAATAAGTGCCATATTATTCAAAATTTCTACATGGTATCAGAGCAGAGTTGATCATCAGATCTATTATTCAGAAAGTGGTTACATTTTAATTCTTCAGGCAGAGTCTGTAATTGGGCCAGATAACCTCTAGATTCATCCTTCTTTTGGAAGGTGAGATATCTGGTAAAATCCCATACAGTCAATCTTTGTAACAGAGGAATTTGGTGCTCAAGGATAAACTCAGAAACATTAAGTGTGAGAATGGAGACAGTATGCCCAAGTATCTCACGAAGTTCACCCAATGCCAGGATGAGTTGGTAAGTGTGGGGGTGACTGTCAATGATGAGGACTTGGTGAGCTTGGCTCTTCTTGGTCTTCTGAAGAGTTGGCATTCCTATCAGGACTCTGTCAATGGTCGGGAGAAACTGCCAGGATGGGAGAGAGTGGTCAAATCTTGTGTAAGAGGAGATCATGCGGAATACCAGGGATGGATCTTCATCAAAGGCATCTGATGAAGAAAATTGCACTTTGGCTGCCAAAGCAAAGAAGGGTAAGGAGAATGGTTCTCCTTCCAAATCCAGTTCTTCCAATGATGGGAAGAAGGTTGACAAATCAAAAGTGTGATGCTTTCATTGTCATGAGGTGGGCCATTATGTTGCAAATTGTCCACGGAGGAAATCCAAGAAGGGATTCGGGGAATGATCTGAAGGTGAGGCGCTTGCTTCACAATTCGAGTTGGATTTCACACTCTTCGCATGCATGGTTTCATCCATGGTGGGAAGTGGTTTGTTTCTTAACAGTGGAGCTTCTTTCCACATGACTGATGACAAGAGTTTGTTCAGTACTTTGGAGGAGAAATATCTCCAGATACTCATAGCGATGGGTAATGATGAGAAGTATAGTGTCTCAGGTGTAGGCACGATTATTTTTCAAAGGGAGCATGGAACTCGCCTTACCTTGACTGATGTCAAGTATGTACCAGGATTGAAGAGAAACTTGGTGTCGATTGCAATGCAAGAAGACAGAGGCTATGATGTAGTCTTCAGTAAGGGAAAGGTTTTCCTTAGACACGTCATCACTAGACAGGTGAAGAAGATTAGTTCACGGGTCAAGAACTTGTATGCTCTTGAGGTTCAAGATGTGTGCAAAGCCTTGAGTAGTGAGGCAACTGATTGAGACTTGGTGGTTGAGAGGGAGCATATATTACCTCCCAACATGTAGAGCCAGAAGAAGTCTCAGACAATTGTGGAGGAGCCATGATTGGTGCAGCAGCTTCAGGAGGTTGTGGAGTAGCCACAACAAGGGAAGATGAGAGGAGATCGAGTAGAGACATTTACTCATGCAAAGACCTCTAATAGGGGGAAACTTTGAGCCAGGTGGGCTGAGAGATCACATGCAGCCATACCTCTAGGTAGGAGGTGGGGTGATGTGGATTGATCATCCCAAGGAGGGGTAGGATCCTTGAGGTACCCAACCTCTTGGATGATACCTTGCTACAAGAACCCCGATGTGGAGTAGCAAGAACTGACTGATTGGGTAGAGACAGATGCAGATGGAGTGGCAGAGAAAGTGACAGTGTAGGGAATCCCAGGACAACGCATAGCTAGCAAGTTGCAGCAATGTGAGAGGCACAAGTGTTTTGCACAGTGCTAGGTGGCACAGAGAAGTGTGCAATGGTGTGAGATGCATGGAGATGTTACAGTAGCATAGATTTCAGAGAGGGAGCACTTGTCAATAGCAGGTAGAGCTTCAGCATCAGAGTATGTTCCTACCCCAACAGAGTGGTCAGTTGGGAGTGTTTTTGTTCCAAGTGTTCTTGGAGCAAGTGGACCGGGCAAATGTGTTATATGCAGAACATTCCAGAGTTGCAGGATAGGGGTTGTAGATAATCCATATCTTGTTGAGAGGGATGGTTGAAAATGCAACAAGATGATGGAGCTTAGTGAAAGGAAGTCGCCTTCACTAAGTGGGCTCACATGTTATTTTTGGTGCAAAGTCTATTTTTAGAATATGTCTATTTTTAGACATATGGATCATGGTCTATGAGTTGCAGGATGTTATTTGTGGATGATTGGTTATGTTGGTAAAAATAGATGGAATTCTATTTTTAGACATATGGGCGGAGTCTATTTTTAGACTGCCAGGCTAAAAATAGAACAGTCAAATATTATTAGCTCTTAATAATATTTGGACTATAAACATTATCTTATCCTCTTGGAGCACTTCAGTTCGAGCTACGAATGTGGCACATGCAACTGCTAGAAGGAAATACACTTTTCTTATGGGTCGGTTGAGCTATTGCATGATGGACTTCAGTTAGAACTCAAGTGATTGAGTTTGGTGGAGTTGATTAAGGAGTTGATGGAGTTGTGTTCAGTTTGACTTAGTTAAACTAGTTGTATTTAGTCTAATTGCATAATACACTAGTGATGAGTGATGTGAATTAGTTATTAATTAATTCACTAATTATTAACTCATAAATCAACTAAAGAATACATCAGTTAACTCAGTGCATCGATAGTTCAATGGAGACAGGTGTTAGAGGTGGAGACTACTATCAGTTGTTATTATAGCTGTGCATGAGATTTTCACAATCAATGATGGAGATTTCCAATGAGGATTGCATGGTACAAGTCAAGGGAAAACGAGTTTGGATCAGATTCTATTCTCACATTCTTGCTTTGGATTGTGCAGTAGAGGCAGGCAGACAATAGAGGAGATTTGATCCTGTGACTTGATTTAGATCTGAGCTAGTTTGTGTGTAGCAGGTGGAGATAGTACTGAGTACTTGTGAGGAGTATTGTACTATGTATTGTTACATGTTATCTATCATTATAATATACAGATACTTTGGCATTTTCAGCTGTATGCTTTCCCTGGTTACATACTGTGTTGATATGTGTTATTGATGTGTTTCAATGTGCGCATGTGAATGTTTTGATTCTGCAGATTGATGATCAATGTAGAGGAGGTTATGTATTATGCATGCATTCCGAAAATAGTGTATAATCAGGATAATCTCTATGAATAAGTGTCATATTATTCAAAATTTCTACATAGCAACTATTCGTTCTATCTTTGTAAGAGCTTGCTGGCTTGCCATAACTGAGGTAAGGTAAAAGGATACTGGTGGACTGAGTGGAATGAATCAATGAAAAGAATAGCAGAATAGAGGAATATGATGGACATCAAGGAATGTTTCTTTCAACTGAAGTTTGAAAGGGAAATGAATGACAAGGAGCTATATGAATCCCTGAAGGTATTTCTACACTAGCAGAGATACCTAAAAATTCCAAGGCTTACCTGATCCTAATGCTCCTTACTGCGATATTTTCTTCTTCTAAACAATCTTCTAAGAATCAGGCACTGGTTCAGCTGATGGTTTTTGAAGATATCCCTGAACATGCCTCACGAACTGTGCCAGAACTCCAATGTGGAGTCGCCAAAGGATCGTCTTCCACCAGTGGAGTCGCCAGATAGATGATTACAAGAAAAAAATGTGTTCAAGCCTTGTCTATCATCAAAGCTTGAAGTTGTGTCGTTCTCCCAGGGAAGTTGAGCTTCAATTGTCTATTCGTCAGCAACGGCGCCAATTAATGTTATCACCCCAAGAAACTCTCCTAGGTTGTATATCAAAGATGCTCAGGAACATTACAAACTCAACAAAAAGTTGGATAAATGGTGGATGAATGAAAGAAATGTTGCATATTCAAGCTAGATAACCACTTCTACTGTGCTTGCCCCCAGACATGGGTGAACACCCCCAGACTACAAGGCTTTTAACCACCAATTACTGACAGATTTAAACTGCTCGAGGCAGTCCTTTTTGTCCTTCAGGTGTACACTACATTGAACACAATAGTTGAAGCTTTAATTGTGCAAAGAGTAGGTAGACCGCTTCATCCTTCCTTGGGTAGCAGAGAGTAGTTGGGAGTTAAGGTTTCATGGCGGAAGAATGATCAGGCTGGGAATAAATATCAGAGATCGCGTTAGAAGGATCTATCAAGACACATACACACAGGAGCAATAAGGGCCATCGGATCTAGACTTGCTAGATCCAACGGTGATCGCTATCGGAAGGCTTGCACAGGTTAATGGTCGGGGGATCGTACAGGACAGCGGTTTTACGCAGTTGGCAGTTTCCCCGCATCACTTTCTGCACGACGACAGATTTCGTATCATGGGGTGCGATACAATCAAATTATGACACGTGGCCACCCAAAACCATTCCCCCGCGGGTTATCACGTGCGCAGGTCGTGCGATGAGGGAAAGCGACTGCCGTCGATCTGGCGATGGATGGTCAGATGGAGGGGAAGATGCACGATAGTTAATGTGCGGGTGGAGAACATGGAGACCATTAGATCAGATGTGATCAACAGTGGAGATCCAAGCTGGGGGGTTATATGAGAGGGCCAGGTTATAAGCTCAGGTCATGTGTTAAGCGCTCGAGCTAAATAAACCCGGTTTATGCGGGTTTTGACAGACCATCAGGGTGTTTTAAAAATTAAAAAAAAATACAGTATTACACAGCGAATTAGGAAAGAATAGAGGAAACGTATGCAACGAGGTTTGAGAAAAAGAAACAGGTTTATGTTGAACTATGGGGTCAAACAACAACATCGAAGAAAAGGGATTAAATAGGAGTTAGGAGAGTATCAAGAGAATAAGGGGACAGAAGGCACAGACTGCAATGAGCCCCCTTCTCAGCACAAACCAATCATTAGTCTTGAAAATGACCTTCAATTACTGAAAATTGTAGCAGAGCTAACACTGGCTCCTTTTGGGGATGAGATCCTCCCAGTGAGGTATCAAGAACCTGCAGACCAATGCCTTCATACAAAAACAACTTAGAAACATTATGACTAGTATCCATTGGGCATGGAGTAAAATTAACTCTGCACTAAAACCTGTAAAAGAAACTGCTTACAATCATAAAGGCCTGAAAACTTAAACTTCAAAAATTGCCCATTTGTTGGGCCATCAAAATTGTTGCCTATCATCCGATTCATCATAGATCAACAAGACAAGATTTATTTGATCCTCTACCTCAAACAGTTTAGGACATTTGAGCTTCATAGGTAGATATGGATCAACTTTCATCTCCCTCCAGTGTGCTTTCGTCCTTGGTTGTTCTTTATGGGAGAATTTGTACACCTGCTGAATAAACATGGCTACTGTGTACCTGTTTTTGTCACCTGTGGCCTGCACAACTAATATGAAAGATGCACCATTGTATTCTTGTGTAGGGGACATAGAAACATTTTCTGCTCCTTCATCTTGCTCAGAACAGTCCACATCCAAGGAGGGATTCCAATACTATGCACCCTCTTCCTCTGTCACCTAGCAAGCTGGATTTTCAATCTGTGTGGAGGCCAACTAAGCAGGTTTCATAATATCAAGAATGAGATGATCAGCTTTAGCCTTGAGCATTAAATTATTTCCTGCCTTAGTGTTCAAGGGGCAATTTTGAGGGATTGTTATTTGAGCAGAAAGAGAAACAAGAGATGATGGGGAGCTTTCCTCTCCCTTCTTGATCACTGGGCTGGGGATGAAAGTAGGTTGGAAAATTGGCAGATCTGCATAGCCATGCGAAGATGTGTTGGCCTTAGGCTCGAATTCTCGGAGGAAGGGATCTACTGCTGGCTACCACTGTTGGTTAACTTGTTGTTCTGCAGCTACAAAAAATTGCTGAGCAGTGCCCTTGGATATTGCTTTCTCATAAGCAGCCCGTGTTAGGAAAGGAGCACCTTCCAAAACATGGACCTCCTCCTCATCTTCATTTGTAAGTTTACTTCTTTGCAAAATTTACAAATGCTCATTTTCTCTTCTATGTGGATTTGGAGTTGAAAAAGAAGTGGAACGATGAGCTCCTGCTTCTTCAAAATGTTGCTCAGCCTTTAGTTTGGAAACTTCAGAGGCTAAAATTCTATCATCCTAGCCAATTCATCTATTTCAGTATCATAGGATGATGAGGATTCACTACCCTGTCTTCTACTTTCATCATCACCTTTGAGTCTTTCTGTAGCAACAATGTTTGCTTCTACTTCAAAGGTGGCAACTTGCATATCATCCAAAGAAGTGCATCTTCTTTCTCTTAACAACAGGCAAAATTGAGAATCAAAGGCATTAGCATAAGTGAGCATAGCAGAAGTAGGGGTGGGTCTTATTTCAACTGGTATTCTACTGTACATAAGGCTGAATCTTTTATTGAAATCAGATAGTAGCTCACCATCTTCTCTCTGCAAGTTCCCAAATTCATCATGATAAAAGAGCAGATCTTTATTATTCCACCAGTGCTTTAGGAAAACATCACCTAGGGCCTCAATGTTTGCAATGGACCTTGGGGGGTAAATATCTAAACCATTTCTAACCTCCCCATCTAGGCTTCGAACAAAAACCCTCATCCAGACATCCTCTTCATTGATATCCAGGTTATCAGCACAGCTATAAAAGGCATCTAAATTCTCTTCAGTTGTTACTCCTTCTACACCAGTAAAATTTGGCATAAATTCTTGATAATATCCTATAGGCATGGCACTCAAAGAGGTAGCAAACACTAAGGTTCCATACCTAGCAGCATGTTGAAAATGCAACAAGATGATGGAGCTTAGTGAAAGGAAGTCGCCTTCACTAAGTGGACCCGTAGGCTATTTTTGGCGCAAAGTCTATTTTTAGACTCTGTCTATTTTTAGACATATGGATCATGGTCTATGAGTTGCAGGATGCTATTTGGGGATGATTGGTCATGTTGGTAAAAATAGATGGACTTCTATTTTTATACATATGGGCAGAGTCTATTTTTAGACTGTCAGGCTAAAAATAGAACAGTCGAATATTATTAGCTCTTAATAATATTTGGACTATAAACATTATCTTATCCTCTTGGAGCACTTCAGCTCGAGCTACGGATGTGGCACATGCAACTGCTAGAAGGAAATACACTTTTCTTATGGGTCAGTTGAGCTATTGCATGATGGACTTCAGTTAGAACTCAAGTGATTGAGTTTGGTGGAGTTGATTGAGGAGTTGATGGAGTTGTGTTCAGTTTGACTTAGTTGAACTAGTTGTATTTAGTCTAACTGTAGAATACACTAGTGATGAGTGATGTGAATTAATTATTAATTAATTCACTAATTATTAACTCATAAAGCAACTAAAGAATACATCAGTTAACTCAGTTCATGGACAATTCAGTGGAGACAAGTGTTAGAGGTGGAGACTACTACCAGTTGTGACTATAGCTGTGCATGAGATTTGCACAATTAATGATAGAGATTGCCAATGAGGATTGAGTGGTACAAGTCAAGGGAAAACTAGTTTGGATCAGATTCTATTCTCACATTCTTGCTTTGGATTGCGCAGTAGAGGCAGGCATACAACGAAGGAGATTTGAACATGTGACTTGATTCAGATCTGAGCTAGTTTGTGTGTAGCAGGTGGAGATAGTACTGAGTACTTGTGAGGAGTATTGTAATATGTATTGTTACATGTTCTCTATCATTATAATATACAGATAGTTGGGGGTTTTCAGCTGTATGCTTTCCCCGGTTACATACTTTGTTGATATGTGTTATTGATGTGTTTCAATGTGCGCATGTGAATGTTTTGATTCTACAAATTGATGATCAACGTAGAGGAGGTTATGTATTATGCATGCATTTCGCAAATAGTGTATAATCAGGATAATCTCTGTGAATAAGTGTCATATTATTCAAAATTTCTAGATGGTATTAGAGCAGAGTTGATCATCAGATCTATTATTCAGAAAGTGGTTACATTTTATTTCTTCAGGCAGAGTCTGTAATTGGGCCAGATAGCCTCTGGATTCATCCTTCTTTTGGAAGGTGAGATATCCAGTAAAAGCCCATACAGTCAATCTCTGTACAAAAAATGCTTTGTTCTCACGAATTTTAGATTAGAAGTGGTTGAGTTTTGAGATGGTGGAATTCAAATTTGCAGCAGTGTTTTCTTGGTGTCAAAGTTGAAATATCTTTCAACGGATTGCGATTGGAGTATGCTCTTGAAGGTAGCTCGAATTATATTGCATGGAAAGACAGGATGGAGGCGGTGTTAGATGACAATGGGTTGAAGGAGTTCATAGATGATGAGGTCCCAAAGCCTACTAATGCTTCTCACATTGAGGTTCAGCAAAAGAAGACAACAAAGTGTCAAAGGATTCTGTTGGAGGGTGTGAAGGATCACATTGTATCCAACCTATATGGAAACGCTTCTCCATACTTGATGTGGAAAGCATTGACAGATTTATTCCAAAGCAAAAGTGACAAGAGGAATTTGGTGCTCAAGGATAAACTCAGAAACATTAAGTGTGAGAATGGAGACAGTATGCCCAAGTATCTCACGAAGTTCACCCAATGTCGGGATGAGTTGGGCAGTGTGGAGGTGACTATCAATGATGAGGACTTGGTGAGCTTGGCTCTTCTTGGTCTTCCGAAGAGTTGGCATTCCTATCAGGACTCTGTCAATGGTCGAGAGAAACTGCCAGGATGCGAGAGACTTTGGTCAAATCTTGTGTAAGAGGAGATCATGCGGAATACCAGGGATGGATCTTCATCAAAGGCATCTGATGAAGAAAATTGCGCTTTGGCTGCCAAAGCAAAGAAGGGGAAGGAGAATGGTTCTCTTTCCAAATCCAGTTCTTCCAATGATGGGAATAAGGTTGACAAATCGAAAGTGTGATGCTTTCATTGTCATGAGGTGGGCCATTATGTTGCAAATTGTCCACGGAGGAAATCCAAGAAGGGATCCGGGGAAGGATCTGAAGGTGAGGCACTTGCTTCACAATTCGAGTTGGATTTCACACTCTTCGCATGCATGGTTTCATCCATGGTGGGAAGTGGTTTGTTTCTTAACAGTGTAGCTTCTTTCCACATGACCGATGACAAGAGTTTGATCAGTACTTTGGAGGAGAAAGATCTCCAGATACTCATAGCGATGGGTAATGATGAGAAGTATAGTGTCTCAGGTGTAGGCACGATTATTTTTCAAAGGGAGCATGGAGCTCGCCTTACCTTGACCGATGTCAAGTATGTACCAAGACTGAAGAGAAACTTGGTGTCGATCGCAATGCTGGAAGACAGAAGTTATGATGTAGTCTTCAGTAAGGGAAAGGTTTTCCTTAGACACATCATCACTAGACAGGTGAAGAAGATTAGTTCACGGGTCAAGAACCTGTATGCTCTTGAGGTTCAAGATGCATGCAAAGCCTTGAGCAGTAAGGCAACTGATGGAGACTTGGTGGTTGAGAGGGAGCGTATATTACCTCTCAACATGTAGAGCCAAAAGAAGTCTCAGACGATTGTGGAGGAGCCACGATTGGTGCAGCAACTTCAGGAGGTTGTGGAGCAGCCACAATAAGGGAAGATGAGAGGAGATCGAGTAGAGACATCTACTCATGCAAAGAACTCTAATAGGGGGAAACTTTGAGCCAGGTGGGCTGAGGGATCACATGCAGCCATACCTCTAGGTAGGAGGTGGGGTGATGTGGATTGATCATCCCAAGGAGGGGTAGGATCCTTGAGGTACCCAACCTCTTGGATGATACCTTGCTATAGGAGCCCCAATGTGGAGTAGCAAGAACTGACTGATTGGGTAGAGACAGATGCGGATGGAGTGGCAGATAAAGCGACAGTGTAGGGAATCCCAGGATAGCGCATAGCTAGCAAGCTGCAGCAATGTGAGAGGCACAAGTGTTTTGCATAGTGCTAGGTGGCACAGAGAAGTGTGCAATGGTGTGAGATGCATGGAGATGTTGCAGTAGAATAGATGTCAGAGAGGGAGCACTTGTCAATAGCAGGTAGAGCTTTAGCATCAGAGTATGTTCCTACCCCAACAGAGTGGTCAGTTGGGAGTGTTTTTTTTCCAAGTGTTGTTGGAGCAAGTGGACCGGGCAAATGTGTTATATGTAGAACATTCCAGAGTTGCAGGATAGGGGTTGTAGATAATCCATATCTTGTTGAGAGGGAGTGTTGAAAATGAAACAAGATGATGGAGCTTAGTGAAAGGAAGTCACCTTCACTAAGTGGGCCCACAGGCTATTTTTGGTGCAAAGTCTATTTTTAGACTATGTCTATTTTTAGACATATGGATCATGGTCTATCAGTTGCAGGATGCTATTTGTGGATGATTGGTCATGTTGGTAAAAACAGATGGAATTCTATTTTTAGACATATGGGCGGAGTCTATTTTTAGACTGCCATGCTAAAAATAGAACAGTCGAATATTATTAGCTCTTAATAATATTTGGACTATAAACATTATCTTATCCTCTTGTAGCACTTCAGTTCGAGCTACGGATGTGGCACATGCAACTTCCAGAAGGAAATACACTTTTCTTATGGGTCAGTTGAGCTATTGCATGATGGACTTCAGTTAGAACTCAAGTGGTTGAGTTTGGTGGAGTTGATTAAGGAGTTGATGGAGTTGTGTTCAGTTTGACTTAGTTGAACTAGTTGTATTTAGTCTTATTGCAGAATACACTAGTGATGAGTGATGTGAATTAGTTATTAATTAATTCACTAATTATTAACTCATAAATCAACTAAATAATACATCAGTTAACTCAGTGCATGGACAGTTCAGTGGAGACAGGTGTTAGAGGTGGAGACTACTATCAGTTGTTACTATAGCTGTGCATGAGATTTGCACAATCAATGATGGATATTTCCAATGAAGATTGCATGGTACAAGTCAAGGGAAAATGAGTTTGGATCAGATTCTATTCTCACATTCTTGCTTTGGATTGTGCAGTAGAGGCAGGAAGACAACGGAGGAGATTTGAACCTGTGACTTGATTTAGATCTGAGCTAGTTTGTGTGTAGCAGGTGGAGATAGTACTGAGTAGTTGTGAGGAGTATTGTACTATGTATTGTTACATGTTATCTATCATTATAATATACAGATACTTGGGCATTTTTAGTTGTATGCTTTCCCCGGTTACATACCGTGTTGATATGTGTTATTGATGTGTTTCAATGTGCGCATGTGAATGTTTTGATTCTGCAAATTGATGATCAATGTAGAGGAGGTTATGTATTATGCATGCATTCCGAAAATAGTGTATAATCAGGATAATCTCTGTGATTAAGTGTCATATTATTCAAAATTTCTACATAGCAACTATCCGTTCTATCTTTGTAAGAGCTTGTTAGCTTGCCATAACTAAGGTAAGGTAAAAGGATATTGGTGGACTGAGTGGAATGAATCAATGAAAAGAATAGCAGAACAGAGGAATATGATGGATAGCAAGGAATGTTTCTTTCAACTGAAGTTTGAAAGGGAAATGAATGACAAGGAGATATATGAATCCATAAAGGTATTTCTACACTAGCAGAGATACCTAAAACTTCCAAGGCTTACCTGATCCTAATGCTCCTTACTGCGATATTTTCTTCTGCTAAACGATCTTCTCAGAATGAGGCACTGGTTCAGCTGATGGTTTTTGAAGATATCTCTAAACATGCCTCACCAACTATGCCAGAACTACAATGTGGAGTCGCCAAAGGATGGTCTTCCACCAGTGGAGTTGCTAGATAGATGATTACAAGCAAAAAATGTGTTCAAGCCTTGTCTATCATCAAAGCTTGAAGTTGTGTCATTCTCCCAGGGAAGTTGAGCTTCGATTCTCTATTCACCGGCAACGGCGCCAATTAATGTTATCACCCCAAGAAACTCTCCTAGGTTGTATATCAAAGATGCTCAGGAACATTACAAACTCAACAAAAAGTTGGATAAATGGTGGATGAATGAAAGAAATGTTGCATATTCAAGCTAGATAACCACTTCTACTATGCTTGACCCCAGACATGGGTGAACACCCCCAGACTACAAGGCTTTCAACCACCAATCACTGACAGATTTAAAGAAAATGTGAGGATGGAGAACACTGATCACACCAGCAGATGCACATCACCCTGCGATGGCCAGTTGCAACCAGTTAAAAGGTTTGTAAATCTATTTCCTAATACACAGATAGGATGACAGCTCTCTGGCATTAAAATAATAGAAACCTGCAAACAAATTCAATGATACATGCTAAATCCTAACGCAGAGGTGGGATGACTGACTCTCTAATGCTAAACATTAACAGCACATGAATAAATGCAAAACAGGCACAACCTGGAACAAGAAGAAGAAGTGGACAGTGAGCAATTAACAACAAAAGAAGCTTGCATTAGCTAAAAATGAAGACCAGATGCTGCAGGTATCATAGCAGTTACAATCTCCAGAAGTTGAACCTTACAGCCGAAATAACATTCATCAACCTATTACATTCTATCTTCTGGATATATATAGAGTCTGTTTACAAAATTTCTTTGCTAGGCTATACGTGGATGGGTCATAACTGACCACCAAGTTCATTTACAATTATATATGGTCTCTGCCATGATCTGACTGTTTAATGAACAAAATCGGCCTTCTCTATCGTTTGTGATCCTTCTCAGGCAGATGAAGTGAAAAAAATGAATGCAACCCATAACTAGTCAATGCTTTAAACTGCTCAAGGCAGTCATTTTTGTCCTTGAGGTGTACACTGCATTGAACACAGTAGTTGAAGCTTTGACTGTGCAGAGAGTAGGTAGATCGCTTCGTCCTTCCTCAGGCAGCAGAGAGCAATCGGGAGTTAGGGTTTCATGGCGTAAGAATGAGCAGGTCGGGAATAAATCTTAGCCATTGGATTAAATAATCGGATGGCAGAGATCGTGTTAGAAGGATCTATCAGGAGAAATACGCGTGGGAGCAACAAGGGCTATCAAATTTGGATGTGCCAGATCTGAAAATGATCGCTATCAGAAGCCACGCATAGGTTAGCATCCGGGGGATCATACAGGAAGGTAGTTTTACGCAGCGGGTGGTTTCCCCGCACCACTTTTGGCGTGACGACAGATTCTGTATCGCGGGGCGCGATACAATCAAATTATGACATGTGGTATCCCAAAACCATTCCCCTATGGGTTATCGCATGCACAGGTCGCGCGATGAGAAGAAGCAACTGCTGTCGATCTGGCGATGGATGGTCAGATGGAGGGGAAGATACTCGATAATTAATGTGCGAGGGGAGAACATGGAGACCGTTAGATCAGATGCGATCAACAGCGGAGATCCAAGAGGGGGGGGTTATATGAGAGAGCCAGGTTATATGCTCAGGTCATGTGTTAAGCGCCCGAGCTAAATAAACCTAGTTTGTGCGGGTTTTGACAGACTATCGAGGTGTTTTTAAAAAAAAATAAAGAACACAGGCTTACACAGCGAATTAGGAAAGAACAGAGGAAACATATGTAGCGAGGTTTGAGAAAAAGAAATGGGTTTAGGTTGAACTGTGGGGTCAAATAGTGGCAGCGAAGAAAAGGGATTAAATAAGAGTTAGGAGAGTATCAAGAGAATAAGGGGAAAGAAGGCACAGACTGCAATGAGCTCCCTTCTCAGCACAAACCAATCATCAGTCTCGAAAATGACCTTCAATCACTAAAAACTGTAGCAGAGCTAACAGTGACTATGGATATTTTATATAGCCTGGAAAGAAATATTCCATACTTCTCAAGGGCCCAGGTATTGGGCCAATTACTTAGTTTCATAAAGTGTGTTCACTAAGATACATAGTTTCATAAAGTGTGTTCACTAAGATACTTCTACACATGCACAAATTCCATGTATACATGACACATTTGCAATAAATTGGGCCTCTAAGATTTTATTGTTACATTCATCATCTCACATAGGCTTGGCAAGAATTGGTCCCATTTATAGATTATAGCAATGAACCATGTTGAGATTTGTATTTTTCTTGAATTTATGTGCTTTCCTATTATAAGCATACAGATTATGTTTTTGTGTGATGGATGTTGAGTTTTCTATTTTATTTATTGGCAAAAAAAGTCCACATAATTTGTCTGGTACACCCTTTTAATCCTTCATTTTCTTGAGTAGTTATTTAGAATCTCTTCTATTGGTTAGGACTAAGTAATAGGAATAGTAGGAATAAAGACTTAGGTAGGAATAAATAGAAAGAAAGTGTTACTGTTACATTTATTGTACACACCCTTTATAGAATGAATTTACCACCCTATCCATGGTTTGTAGGTAGAATTGACATAACTTGAGTAGGTATTTACAGAAGGTTTGATTAATGAATTTACCACTTTACACGCCCTTTCTGTGTTTCATTTGACTAGTTGACTACTCTTACTATTTTGAGTTATATTAGTATTAGTTAGTATATTAGATCAATTGGGACTTACACTATTAGGAAGCTACATCCTAAGTTTATTGAGTCTATAGAATCAAGCTCTCATTTAATCTATAGGACATAGGAATACAAAGTATATAGAGACAAATTTGAGAGCCAAAAACACAAAAAAAAAGTAAGTGGAGTATTTGATCCAATTACTATTGGATTCACTTATTCCAAACAAGAGTATATACAATTTGTTATGGAGTTTTATGGGGTGAAGAAAAAAGTGCAAAGATTGTTGGATTAAGGCTGTGAGACGTGATGTGATGTGCCTCGGGACTATAAAATATACCATGACTGGGTGGTATCTAGTTTTTCAAAATTTCATAGGACTTATAACTGGTCCCATACACAATAAGAAGCTTCATGTGGAGGTATGTCAGTCCACGAGAGGTGAACATGTCACTTGGGGGATTTCAACCATAGTGGGTGTGATAACAACACCCCTCTTTCACAGACTATGTAAGACCCTGTTGACAACATTGTTTAGATTTTGATTTAATAGTCTTTTGTTCTTAATTGTCTTAATAGGAGAGGGTATTATTCAATGGAATCATAGTATCTAAATGATGGATGAACATGGGTTAAGTTTTGTTTCAAAATATTTGACTCTTGAATGCTTGAATTTTTGTGTGCCTACCAATTGCAAGGAATTTCAACCAACTAGATGTTACAAGTAGCACAAATTATAGTGACTGCGGTCTCACATTGTTAGAGATTGTTTTCAGTTGGAAGTGATGAAAAGAATAATGGGAGTTTTCCAAACTGGGATTGCGAAACATATGAGTAACTGCTTCTATACCTTGTTGAACTTTCATTTGCATATACATATATTCCAACTAATCTCTCCTTGAATTAGTAGGATGTAAGAGATTTTGTGAATGGTGGGCATGGTGTATTGGGATGTTTCAGTTAAATCAGGTTCTGCACATCATGATTGAGTGTCAGTTTACAAGTAAAAAATTGGAATGTTTTGAAGTAGTAATAATTTATTTCTCAACGTAAAATTTTCATCTGCATATACATCCTAGCTGGGCTCTCTCGAAAATGGCAAAATATAAAACTTTTGTTGTTGTGTCATGGATGGCATAAAGTAATATGATTTAATTAGCTCAAGTTCTCATTAGGTTAGGTGTCGAAGATTAGGATTAAAATTCGTCTACAATTGTGTTGGTTTATCAAATAGCAATGGTGTTTTAATGAGAAACCTTCATCGGCATGTACATTCCAACTCGACTCTTTCAGAAATGGTAGAATGTACTTTTCTGTTTTGAGTATTATTGGTAGAATAAGGTAACATTATTTAGGCAACTCGGTTATTGCATAGCAGCCATGATTTTCCTATGTCTTGTCATCATCTCAAATTCTTGTGGTTGTTTTTTTTGGTGCAGACTACAAAATTGAGAATTTTTTTCTTTTGATCAGCTACTCTGTTTTTTCAATGGGAATGTATGTCTGATAATGTGGTGATTGTGCATGATTTGTTTCAATTCCTACATAGCTATTGTGATATGTCATTCATAACAAGATAACATTTTTTTTAGTCCGGATTATTTTTCGTTATTTCACTGCCAAAATACAGAAGTCCCTGTTGGGTTATGCATGTATTTGATTCTTGGGATTTTATGTTGGCAGTTCCTCTATTGTTCATTGTAATACATTTCAAATTAAACATGAGGTGTTGTTTGTGGTGTAATAATACATTTGAAATTAAATATGAGGTGTCATTTATGGGGTAATACATTATTCTTAAGAAGCACCTCTTGTTGATCAATGCTTTGAATCATTTTTTATTTGATGTCATGATCCCTAGTCGTTCCTGCTGTAATGGAGATCATTTTTGCAAGAATTATCGTATGCTTAATATATTGTCCTGATACAATGACCTAATTATGTTCTTTTATAGTTGCAACTCCATTGATATTATTGTCAAGTTCTCATTGGTTCTATTCAATTGTAATCAATACCTCATGAGTTTGTGATTTTGGGGCAAGTGATAAACTAGGGGCATGAATCCAGTAGTGGGATGGGGACTAATAGTGATGATAGAACCTGACCTCTAAAGAAATAACAAATTAGAACACAGAACATTGATAACACATTAAAAAAGTGGTTTTAAAATAATGAAGAATACTCACAAGTTTTAAAATAGTCCATAAACTCACTAGGCATACAATTGTCTAGAAAGTGACTCTTAGTTCACTACCATCCAAAATATCATTTTCAAACACATATTTAAATGATATAACGTAAAGACACTTCAAATCCTTAGACATTAAGAACCATCAAATGTTTAGTACAAAAAGGTTTAGTTTTGATGTACATATTACCTTTCACATCTGACAGAGAGGTTGATTGTTGGAGAATGTTTACAGTAAATGATGTTCCAATATGTATAAACACAAGTCCATATAGAGCCCAATGCTTCTTTCCCCTTGTGCATTTGATCAGACATGAATAGGTAATTCTTATCATTCAATGTTTTCCATGACCCACCACTAAGTTTGCAATCTATAATGCAAAGGAGTAACTTATTGAACTATGTTCAAAATGAGCATTAATCAAATCAATATGCCAGGGCCACTAAAAATTCTAGAAGCACCAGCATTTGCTAGGAGAAACTAAGAGCCCCTAGATCATAATAAAATCAATCCTAGACACAGATATCATAATTATGCATATGCAATCCTTGTCGATGACCATTCACACTCAAGTTTTCAATGGAATGTTATACATTTAATCTATAATTCATGGAAGAACCATTGCAACAACTCAATTTACAATACTTATCTCTAGATCACTGTCAGAATTTCATACAATGTATCTTTATTCATGGGGCTCATCAGTCAAGATTTCCAATGGAGAATTATAAATGTAAACCCTCATTAATGGAAGCAGCATTTCTTCAACTCAGTTTACAATACTACTCTATAGGTCACTGCAAACATTTCTGTCACCATGAATCTTTAGTTAGGGATCAACACTATTTCATAAACTCTCTCCTTTTAAAGTTTTGTTTCTTGTCGCCTATGTTTACCTTAAAGTTTACAAAAAATATTTTTCGGCGAAGATCACATGAGACATCATTTGTCGACGCGTTTCGAACCAACCAGTGTGGTTCATCGTCAGGACAAGTTGAAGAAACAGATCTAGCTTAGCATGTTAAATAGACCGAGCAGAGCCTCCAACGGCTAATTTGACCAACCGCTAATATTGACTATTGGACCGGGATCAAAACTTTTTTAATAATAAAAAAAAAGATAAGTTATACAGGGGACCAATCCCTTAATAAATAAATAAAATAATTTAACTTAGTGATAATAGTTAGTTAAAAGTTATTAAAAAAATAGTTAAAAATTATAGGTTAATTATTATTTAACCTATCTTCGCCGAAAAATAATTTTTGTAAACTTGATATGGATCACAGAAACCTAAACTCTACTACCTTAAAGTTTTTCGTTTCCTTGTTGCTATGCACTACATCAACCTCTATTATTCTACAATATTTGTTTGTTTAATGTTTTTCTATCATGCATGAGGAAATAGTGTTGCTCTTGTGAGGGTAAGAATGCAAGTGACAAGGGTTGATCATCTACAAAACACTTCCTCAAATGAGGAGTTATGTTTGGTAGGTTTTGAAGAGAATAATGATATAAAAGCTGAAGGGCATATGTGTAGATGTTGAAGGTGGTGCTTCTGCATGAATTATAGTGCAAGGTGCAACTTTAACCAAGAATATTAGTGTTAACAGAGGCCAAACTAAATAGGATATGCTGAAGGAAACTGATGACATTGATTTCAATGGATGCTTAATAAGAGTTGCAGTGAGAAAATATAGAACTCAATAGCATCAATACATTATTGGCTAAATACCTCATCAGGGAAAATTTTAAGAACCCCCCCTAAATTTATAAATATAATAAATGGGCGAATCTCCATGGTATATAAGAAAAATTGAAGGCGATTTTATCAATAATATAATATGTATATATAATTTTTTGGCGAATCTCTCACCAGGCATGGCGAATATTTTACTCAATTATAAAATCTTGTAAGATCTTGGCGAGTCTTTCACTAAATAATAAAACTTTGTAAAGTCCTAGTGAATCTTAGCATAGGCTACATGTTGGTTTAATTCCCCCATTTAAATAGGCTACATTCCATGTGAATACCATGGGTCAATACCATGTGCCATTTTGGTGAATACCATGGGTCAATACCATGTGCCCTTTTTATTTTTATTAATTCTAATATTAGGGTTAATAATGGTTTTTTGCATGGTATTAATAACAATCTAGTCCATGGTATTTGTCCCATAGTATTTTGGCCATAGGTTTCACCTAAATATAACCCATTTTTTGAGTGTTCGTAATATAAGGTGACTTATGGAGTAAATATAAAAAAATGTTTTATTTGTTTACCATACCTCTCGTTTATTTATATTTTTATTAATTTACCGTACCTTTTTTACAAATATGGTATTTGGCCCATAGGATTCACTTAAATAAAACCTCTTTCTTGAGCCTTCATAAATAGAACGAGGGTTATGGACTAAATATAAAAAGAGGTTTTATTTATTTACGATACGTCTAGTTTATTTATATTTTTATTTATTTACCATACCTTTTGAGTAAGTATAAAAAGACGTTTTATTTATTTACCATACCTCCACTTTACTTATATTTTTATTTGTTTACACCCTTACATGTATATAAAGTGACTTATAGAGTAAATATAAAAAATGTTTTATTTATTTACTATACCTCTCATTTATTTATATTTTTATTAATATACCATGCCTCTTTTATAAATATGGTATTTGGCCCATAGGATTCACTTAAATAAAACCTATTCTTGAAAATGGGTGAATGGATTCACTTAAATAAAACCTATTTTTGAAAATGGGCGAATGGAAGGTTGTAAGTCATAATTTCAAGGGCTAAATTTACCTTTTTTACCCTCTCCCTTAAAATAAGGTGGGCTATTTGAGGTGATTTGTAAAAATGTACTATGATACAAAATATTCGCCCACTAAAAATTTAAAACTCCTTAATTTCGCCAAAGGGCGAACATTCGCCCCTAAAATTATCCTTGTATCTCATGCAAGGAAGAAGAAGGAAGGGCTTATTATAGTGTTAATTGAACAAAAGGAGTGTTACACTAAAAAATGTCACCATGACCATTTACAGTTAGGATGGCTCTATCAACAGTCATGCTACCCTCTTAGGCAAGTCTTATGCCTCTGCTCTCCATGTCAAACTCCAAAAAAGAGAGAAAGTCTTTCTAAATGTATTTATCTCTGGGGACGCAGGTTCTCTCAACCTTACCTGCGGGGACGCACCCAATGGTCACAAAAGCTGCATCTTTGGACGCTCTGTATGTAAAGGGGTAGGTGCGTCCCCCTGTAAAGGTTAAAATGCGCAAGTTTCATCTTTAAAAAGTCACTTGTGGTCATTTCTAGAGCATTCTAGAAGGTTGTTCGACGTGTATTGAGCGCCTCCAGATGGTTCATGCACTCCTACCAAAGAGGAACTTATCCCATCAATAGGGGAACTATCCCATCCAAAGAGGGGATTATCCCATTGATGGTGGACCTGATTAACTTCCTCTTGAGCACTATAAATACAGGCATTGGGCCAGAAGGAGAGGAGGTTGAAAGCTATACATTTCTAAGGGTAAATGCTGTAGGAATTAGGACTCCCATTTAGAAGCTTGTGAGGAGAGATTGCCATCTTTGCTTGTTCTATTTGGAAGTGGGTGAGCTTTGTAAAAGTAAAGGAGAACTCTTGATGGACCCTGGGAGGGACTTGCACAACACCAAGGCTCAGGTTGTATTTGTTCCTTTTGTTACCTATTAATGCAAATGAGTCCATTCTTCTCAATAACTTGTTATTTATGAGTTGTTTCATGTATTCCTTGGTCTATGTGTTAAATATGTTTTATTCTATGAGATTATCAAGTGCTATTTAATCGTTTGATTGTTAGTGTATGCAGGTTTCAAAGTGAAGGAGGAGCTCATCCGGATCAGCGGAGCTGGACTGCTACAACAGCGTTGGATTACAGGTAGGATCTAAACACTTGATTTCCCGTATAGTAAATGCATGTTTAGAGAAGGATTGCTCTTGTTTGTCTTGTTTGTCACTAGAGAGTCTTAGGCTCCTAGGGAGGTTGGTTGTGTCCGCACAATCGACTCTTTCCGCCTGACAAATTGGCGACTCCGCTGGGGATTCCATTGATGTGAAAAGTCTTTTCCTTTGCGTGAACTTTGCTCTGAGAAAATTGGTTTATTTTTTTGGTTTTGGCTCTGTGACTTTGTCTGTGGGTGGGTTAGCTTAGGATTAGATCCATTTTGGTTTTTCTTGAGTTTTTCAGTAGGACGCACCCTCTGAGTGTTGCACAGTGTGTCCTTGGACACACTGTCGCTGTGTGCACAGAGCGGGCCCACACCTATGCTAACGGGTCGCCTGCGTCCCCTGCTAAAATTTGAGAAAATTCCATTTTTTGCATTTTTGCTCTTAAATTTAGTTTTTTCTTGGTTTTTACTACCCAGATTCATTAGTCCTTTGTCAGAGATCTTCACCTGAACTTGTTTCGATAGCATTGAGTGTTTTAGTGGATTTCATGGAAGTTTAAGCCCTAGGGTTTGATTTTTGAGTAGGTCTTGTAGTGACTTTGGCGGTAGAAGTTGTCAAGCCTTAGATCTCTCTGGTTTTGTCAGCATTCTAAGAAGTCAGATCTGTCGTAAAGTCTACCTGTGTGAGCAACTTACTATTGAGTTGTCTCTTTGGGCAAATTTCGAAGTGCTTGTTGTTTAAGTCTTGAATTCCATTTTACAAAAAGAACAAAAAGATTTGAGTTTGTTTTGACTAGTCTTTTGATTCTGCATTAGCTGGTCCTTGATTTGATTTTGGTCAAGTAAAACAACCTAGAATCATCTTTGTGAGCTTTTGCCTTGTTAGGTTTGCTTAGAGTAATTTCCTTTTTGATTTGCTTATGAGTCAAGTTTTCATAGTTTTTATAGCTTTTAAGATTGATTTTCGTTACAATAGATTTATATGCTTTATTAAAAAGAGAAAATACAAAAACATCTCCTTTGAAAAGTTTTGTTTCAAGTAGCTTTGAAAAGTTTTGAAAGAAAAAGAGTTTTTTCATGCACGTAAGGAGTGGTCATGTTTGTATGCTTGAAAAGATAAAGAGAATTGTTTCTTTGATTGTCTTTATTAAGAAAGTTGTTCTCTCTAAAATTTGCATTCTCTCAACTCTCTTAGTTAAGAATTTCATTGAAAAAAGGAAAAGTAGCGTAAATCATCTTAGGTGCATCTTTGTAGTGGTTTGAGTCGAGTCTACACACCATTGGTTTCACTTCTGCTACCTTTTGTCTTTAAAAAAAACCATAAAATTAACGCTTAAAGTAAAATCGACGTAGTAATTTTTATTTACTAGGGCTCTGAAACACCAATTTAGATCAGGCTAGTGTCTTGGAGTAGGTGAGTAATTAACTCTCCAAGACAACAAAACCAAACAAGTAGCTTATCTTGTGATAGAATAAATCCAATTGTCTCGCTTGTACTCTGGGAAAGCTCCTCTTAAAGGAGAAGCACGAGCTCGTGTCCGAACCAGTGAGGGGATCAATCCCCCCTCGTTGGGAATGATGCCAGACACGCACGTATTACAAACGGTAAACCTCGGATTAACCATTGTCGAGGAGCCAGGGGTCACTTTTCGGTAAACCTTGGATTATTGTCAAGGAGCCGGTAAGGGGATTGAGCTTGCTACTCTGCCCTTGCGTGCTGTCGGAGTTTAGACTGTTCCCCTAGGTGCATTTGTTGTGGTTGGTAACCTTAGTGACCATTATCTTTAGGATTCTACCGAGGTGACGGTGTGTTGTGCCCTACAACAACCCCCCATTTCATATCATCTGTATTTACAAACAATTAACATATGAAATGGGTCACTTTTAATAAATTAATTGGTATTAATGAATTTGTTCGGAAAAGGTATGATAATCAAAAGTGTTTGTGAATTGAAGCCTTTTTCAAATAACAATGTTTCCAAAATAAAACAATCTTTTGTTATTGCGATAAAGCGATCGCAAGATCGCATATCGCAATGACAAGAGAGATGCATTTAAACGGCACTTCGGTCTTTGCCGATGCGATATCGCTATCGGCGATCGGCGGTATTCAATGCATACACAAAAAAGAGCACATATCTTATACCCCGATGCGACGCTATATCGGCGATCGGCTATCGGCACTGCCTCTTGTGGGAAAACGCTTTAAGTTTTAAACCCCGACCCGATGTGATATCGCTATCGGCCGTCGGCGGTATCCTATGCACTCTTATAAGGCGCTCAGGTCTTTCCCCGATGCGATGCGATATCGCTATCGGAAGTCGGAAAATCACTTAATATGCATCTGGTAATTTGTTCACATGCTAGTCCGATGCGATATCGCAATCGGCGTTCGCCAGGGCTGCTTTCGAACGATAGTGTAACTCTTTCCCCCATGCGATGCGACATTGTTCATCGGTAATCGGCATTTTCAAAAAGCGATTGCTTTAAGCTTTAAAAGTTATATTTAAATCCAGTTGATAAAGCGCAGATTTCAAAATGTCGTTAAATGCAGGGATAAGGTAATGCATGCGTATTTAATAACCTTGCCCCTTCGATTAACGAATACTTGCGTCTAAGGCATTATCATATCTGTTGCACGCGCTAGAAGGTCATTCAACTGAATAACAGTGTAAAGGTCATTTAATGGGTAGTATGCCTTAAAAACACCATTAATGCATATGCGATCTCTTACCAGTAATTGGATCCGTAGCCACCTTTTGAAAATTAATATCGCCACGCTTCAAGTGATATATATCTTTCCCATTATGCTTTGTCTTCATTATTTCTCGTGTTACGATTTCTCTTGCACTTGTGTAGAGTTCGTTTGTTGAGAAAAACCTGAACATGATGGGGAAGAAAAATAAGAGGAGTTCTGGTTCTACTACAACACCTGTTGCAGGTCAAGCTGCTTCAATTTCGAAGAAAGGTTTAATCTCGGACACTACGTGCACTGGTCTTGCTAGGACCACATGGCAGGGCACATATAATCTTTTGGAGGCCGAGCAACCAAAAGTGACAGTGAGAACAGCTAGTGTTGATGTACTAAGGAAATCTGATGCAACGCTCAAAGACTTGGCCGACTCCTTTTTACACAGAATAGCGGCCAGAGAGCAGGTTCTCCCTTACACAGATGTGGTGCGCTGGGCAATTGAAGAAATCCCTATCACTGATAGAACTTTCCATACAAGGGACGGAAGGATTTTCGGGTCATTCAAGCCTGATGACCTGAGGCAAATGTATCATCTGCCTGAACCGGAGCTAGTCTACAACAGAGCCTTCGTGGAGAAATTCGCAAAAGAAAATGAATCACCATCCGAACCCCTCCGAGATTGGAGGCAGAACCCAGCCAAGCACAAGCATGAAAGTTCAGGTAAGTACTCCAACGTTTCTTTGGCTTCTCCCTATTGCTATGCGGGGATTATGATGTGTAGATTGTGGGGATTACATGATTCCGTTAATATCAATATTGACATGGTTCCCTTAATGGAAGCGGCTATCAATGCTATAATCATGGATTGGGCCACTATTCTTTCTGATAAGCTGGTCGTAGTTGTTCGTGAATTTAGAGCCAAAACTATAGTCACCGAAAGGAAAATCCCGCCATTTTATTATTCTGCTTACATTATGGATACCCTGTGTCTTAATTCTGAGTTTCCTGTCCTCGGTTGGAGATGGACCACCCAAGATCCAACACCCATTCATTTATACCATCAGAAATTGTGGAAGTCCTCTTACAAGGACCATTTGTACCAAATTTGTAATGGTTTCATGGTGCCCATTTACTATTCCATTTATGACAGACCCGTTTCCAGAATTTCCTATGAAGCTTCTTTTGACTTACTAGCCGTAGCAAGTTGGTTCGGGGTGGAGTATTTCACCTATATCAGAGTTTTTGGGAGTAAGGCTAGGCCACATGTCCTCCCTTTATATATCCCAGACAAGCTATTAGCCCGGGAAATCTGCTACCAGATTATGGCCGAGAGTGTTACACAAACTCTCAAAGAGGAGAAGAAGAGAGGTTGGCCCTCTTTTCCTTTAAGAATTGGGGTTTTTACTCTCCTTAATTACAAGCATGCAGAAAAGGAAGCGACAAAACTCCAAGCTTTATCCCTGGCCACTTTCCCAAGCAGACTCTATGATCCAAAGCAAACTGCCTACACTGCCCTAGAACAAGCAAAATTGACGAAAGTTGATCATCAAGAGGATATGTTTGATGACCTGTTCGTAGGTACCGAGACAATAAGCCAAGCCAAACAGCTTGCAATAATGAAATACAATGATGAAGCGTTGACAGAGTTTAATAAACTTAGGGAGCAGAGGTTGCAAACTCTGCCTCTAGATTTATTATCCACAACCCCAGCGTCTTCCTCAAGCGAGCCTGGTCGGCAACAGATACATCCACCGCCTATTACAAATGAAGAACAGGATAAACAACAGGAGGAAAGGCAGAAGAAGCTGCAGGCTGAGAAGCAGAGAAAAGAGCAAGCAGAGAGTCAGAAAAAGGAGCAGATAGAAAGGCAGCAAAAGGCAAAGAAGGAAGAAGAGCAGAGGAAGAAGAAGGAAGAAGAAAAACTGAAGAAAGAACTAGCAAATAGGCAGAAAAAGGAATTGGAGGAGCAGCAGCGGAAAACGCAAGAGGAGCAACAGCGAAAAGCACTTGAAGAACAGCAGAAGTTAGAAAAAGAAAAAGAACGGAGCAAAGCCCATACAGAGCAACATAAACAAACCTCCATCGATCCTGAATTGATTAAACAATGGAACCAATTCGATTCCATTATCAGTGGTAAGGAAGGCTCCAAAGACAAAGGCTCCTCTAAAACAAGCGATGCGCCTGATACCACTTCTTCTTAGGTTCTAGGAGGAACCAGTGACCCACCCATTTCACAGGATGTCGAGATAATCAATAAGGACCCTTCCGATCAAATTGTTCTCCAGGTGGAAGAAATTCCTCCCCTGGATATTTTCTACAGCCCAAAGCATAGAGCCGTTATCAAGCGCTCTAAGAAAAGACGAAGGCTTGATCAACCTTCTATCTTTCCTGAGCAAATAGTCACGGGCAATATGGTCTGGAAGGAGGATTTGGATCCCTCCGATGATCTAACAAAGCTGTCGCAATTCGCGGGAGCTTATTCTGCAACAACTATCGACAAAGCATCGGAGGTAAGCCTTCTGTTGAAGACTAAGGACCATGAAATATATGCATTACAGGCAGAGGTAATTGAAGCGAAAAACAAAGCAGCACAGGTGGAAGAGCAGTTGCTGGCTCAACAGCAAGAAAACAATTTGTTAACCCAGCAACTGCAAATTGAAAGACAAAGGATAGACCAAAGTGAAACTCAGAAGGCAAAAGAATTGTCGGAGGCATTGTCACAGTTGAAAGCATCAAATGAGCTGATGATGAAATCGAAAGATGAGCGAATAGCTCAACTATCAGCACAGCTCGAAGGTATCAAGAGCACACAGAATGTGAAAGTTTTCAAAGCAGAAGCAACCCAAATAAATGGCGCATTACTGTCTCAGATCAGACTTCTATGTCAACAACTTGCTAAGGCTGAGCCATTATGCGAAATATCTACAACAGTGTGTGAGCAAATAGAGAAGGCCAGGAATGAGCTAGATCAGGCCGAAGAAGCCATATCCGATTATACTGAGTGGCAAGACACTGACGAAGGGAAAGCGGCGAATTTGTCCCGAATCCATGAAGCGTACAAAGACATCCTCTTCACGGAATGGAACACTCAGGTAATGAAAGCAGAAAGGGCGGCTTCCAGGTGTAAAATAATTGCCAGCAATATGATCGACCTAGTCAATGATACACTTTATTTGGCAAACATGATCTCCAAGTGCACACCTGGAAGCATAACAACAGCAGGTATGCTTGAAGAATCAAGTTATCATGACTTGGAGGAACAGAGGAAGTTAATTACCGGAGTAAATACTTTAACCTCTGATGCATATTGGCTATTTCTAATCAAGCCACATACTCAAAGGTCTGCTCTCAAGTGTTTAACAGATGCCCTCAGATTCTTGATCCCCGACATTCAAGATGCTACATATGATGCCCAGCTAACTTCGCGTCTCAACAGTCCACCAGAAGTAGAGCCAATGCTGGCGATATGTCAGCTAAGGAGTAAAGGCAAAGAAACCACCGAATGAAGCATTGCCGCCAACTGCCAGATTGCCAAGAAAGATGGAACAAACATTTATTGATGCCAATTTAATAGCTTTTCAGTTGTTTAGATATTTAGATTAGTATAGTATTTATAGACCCTTTCATTGTTTTGGAAAGGGTCGTAAAATTTTGTAATAGACTTAAAAGGCTGAAGTTTGCACTATTGTGCTTCAGTCTATATTCTTTTGTGAAACTCGACCAACGGTTCTGAATTTTGATTAGAAGGTTGTTTTACACAATTGCGCACGACTGTCTGTTGTTTGGAATGCTTTCTGATTTGAAGGAAGGACTGCGACATAGTGATTAATATACTGGATTGATCGAGCAGCTTACATGGTACTATTATCTGTATCTGTGTTCCTTCTTATTATATGAATTACTGTGTTATTATCTTTGCTATTGTTGAATGCATGTATGTGATATAACGGCGAATCTTCATTTCGTTTCACTATTGAATGTTTTGATGATTTGTTATCTCTTTCACCCATGCATGTATCAATGATATGAATGATTAAGTGTAGTAATTCGCTCTAATCGCTCTGCATAACTAATTATGCAGAGCAATGTTTAAATGGTTTTAAACATCTATGCTTAAAGTGTTAGAGTCATCTACATGCCTGCCTTAAAGCACAGATCATCAAACGCTACGCTTTGCAAAGTGATAAATCCCGGGATCCGATTATAGTTATTACATTTTGTTTATAGTTTAGCTGTCCGCTTATTACCATCTTATGTCATAAGTCACTCATCCATCCCGTTCACTTATAATTCTTGGGAAACTGGTCCCATTATCCCCAGTCAGAACCACTATTCCAAACGGAAAAGGAGCTGCACTAAGGTCCGGACCGGGTGGTTTCCCCTTTGTTGTGGCAGCGATTTTCGAGGCCTCAACAAAATTGGCGCTAGAAGGAGGGCTTTAATTGTGAATGGCAAGCCGACCCAAATCGGCAAGTCATTCTAAGAGTAATTCTCCCTCCAAACCTCCTCGTTCTTCTCAATTACATGCTGGTTCACCAGCCCATAACCAAGAAGAAGAGGAATCTACCACCACTGCTCAATCCCATCATATCCCAGAACAACTAAGTCTTGAATCTCCTGAAGTCCAGTCTCTAATCCATAAACTTCAGAGCTTCTCGATCTCACCACAGAAATCTGAGATATCAGAAAGCAGTGTGACTTCGCAGTTCAACCTCACTCATCCTCTTACCAGACTTCAGAGCGAAAAACTTGGCATTGAACCCACTGAGTTTCCTTTACCCAAAAGGAAAAAGTCAAAGAAAAATACTGAAGGATCTGATACTGGGGATTTTTCTTCCACATCCTCCATTTCATCTCCTCATCTGCAAAGTCAACCACCCACTCCTCCATTACATATTGTTGTTCACCAGGGAACAGAAGCCTCAATATCCCAATCTATTCACTCCTCATCTTCAACCCTTTCCAACACATTCGGAATCCCAGCAGTAGTCCCAACCACTGTTGCCATTATAATGGCAGATCCATGGACTAGGCCAGGAGCAGTCAACATGCCTGGACCATTGCATGATCTACCCAATGACCCCGAAAAATGGCTGCCTAAATTCAATCCAGACGATGGGATCCAGGCTGAAGAACACATCAACAACTTCATGTTAGCAGTTAACCTAAAAGGAGTGACAGAGCAAGATGTCGTAGTAAGACTTTTCCCTTACACTTTACAAGGATCAGCAGGATCCTGGTATTTTTCCTTACCCTCTGGTTCGATTACCAGTTGGAATACATGCCAAGAGCAGTTTCTCACCAAATATGGAGATGATAGGTCCTTAGCAACTTTAATAAATGACCTCTCCAATTTGAGAATAGAGCACAGGGAACCAATAAAGGAGTTTAATGCCAGATTTAATAAACTACTGAATAAAATCCCTACCGCTTCTAAACCAAGTGAACAAATCCGAAGCGAATGGTACATCACTGCCCTACCTGCCAACATAGCTATATTTGTTGACAGGGCTGGCAAACCTACGTTAGCTGAAAATATGAAAGAAGCACTTGCCGTTGAAAAGCGCATCAATGCTCTTGAAAAGAAAGCTGCTCTAGAAGATAGAAAAGCTAAAAAAGTCTCGTTTAAAGAAGATTCCAAGAAGAAAACCCCGAAGGACCCATATGACATGGAAGTTTTACAAAAGGTCCTTAAAACATTGTCCAATGAAATGGTTGAGATTAAAAAGCAGGTGGCCAAAACTTCAAGCAAAAGACCATTTAGGACTTTTAAGAAAACCGAATCAAAGCCACCTAATGTTATATCTAACGCTGATTCGGACCAAGAAGAAGAGGAGGAGGAAACACCTTCACAGACCGATGATGAAGAAGAAGTAGCTGAATGCCACAGAATGTGGGATTTTATACTCCCAAACTCTGATATGGATAATGAAGAAGAAGCCTTTCCGGTTACTACAAGAAGTAAAAGCACTCCTGAACCCGCCCAGGAAACTTCAAAGAAGAGGAGCACAGGCGCTACTACAACAAAGGAAAAAGTTCCCCCAAAAAAGTCACCTGTGGTAGTTCCTCAAAACCAGCCTTCAACTTCTAGTTCTCCTTCAACATCCAAGACTCTAGTGGTATCCGATTCAATGGAATATAACATTGTTGATGATATGAAGAAAACCAAGGCAAATATAACCATGTTTGAACTTAGTAAACTGAAACATCAGCAAAAGCTACTTCTCAAAGAATTAAATGTTGTTCCCTCTACTCCCCTTCCCAGTACAAGAGCTGCCAACGATCAAGGCCAGCCTCCCGCAGGTATGGTTGAAATTACCGATTCAGTCTTAATCGAAGATAAATCAAATTCTCACACTCCACCCTTCCTGCTCACTTATGAGATTTATAATAGAAACCTACACAATTGTTTAATAGATTCAGGGGCTTCATCTAATATAATGCCAGCTTCAGTTTGCTCTAAGCTGAACATTGAACCCCAGAAGTCTGCCATTCATATTGTACAGTTGGATAGAACTAAAGTGCAGGTTGTGGGAGAAATTAATTCTGTAACCATCAGGTTGTCAGCCGACCCCAGAATTGTTCAAAGGATTGACATCCTAATCGCTGACATACCTGAATTTTATGGTTTGATTTTAAGCAGAGATTGGTCCGAAAAACTACATGGGTATATTTCCACAGATTGGTCACATATGTGGCTTCCCTACAAGGGAAAGCCAAATCAAATAAGGATCGATCGTGAGAAGCATATGACCCACACAGTTACTGAATTCGAGCAAGAAAACCAACCTGTGGCATTCAATAATAACATCTTGGGGAACTATTCAGCAGAATCATTCTTTGGCAACTTTGTTGCCCAACCATCTCCTTTTTCAGTCAATCATTTTACATCTCAAATAGAAAATTTTTCACAAACTGATAGGTCCAGGTGTTTTAATGATGCTGAGAAAATTGTAGATACTTTTGTTAATATTCCTTTATTTTGGTCTTTATATTTTGATGGCTCTAAGTCCAGCGAAGGCTCAGGAGCAGGTTGCATTTTGGTTAGTCCGCACGGCGAAAAGACAATGCTGTCTTGTAGGTTAGAGTTTGAGTGCACTAATAATACAGCCGAATATGAAGCTTTAATCCAAGGATTATACAAAGCAATCGGCCTGGAGGTACGATATCTAAAGGTATTCGGCGATTTGGAAATCATTGTCAAACAGGTTAGAAATGCAATTCATTGCCTTTCGACTCACCTTAAACATTACCAATCGCTCGTTCAAGAGCTTACCTCACACTTTTTGGCATTCAACATTTCTTCTATACCTCGATCTCAAAATTCAACCGCAGATTTACTAGCCAATGTAGCTTCAAAGCTTCTACCTTCTGAAGACTACAGCCTTGATAGATTTTCTGTAGAATTACTTTTCAGACCCTCAATTCCTGACAATGTCACTAATTGGAGAGTATTTAATCATGATGATGATATTTTGCAATTTCTAACTTCTGAGAATTCTTATGATAAGCAAGTTATTGAGGAAGATGATCATGATTCCCAGATGAAAGAAGTGCTCAAAGAAAATTCGATCCCTAAACCAGTGGTAAAATTAGAAGATCTTTATGATATCAAAGACAGGTTTAAACCTGTAATTAACACAAAGCTTCAAAGTTCTACCCTTAGGTTTGAATTGATAAATCTAGGAACTAAAGAGTCTCCTCAAAACATCAATTTAGGAACAGGACTATCTCAGAATGAAAAGGAAGCATTTATTAAATTGTTAAGAAAAAACAAACAGGTTTTTGCTTGGAAATATGATGACTTAAAGACATATGATACATCTATTATCCAGCATACCATTCCTATGCTTCCTGATAAAAAACCAATTCAGCAAAAATTAAGAAAAATACACCCAAATTTGGAGAGCCAGATTAAGTCGGAGCTTAATAAGCTTTTGAAAGCCAAAATTATTTTTCCAGTCCGACATTCAAACTGGGTCTCTAATATGGTGCCAGTCAGAAAGAAAAATGGTGACATTCGAATCTGTATTGATTTCAGGAATTTAAACAAAGCGAGCTTAAAAGACAACTTCCCATTGCCTACTATGGAGCAAATTCTCCAATCGGTGGCAGGTTCTGAATTGATGTCTTTTCTAGACGGTTTTTCAGGGTACAATCAAGTTCTGGTACATCGTGATGACCAGCTTAAAACTACATTCAGAACAAAATGGGGAACCTATGCATATCAGAAAATGCCTTTTGGTCTCATAAATGCCGGAGCAACATTTCAGAGAGCTATGGACATGGCCTTCAGAGGGTTAATTAATCGATCAGTAGTCGTCTATCTAGACGATATTACTGTGTATTCTAAGAAGAGAGATAATCATTTGCACGACTTAAATCAGATCTTTCAGCGATGCAAAAGATATGGTATTTCTCTAAACCCAAAAAAGTCCTTCTTTGCTCTAGACCAAGGAAAACTCTTAGGCTTTATAGTATCCAAAGATGGTATTTATATTGATCCTGATCGGATTAATGAAATTTCCGAAATCCCTTTCCCACATAACAAAAAATCAATGCAGTCATTTTTGGGTCAGATTAATTTTGTCAAACGATTTGTTCCAGATTTTTCGCAGATTGTATTACCACTTCAGACAATGATCAAGAAGAATTCAGTCTTCAAATGGGGATCGGAAGAAAAGCAAGCTTTTGATGTTATCAAACAGTCAATAGTCAATGCCCCAGCCTTGAATACTCCAAATTTTTCTAATCATTTTACACTATATACTATTGCATCCAACACTTCATATGCCGCAGTACTCACACAACTGAATGATAACAACTTAGAAGCACCCATATCATTTTTCAGTTCAAATCTTCAAGGTGCCGAATTGAATTATTCTGATGTGGAGAAACAAGCCTTTGCTGTATTCAAAGCAGTCAAACATTATAGACCCTTCCTTTTGAAAACCCACACAAAAGTTATAGTTCCTTTCCCAGCGGTAAGACAACTATTAATTCAGAAAGAATTGGGTGAAAAAAGAGCCAATTGGGTTACAGCGCTTCAAGAGTATGACTTAGAAATAAAGCCAGCAAAGATTGCTAGGGGCCAAGGTTTTTGCAGGATATTGGCAGGAGCATCAAACATTCACGAATCAAGCGATGAGGATCAGATTGAATCCATCAATCAGATAAGTGTCACTGATTCTGAATCTCAATATGCTGATTTGATATTTTATTTGAAGAACGGTTATGCTCCTCCAAATTTATCTTACAAAAATAAAAGGGCCATTAGGTTAAAAGCTAAGAATTTCACTCTCATTGATGATCTGTTGTTCAAACAAAATTATGATTCTATCCTGTTAAGATGTCTTGAGAAACCTGAAGCCCAAAAGGTTTTGCAGGAGCTACATGATGGACCAGCTGGGGGACATTTTGGAGCTGACACAACAGCTCACAAGATTATTCATGCTGGATATTATTGGCCTACTCTATTTAGAGATTGCCATGAGCACGTAAGAAAATGCCTTAATTGCCAAACATCTGGTGGAAGACAACGAAAATCAGCTTTCCCTCTCCAACCTGTCAACATTGAACAGCCATTCGAACAATGGGGATTAGATATCATCGGGGAAATTACTCCACCATCTTCCAAACAACATAGGTATATCCTTACCGCTACTGATTATTTTACTAAATGGGTAGAGGCTATTCCTTTGAAGGCGGCAAACGCAGAGGCAAACATCGAGTTCATTGATCAGTTCATCATTACCAGGTTTGGTGTTCCAAACGCTCTTGTTTTTTATAATGCTTCCTATTTCTCAGGAAACGCTATGTATGATTTTGCTATTAAAAGGGGGTTTAAACTGAAATATTCTTCCAATTATTATCCCCAGGGAAACGGTTTAGCCGAATCTACTAATAAGAATCTCATCAAAATCATTAAGCGAACTGTTGAACATAATCATAGAAACTGGCATAAATTTTTGGTCTTTGCATTATGGGCTGATAGAATAACACAAAAGGCTTCTATAGGGACCTCTCCTTTCAATTTGGTATATGGAAAAGAAGCCGTGTTGCCTACAAATCTTGTTCTCCCATCTTTAGCCCTAGTACAGTTCATTCAAGAGACTCCGTCTTCTTCTATCCAACTTAGACATGACCAAATTCTCAAATTAGAAGAAGAGAGGGAAAAAGCCAGAATCACTCATGCCAAACATCAACAAATCATCAAAGCATCCTTCGACTCAGCATCATCCGGTTCTAAACAACTTCAAGTTGGTGACTTAGTTCTCAAATGGGACAAGGCCCATGAAGATAAAGGTAAGCATACCAAATTTCAGAAAATGTGGCTTGGACCATTTCAGATCTGTGAAAAGATAGGCCATTCAACTTTTATATTGCAAGACTTATCAGGGTTGAGAGATTCTCTCCCCGTCAATGGCCTGATCCTGAAGAAATTCTTTAATTGAGAAGGTAACCCCTTCTCCTTTTGTAGATTTGCGTAGTTTGTAGGATTGGTTGGAAATAAAATTGTAGAGTATCTCCATTGACCTTTTGTTGTGTTTGACGAAGCTGTCTCACAAAAATAATATAAATATTTGTTTTTAGATAATAGAACCCTCAATCAAAAGAAATAGTTTCTAGGAAATTAGATATCCCTGTGTTCTGAAACTATAATCTAAATTTTGAAGACTCCTCTCAAGAGGTAAGAGTTCTGAATCATTTTCTGTTTCCAAAACTAGTCTCCAAAGGTTATCTGTTAAAAGATAGAGGCTAACCCATTTTCAGTATCTTCAACTCTTCACCTGTCATCCACCTACTCTTAAGGAGAAAATTGTTCACCCCATTCACTAAAAGTTATGATTACTCAGAGTGTAATTCTAAAATATAAAAGATTAAAGATAAGAGGTCTTATCACAAGCCTGCTTACCATGTTCATAGGGAAATAGGTTAACTGACATTACCAATACTGCCTACCAAAACAGGGTAATGGCTTGAAATTTCAAGACAAGGGGTCTCATCACGAGCCAGCTTGATCAGTTAAATTATTACCAGTGAATGGCATTGTCATAAACTGGCTACCAAACCAGGACAATGGCTTTTTATCTTATTTATTACAAAGAAAAACAGATGAAAAATAAAATATGAAAACATTTTATGGATTCATTCTGTTAATCACACTCTTATGTGAATGGAAAAGTTGACGATACTATGGTTAAAAGGTATCCCTGTCGAGACTATAAACGTTTGCTGGCAACAGAGGCTCTACCTATGACAAAGGGGTTAATTATAAACGCTGATGTGGGAAAGTTTTCTATTTTTTCACTATGAACCAATAAAGACTTGTTTTTGAAACTTATTATGTATTTGGTTTCTTGAAACTAAATTGGACGAAGTTAACAAAATGGAGTTCACTTTAGTCAGAACACATGAATAGCTAGTTATATTAGAAATTTCTCCTTCTGATTGAGCTTCTATTTATGAAAAGCTTGAGTGTTTATGTTAATTTCAGAGATAACTGGTTCTACCAACGAATCGCCAATTGTTGTGCCCTACAACAACCCCCCATTTCATATCATCTGTATTTACAAACAATTAACATATGAAATGGGTCCCTTTTAATAAATTAATTGGTATTAATGAATTTGTTCGGAAAAGGTATGATAATCAAAAGTGTTTGTGAATTGAAGCCTTTTTCGAATAACAATGTTTCCAAAATAAAACAATCTTTTGTTATTGCGATAAAGCGATCGCAAGATCGCATATCGCAATGACAAGAGAGATGCATTTAAACGGCACTTCGGTCTTTGCCGATGCGATATCGCTATCGGTGATCGGTGGTATTCAATGCATACACAAAAAAGAGCACATATCTTATACCCCGATGCGACGCTATATCGGCGATCGGCTATCGGCACTGCCTCTTGTGGGAAAACGCTTTAAGTTTTAAACCCCGACCCGATGTGATATCGCTATCGGCCGTCGGCGGTATCCTATGCACTCTTATAAGGCGCTCAGGTCTTTCCCCGATGCGATGCGATATCGCTATCGGAAGTCGGCAAATCACTTAATATGCATCTGGTAATTTGTTCACATGCTAGTCCGATGCGATATCGCAATCGGCGTTCGCCAGGGCTGCTTTCGAACGATAGTGTAACTCTTTCCCCCATGCGATGCGACATTGTTCATCGGTAATCGGCATTTTCAAAAAGCGATTGCTTTAAGCTTTAAAGTTATATTTAAATCCGGTTGATAAAGCGCAGATTTCAAAATGCCGTTAAATGCAGGGATAAGGTAATGCATGCGTATTTAATAACCTTGCCCCTTCAATTCACGAATACTTGCGTCTAAGGCATTATCATATCTGTTGCACGCGTTAGAAGGTCATTCAACTGAATAACAGTGTAAAGGTCATTTAATGGGTAGTATGCCTTAAAAACACCATTAATGCATATGCGATCTCTTACCAGTAATTGGATCCGAAGCCACCTTTTAAAAATTAATATCCCACGCTTCAAGTGATATATATCTTTCCCATTATGCTTTGTCTTCATTATTTCTCGTGTTACGATTTCTCTTGCACTTGTGTAGAGTTCGTTTGTTGAGAAAAGCCTGAACATGATGGGGAAGAAAAATAAGAGGAGTTCTGGTTCTACTACAACACCTGTTGCAGGTCAAGCTGCTTCAATTTCGAAGAAAGGTTTAATCTCGGACACTACGTGCACTGGTCTTGCTAGGACCACATGGCAGGGCACATATAATCTGTTGGAGGCCGAGCAACCAAAAGTGACAGTGAGAACAGCTAGTGTTGATGTACTAAGGAAATTTGATGCAACGCTCAAAGACTTGGCCGACTCCTTTTTACACAGAATAGCGGCCAGAGAGCAGGTTCTCCCTTACACAGATGTGGTGCGCTGGGCAATTGAAGAAATCCCTATCACTGATATAACTTTCCATACAAGGGACGGAAGGATTTTCGGGTCATTCAAGCCTAATGACCTGAGGCAAATGTATCATCTGCCTGAACCGGAGCTAGTCTACAACAGAGCCTTCGTGGAGAAATTCGCAAAAGAAAATGAATCACCATCCGAACCCCTCCGAGATTGGAGGCAGAACCCAGCCAAGCACAAGCATGAAAGTTCGGGTAAGTACTCCAACGTTTCTTTGGCTTCTCCCTATTGCTATGCGGGGATTATGATGTGTAGATTGTGGGGATTACATGATTCTGTTAATATCAATATTGACATGGTTCCCTTAATGGAAGCGGCTATCAATGCTATAATCATGGATTGGGCCACTATTCTTTCTGATAAGCTGGTCGTAGCTGTTCGTGAATTTAGAGCCAAAACTATAGTCACCGAAAGGAAAATCCCGCCATTTTATTATTCTGCTTACATTATGGATACCCTGTGTCTTAATTCTGAGTTTCCTGTCCTCGGTTGGAGATGGACCACCCAAGATCCAACACCCATTCATTTATACCATCAGAAATTGTGGAAGTCCTCTTACAAGGACCATTTGTACCAAATTTGTAATGGTTTCATGGTGCCCATTTACTATTCCATTTATGACAGACCCATTTCCAGAATTTCCTATGAAGCTTCTTTTGACTTACCAGCCGTAGCAAGTTGGTTCGGGGAGGAGTATTTCACCTATATCAGAGTTTTTGGGAGTAAGGCTAGGCCACATGTCCTCCCTTTATATATCCCAGACAAGCTGTTAGCCCGGGAAATCTGCTACCAGATTATGGCCGAGAGTGTTACACAAACTCTCAAAGAGGAGAAGAAGAGAGGTTGGCCCTCTTTTCCTTTAAGAATTGGGGTTTTTACTCTCCTTAATTACAAGCATGCAGAAAAGGAAGCGACAAAACTCCAAGCTTTATCCCTGGCCACTCTCCCAAGCAGACTCTATGATCCAAAGCAAACTCCCTACACTGCCCTAGAACAAGCAAAATTGACGAAAGTTGATCATCAAGAGGATATGTTTGATGACCTGTTCGTAGGTACCGAGACAATAAGCCAAGCCAAACAACTTGCAATAATGAAATACAATGATGAAGCGTTGACAGAGTTTAATAAACTTAGGGAGCAGAGGTTGCAAACTCTGCCTCTAGATTTATTATCCACAACCCCAGCGTCTTCCTCAAGCGAGCCTAGTCGGCAACAGATACATCCACCGCCTGTTACAACTGAAGAACAGGATAAACAACAGGAGGAAAGGCAGAAGAAGCTGCAGGCTGAGAAGCAGAGAAAAGAGCAAGCAGAGAGGCAGAAAAAGGAGCAGATAGAAAGGCAGCAAAAGGCAAAGAAGGAAGAAGAGCAGAGGAAGAAGAAGGAAGAAGAAAAACTGAAGAAAGAACTAGCAGATAGGCAGAAAAAGGAATTGGAGGAGCAGCAGCGGAAAACGCAAGAGGAGCAACAGCGAAAAGCACTTGAAGAACAACAGAAGTTAGAACAAGAAAAAGAACGGATCAAAGCCCATACAGAGCAACATAAACAAACCTCCATCGATCCTGAATTGATTAAACAATGGAACCAATTCGATTCCATTATCAGTGGTAAGGAAGGCTCCAAAGACAAAGGCTCCTCTAAAACAAGCGATGCGCCCGATACCACTTCTTCTCAGGTTCTAGGAGGAACTAGTGACCCACCCATTTCACAGGATGTCGAGATAATCAATAAGGACCCTTCCGATCAAATTGTTCTCCAGGTGGAAGAAATTCCTCCCCTGGATATTTTCTACAGCCCAAAGCATAGAGTCGTTATCAAGCGCTCTAAGAAAAGACGAAGGCTTGATCAACCTTCTATCTTTCCTGAGCAAACAGTCACGGGCAATATGGTCTGGAAGGAGGATTTGGATCCCTCCGATGATCTAACAAAGTTGTCGCAATTCGCGGGAGCTTATTCTGCAACAACTATCAACAAAGCATCGGAGGTAAGTCTTCTGTTGAAGACTAAGGACCATGAAATATATGCATTATAGGCAGAGGTAATTGAAGCGAAAAACAAAGCAGCACAGGTGGAAGAGCAGTTGCTGGCTCAACAGCAAGAAAACAATTTGTTAACCCAGCAACTGCAAATTGAAAGACAAAGGATAGACCAAAGTGAAACTCAGAAGGCAAAAGAATTGTCGGAGGCATTGTCACAGTTGAAAGCATCAAATGAGCTGATGATGAAATCGAAAGATGAGCGAATAGCTCAACTATCAGCACAGCTCGAAGGTATCAAGAGCACACAGAATGTGAAAGTTTTCAGAGCAGAAGCAAGCCAAATAAATGGCGCATTACTGTCTCAGATCAGACTTCTATGTCAACAACTTGCTAAGGCTGAGCCATTATGCGAAATATCTACAACAGTGTGTGAGCAAATAGAGAAGGCCAGGAATGAGCTAGATCAGGCCGAAGAAGCCATATCCGATTATACTGAGTGGCAAGACACTAACGAAGGGAAAGCGGCGAATTTGTCCCGAATCCATGAAGCGTACAAAGACATCCTCTTCACGGAATGGAACACTCAGGTAATGAAAGCAGAAAGGGCGGCTTCCAGGTGTAAAATAATTGCCAGCAATATGATCGACCTAGTCAATGATACACTTTATTTGGCAAACATGATCTCCAAGTGCACACCTGGAAGCATAACAACAGCAGGTATGCTTGAAGAATCAAGTTATCATGACTTGGAGGAACAGAGGAAGTTAATTACCGGAGTAAATACTTTAACCTCTGATGCATATTGGCTCTTTCTAATCAAGCCACATACTCAAAGGTCTGCTCTCAAGTGTTTAATAGATGCCCTCGGATGCTTGATCCCCGACATTCAAGATGCTACATATGATGCCCAGCTAACTTCGCGTCTCAACACTCCACCAGAAGTAGAGCCAATGCTGGCGATATGTCAGCTAAGGAGTAAAGGCAAAGAACCCACCGAATGAAGCATTGCCGCCAACTGCCAGATTGCCAAGAAAGATGGAACAAACATTTATTGATGCCAATTTAATAGCTTTTCAGTTGTTTAGATATTTAGATTAGTATAGTATTTATAGACCCTTTCATTGTTTTGGAAAGGGTCGTAAAATTTTGTAATAGACTTAAAAGGCTGAAGTTTGCACTACTGTGCTTCAGTCTATATTCTTTTGTGAAACTCGACCAACGGTTCTGAATTTTGATTAGAAGGTTGTTTTACACAATTGCGCACGACTGTCTGTTGTTTGGAATGCTTTCTGATTTGAAGGAAGGACTGCGACATAGTGATTAATATACTAGATTGATCGAGCAGCTTACATGGTACTATTATCTGTATCTGTGTTCCTTCTTATTATATGAATTACTGTGTTATTATCTTTGCTATTGTTGAATGCATGTATGCGATATAATGACGAATCTTCATTTCGTTTCACTATTGAATGTTTTGATGATTTGTTATCTCTGTCACCCATGCATGTATCAATGATATGAATGATTAAGTGTAGTAATTCGCTCTAATCGCTCTGCATAACTAATTATGCAGAGCAATGTTTAAATGGTTTTAAACATCTATGCTTAAAGTGTTAGAGTCATCTACATGCCTGCCTTAAAGCACAGATCATCAAACGCTACGCTTTGCAAAGTGATAAATCCCGGGATCCGATTATAGTTATTAAATTTTGTTTATAGTTTAGCTGTCCGCTTATTACCATCTTATGTCATAAGACACTCATCCATCCCGTTCACTTATAATTCTTGGGAAACTAGTCCCATTATCCCCAGTCGGAACCACTATTCCAAACGGAAAAGGAGCTGCACTAAGGTCCGGACCGGGTGGTTTCCCCTTTGTTGTGGCAGCGATTTTCGAGGCCTCAACACGATGGAGGGAAGGTCCCACTGTACCTTGAGCAGACGTCGGCTAGACTCACTTGGATTTTCTGGGGGTTCACTTCACTTGAGACGGTTAAAGTGGAGGAACTTGGTCCAGTCTATTCATTAAGCAGGTTGCTGGGTAACTGTTCCACCCGTCACTTCTGTACTGAATCCAGCGATGTTGGGCTTCATCACAAACTAGCGCTTTCGGTCTGGAAGGCTACTCTTTGTGCTTGGTTTGACGCCCTAGATTCTTTAGGCATGTGATTCAAATTTGTTTGGTTCTTTAGAGGCTTTAGGTGGTTTGATTTGAAATTTTATTTTGTTTTCGTGTGTAGTAGTTAAAAGTTTTTAGCTGTGGCGGAATTACCGAGACAGTCCCGTAGACTTCGGGGCAAGTCACCTGAAATTGTTACCGGAACAGATTTGTTAAGAAAACTCCGTAGATCGCGGGGTGGATCTCCTGAAGACGTTCCGGGTCAGTACGAAGGGTTGAAGGTCCTTGTAACTCCTCCTAGTGGCAGTAGAGTAGGTTCACCTGAAGAAGGAGAATCTTCCTTGGTAGTCCATCCAGATTACCAAAGTTTAGAGACAGGTTATAATCCCGAAGCTGTTACAGTTTCTGAGCTTGTTGGTAGTTTTTCGTCTGCTAGTGATACAGGCGAAGAACCAGAAATATCTGAACCTGTTACTCCGACTTCTAGTGTTCCTGATTCACCGAGAATAGAAAGAATTACCACCGAAAATCTTCCTACTGGTTTGATTGCTATTGAAGAACTTGCTCCAGAGGAAGAAATAGGCGTCTCTAACCTTGAAGATCAACTTACTATTGATCTAAGGGAGCGTGAATCTATCTTTTATAGTCCTCCTAGAAGTACTACTTGGTACCTTTCGTTAACCAATTATTTAGACAACTTTGGGCTAGGTTTTTCTACACCTCGTACTCCTTTTCCACCTGGAGGTATTCATACTCCTATAAAAATGTCTGGTCAGTCGTCCGTGTTTACTCAAAGTCCTGAATCTTTCTTACACGGTGGTCCTTCTGTTCCCACCAGGTATCAATCTCTTTCTGGTACTTTTGCGGGGGCATCTCCTCAACCCGTTGATCATGGGTTATTAGTTGGAAACAGTGGTAATATACCATTGGGTGTAGGAGACATTTACATGATGTCAGGTTCAGTTCTCGTTTCCCAACATCAAGGTGGCCAATTACCGCCTGGGGGGCAGCCTCAGTTAACGCCTGGGGGGCAACCTCAAGGTACATCATTTGTGTCTGGGGGACAACCTCAAGGTCAGTACGCACCTATGGTGCAATACATACCTCAAGGTCAACCCCAGCCTCAATATGTACCCCAGGGTCAACCTCAGTATCAATATCAACCTCAAGGATGGCAACCTCAAGGATGGCAACCTCAAGGGTATCAACCCCAAGGGTATCAACCTCAAGGGTACCAACCTTAAGGTCAAGGTCAACCCCAGTATCCGTATTTACCTCAAGGTTATCAACCTCAAGGTCAATACTCAGGTCAAGGTTATCAACCACCTCAAGGTCAATCATATGGTCAAAATGTGGGAACTACACCTTACAGTTATCAATCCTATCCTCAATCCGGCTATGGATCTCAGTATCCTCAACCTGTTACGGGTCAATACCCTGGAATGTTAGTGTGGGATCCGTCACAGGGTCAACAGGTGTTGCAGCCAAGTATACAGTTGGTACCTCAAGCTGGACAACCCGTAGTTTCTGGTCCACCCCAGCAACCGCAACCTGTCCAGTCAAATGTTCAAGCTTCTATAACTTCGGTAGTTACTCAGCCGCCAATTGCACCTAGTACTCCATCTCAAACGGCTGCTGCAACTACCGCCACATCTACCATACTTACTTCTGGAGTATCGACGGCTCCGGTTTCTACTGTCTCTGTAACCACTCCTCAGACATCTTTATCGTTGTCTGGATCTACAATTCAAACCACGGTCCAGATGCCTGTAGGTCAGCCTGGTATAAGTACGGTTGTCACTACTCAACCTCAATTTGTTCACCAACCGTACCAGGGACAGTACCAACCTGGGCAGGCTGTCCAACAACCGGTTTACCAGTATCAACCATATCCTGGGTACACTTATCAACAACCTCAACAACCCCAATACGGTCCGGTTAATCCTGGTTTTCCAGGAGGATATAATATCCCAAATGCGACTCCTGTTCCTAGTTATCCTGGATATCCTCCTCCTGGGGCCGGTATTGTGACCCAGAGTTTTAGAGATCCTAACCGGCAGTTATCGTTTATCGCAACTTTGGATTTACCAGACTTGACGCGCCTAACGAACGATCCAATTCAATATCTTCAGTTCTGGCCGCCAATGCCAAATAAGTTGCCCAGTGATATACCTAAGTTCGAAGGTAAGTCTAGAGAGGATCCGTCCAATCACGTGATGACTTACCACCTCTGGTGTGCTTCAAATTCTATCTCGGATGATTCGATCCGCTTACGTCTTTTCCAGCGTACACTCATTGGTCTCGCAGCCAAGTGGTACATTGAGTTACCACGGGCCTCTTTTTACAATTTTAGCCAGTTAGCTACCTCGTTCTTAACTCACTTTCAGTTGCCGGTCAGATACGATAACGGCACGGAGTTATTAACTTCACTAAAACAATCAACGTCCACGTATATTTCTGATCACATTCATGAGTGGAGACGTCGAAGAAGGCTAGTGAAAGTTTTTATCCCGGACCAAATCTTAGCTGAATGGTTTGTTAAATCATTATTACCGAAGATTACTGAAGATGTAGCTAAGGCCGGAGTAGTTACTGAGGAGCAAGTCATTGCTCAGGCGCAATACCTTGACTTAGTTTATACTCAGTCAGGTACGTTACACGAGAAGATTCTGGATCTTCCAAAGTCGAATCAAATTGCTGCTGCTCCTTCGGGATCTCATGCCGCTGATGGTATGATTGGTATCGTGAATACAAAGAGCAAGAAGAAGTCTTCCAAGGCTTCAACTACTCCTATTATCACTTTGCCTGATTCCCCGACATGAGAGTCTTCTCCTGAACTTACCGCCGATATTCACGCTGTAGAGACATCTACGGCCAAATCAAAAAACGGTGGAAAGAAGAAAGGAAAGAAGAAGGCTAAAGCAGACAAGGCTCCGAAGGAGAAAACGGAAAAGTCGGAAACCAATGACGAAAAATGCAAACCTCGATATCCTTGTCTTATTTGTGAAGAGGATCATTTTACGAGAGATTGCCCTCATCGGGCCGAGGTTGTGAAAATAGTCAAAGGTTCTCCCACTCCTGCTGTGTTAAAAAATCCATTTCCGGAGCAGGAGAATAAGATGATAGGTTCTTCCTCAAATGCCAGTGAAGAACCCATTTTGATGATGTCTCATGTGCGGATTGCGACTCGATCGCAATATTATGGTAGTAAGGCTCCTGTTGATGGTAAGGAAGCAGAATTTTCTCATTCTAACCCATCAACCCCAACTCCTGGTTCTGATCCACTACAGATCGAAAAACCTAACCCGGACTTAGTAATTAAACTGCCCGCCAAGGGTGTACTTCGAAAGTCTGCTTTCAATCCACATGCGAGAGCAGCCCAGAATTACAACATTGTTGAGGACTTAGCTGTTTCACCCTCAGCAATGTCGGCGTTAGAAGTGCTGCAATCATGCCCAGCACAACGAAAATTACTTTTGTCGGCTATCGGAGCTGTTGATGTTCAGGACCCGAACCTGATAATCTTCGATCTAGAAAATAGTACACCACGTCTCCCCCATCAAATGGCTTTCCAAATTCCAGTGATAGTCAAAAACAGGCCTATTCATCGGACTGTGATTGATGAGGGAGCCTCTACGTGTATTATGTCGATTCAATGTTGGAGATCTCTTGGTTCTCCTTCGTTGAACCAATCCCCCACCATCCTTAAGGCCTTGATTGGCCGTGGGTTCCGTCCATTTGGTATTCTACAGGAATTGCCTATAGGGGTAGAAGGTAAAACCGTTAGTCTGGATGTGGAGGTGGTTGATGCCCCTCTAGACTACAACCTTCTTTTGGGTCGAAGTTGGTCATATGCTATGACAGCGGTCGTTTCATCGATCTTCAGAGTAATTAAGTTTCCACATAACGGTAAGATCGTGACTATTGATCAGCTGACATACTTTTCATCCGACCCAGCCTCTTCAAAGAGTATTCAACATGTCGGTAAGAGTTGAATTTAGGGAATATTTCTCGTACTATTCCCATTGATATTTCAGTGAAGCCCGAATTAAGGAAAACATTCATATAGGTGCCGCATGCACAGAAGATGAAATCCAAACTTACAAGGCCCTATTCCAAGAATTTCGCGATGTGTTTGCCTAGTCTTACGAGGAAATGCCGGGAATCGATCCTGCCATTGTTGTTCATGAAATAAAGACCTACCCGGATGCTAAACCCGTCCGGCAACGGTTGTGTCAGATTCACCCTCGAAAAGCGGCTGCGATTAAAGCAGAAGTCGAAAAGCTGTTGAAAGCAGGTTTCATATATCCGATCCCGTTAACGGATTGGGTATCGAATATTGTTCCAGTCAACAAGAAACAAGGAACAATAAGAATCTGTATCGACTATAGGGATATAAATCGAGCTTGTCCAAAAGACAACTATCCTACGCCTTATATCGATCAAATTATTGATGATTGTGCCGGAAGTGAAATGTTTTCCTTTATGGATGGTTTTTCGGGCTATAATCAAATCAATATTCTACCTGCCGACCAACCAAAAACGGCATTCATTTGTCCATGGGGGACATTTGCTTATTGCAAATTACCTTTTGGGCTTAAGAATGCTGGCGCCACTTTTCAACGGGCGATGTCTTACGCATTTCATGACATCAAGCACATTGTGCAACCATACCTCGATGATTTGCCTGCTCATTCTTTACATCGAGCTGATCACCTTGTCCACTTACGAGCAATCTTTATGAGGTGTAGGCATTATCGAATTAGGTTGAATCCCCACAAGTGTGTTTTCTGTATAGAAACAGGTCGATTGCTGGGATTTGTTGTTTCAAGAGCCGGCATTCGCGTCGATCCCTCGAAGGTCGAAGCTATCATCAAATTGCCTCCTCCTTCGAGTTTGCGCCAACTCCAAAGTTTGCAAGGGAAAGCGAACTTTTTACGCCGATTCATCCCAAACTACGCCGAGGTCACTAAAGGTTTTACACGGTTGTTGAAACAGAACGCTCAATTCTCTTGGGACGAGATTGCCCAACAATCTTTTGATGCACTAAAACACGCGTTGACCCATGCACCATTGTTGCATCCTCCCAACTACAACCAGGACTACTTCTTATACCTCGCAGCTTCGCATTCCACCATTGGAATGGTGTTAGTTCAAGAAGATGAATTCGGAGCGGAACATGTGATATATTATCTTAGTAGGACCTTAAATCCCACTGAGTTAAAATATTCGCATGTGGAGAAATTGGCCCTGGCAGCCGTTCAAGCTGTCCAGCGTTTTCGTCACTACATTCTTCTCCGTAAAACTACAGTTATTTCGGATTGCAACCCTATGATTTATATTTTGACAAAACAACTGCTAGGGGGCAAGTACTCTAAATGGATCGTTATCCTGCAAGAGTTCGACTTGGAGTTCGAGAAGTCCAAGTCTAATAAATCCTTAGTTTTTGCGGAATTGATTTGTGATTTCCCGTGTGCTGACACAGAAACTATGGCAGAGGAGTCCATTGCGGACGAATCTTTGTTTCTTATCAGTACTGTAGATCCGTGGTACGGAGATATAATCATCTATCTCCAAACCCAAACCTTTCGGCCTGAAGCTTCCAAAGCGGACCGTCGAAAAATTCGGTTTCAATCCCAGCAATATAAAATTATTGGAGATACACTTTATCGCCGGGGGCAGACTTAGTTTTTCGACGTTGTTTAACTCACGAAGAGGCTGAGAGGGTTTTGAATGATTGTCACTCTGGAGCATGTGGCGGTCATATGTCTGGGTATACCACAGCTTAGAAGGTGTTGCGCGCTGGTTACTTCTGGCCATCTATGTTTAAAGATTGTATCATTGCAGTCCGGAAGTGCCACAACTGCCAAGTGTTTGATCGAAAGATGCGCGCACCACCTGCTCCTCTCCACCCTATAATTGCCGTTGGTCCATTTTCCAAATGGGGTATCGACTTTATTACTTGTAACCCTCACTCGGCTGGGGGCATGCGTATATCATCCTCACGGTTGATTATTTTACTAAATGGGCCGAGGCGATGCCTACATTCGACGCAAGCGGCAAAACAGCTGCAGTTTTCATATTCAATCACATTATAACTAGGTTTGGTGTCCCACAAGCAATCATTACTAACCATGGGAGACATTTTCGAAACATCATGATGACTGAGCTTACAAGCCAGCTTGGTTTGCGCCACGATAGCTCTACTCCTTATTATCCGCAAGCCAACGGTTTGGTTGAGTCTATCAACAAAGTTCTGGTTATCATGATCCGACGAACCATTGGTATTCATCGGTCGAATTGGCACAACATGTTATTTTCAGCGCTATGGGCATACCGAACCTCAGTGAAAAATTCAACAGGGTTCACTCCTTTCCAGCTAGTTTATGGCTTGGAAGCTGTGTTACCCATTGAATGCGAAATCCCATCACTTCAAATGGCTATCGAATTACTCCCAGCTACTTCCGAAGAGGAGAAACGTTTATTATACTTAGCTAAATTAGATGAGACTCGACGTGACGCTACATTGGCAATCGAGACTCACGCGAAGCGAATGAAAGCTCAGTATGATAGAAATGTGACCCCTCGAAGTTTTTCGGAGGAGACCTAGTGCTATTATATGATCAAGCTAACGATAAGCTAGGTGCTGGAAAATTCGTTCCTATGTGCATGGACCCTACATTGTAAAGCGAAAGCTAGCAAAAGGGGCTTATGAGCTGGTTGATTTTGATGGGGACTCTTTGGGTAAACCCAAAATGGACTTTACCTAAAGAGGTATTATGCTTAAATGGTGGGTATGGAGAATTTTTTAGTTAGGTTAGGTTTTCTTTCTAGCTAGTATGCTTGTTAGTTAGTCAGTGTGTTTAGCTTAGAGAGTGTGTTTTTCGTCGTTATTCTGGCTTATCTTGGTTTACTCTTGATATTGCAGATGTCGACGCCTCTCCAAACATACATTGGATTTGCTGATGGTGCTTGTCGTAGTACACGGAATATCTCTTCCGCAGCTTGGGTTATCTATTCACCCTCTGACGAGTTAGTTTCTATGCATGGGGTAAGCCTCGGTCAAACAACGAACAACATTGCAGAATACAGTGCAGTGGTTGAATTATTATCCGAATCTATTTCATTTGGAATTCAACGTTTGATAGTGAGGTTAGATTCTGAACTTGTTGTATTACAGCTTAATAGAGTTTATGCCATTAGAAATTCTGTGTTATTAAGGTTGTTTTTGAGAGTGCGTCTCTTGGAACGTGAATTTGATTACATTGAATATCAGCATATTCCAAGGTCTTTAAATACATTAGCAGATGCAATTGCTTCTCGAATGTTGGACAGACATTTACGATAATCATGCAAGTAAATTTAAAAACATTTCATCACATATGTTAAACAAGATAAGCCGGTAATAGTGATATATATATACATAGGAGTGTGTCAAAAAATATACATCGTCTTCGATCATAGGTTGAAAACACCTTATGATCGGCAAAAATGATAGAGTACAAAAAAGTCAAAAATGTCACATGTGTCTACAAAGTGACTAGCCAATCACTGGTGGTGCTCCCTATACGACACCACTGCACGGGCTACCTTGCGCAAAAATCTCCTAAACGGTCTAGGGACCGTGACTACATAGCGCTGAAGCCTGATAGGAATATCATCCATGGTAGTCTCAGGCATATCCGCCGTCAGACGCTCTAGATCATGCTCCAACTCAGCCAGTACCTCTGCAGCCGCCGCGTCCTGTGGGGCCGGTACCGGTGCAACTGGATGTCTCCTCTCAAAAGGCCAGAGGTTGGCTGGGCGCTGTGGACCAACATCTGCATTTTGAAAATTTTTACTGTCAGTCTTGAGACGATATATATAAAAACAAAAAAAAAAAACATAATTTGAAAACTTGTGAAAAATAAAGTACCTCTGTCATCCCATTGTTCTCCCTGTGGAAGAACCATGTCCGGATCATGTCGAAAATCTACTCCGGCATACGGAAAGTCCTGGATCGAAAAAACCTGGTCCTCTAACCAGTGAAAATAACTATCAGAGAATCGAACAACCACCGCGCCCTCGTCAGGATGCCGGGCCATCACCGCAACCCATCGTACCAGCTTTGGCTCCGAGGACCCAAGATATCAACAGTGAGTTGCTGAGGGATCAGCATCGGAACTCTCTCTAAGGCAAAGCTCATGACTAAAGGCCCATATCCAAAAGTTTTCAGTCGTTCGTTATTTTCCTTGGTCAGTTGGCTCTTCATATTAGCCGACACAGCATCACACCAGTTGAAAATGGTGCCTTGGTAACAGTCAATTGCCATCCGCATTTGGGACCCAGAAGTAATGTGTAAAGCGGCTGCGCTGCAAATTCTGTTAACCGTGAAAGCTATAACTTTGAGTTCACGCAGAGAGATGTGTTTGATTTCCACGCCTTTTGAATGGTGTGCATTGGGTGTGCACCAATCTTCCCGGAGACTAACAAGGGATTGGCCACCCGGCCTAGTCCCCGCTAGATTGAGTTGCTCGCCTCTATTTGGAAAGCCAGTGAGAAAGTATACATCAGAGGGCTCTATCTCGAGCTGGTGCCCTCCTATGTAAAAGCATTGCTCTTGAATGTTCCATCTCTCAACCAGCCATTCTAAGAATCTCACCTGAGCCCTCATGCCAGGTATGGCCCAGTATTTATATAGCCCACATTCTTTTAGGGCATCAATGGAAGGTTGATGTTCAATTGCAGCTAAATCAACGTCCTCGTGCTCTCTTTCTCTCTAATCCAACATGGTAAATGCCCTACACACCAAGAAACAATGATTAGAACTGATTTGGGGAAATTTCAATGGTTGTTTGTGGAGATTGGGGTTTTAAAATCCACCTTTCACGGAGGACGCACCCCGCGTTTACAACACAGGGCGTCCGGACGCAGCTGGCCTGAAGGTGGGCTGCGTCCCCTGACCATTTTCCTGTATAGGAAAAAGTCGGGGGACGCAGGTCACCCGAAGGGCACCTGCGTCCACCGAGGGGCGCATTTTGAAACCTAAACCCCCCCAAAAAACAAAACTAAAACCTAAAAATCAATTTTAATCGGATGAAATAGAAGAGTAGGATGTTGTAAAATACCTGGAAGAGACGGCGTTCGATTCTGACGGTCGGATTTTCCGCAGCAACCACGGGAAGTTTCTTGCCAAAAGCCCTTTTTTCAACCTCAACAGTAAAATGGTAAAAATGATATTGTAAAAAGTCTTTTTATAGGTTTTTTGGATGAATTTGTTCATTTTTCACCACGGAAAGATGTTTTTCGATGTATTTTTGCCTATCTTAAACAGGTATGAGTAATGTGTTGCTTTGTGCAGGACAAAGGGACTTAGAGGGAAAATTGTCATTTTTCACGAACCAAAATATCAGAGTCATCTTTTAAGCCCTTTTCTGACTCCTAAAAAATGAAAAGATTGCCGAGCGTTTCTTTTACACTCGTTAAAATGGAATTAAAAGACGGTCCCCTTATAGCTCTTTTCTGACCGTAAAATCAGGAAAAGATTGCCGGTTTTTGTCGTTTCAAACTCGATACGGAAATAAAACGACGTGTCCTTGATCGCTTTTTACTTTTCAGGTCAGTGACACTAATTATGAAAGTACTCCTTGGTCGCAAGATCAAGCGGTTCCCCCAGGTATTATTTTATACTTTTTTGGGCTTGAGGGACACAAATCTACGAAAAAGTTCAACTTGGACTCTTCTTAAGTTTTTCAGACTCTCTAAAATTGAAAAACGGCGAGTTTCTCCTATACTGGGCTCGTTAAACATTTCACAGTAAAGGACCTGTTCAATTACAAACAGGAACGAACCACTCCTTCCTAGGGTTCGAATCAAAACTAGGTTGGACTCATCCGAAGGATGAGCTTATAATCAAGCATATGTTATCCTCCTCAAGCTTGTTAAAAATAAAGAGGTACTTGGCAGAAATGGTGGGGGAAAAGAGAGAAGAATGAGCCTATTTGTTACCTTTTGTCTCAGAAGAAACTTTATTACCACTCTTGAAAACGACACTTTTTCATTCACCTGGGTTGGGAAATCCTTACCTCACCTCACAGTTGATCAAACCACTTTGAAAGTCTTTAACCGGGTTCCGGGGATTAACTTTGAATTATTCATCACCAAGACATCTGTCGTGTCGTTATGTGTTCAAGAGGTCTGCAAGTAAAACTTTCATCTGCAAAATACTTGTCATCCGTTTGACCATCCCTGAGTCAGTCCTTACAGCAACATTTCTTCAACTTGAACAATGATTTCGTGTTGCAGGCTTGCCTGCAACGAGTTGCTTTCTATCGACATCAACACATTATCTAGAGAGATGACTTAGAGATCGTCAGTACCTTGAAGTCTGCATGCATCAATGGCAGGTTTCTCGCCTTTGACGTTAGTTTACATCATTGACTTTCGATCAAAGGATTTCGTGAAATGTTCGACATCAACTCATTCATTCACATCTCATGGATTGTACTGGGTACTTTTAGAACCATTGACATTATTGGTGGTCTCTCTCACGCTTGTTAACAGTTTACATCATCGACTGGTAATCAAGTGGTTTCTACCATGTTCGACATCAACTCATTTATTCGCATGGCTAGAATCGTACCAATTCGAGAAGTAGAAATGAAGACCCTGGATCTAGTTTCTACCATCCAGGCTGCGAGGAGTTTTGTATTCATTATCTAAGTAGACTAATCACAAACAGATGGCTGCGCCCATACTGTGTCTACAAAAGTCTATGATTATGGTGTACTGCAAGATCATTCCTGTATCAGAGTAGTTAGTCTGTTAGTTAAAGTTTTAATCTGAGTATGGGAATGCCTACCTCAATGATGATATAATCTTATACATGTATTTTGTGTTGAAAATTGTAGGTTCTGACCAGGCTCTCCACGAGATAATCCTTGAAATGATAAAGCCCTTCACCCTTCCTAGATAATACGAAACCCTAATCTATTTCAGGCTTCGCACTTTAGGGGGCAATCTGTTACACTAAAAAATGTCACCATGACCATTTACAGTTAGGATGGCTCTATCAACAGTCATGCTACCCTCTTAGGCAAGTCTTATGCCTCTGCTCTCCATGTCAAACTCCAAAAAAGAGAGAAAGTCTTTCTAAATGTATTTATCTCTGGGGACGCAGGGTCTCTCAACCTTACCTGCGGGGACGCACCCAATGGTCACAAAAGCTGCGTCTTTGGACGCTCTGTATGTAAAGGGGCAGGTGCGTCCCCCTGTAAAGGTTAAAATGCGCAAGTTTCATCTTTAAAAAGTCACTTGTGGTCATTTCTAGAGCATTCTAGAAGGTTGTCGACGTGTATTGAGCGCCTCCAGATGGTTCATGCACTCCTACCAAAGAGGAACTTATCCCATCAATAGGGGAACTATCCCATCCAAAGAGGGGATTATCCCATTGATGGTGGACCTGATTAACTTCCTCTTGAGCACTATAAATATAGGCATTTGGCCAGAAGGAGAGGAGGTGAAAGCTATACATTTCTAAGGGTAAATGCTGCAGGAATTAGGACTCCCATTTAGAAGCTTGTGAGGAGAGATTTCCATCTTTGCTTGTTCTATTTGGAAGTGGGTGAGCTTTGTCAAAGTAAAGGAGAACTCTTGATGGACCCTGGGAGGGACTTGCACAACACCAAGGCTCAGGTTGTATTTGTTCCTTTTGTTACCTATTAATGCAAATGAGTCCATTCTTCTCAATAACTTGTTATTTATGAGTTATTTCATGTATTCCTTGGTCTATGTGTTAAATATGTTTTATTCTATGAGATTATCAAGTGCTATTTAATCGTTTGATTGTTAGTGTATGCAGGTTTCAAAGTGAAGGAGGAGCTCATCCGATCAGCGGAGCTGGACTGCTACAACAGCATTGGATTACAGGTAGGATCTAAACACTTGATTTCCCGTATAGTAAATGCATGTTTAGAGAAGGATTGCTCTTGTTTGTCTTGTTTGTCACTAGAGAGTCTTAGGCTCCTAGGGATGTTGGTTGTGTCCGCACAATCGACTCTTTCCGCCTGACAAGGAGGAAATAGTTGATTGGTGTAAGGAGATACTTGAAATTGGCCATGACCTAAAGTTGATACAACTTAAGGCTAACGTTTCTCCACTTTGAGTCCATTCAAAGATGGATTTTGGGGAAATCAGGATGTGTAGGAGTTAAGAAAATATATCAAGAGCTGGCATTATGAACAATTCAAATCCTAAATAGAGACAAACCTATGGATTTACACCCTACAATTCTGACCAAGTTTTATCACACTCTATCCAGGCATACAAAGATCATTCATACAGTTTACAAAATATATATGCAATTGTGACGAGTTTCCTTTCCATGTTGGAGGGAATTGTGGCATGTGGATAAATGCTAAGAGAATGAGTGAAAATGTGCCAAAGTGTTTCCTAACAACAACGTGGATAACTATATTTTGTTTTGCAATTAGAATTGGCTTATCAATGTCTAGGCTGTATTTGTTTTAGGAAATAAAAATATGAAGAACCATGTCAAGAATTGTGAGCAGGAATATCCTTGGTTGCACATCCTAAATCATGGATGACTAAATAATTTTTTATGATTTGGTTATACCATTTTTTCACTTTTTACCTGGAGGCATCTATCTTACAAACATATACTTGTTAAATTTTTATGGCCATCATAACAACATAGTTTTACAAGCCACAGAGGCAAACACGATAAGGATACATAGTGTTGGCACTTCTTAGACATTACTCATAAGTTTCATCTCCTAGAAGTGTGTTTGGGCCTTTTAAGAATTATTTAAGGTTTGAGAGAATAAATTTGATGGCATATAACCCATGGAGAAAGGTAAAAAGTTTGAAATAGTTTAAATTTCTACCATATCTATTGAAAGGACATTGACACCCTCTAATATTAATGTGGAATGTAGCTACAATGGAATTTGGCTAGTAAATTATGATTCTCCTACCACTGATGAGGCTTGTAGCCAAGTTTTTGAAATGCCTAGTGATAAAGATGCAAAAGTTGTTATAAACATGTTGAGTCTACCTCAAGGATGTTATCATCTATTAGGTGATGATGATGAACATGGCAGTGCTACTTAAGAATATGATGGAGCAATTCAAGAAAAAATAGTAGTTGTTGATGACAAAAACCAAATACAAATTTTATAAATGCTAATCAAAATGAAATTGTTGAAATGAATACGATTGAAGGTGGTCGAGTGATGGGAAGCATTAATGAGAAATTTTCATTGCCAAGCCAAGTGACCCTAAATGAGTGGTTAGTGGAAGCCATGATGAATACGAGTTGAAATGATCTTTATGAAGACTAATTAAGAAATCCTTAACATGCCTTCATTCATGCTAGCGATAAGGTGTTCAGGTGGTAGGGACTAGAGTTACATAAATCTTTTATTGTTGGTCTATTAGACTCCATCATTCAAGGTTGGAACCATTTGTTGGTTGGGTAAGATACAACCATTCAGGTTAGATAAAGGAAGGTTGGTAAGCAAGGGGGCCTTGTTTCATTTTCCTATTTGCATAAAGCTTGCTTGAGGGGGGGGGGGGCTTTAACATAATGACTCAAAAAAGAAGATTGCGTCGTAAGACCACATGTAAGGTTGATGGGTATGGGATTCCCTCAATTCAACACTTCACGACATGGTAGAATGAATTTCATAAATTATATATTTCTTGAAGAACAAAGTGTAATAACCAAATATCATATGGAAGGATGAACTACCTGAAGGTCGATGGCTTAAAAACTACCCGGAGAGCGAATGAAAGTGTTTATAAATTACCCCTACAAATATAACAACTTCTCCTTACAATGAGGCTACAAATTTGTAGAAGCAAGAAAGTCCTTTGCCACAGTTAGGCTAGAATTTGAGAAATTTGTTTGATATCAAATCAATAATGTAGTGATGGAAAAACTCAAGGAAACAAAATTTGGGAGAAAAGTAAAAAAAAAATTTGTACAAACATTAATCTCTCATAGCTTAACAAAAGTGGTAGAGAAAAGATTAATCTCTCCTACCTTGACAGAACTGGTGGTCAAGATCAACACATACAAGAAATTTGTTGTGGAATATTATCAAAACTAATAGAAGGATATGGATGAGTGTATAGTGAGAACATTCACAAACACGGCCACTAAAACTTGCAACATTGTTTCTAGGAAGAGAAAATTATGTTTGTTTTTTCCAAACATGTATGTTAGTATATTGCATTTTAATGAATATGTTTTCCTATATAATAATATATGGTTTCCTACTTTAACAAAACATTCGCCAAGTGTTATATGGAATTTATAGCTACGGATATGTATATCTTCCCTAAGTGGGTAGTTACACTTACAACAACTGAAGTAAAGATGTTTAACCTTTTCCTATAATAAAATGATAAGATAAAAGAACCTACTTGTGATCTTTGGCTTCCTTTGATCTCCTTTGAGTTTCTCCCGTCACTCTTGCTCAAAGTGAATTCGCTCAATTGGTACCTGCCAACATAAACAAAAGATGACAACAATCCAAGCATATGATCTATTTATCATAAACATATGGAAACGACAACATTTGAACGTACATTCATCATAGACATAGACAAAAGTATTGGAAAAGGAACAAACAACTTTATTGATTGATAGAAGGAGAAGTTACACCCAATGTGGTTTGATCTCGTGTCACTCATCTCGCTTAGTCCAAGCCCTCATCACACCAATAACAACATTAATCCAACATCATAACATTACTTTGACAATGATTTCAAGTCTCTAAACCAACAATATTTCTCTATAATATCCAAGCTCCTTGGCTCTATGATGGGAGGCGAATTTATAGATTAATGCAAGTGGTTTTGTCATTAATATGGCATTGAATGGTTTTCCATAATTGGATGATCAGCTTCCATGTTCAAAGGGATGAGAGGATAGAGGATTAGATGATCCAATGCTATCCTAAGTCGAGCTCATCTTGATAGGATAGGAGTTGGGTTCCTTCTAGAAGGAATTAGAAAGGGGGAATATACTTAGGATCTAATGAAAATTTCGAGGATCCTTGCCCATCACAGGCTTGAGTGGTCGTAGGTGGTTTGCAACACAACCTTGAATGGGGTTGCCTACTCTGTAGAACACTTACCCCTAACCAGTGGTGCGTTGATGACCCAAGGAAGCACTTCATCAGGGTTTGAAGTTAGGAAACACTCATGGATGAAAGCACTCAATGAGGTGGCATTTCTAGGGCATGTAGAAAATGAATTAGGGTTTTATAAACCCTATTTACACTAATCTGATCGTCAGGAGTGATGTGGCCAAATAGACCTATAAAAGCTGCCCTCTAAAGCATGAAGTCAAAAATGATAATGTTGAGTGATATGCTTTATGATGTGATGAGGAGGATCTGAAGCGGATGGTGACCTACATCAATTACAATACATAATATCATGATATTTTTGAATTTTTCCTGAATCATTTAGGGAAGGCATACCCATGCTCAGCATATAAACTTTTCATTACATGTACATAAATCAAATAGTTGTCTACATATATAGATCCATGACTATTTGTATAAAGCCATCGTACAGATGATTTAGTACTCCCTTGAAATCGCAGCCCAGATGGATGAAACTAGATCTTGGGTGCTCTATCTCATCCAATCGTTTTCTCAAGTATGAGTCTAACCATGTGAAAATTTGATCTAAAGTCAAAAATGGGAAGACATCGCCTAATTACTAGCCAATGATGTAAGCTGTTAACAGATGCGAGAGAAATCACCAATAATTATAGTGATTCTAAAGGTACTACAATACATTCTCCATGGTGTGAATAGATGTTTTGATGTTGAACACCATACAAATTATTTCGGTTGAAGGCTTGTGATGTCAACCTGTTGTTGGAAGCGAGAAACTTGCCATTGATATATGCAAGCCTGAAGGTACTAGAAGGGTGTTTCTAAGTCAACTTCCTGGATAATGTGCTGATGTTGACAAGAGGCGACTTGTTGCAGGAGGGCCTTGATGTATCCCCCATCAATGACATTAAACGAGTCTAATGATTTTGAAGACAGAATGTGACTGATGACACAATGCTCAAGAATGGCAGTCATGAAAATAAAGGTTATGAGTATTGCAAAGGACGAAGTTTACTGAGTGACCTCTCTTTAACATGTTGGCAACACTCAATGAATTGGTAGCATTGACCCAAAACCAAAGTGATGGATGGTATGATAGACCATAGGTATGATAACCATCAAGCAAATAACCCAACCCAAATAGTCACAGAGATGAAGTGAAAGTGTCATGTTCAAGAGCGACCTTGTACCATAAAGTGATTTATCCCTTTTCCCATTTCCCCAGTCATTGTTGACCATTACCTATTTGTTTTTTAACAAGCTTGAGGAGGATAACATATTCTTGATGTATAATTCTACCCTTCAGGTGAATCCATTGCTATGTTAATGTTTTAACAAGTCTAGCAAAGGTGAAACTCGTTCTTGTCATGATTGACAAGGTTGTCACTATTTTATGCTTTAACAAGTTTAACGATAATGAGAACTCGGTCATTTTCATGTTAGAGAGTTTGAAAAGTGACAGAAAGAAAAATCCACAAGTTATTTTTTGTAAATTTGTCTCTCAAGTCGGAAAATGCGTAAAATAATACAAGAGAGAACCTATTGACCATGTTTGTTCAACATTTTCCTTTTCGTAAGTAATCTATCTCAGTCTGGAAAAGCGTTAAACTTATACTGAGTAGATGTCATTTCCAATCCATTTATGAGATGAAAAGGACAAGTACCAAAAAATATTTTCATATTTTGAGAGTCTAAAAAGAGTTGAAACAGGACTCTAGGGGGGTTCCTTTTTCGATGTTTAACAGAGCTCGAAAAAGAGATAAAAGCATGCTCTGTGGCCAAAAGTACATTTTAAGACCATGCAAATCAAATTCACTATGTCATCCGTAGACCTTCTCAAAGAACCTCCAAATGGATTAAACATACCTATTTCATTGGTAAAAATAGGCAAAAACGATAGTTTATTCATTTAATGAACATGAAATAACCATAAAACAAGAATTTACCAAGTCATTTTACCATTTGACATTTACCATTTAGTTTTGTGCTTTGAACCAGTTCTTTACCTCAAAATTTAGGAGCTGATTATGGGATATTTTGTGGATCATTCTTTGTGCCATTAGGACCAAGTAGGAGATCTACCTCCTCTTTCATATAAGGTCATTCCTTTTCAATTTCGGGCAAATTTTTTATGGTTTTTGGGTCCCTATGGTAAATATATCATGCCCTAGATCAATGCACCCTTCGAAACCTGTGCTGTAGAGCAGTCAAACAGAAGGGAAACTTCTCTACATCGCACTATCTAAAGATCAGGGGTGCATTGGGCGCAATTTAGAAATTTTATTCATCATTTCTACCCAAAATCTCTTCAGTTTTTTGCATGAAATGGATCCTACTAAGCCTATGGTGTGATTTTAGACTTTGATCGGATTAGAATGGCTATCACATGGTGTGAAAGATAACATGAAGAATAGGATATGGTTGCCCTAAATGATGTTGATACTGTTGAGGCCCTCAGAGATTGTGGGTTACTCAAATATTTTAGGTTATCTGGGATGAGGCAATAGTTAAACTATTGCAGTTTTGGTTCATTCATGGGATCTAGTAGAACATGTTTTTCACATAGGGGACAAAGTGCTCCCTATGTTGATAAATGATATTTACTTTCTCATAGGATTGCCGAGATGTGGTGCTCCCATTTCTCTTTCAAGTTTTTCCTGTGGGGGTGAATCAATGAGGGACTACATTCAACAATTCTGCCAGCCAGGTGCATAGCCTAGCAAAGATGGAAAGATAAACATTAGGGATGTTTGTGATATTCCCTTGCAAACAATCCTCTTTACTATCGCAAAGTTTTTGGGTAGCGTGACACTTCATGTTGCGAATAGATCATACAAGTAGTATGCGCTCGAGTGTCTCAAGCCAACGATGTTGAACTAGTGTGAGGTAGTATTCTCTTTGATAAAAGAGCAGCTGACTAAAGAAAAAAGTGGTAAGATGAAAAATTTCAACTATGGATCAATATTGATCGCTTTTACTTTGGAGAGAATTCCATTCATGCAACCTCAGCAGGTGACATTGAGTTTATCTAGTCCTAGAGATCCATGGATGCAGAATGGGTAGAGTTAATGGCTAGACATGTTGTTTTTAGTCATCAATATCATTTTGTACTGCATTCTTCAGTTGTCTCCATCGAAAACATATTTTCATAGAGGAGCATCCATATGCAGTGATGGATTTCCGTAGAGATCCATACTTGAGATTACTAGTGGGTGCTCAATGGGGTGCTATAGGTAAATTGTTTTGACCATGTAATTTTCATTTTTTGAGTTTTTACATGTTTTTTGTGTTTTTGATGTTTCCAAGACTAAACTAAAATTTTTCTCATGTATACAGATCTTGGCACTGTTATACCAATGGGTCATTAATATGAGGCAGGTGAACCAGCAGGGAGAAATGTCAGAAGAGCAGTTCTCGAGGATTTAGGTCTGATCGAGACATTGGCAGAGTTGTAGCATCATATAGAGGGTTAACCCTCATTATACTGGATGTTCGGATCGAGGAGTTACCGATGAGACTAAAACACCAAAATGTTGGTGTACCTAGCCTTTGGATGAGGCTGCTACGCATGATAGCTCAGGAAGTGACCTGTTATCATGAGCATCATTAGATCTACTTAGGATGATTTACTGTATTTTTTTTGAGGTTTTGAGGTCAGATGACCAACATGTCTTGGACACAAATTTTTTAAAAACTTTGAACATCTATCTATTTTACTTTTAGTGTTTTTGTATGGTTATCTGTAATCCTAGTCAACTGTTGATGTGAATTGAAAATTTACTCTTTACATATGTCGTAAATAGATGTTTAACATGTAATTCACTAAAGAATCAGTCAATGTGTTAAAGTTTCTGGAAATGTGTTGATATTGGATGTAATCAAAATGTCTTTCCGAGAGACAAAATCTAAGGAATATACGATGATAGTTGGATTTTGGATGGTATAAACATTTGTAAGTTGTAGTACAACAAATTGTGAGTCTAGCCTAATGATGGTTCATAAAATGCCAAGTGAAATGGCATCAGAGAGGAGTTTATCAATGTGCTATACTCAATGATATTGTTTGTAGAATGACCAATACAAATCCCTTGAAAACTCACTAACTCACCACTTGGAGCGAATACGGCCCATGCTACAGAGGATAGGTTCTATGTACTATGACTAGCACCATCGGTACCTGGCATTTCCTCATATGATAAATCAAATATATCGTGGAATTCACGAAAAATAGCATGGTAAGTTTCAAGTTCCAATGGAGAACAATATTTTCCAACACAGATGTTTTCTACAATTCTAGCTTTGGTCGAAAATATCAAAAGAAATGGTTTTCTTTGATATTCGAACAATTCGTTTGGAATTGACTATGTATATATATAGAATTTGAAAGGAAATCAATGATTTGAAGGATAAATTTATTCATTTGGGAAAATTCATGCTATTGATGATGATAATCTACCCAT